>OZ017738.1:277327991-277535491 GCA_963969285.1 Odontomyia ornata | reverse complement strand
ATATATATATATATATATATAAACGAATAGCTCGTAACATAAATGAAAATAGTGGAATTCAATATCTGTTAGAGGAACACAAATGAGAAAGTGTAATCCACTCTATATTAAAAAAAAAAAATTCCAGTCTTTGTGAATGCAATAATTTATTTGTTTAAATTGTATGGTGGATAACAGATTATAATACATCTAGTTAAACTTATCAGTAAGTATTCGATCTTACAAACTACGCTTTAACCACTGTGAATAAAATATTTAGGATTACTACGTTTACACCAGTTGGAATCACCTGATTTTGTGAATGTGCTTTTCAAAAAATTTAAAAGTGTTCCACCAAGTTTACATCATTCCTGTCGCATATTATTTGTCAAAATATGTGAGATTAGAAAATTTCTATCGTAAGATGTCCAATTTTCAAAGAATTTAGACAAACTTTTTAAAAATTTATTAGTGGCACGGTTATCGGATTTGTTCAATTTTCATTATTGTATGGAAACGAAGGTAAATAAGGTAGTTTGTAAGTGATTTTATTCAAATTGCTTGATTTGAAATAATTTATATAGAGAGTTCAGTGATTTTTAGGGTGATTTGCATGTCAATTACAAAAATCTATAAAATAACGTCATTTCCTCTGGTGTGAACGTAGTATAAGTATAATATTCATTTAATTAATTTAGTTAAAGTAATATTTCAATGGGATGATAAGACAGCTTGAAAAATAGTTTTCAGACATGCAAACACTGGCCAGTTTTTTGAGAGTTTTGACTTTTCTTTTCCGTTTCGGGGATGAGTTGTATTTTGCTAACCATTTTTCAAACTGGTATAGAGCTTGTGTTACTGATATGCTTGGCAACAATGATTTAACGTCGAAACATACCATAATTTCATCATCCTTAAGCTTATCTATTCGTTTAAGCTTTTCAGTAAGTTCATCCCGATTTTTGATGCCATGTTTGCTGGTATTTTGTGGTAGTTTTGTGCATTCTTGTATCCTCCCCTTTTTAAAAAAGTAATTAGATAATCTTTTAAAAATGTAATTAGATAAGATCGACTTTTAACTTCTTAGCTATATAACCCAAGAAAATATAATTAGTTGCCCTGAAGAAGACAATAGTTTGCTGTCAAAACGCCGGTGTCTGCATAACACAAAAAAAGTTATTGTAGCGAAGAAAAAGGAAATTTTTTGTTATCATTTATTTACACTCCACTACACAAATTTAACGCATACGAGTATCACAAAATATTGTAATGGCAACCAAGTCAAATGCGGATTTCAACAAATTCCTTAAAACGAAGAAAAACCTTGCAAGAATATCTGAGGATATCCGTTTTTTGAAACCATGTTTAAAGAACAATGTTGTCCCGAAGAGCCATCGAGTAATCATCAAAGCAAATATACCGGAGATAGAGATCGAAAAAAGAAAAATGGAAAGAAATCTGATAAGTCAAATCATCAAGAGACTGTATAAATGAATGAACGATGCAACGCTAGAGACATACGCACTCCATTTGAAACTCGCGAGAAAAGGTAAAAAAGGTGATATAGTGGACCTGACAGATAGCATGGCAAGAGCGAACGAGTGTGAAAACGATCGAAAACGGCAAATTCTAAACAAAAAACTGGTGAACCTTACTAGGGGTCAAGACGAAAATGGCACACGAGTTTTTGTTCAACAGATACCGAATTTCGTTATCATTAAGTCTTCTGAGCGATTCTCTGAAGAGCAGCTGCAGTATCTAAACCAAGAGTTAAAGTTTGCTATCAGACCCAACACAGTACCGGTAAAGGACATAATCATAGATGTCGAAGCAGGAATCCACTTTAACGACATATAAACTAAACAGACAGTTCGTAGGGATGCAGCTAACGTTTTAAAACCTGTTAACAACAAGAAAGGCAGCCACAATGAAATCAAAATTATCAGAGATTTGAAACAAAAGCCGGTTTACTATTCGCAAGCTGATAAGGGTAGCCCGATGGTTATAATGCACAAACAACAAAACGATCACGCAGTGGAGGAGAAGCTAAATACTGGAAATTTTCTCAAATTAAGAACTGACCCCCTACCAGAGTCTATCAAAAGGATAGACAAAGTACTCCGAGATGAGAAACAAACAATTGGTGAACATATCAACCTAAAGGTATAAAATCCAGTTTTGCTACGCATAAAATGCTTACCCAAGATCCATAAGGAGGGAAACGCGATGCGGGAGAAAATCACAGCAACGAATGCCCCTACAACACGTACAGCCAAATGGATAGTCGAAGAATGCACAAAACTACCACAAAATACCAGCAAACATGGCATCAAAAATCGGGATGAAATTATTGAAAAACTTAAACGAATAGATAAGCTTGAGGATGATGAAATTATGGTATGTTTCGACGTTAAATCATTGTTGCCAAGCATATCAGTAACACAAGCTCTATACTAGTTTGAAAAATGGTTAGCAAAATACAACTCATCCCCGAAACGGAAAAGAGAAGTCAAAACTCTCAAAAAACTGGCCAGTGTTTGCATGTCTGAAAACTATTTTACATTTAGAGAAGCTTCCTATAAAACAACTTCGAGAGTGGCGATGGGCAACCCACTCTCCCCTCTACTCAGTGATATTTTCATGGGATAGGGATTTTAGAAGCAATTAATAAAATCCACCCAAATAGCACGGCTGGCGATGAGTTGGACATTCATAGGAAGAAAAATCACTCATGAAGAACGATACCGAACAATTCAAACCAATCCTTTGGACAAAAAATGGCAGCCTATAATAGCATGATCTGGAGGATGCTCACAGTACCAATGGCAACCGAACGGAAGAACGACGAAATCAAGTACATACTTGAAACTGCGACTATGAATGAGTACGAAAAACAATTAATTATCAATCGAATCTGGAAACTGGGGAAACAGTATCGAAAACAGGCTCTTTCAACATTGTTTACACAAAATAAATCCGAAACAAGGCGGACGCGACTCACATTTTCGACGGCAACAAAACAACTACAGCGAATATTGAAAAAAGCGAATATCGACGCAACACCCTCTTCGAGATCATTCCTACTAGAAAATATTCTGGCATCAGCAAAGGACGCCAAAAAGGCCGAGGAGAAGAGCGGTATATACAAAATCACATGCCCCGAATGCTCCATGGAAAACGTTGGTCAGCCAAGAAGATCGGTAAAAACCAGGCAGCAGAACTTGCCAGAAAACTTGGAAGCAGGATACTAAGATCTACGGTAGCGAAGCACATGGTCGAATCAGGACACAGTGTTGCATGGGAAAATGCAACCCTGTTGGAAGAAATCACCAATTGGAAAAAACTGGACGCTACAGAGAGCTATTGGATATTTAAAACTCCAGAGGAAAAGTGGTTAAATACGAACATGGAAAACACATACAGCAGCCTGTTGAAACTAATTAGTGATCACCATTATGACGACGAGCAGGTAGCCAACGAAGCAGCGGCAGTGGTCGATTAATTAAGCAGGGCGAGTTTTAAAATGCATAATTCATTACTTTTTGCAAATATCTTATACCCTCCCCTTTTTAAAAAAGCAATTGAATAATCTTTTTAAAATGTGATTAGATAAGATCGACTTTTAACTTCTTAGCTATATAAGCCAAGAAAATATAAAATTAGGATTAGTTGCACTGAAGAAGACAGTAGTTTGCTGTCGAAACGCCGTTGTCTGCATAAAATAAAAAAAGTTATTGTGGCGAAGAAAAAGGAAATTTTTTGTTATCATTTATTTATCCCTATGTTATTTAGTTCACGTAAACAAGCTTCTAGAAGAAATTTTTTTTTGGTCACCCTTCAAAGAATTTATGAAAAAATACCCCAACGAAAGCTTCCAAGTGCCATTTATCGCAATCAACATGAAAACATTTACTTTAGTAGCTAAAGTTTCAGGATCGCCAGCTGATTCTCCAAAACTCACGTATCCATAGTGAATTTTTTCATCAAACTTAGTATGCCTACGAATAAACATTTCGTCAATGCAAAGACTGCAATCCACTGCAATAATGCTTTCACCATAATGTCCAATGTCTTAAAAGATTCTGTAGTAAATCCTGGTTTTCCATCAATATTATGATACCATTTCGATATGGTTCTTGGATGTGGCAAACATGTCTCAAAAGTGGTACGAACATAATTATATGCCCTTGGGGATAAGTATTTCAGTGTAAGGGCGAATTTTTTTAAATTATGAGAATATGAAAGCGGTAAAAACCCGCCATGAATTTTTTATGAACCCTCTCAAACAACTCAACACTAACGTTGGAAGCTTTCAACTGCTCTAAGTCATCAATAGAAATTAGATTTTTTCCGCTAGCTCATCCACCAATTGATCTAAGTTTCTTACCTTTCGCTAAAGTCTTCGCACTTTCAGCTGTAGAGTCCTCTTCTCCTTCTGCTGTCACTTCACAACTCCTTTCAGAACTGATAAACAGCGCTTCAACTTCACTGCATGTGGTATTGGAGGATCTATAATCGAGGGTGATGACTCCAATATCTTGTAAAGTGGAATCGTTTTTTTATTCTAAAAAAAATTACTTTGAAAATTTAATAAAGAAATTATTATACATTTTCCTGTGTTTTACGTTCAGGACTTCCAAGGAATTCCGGTGTTTCCCAAAAACTACATGATTGCATGTCCCGGTTATCGTGAAAATTTAAATTTAACGTAGAATAATTTCTTAAAGAAAATAATGACAGACCAAAAGACTTAAATAAAATAATAAGCGAAATAGATGTATATAACAATATCACTTCACGTACTTGAGAAGTGCCAAACAATTTCAATCTAATAAATGGAATGATTTAATTCAAGAAAAACTTTTATGACATGCACAACAAATATGTTCTTGCTTTAAAAGCACTCCGTTTTAACTAGCCAACATTTTGTTCCTATTTTACTAAAATAATTGACTGGTTTGAATCTTAAATGTATTTTCGTTGTTCATTCTATCTGAAAACTTGGCGAAGTTTCAATCAAAAGTGTAGTGTCTGGTTCAATGGAAAACCCATGTAATAGAAAAATCGTATATGATTGTTGCAATAGCAGGAAATTCAAATGGTTATAACGTCAGTAAATTTTATTGAAACTGATAGAATAAAGTGATACTTTGAAGAACTACTTAAATGGCTGATTTCCTATGATTTAATGATACTGATACAGTTTTACTGACAAAATTTTAAATCCTCCAACTATAAGCAAAGTTCAACGAATTTTAGCCAATAAGTTATTTGTTATTGGATCTAGCTCCATGATTTTTAGGGTTTTCTGAAAGGAATTTCGGAAAAACCTACAAGTTCTACGTCTTATCTGCCCGTCTGTCCATCTATCCATCTATCCTTGCGCCACAAGAAATTTCTTGCGAAACTATAGAAGATAAAAAGCTCAAACTTTGTGGAAAAGACAGAAGTGGTGGTCTCTCAAAAGTTTATGTCTTGTCAAATATATCAAAATTGTCTTCCCATTATTGACAATGTCTTTCCATTATTGAACAATAAAGTAGGAAGCAACTTCCGAAACACAAATCAATGAACGAAATCATTTTAAAAAGACAATACCCTCAGGCTCACCTCACGGCCAGGCACTCAACTGCCACTAAAATATCCAGCACCCCGCCACCGAACCATCCAATAGCAAATCACTCTCCGTACCCCCTACCGTATGACAATAACCCAACATTCAACAAAGAAACCCACAAAAAGCACAAAACTACGGAAATATAACATTTATTAAAGAAAATAAAAAATAACTACAATGGCCCCTCCACATCAACGAATACAAATAACACATACTCCTCAGACAACACAATCATCCTCATTATTAAGGACATTTTTAATATTAACAAACCCCCCTCCCTAAACAACTTCTCTGACCAATCAAATAAAGCCCTTAACAAAAATAATATACTATGAACCACCCAAAAATTAAAAGAAAAAACTATCATTCTTACAACTCAACATACAAATTATATTACAACAGAAAGACAATCTCGAAATTACAATCAACAAACTTAACATTGATTTCGCTCTAATTCAAGAAATTCTAACAGACACAGAGTGCCAAATCGGTAGCCTCTGCAAACGCAGTGCCGTCTACAAACACAGTGCCGTCTACAAACACAGAAACTGACACGGAGGAGTACCCAGTCTAATTTAAAAAAAAATACAAAATACTCCAGATATAAGACAAACTCGAAGCTATAGCTAAAGTAATAAAAACACTTTTCAGTTTACTTTCACTATTTATATTTAATATTAAACACTAAAGCTGTTATGACACACCGTCTCATCCTCAGATGTTAATACTACAACAAAAGTTTTGTAGTATTACAATAACATCTGAGGAAGACACGGTGTGTCGAAATAGCTGTAGTGTTTAAAATTAAATATAAATAGTAAAAGTAAACTGAAAAGTGTTTTTATTACTTAAACGATGAACTTTCACCAAGTAACGGCCTCATCCATTGAACATTGAAGCTATAGCTATTGAAATGATAAATCTATAACCGAACGTAACAATAGTCTCTGTATACACAGCCCCTGACGTTAAATCCGGCTACTTAAAAAACATATTAGAAGCACTATTCTCCAAAATTAACAACTGTAAGCCCTTCATCATAGGAGGTGATCTGAATGCTCGAAATAGCCCTTGGGTTGACATCACGAACAACGCAAAGGGAAAGATATCAAACAACATAATCAAAAAGCGACATCTAGAAATCCTGAACTGCAGAATCTTCAATAGAACATATAGCCTGGAAAAACATCAGTTCAGCTCTATATGCCACCCTTACAGACCTACCTGACGCCAAAAAGAACTGGAAGGATAGTAAAATTAAAATTTCGGACAGTGTTCATTACGCAATCACATTCGAACTTCATAACATTAACCTCTCCTACAATAAATATATACCCTTCAACCGCAGGAAACCTGTAAATGACATCAACAAGCTTATAACTAACGAAAACCTGGAGACTGACATAAACCAGATCAGCACATGCATAACAAACAATTCAATCAAGAACTCAAAATTCCAGCGCGACCCCAAAAGTGGAAAAAAGCTAGTCGCCTTAAATCTTGGGAAAACCATTAAAAGCCATTAAAATCGGCAAAGTTAAGGATTGGGAAAACAAATTGGATGCAGTGGAAAAAATTAACTATAAAGAAAAAACCAAATATATATATATATATATATATATATATATATATATATATATATATATATATATATATATATATATATATATATATATATATATATATATATACATATATATATATATATACATACGCATATATATATATATATATATATAT
Organism: Odontomyia ornata; assembly: GCA_963969285.1. Taxonomy (NCBI): domain Eukaryota; kingdom Metazoa; phylum Arthropoda; class Insecta; order Diptera; family Stratiomyidae; genus Odontomyia; species Odontomyia ornata. The sequence continues at coordinate 277,528,155 of OZ017738.1, read as the reverse complement.
ATATATATATATATATATATATATATATCTATATATATATATATAGATATATATATATATATATATATATATATATATATATATATATATATATATATATATATATATATATATATACATATAAAGTATATATATTATATATATTTATATATACATATATATACTCGTATATATATATATATATATATATATATATATATATATATATATATATATATATATATGTACAGATATATATATATATATATATATATATATATATATATATATATATATATATATATATATATATATATATATATATATATATATATATATATATGTATACATTTTAAAGTCGGCCTTCTGTTTTAACAAAATTCTTTATAAAAATGCGTTTAAAAACTTGCTTGGTTTAAATTTCCTGAGACGTCCATGGAATCCGGCTGCTGCAAATTTTGCTCGAAGGTAATTTCCTGTAAGAGAAAGACATAATTGAATTATTAAGACAACATACAACCTATTAGTTTACCTTGTCAATTACTGGAACTGCGTTTGCAGATAGTTTAACACAGCTCCTGACCACTCAATGTCCTCGGACTTAAAGTGTTGGTCGCATACCCCGTCCCTTTTTGGTTTCGCCGTGTATTCAGTTGACTTTTTTATTACGTCCATCCATGTACGCTGCCGTCGGTGATTGTTTGGAAACCTAAAAAATAAAAATTTTCACATTTAAATTTAACCGACACTTGTCGAAGATGTTTCCAATGCCCCCAATCTCTGAGTCTGACTGCAATGGCTCAAATTCACAAATTGAGGAACTTTTGTCAGATTTCATCCTTGAAATTTCTTTCTATTTCACTTAAAATTTGACGAACAGTTCCCATTAAAATGAATAATCTACTTTTCATCAGTTAATTGAGTAAAACGTCGCTACCGCCGAATAAATGAAAAAATTTCACAGCAGTAAATAATTCGAAATTGGAAGCCGGTCATAAAAATTTACATAATTTTAAAAGAAAACGATTGGAATTGCATAATAACTTCGTCAGAATCTATAATGCATACAAATATTGAACCAATCACATTTAAATCTGGCTGATACCGATGCAAAATAAGGAAAAATGTATTCAATCATTGTCACGACCACAACACCAGCCGTTTGTCTATTGAACACATTTCACTTAATTTTTGTAATTTGTAATCCACGTTTCTGTATGATTTTCTTGACATTGATTCGCCGCACATTAATAATTTCATTCCCGAAACGATTTTCTGGAGTTTCGATGGTACAACACGGGAAAAATCACGAAACGCGGGCAAATTTATCACATACCTCTTTACTGAACTAAAAAACGAAAATTTTTCACTTTCACGATCCAGCGACTGGATATTTGATCAGCCGGGAAAAATTATAAGGCACACACACGTCTTGGCCACAAGAAACCGGCCTACAGTAAACTCCTCGAACCAATTTCTCGGAAAGTCGGAACCGAGACTGCCGCTTGTAAACTTTCGCCACGTGGGAAAAAAGGCGGTGGTGCACTCAAAATCAGGGCAGGGGCACTACAAAAAGCCCAAATTAAATATGGGAAACTCGAGAATAACTTCTCTAACACTTACTGGCAACAACATGAGCAAACTCATTCGCTTCGCGGTACCGATGGAAATCGCACTACTTTAACACCGCCTTATTTCTTCACTACGATTCCGATAGTGAAATTTTCCGAAATTCGAAAGCGCAAACTGTTCTCCGTCACAACAAGAACTACATGACACTCCCAAACAAAACTGACGTTGGATGCGAAGTCTTCCAAACAAACATTAGATAGGAAGCCATATGGTAGCAATTCGCATATGTATTAGTCGGCAGTGGTGTAGGCCTGATTCATTACAGGGTAGTGTCCACGATGCCAATGAGGCATGGGGAGACTGAAGGACGCGATGTTTAGCCATCAGCTGGTTTTACTTGTATGGAGGAGGAAGAGGTCGTGTGAGCTGTGGATGGCTAACCTTCCCGAGGTAAGTTCTAGCAAGAAAAGGTCACTGTGAGATTTTGAGCCAAGGTGGAGACAATTGATGCTCCCGGACATGTCCGCAATCAGATATCACGTGGGACTAAAATTTTAACGAAGGTCATTCAACAAGTACTCAGTCTACAGAAGAAAAACGAAAATTTTCGAAAGGTGCGGACTATTGGGCCGGTGTGCATGTTGCGAATTGGCTCAATAATTGGGAATCCGGACAATTGGTGCAGGGCCACGACAGCTCCCGTGTGACCAGAAGTCAAACGAGGATGCGGACCGATGAGATCTATATACAGGCGCTGGAACACACGCTCAGGTAGCTCAAATTTACCCATCGGAGGCCGAAGAACAGAATTGGGCGCTTTAGTGCACTTGCACAGCTCACAGGTGGCTACGTACACCTTTACTTGCTGCGCCATCTTAGCCCAAAAGAAGTAGGTTTTCAGCCGCCAAAGCGTACGACCGTATCCGCCCTGCGCACTCAATAGGTGGTCATGAGCCCGTGTAATAAGGTCGATGGTCAATTCTTCGGGCACCCATAACTTCCGCTTTTCCTCTTCTTGCATGGGGTCTCCGCAAGCGTGTCCCAACCACTTGTATATAAATGCCTCCATCACCGGCAGTTCTGGTAGCTGTGGTAACTGGCTCAGAATAGTATGCATCAGCTAGGTGTAACCTATTGACTTGAAGGCGGGTGGTCCAGGTCGTTCAATAGGGGGCTGTCGTCCTCCTGGGCCAACTCGGCTCCTTCAGGGGCGAACATCCCTGATAATGTGTCCGGTAACACGTGTTGCCTTCCTTTCTGCTGCCGAATCGTGAAATAAAACGCTTCTAGCCAATCAGCCGTGGAGATCAGTTTGGCTCATCAGCCATTTCAGAGACGCATGGTCCGTGACGATTTCAAAGGGATGTCCCCACACATATACTCGAAAGCGTTTCTTCGCCAACACAGCCGCCAGGCATTTTGTAGTGAATTTCGAATGTTCAAATAAGTCCGTAAAGGACTGCAGCGATGTTCTGCTGCCTCGGCAGAGGAAGGTGTCGGTATCTGCCGAGAATGCCCTCGTCTGGAGACGCGTGATTGCGCTGGCAGGCTAGCATTGCGGTGTCGTGGGGTGGGTTCATTTCCCCAGCACGAGCACCCACTACAAAAAATTTCGCATTCACGAATTGGACTACAGATCAAAAGGCGACCGAAGTCGCAAAAATTACCCGACGAAGTTCATGGCCCACAAATGAAAGAGGGGCAAACGGATGGTGGTGGGGCCCCTTTGTACCCACCCAACCGGAATAAATCCATGTATATCTTGTTGAAGTGGCCAGTTATGCCTCTTCTGAGTGGAAAACTCATACAACTTGAATCGCATGAACTTTCCCATCAGAAGGGGAGTACCCCGGTGACCAATTTATGTCATAGAATTATACAATTGGATTGCATAACTCTATGCCATAAAGAAGCACTCTGCTTGGGCCACTCAACCCATGACGTCACCTAAAACAAAAGAAGGATTAATGAGTACCCGGCGGCTGGCTCATGTTTTGAGGTGGAAGCCTGCCACCGTACCGGGTCCTATACCCGGTTAGAAGTTGAAGAAATGAAAGACCGACGTTTTACATTTAACATTTCATGCTTTGTCGTTTATTCTCTATTTTACAGGTATCATACATTCTCAAAGTAGTATAAGCTTGATAACAGATATTAAGAGTTGGACAATCGTCGCATTCGCGTTCCGTTATGAACATGCAAAAATATTTATGCAATTTAGCACGTAACTGCGATTCATTATAAATTCGACATGCATGAGCTCTATTCTTTATTCAATGGATAAAAAAAAAAGAAAAAAAAATGGGTTCGATACGTGGTACCACTCATCAAAGCCTAATTTTTCCCCAGATGCAAATTCACGAAAAATTCATATATTTTCTTTTTTTTTCCCCCTATCACAATGTGAAAAAATTGAGACTTATCTAGGCTATTAAGAGAAAAACCCGAAATTTTAAATAACAAAATCAATTTTAAATATAAAAAAAAATGTCTTTAAATAGTTCGTGTTTTATATATTTTGCTTAGGCTGTCATATGGTTTCTATTTAAGATTTTTGATCGTCCATCAAGTAGATTTCCTCTCGGTGAAAAAAATAATTATCTAATAGCAATAAATTGCATGTTTCATTTCTAGTCAACTGCCCCATACACCTCTCTCAACGATGCTTGAATTTTTTTTTCGAAATTAACGATTCTTCGGCGGTCTCTGAATCTCCACGAAACTGCACCCACCACGATTTTCACTTTACGCTGGGATTTCGCGCGAAATATTGCTCACTCAGTTAATAAGTTAAAACTTTACCTTTTCACCTTTCCTTTTAGCCTCTATTTCCGCATTCTATTGTCCATTTTTTTATCCCAGCGTAATATTCGTCATGTCCTTGACTTGAGTGCACGCACCAAATCCCAACTGGCGTTCCTCGTTTAGCACCGGCCGTTGTTACGCGATGAAGTCCAAACCAACGAATTGCCAAGCAGACCATCAAATACGCCAAAGTCCTTGCTGAATGAGAGCAAAACCGAAATTTTGGTGTAGTATTCACAAGATTAAGTGTCCCAAGGCTGCGAAAGCAAGCATGGGTTGCGTGGTAGCCAGTGAGAAAGGAAAAGTGGTTGCAACATCCATGCGAACTTCACTTAATGTGTATGGCAATTAAAGCACAAAGCGCGTGGAGATGATTTGTCTACATTAATTGGCAACAAAACAGCCAAAAGCGGAGCGTACACTTGGAAATCTCGCAATTTCCGCACACAAAACAGGCGAGCACCACAAAACACAGAATTGCATCTTTCACTTCAAAAGCAAGCGACACCTTTTATCTCGTCGGACTTTGCAAGCGTTTCGGGCGAAAAAAATAGTGCAAACGCTATTCACACAACCGTTTTTCTCAAACATCACCGAAATAGAGCACCGTAATGAACCCATTGTTCTTGGTGATCGCTGACTTTCACTAATCCCGTATTAATCGCTGCATGCGCGGGCGTTTGCTTTTCTCCCGTTCAAAATGTCAAATGACAAACACTTCACAATTCGATATCACGCAAAAATGAAATTAGAAAAAGTTTATTTCCTTTCAAGGTGCTGTGGCGGTTATAATGCTTTTTATTACAGTCCTTCAACACACTGTGAAAACACTACACTCCCTGAATAATTTCTTCTTTTTTTTCCCATTCGCGTCCGAAGTGCTCGCCATCAAAATCGATCGCAGACTCCCCCATGCCGTGCACATCCATAATCTTGATTTGCTAATATTGCGGGAACCGGTTCCTGTTCGTATCAAGTTATTCTCATTCCAAACATTATCAGGGTGAGTGTAAGGCGACTGCATTCTAGTGTTATCGTCATACAATCACCGACTCATTTAGATGAATTGGTATTCATGTACATGCTACCTTTTTCTGTTTTCTTTTTTTTTTTTTGTTAAGCTACTACTACTACTGCGACTCGATCTCCTACGCACTTTATGGTATGGAGATGCTGTTCGGTGTCCACTTGAATAGGAATAGCGAGAACTTCGTGGTGATATCGAACGATTTGTTCCATGACTACTAATTGAACGATACCTTATATGACTACGGGACGACGACCGATAGTCGTCGTTAGCGACAGATGATGCTGATGAATCATGACGTGAGCGATAGTGTCTTTTCCGCTTTTTGGTATTTGCAGGCTGTCCGCTTGAATACTTGTCAGACAGGTGAAGTAATGGCGGGAATCGTGGGAGATCATCGGTTTGTATTGATATTGAAAATGTTTTCTTTCGTATCCGGTCTTTGCGTAAATGCATGATGATTTTGTCTTCGGCATGCTACGTTTCCTTTCCATGTTGAGTCTTATTGTCATTTGTTGTAAGCGAATTTGCTTGCTCAGTGTGAGACATTTCGGGTTTTTGTGGTGAAAACTGACTTGGCGGCGAGACACCTATGTTTGGCGATTTTTGAGGAAGTTGATTTCCATTTAGCAAAGTTGTTGTGGATTGTTTTAAAACAACATCCTGGATACTCGAAAGCAGAGAATTGCTTGATATTTTCACAACACTAGTTTTATTTATGGTATTATTAATATTTGAGAGTAAAGAGGAAGATTTTATGACTACCGACAATGGATTGTCATCCCGAACATTTACTGCATGAGTATCCAGCTTTTTGAAAACTGGTGGCAGTGTTATTTCCATGTTACAGCTAGCCGACACAATAATGATTTCTTCGTATTCCGGATTCAGTTTATTAGTACTGTAATTCTGTGCCCTGGAGCCACAAGTTTGTTCCATCGGCAAAATGGGCATGATCGGACCTACTTTGGCCGATACCGTTGAATCGATTCGTTTGCTTTGTGCTGCTTTCTTTAACTCTTGCATCCCCCTCGATTACTACAGGGCAGCTAATTTTCTCGCGATCCCAAGGCGATGTGGATTGCGAAAAAGGAGCTGAAGGATCCTCCTGTGTACCATGAGTTGGCTTCGGCGTCGGTACTAGAAATGACGGACAATAAAAGAAAAACACAATTGACAGACGGACGGACTGACTTATGTTTATGTTTGGCCGGAAGTATACAACTCATGCGCGTTTTTTGAAAATATATGCGGACGGACAAACAGGCGTGACTAATTATCTATCGGCGCAGGTCTTTCGCGTGGTATATCCCCACTTCTTTTCCCGATGGATCCGTTATCAGGTAACGGTTAGGTCCCATTACCTTCTTTATGCGGCTTTTCAAGAATCGCCTGTCCAGCTTGGCGTTGTAATGCCCCGCGGCGTCACTTTGGCGGAAATTTCGCCGGAAAACTTCATCTCCTTCTTTGAAATTAGCAGATCGGGATCTGAGATTGTACTGCGTCTCATTTGCCCGTCCCGCGGCCCTAATCTTCCGTCCGATTTGTTGGCGGAGGTCTCCTAAACGTTCGTGGGGCACCAGCGCAACGACGGGGTCTCCCAAACACTTCAATTGCCGTAACAGCCGGTATGATTTACCATGGCAAATCATGTGCTGTCCAAAGGCGGCAAAGTAAGGGGCGACACCGGTGACGGAATGATACGAAGATCGCAGGGCGCATGTGATGGCAGATAATCGCCGATCCCAATCTTTTTGAGATGGGTGGACGTAGGAACGGATCGTGGCCAATAGGGTGCGGTTCAACCGTTCTGATGCGTTAGACTGAGGAGATTATATGGGCGTCAGTTGGTGTTCAACGCCATACTGCTCGAGTAGGCTCTTAAACTGCCGAGACCGGAACTGTAGTCCGTTGTCTGAGTAGACACTCTCTGGAACCCCGAACACATGGAATACCCGGTTCTCTAAGAATTCATGATAGATGGAGTTGTGAATTTACGGATAGGTTCCACCAGTGGGAACTTTGAAAGCTGGTCTAGAACGACTATAGCTCCGATGTGTCCCATGGAAGACCGAGGATATGGACCGAGTAGATTGATGTATAGACGCTGCAATACGCGTTCTGGGACTTTGAGTTGACCCATAGGAGGTCGAAGAGGCTGGTTGGGCGCTTTGGTGCCTTTACATGTCTCACAGGCGCTCACGTAGTCTTTGACCTGGGATGCCATTTTAGGCCAAAAGAAGTATTTCTTGAGTCGCCGTAACGTCCGACCGTAACCTCCGTGGGCACTTAAAGGATGGTCATGTGCGCGGAGGATCAGATGTTGTGTCATTTCCTCCGGTACCCAGAGTTTCCAGGACTCTTCTTCCTGCCATGGATCACCAGTTGCGTATTCATTTCGTCTATACACGTAGCCGTCTATTACCTTCAAATCAGGCAGCTGCGATTGTTGGGTCGCTATGGTTTGCCTCAACTCTTTGTAGCTGTCTCATTCGAAATGTGGGCTGTCCAAATCTATTTCGATGGGGTCCTCGTCATTTATTGTCAATTCGGCTCCCTCAGGGGAAAACATCCGTGAGAGAGTGTCGGGTACGATGTTCTGGGTCCCTTTCCGATGTTTGATGGAGAACTTGAACCCTTGCAGTTTAAGAGCCCATCTTGCTAGGCGTCCGTTTAAATCTGCTTGGTTCATCAACCATTGTAGTGACGCGTGGTCCGTGATGATCTCGAATTGGTGGCCCTCGATACAAGCTCGGAATTTCTTCACAACCATTACCGCTGCCAAACATTCTTGCTCGGAAACAGTATAGTTTCTTTGGGCCGAATTCAGCTTATTGGACATGAAGGCGATGGGTCGACCAATTGCACCAGCACGGCTCCTACTCCATGTTGACTTGCGTCACAATGAATAGAGAAGGGCTTCGTAAAGTCGGGGCTGTGCAAGACAGGAGCTGATGTGAGGGCTTGTTTTAACTCTTCAAATGCCTTTCGGCTGAGTTCGGTCCAAACGAACTTCCCTTTCCGCAACATGTCTGACAGGGGCGCTGAAACTGTTGCGTAATTCCGAACAAACGTTTGGTACCAACCGCACACACCAAGGAAACGTCGTAGCTGCTTCACTGTTTTTGGTAAGGGGAACTCATCAATCGCATGACTTTTGTCTGGATCCGTTTTGATAGTGCCATGTCCTATGACATGTCCTAGGTATCGGACTTCTTTCATGCCAAAATTACTTTCCTGTACGTTGATGGTGAGTCCCGCCTTACTGATGTGCAGGGCTACTTCTTGTAGAAGTAGGAGGTGTTGATTGAACGTTTCCGTGATGAGTAACAGATCATCAAGGTACACGAACACTTGGTGTTTCAGGTGAGGTGGGATGACCTTGTCCATCAACCGAGTCATCGTTTGCGGCGCGTGACACAGGCCAAAGGGCATTGTGACGAACTGATATAATGGTCGTCCAGGCACTGTGAAGGCGGTCTTGTCCCTCGAGTCCTCATCGAGTGGAATTTGCCAGAAGGTGTCTTTTAGGTCGAGACTAGTGATATAATTGGCTTTCGGCAGTCTCCCTAGTATTCCATGGATGAGTGGAAGAGGGTACGCGTCCTTGATGGTAACCGCGTTTACCTTACGGGCATCAAGACAACGGCGGACTATACCTGGCTTCACCACCAAAGTTACCGGTGATGACCAGGCACTTTGGGACTCCTCTATGACCCCCAACTCGAGCATCCTATCCAGCTCCGCATACACCAATATCTCCATGGCCGGTGAGATGGCGTAGTGTCTCTGCTTAATCGGTTTACTATTGCCAACGTCGATGGCGTGTGAGACTAGGGTGGTGCGGCCAAGACCTTGGGTAGCGTAAGATGGGAAAGCAGCGATGGATGCTTCCAGGCGTTGCCGTTGGTTAGGCGTCAGGTCATGCCTATCGGGAATAGAAGTGATTTCGTTGACATATCTGGTGTTTAAAGTCAAATCTGTGAATAAATCGGAGGCCAGTCCAAAGCGAAGGACGAAATCGACGCCAAGGTACACATTCTGAGTCAAAGACGGAATAATGTAGAAAGTAATATCCTTCGTCTGACCCCTGAACGTCACGGGTGTGGTTAGTTTACCTCGCATAGAGTGTTTGGTGCCATCAGCTGTACTGATTTCAGTGCGCCAGGATTTAATCAAGTTCGGATAGTCTTGGAGCACCTTTGAGCCAAAGCTCGAGGCAAGACAACAGATACTGGCACCCGTGTCGATCAATGCAAACACGGTCTCGCCCAACACTTTAATTGGATGATAAGGCCTGATCTCATTCTCAGCAACCTCCGAGATGTTACAAGAGTTTAAGGTTTGACGGCAGGTGCGCACTCTCTTGCGGAAATTCCGCCAACGACGGGTTGACCATTTTGTCGTGCGCGGGCGGGAAGTGACTACTTCGGAAGCAAATATTCGCTCTCGAGCCACCCGATATTCCTGCAGTCGGACATGATAAGGTTTTAAAGTGCGTATTTGAGGCTGCCGGGGTTCTTCTGGCAGTGACTGCGGTGGTCGCTTCAATATTGTCGTTGGCGAGGTCTCCGGAAGAGAGTGAACATCCGCAGTCATAGTGGTCATGGCTGGTGGGTTAACGTCTGGTTTGTTGGGGTGAGCAGCTGGCTGAGGAGCTACTGCGGGGGCTTCGAGTACCGCTGAGGTGGTCGGGTACTCTTTTGGCCGTTTTTTCGCGCGGCACATTCAGAACAGTCCGGGAAGTAAGTGTCCGGCTTGCCGCAACCGTAGCAGAAAACCTTACGCTCTGCTCGGCATGAAATGAACCGGTGTCCGGTTTGATGGCAATTCCAGCAGGTCGTAAGACTTCCCACTGCTGCTACAGCAAGTTGGTCCTGGTCCAAATCTTCCTCTAGATCCATGGTAGTATAATCTGGGGCCAATTCCGCGATTCCTCGTCGAGGACCCGTCCTAGCTAGTAAGTATGGCCGGTCCCGGAGGTCTTCCTCAAACCCTTCTAGGCGACGCACAGTTCTCAGCAGTGCCTCTGTGGATCGGAGTTCACGATATGGCGACGAAGCTTCGGCCTTAGATTGCGCTTCAGCAGACGCAGTAATTGGGTAGAAGACATCGGCTCTGACAACTGGTCATTCAGCCGAAGGATATCGGCTCGATATTGATGGAAAGACTCGTCCGCACGCTGCCATCTAGCATTCATCTTGTCCAGTACTAATTCGTCCATGTCTACCGTAGGGTATTCCATGCGGAGTACCTCCTTCAACCGTGACCAGCGTATGGATGGTGGGGCCGAATGTAATCGCCAATATGACTCAAGTGCTGCTCCCCTAAGCAGCATTGGCAAGTATCCTGCGAGCGCCGTGTGGTCTCCTGCTAGCATCTGCTCAATCAGCGACTCCACCCGACTAATGAAGACTTCCACCGTTATAGTATTGGGTTCCCCGCTGAAATGCAGATTCCAGCCCTGGATGATGCTGGGAATCTGCGTCGGCTTCAGCCGATACGTAGCGTGTGGATGGATGCGTTGGTCCGGCGGAATCACTGGAGCCTGATTTGGTGGCGGTGCTTGGCTCAGTCGGGGCCGGTACACTGGAGCCAATGGATTCATTGCCGCACCGGGCCGGATTCGTTCGTGATCGCGCCGCGAGTCTATCGGAAAATCCCACGGATTTGGGTCCGAATCCCACATCGGAGGCGTTCTTGGCCGAGGTGGTACTTGATTCTCGTTCTGGCTTTCCAGCGAGGCTACCCGGGTGGTCAGGTCCTGCATGAGCGCCATTAAGTCTTGTAAAACTGTCGCCTCCACAGCCACAGTGGGTCTCGCCTCTTCCGCAGGCGGAACTGCTTCGGCTCGGCCCATTAAGTCAGGCTCATCAGCCGCTGTTGGAACCTGCTCCCGCCGGTCCTTTGTATTGGGCACCACCCCTTGAGCAGCTGGAAGCTCTAGGTGGCTGGAAGGTCGCTCCGCTGAGGTGGCTGGTTGTCGGCATAGAGGGCAAGTCCGGCTGACTAGTAAATGCTGGGTCACGGCTTCATGGAACTCATGTCCGCACGCCAACGTGGGCCCTGCTTCCGAACGCAACCTGCGCTTTTCTGGCGTGCGTTTGGTCGACATTCTAAACAAAATTTATTATTTTTTTTCCAATAAATACCTAAATGAGTGTACATATATATATATATATATATATATAAATAATGAAAAAAATGTGAAAAAAATAATGACAAATGTATAACTTTTATGTGGCCGTCAGTGGCGAACTATACTCGAACCTCAAAAAAAAGCAAAGTGTATGGAAAAGTCTAGTTGCGATCGAAATATCAAAATCGAAATATCGAAAAAAAAATAACCGGTCTTTCCTTTCCGTCCTTCCTCCCAAATATGGACACCAATGGCACAATCCTTCTATAGCGTTTCAGGGACACTCTCTTGTGGCACCATGAGAATCAGGGTTCAGAAGTGATCCCTCATCCGCAAATTTTCTCAAGTTACAACTTGTCAGCCCAGGGTTGGATTCTAATCCACAAGCAGCGCGTGTCTTGTCATGGAAAGTCATGGATTAGCTAATCAGCCAATCACATGAAATCAAAATCCATGCAATTTAAGACACCTAGGCACTGCTGGTTTGGGGAGCGGATCAGAATCCTCCGCAAAATAGTTGTTGGGATAGTAACTTCCGAACTCAAAAAGGGACTCTAATATCATTTGGCCTTACTAGTTATACAATGGTGGTAAACCACCAAAGTATAAATCAAAAGCAGGACCAAACGATATTGATGTCCAAAGACAACACACGTCCGAAAGTTATTAAGTTGCTGGGGCACGATTAGTGCAAAAACCCTCGGGAGTTACCTACCCGCCAAAATTACTAACACCTTGTGCGGACACCTAGAGACGATGAACTGTCTCGTGCTCACGACTGATGATACAGCCGGGTTTTTCGGGCCCCACGTTGGGCGCCATTTATAGTGAATTTCGAATGTTCAAATAAGTCCGTAAAGGACTGCAGCGATGTTCTGCTGCCTCGGCAGAGGAAGGTGTCGGTATCTGCCGAGAATGCCCTCGTCTGGAGACGCGTGAATGCGCTGGCAGGCTAGCATTGCGGTGTCGTGGGGCGGGTTCATTTTCCCAGCACGAGGACCCACTACAAAAAATTTCGCATTCACGAATTGGACTACAGATCAAAAGGCGACCGAAGTCGCAAAAATTGTAGATAACCTCACAGAGGGAGATGGAACTTGTTACGAGAACAAGTGGAACCTGAAAAGAAAGGCCAACTTGGGGTGACCTCGTCATTACCCGACGAAGTTCATGGCCCACAAATGAAAGAGGGGCAAACGGATGGTGGTGGGGCCCCTTCGTACCCACCCAACCGGAATAAATCCATGTATATCTTGTTGAAGTGGCCAGTTATGCCTCTTCTGAGTGGAAAACTCATACAACTTGAATCGCATGAACTTTCCCATCAGAAGGGGAGTACCCCGGTGACCAATTTATGTCATAGAATTATACAATTGGATTGCATAACTCTATGCCATAAAGAAGCACTCTGCTTGGGCCACTCAACCCATGACGTCACCTAAAACAAAAGAAGGATTAATGAGTACCCGGCGGCTGGCTCATGTTTTGTGGTGGAAGCCTGCCACCGTACCGGGTCCTATACCCGGTTAGAAGTTGAAGAAAGGAAAGACCGACGTTTTACATTTAACATTTCATGCTTTATCGTTTATTCTCTATTTTACAGGTATCATACATTCTCAAAGTAGTATAAGCTTGATAACAGATATTAAGAGTTGGACAATCGTCGCATTCGCGTTCCGTTATGAACATGCAAAAATATTTATGCAATTTAGCACGTAACTGCGATTCATTATAAATTCGACATGCATGAGCTCTATTCTTTATTCAATGGATAAAAAAAAAAGACAAAAAAATGGGTTCGATACGTGGTACCACTCATCAAAGCCTAATTTTTCCCCAGATGCAAGTTCACGAAAAATTCATATATTTTCTTTTTTTTTTCCCCCCTATCACAATGTGAAAAAATTGAGACTTATCTAGGCTATTAAGAGAAAAACCCGAAATTTTAAATAACAAAATCAATTTTAAATATAAAAAAAAATGTCTTTAAATAGTTCGTGTTTTATATATTTTGCTTAGGCTGTCATATGGTTTCTATTTAAGATTTTTGATCGTCCATCAAGTAGATTTCCTCTCGGTGAAAAAAAATAATTATCTAATAGCAATAAATTGCATGTTTCATTTCTAATCAACTGCCCCATACACCTCTCTCAACGATGCTTGAATTTTTTTTTTCGAAATTAACGATTCTTCGGCGGTCTCTGAATTTTCACGAAACTGCACGCACCACGATTTTCACTTTACGCTGGGATTTCGCGCGAAATATTGCTCACTCAGTTAATAAGTTAAAACATTACCTTTTCGCCTTTTCTTTTAGCCTCTATTTCCGCATTCTATTGTCCATTTTTTTATCCCAGCGTAATATTCGTCATGTCCTTGACTTGAGCGCACGCACCAAATCCCAACTGGCGTTCCTCGTTTAGCACCGGCCGCGTGGCGCGTGGAGATGGTTTGTCTACATTAATTGGCAACAAAACAGCCAAAAGCGGAGCGTACACTTGGAAATCTCGCAATTTCCGCACACAAAACAGGCGAGCACCACAAAACACAGAATTGCATCTTTCACTTCAAAAGCAAGCAACACCTCTTATCTCGTCGGACTTTGCAAGCGTTTCGGGCGAAAAAAATAGTGCAAACGCTATTCACACAACCGTTTTTCTCAAACATCACCGAAATAGAGCACTGTAATGAACCCGTTGTTCTTGGTGATCGCTGACTTTCACTAATCCCGTATTAATCGCTGCATGCGCGGGCGTTTGCTTTTCTTCCGTTCAAAATGTCAAATGACAAACACTTCACAATTCGATATCACGCAAAAATGAAATTAGAAAAAGTTTATTTCCTTTCAAGGTGCTGTGGCGGTCATAATGCTTTTTATTACAGTTCTTCAACACACTGTGAAAACACTACACTCCCCGAATAATTTCTTCTTTTTACCCATCAATCGCAGACTCCCCCATGCCGTGCACATCCATAATCTTGATTTGCTAATATTGCGGGAACCGGTTCCTGTTCGTATCAAGTTATTCTCATTCCAAACATTATCAGGGTGAGTGTAAGGCGACTGCATTCTAGTGCTATCGTCATACAATCACCGACTCATTTAGATGAATTGGTATTCATGTACATGCTACCTTTTTCTGTTTTCTTTTTTTTTTGTTAAGCTACTACTACTACTGCGACTCGATCTCCTACGCACTTTATGGTATGGAGATGCTGTTCGGTGTCCACTTGAATAGGAATAGCGAGAACTTCGTGGTGATATCGAACGATTTGTTCCATGACTACTAACTGAACGATACCTTATATGACTATGGGACGACGACCGATAGTCGTCGTTATCGACAGATGATGCTGATGAATCATGACGTGAGCGATAGTGTCTTTTCCGCTTTTTGGTATTTGCAGGCTGTCCGCTTGAATACTTATCAGACAGGTGAAGTAATGGCGGGAATTGTGGGAGATCATCGGTTTGTATTGATATTGAAAATGTTTTCTTTCGTATCCGGTCTTTGCGTAAATGCATGATGATTTTGTCTTCACCATGCTCCGTTTCCTTTCCATGTTGAGTCTTATTGTCATTTGTTGTAAGCGAATTTGCTTGCTCAGTGTGAGACATTTCGGGTTTTTGTGGTGAAAACTGACTTGGCGGCGAGACACCTATGTTTGGCGATTTTTGAGGAGGTTGATTTCCATTTAGCAAAGTTGTTGTGGATTGTTTTAAAACAACATCCTGGATACTCGAAAGCAGAGAATTGCTTGATATTTTCACAACACTAGTTTTATTTATGGTATTATTAATATTTGAGAGTAAAGAGGAAGATTTTATGACTACCGACAATGGATTGTCATTCCGAACATTTACTGCATGAGTATCCAGCTTTTCGAAAACTGGTGGCAGTGTTATTTCCGTGTTACAGCCAGCCGACACAATAATGATTTCTTCGTATTCCGGATTCAGTTTATTAGTACTGTAATTCTGTGCCCTGGAGCCACAAGTTTGTTCCATCGGCAAAATGGGCATGATCGGACCTACTTTGGCCGATACGGTTGAATCGATTCATTTGCTTTGTGCTGCTTTCTTTAACTCTTGCATCCCCCTCGATAACTACAATTTCTGCTCCGAGACCGTGTAGTTTCGCTGGGCCAGGTTCAACTTGTGAGACACCCTGCGCAACCTGGTCGAAGACTGCTGTTGACTCGCGTTACATTGGATTGAGAACAGTTTACTAAAGTCTGGGCTGTGCAGTACGGAGGCTGTTGTCAGACTCTTCTTTAGCTCTTCAAAGGCTCGCAAGCTGGGCCCTTCCCAGACGAATGAACGTCCCTTACGCAGCATGTCGGTCAAAGGTTTGGTGATGATTGCATAGTCGCGTACAAATCTTTGGTACCATCCGCATAACCCTAAGAATTGGCATAACTGCTTGGTGGTCTTGGGTAGTGGAATAGCCCGGGTTACTTCACCTCTGTCATCGCAAACTGACTCTTCTGTATGTTACTGGTTAACCCTGCCCCCTGGATGTGCAAAGCCACTTCCTGAAGCGGGTCGAGGTGTTCGTTAAAGGTCTCGGTTATAAGCAGTAGGTCATCCAAATATACGAAAACTTGAGGGGCATTACACAGTCCGAATAGCATGGTCACAAATCGATGCAGTGGGCGACCTGTAACCATGAAGGCTGTTCTCTCTTTTGAGCCAGGGTCTAACGGGATTTGCCAGAAAGCGTCTTTGAGGTCCAAGCTCGTTATGTAATGGGCTTTAGGCAATCGACTCAAGATGCCCTCAATCAACGGTAGAGGGTATGCGTCCTTGAAAGTGATCAAACGTCTGGCATCTAGCGTAGCAACACCTTGTTCAGAATGACAACTAAAGTGGCCGGGGAAGCCCACGCACTCTGCGATTCTTCGATCACGCCTAGTGCTAGCATTCGATCCACTTCGGCATATAACGACTTTTCCTTCGCCGGAGATATGGCAAAATGTCCCTGCTGTATGGGTTTGGCATCCCCCACATCTATTGTGTGAAACACTAGGGCCGTCATGCCGAGACCTTCCTTCTCATGCGATGGAAAAGCTGATAAAGCCGAGTCAAGTCGCATGTCGTAGTGAGTGGAAAGTTGGGGTCGAGCCTTGGACAATGGCGGCGGAATCCAGTATCGTGCCAGAAAAAAGTGCCAGGGCCAAATTAAATTTTCAAACAAAGTCCACCCCTAGGTAAAGATTGTGTGTTAATTGGGGGATAATATAGAATTCCAGAGATTTTGTCACCCCTTTAAATGTGACCTCCGTTGTAATTTTCTCCACTACGTAGTGACGAGTTCCGTCCCCCGTGCTTAACCAGGTTATAGAACGCTGGATATGGTCTGCTTGAGTCGTCAGAACCTCTCCTGCAAACTCGGCTGATATGCAATTCACACTAGCCCCTCGCTTGTGCAGGAGGTGAACTGACGCGTATGGCTGAACGTCATTCTTCAATAATTCGTCTAGGTGTATTGCCCGCAACGCCTCCCTCGACTGCCTGACCATTCTCCAGAAGCTCCGCATCCGACGCGTGGCTTGCTTCCATCGCGGAGGAGTAGTTATAACCATCTCCTTATTGAAGATGCACTGACGAGTAGCTGGATAATCCCGCAGTCTGACGTGGAAGGGCTTAACATGCCAAGGGAGCTTCGTCTCGTTACCATTCCCCTGCGCGTCCACCTCGTCAACATCTGACGTCAGCTGCGGAACTTCAGGAGAACTGTGTTTGGCGGAGTGAGTCAGCAAAGTTGGGGTCATATCTGGGGCTTGGTCGCACCTAGCAATAGGTTCGGTATAAGTTTGTTCAAGTTTTTTCGTAACTTGCAATCTGCGCAACCAGGAACATACGTGTCTGCTTTTCCGCTGCGGTAACAGAAAACTGTCCGCAGTGTTGTTACTTTGTGGGTTAGATCCCGTCATGCGAGGTTGTGGACGAAAGGTTCCTCACCGTTCTTCTAGCCGTGCTTGCCTACGGGCATGGAGGCATAACCCCTGTACGGTGTATATTGGCATATGAAGGAGACTGTTCTGAAGCTCCCAACGCATATTCTCCCTGATGATTTCCACCAGTTCATCCTCGGGCATGGGTGTTCGTAACCGAGTGCTTAGGCATAGTATACTGGTATAATACTGGTCGAATGGTTCGTTTGCGCCTTGCTTGAGTTTCCTCAGTTGTTCTTGTAACTCTCTTTCCGTGAGGTCGTCGTCAAAGTGGTTGCGAAAAGCTACACAGAAGGAATTCCAATCAGGACGTGGTATGGATTCTTTGAAGCTCCAGTACCACTCGGTAGCATCTCCGCCAAACAAGAGGTGTGTTCATGTCTAATGAAAGCGGAGAAGTCGCCCCCTAGCATAATGGTGACTAGAACCTGAATCCGAAATAGGAACTGGTCCACCGATGTCGTCGAGTGAAAACCAGTGAAGCTGAGCCGCCAACTCTCCATCATGCGGGGCGTAGGGTCTTGGATTGGTGTCGATACATTTGCGGTGCGATTCGCATCATTGATGGGCCTGCCATAACGAACCGGTTTGTGCATTGTAGGGATCAGTGGGGGTGCCGTGCTGTAACGAGGTCGTTACTCTGGGGCTCTGGGATCCGTTCCCGAGCTCCTTTGAGGGAGGTTCCAATCATCAGCCGGCCCAGGGTTGGGCATAACCACGCTGGGATTCGGCTCCCAGCCAGATGGAGCTCTTACGTGGCTCGGGGGTTGGCTGATCCGAGTATCCTGGAAGCCTCTCTCCAAGCGTCCGATCCTCTCGGACAGCCCTTGGAATAAAGACAAAATCGTGCCGTCGACGGTGTTGTTTGATTGCGCTATTGGGGCATCGTCCGGTGCTCCTGCAACTGGAGATTCTCCGCCCATGGCTCCTTGGATGTCTAACAACGGTTGAAGTGGTCCAGCACTCAAAGGGCCTTTTGCTACTGGTCCGTGCATAGGGGCGTGCGCTCCGAGGGGAGCCTCTAGAGCACTTCTCTCGATCGGCCGTCTACATAATGAATAGGCGAAAAATTGATGCGCACTCTACCACATCCTCAAAGCAAATCCCACAGTTAGTTGATTGCACCATTTTGGAGTGGGTCCACCGTTTATCCGGAGCCCGCTTTGTCGCCATTGTTCGTTTCGTCGATGATTTGGTCGAAGTTGACTTAATGGTATTCATCGATGGATACTACTAAATATAATAAAAACTCAGTCTATTTAAGTGGCCGATAGTGGCGAGCTAACTATCCTATACAAAAAGAGATTTATTTGTTAAACAGATTCCTTTCCAGCAGCGCCGACTCCTCCATAGGGAAATGAGAGCGTATGGTAGTCTGTGAGAAAAGAATTTAAAGAATATTATCCCCAACTCCAGTTACATCTCTAAGCTACGTTAGTTGACTCGACGAGGCAAGTGGTTGCGTTACCATACGTGGTCAAAAATCCCGACACGTGGAAGCATTCCGGGCTTCGGAACTCCAGCATAGTGGAAGCTACAACTCACGTAAAGTGACTGCAAGTGTGTGTATCACTCCACTGCTCCTGCCTGTGAGGCTCGAGTACCAAGATACCTTACATCCTCCGTAAAGGACCAACTCGTCAGAAATCGCGAATCTTTTACCACTTAGGATTTTCTGGGCCCCACGTTGGGTGCCATTTGTAATGACTGTCATTTAAAATTGCTCGGACGAAATCGGAGCCGACCTATCATCGGTTCTAGACGTGAGATCAAGTCTTTGGACGTGACAATGGACTGTACCTGAAGGGCCAACAACTCCGGACACACTTAGTCTACTCCAAGGTGGCTGCTGGCTAGCTAGCTCGTTCGGAGAGGAGTTCGGTCACAATTCTTACGCCAGCGGACTAAGTCAGAAATACAAAAACTCAGCCACTGGTTCACATGCCCGTTTTAAACGCGTTGAAAACACAACCATACAGAAAAGAAACCTATCTCTACTTTATTCCGTATTTCTTCTTTTCATCCCGAACATCACCGACGCGGTACCGAAAAATAAACTACGTTAATTTGATTCCGAAAAACCCTACTCTAATAAAAAACGCAAAACAAACGATGGTACCGCACGCATAAAGAATTCTTAATTGTTTTTTTTCAGCTTTCAATTCCCTCTCATTGGAATTTTTCAAACGAAAAGGGCTTCTGACCTATTTACAAAAGGAGCAACGCCTCTAGAATAAGTATGTTGATATCATTCAAGAAAATAACCTATTCTTTTAACTTATTTGAAATCAGAAGAAAAGGAGATACTTAAACTTGGTCACAGTTCAATCATGTTGATTGTTTGAGGATGGCGTCAAGTGATAAATATTGGGAACAGGCCAACATCTATCCTGAGAAATTGCCGTAAAGATTTATTTGATAAGGTGAATTTCAGAAGAAATTCGTTTCTATAACCACTTAGATTTATACTTCCAAAAGAATTTCTTGGACGTTTCTGATACCATTTCACAACTCTATATATTCAAATAATTTTATGCCTGTTTACCGTATTGTTAACAAATTTAAGTCTTAATTCAGATATCAATTTAATAAGCACAATCTTCTTAAATCGATCATGCGCTTCGTTCTCTATTTCTTTTATCAAACAACGCGTTTTAAATAATGAGAAAATTCATCAAGTTGCGTGACTCTAAACCTAGTACTTCTCGTTATTATTTCAATCGATATGTCCATTTTCGCGTATAATACCCAATTATATCACTTTTTGAAATTATACTATAAAGCATAAAAAATTGAACTTTTCCCATTTACGTTTATCTTAAAAAGCCGATTGAATTTATTCTTCAATCTCAGAAAAGAGATCAATCCGAATTGAATATCTTTCACTCTGCTACTATAAAAATCGATTTGACAAACAATTATCCTCCCTATAGAAAATACACATAGAAAGTATGACGTTTGCATCTAGGTCAAAATAATACATCAAAATAACAACTAGAATTAGACTTGCCAACATTGTTTCGTCAGTGCCTCTTTGGGAAATTTAGCTTCTTCATGCTTTTGATAGTCCTTTTCTCTTGACGCGTACAAAAAATTGAAATTATCTGAGTTTAAATCGCGCTTTATATGTTTGGTTTTAATAACCGTCTTATAACAATCGATGGAATTCACAACTAACAAGAAAAAGAAAGATTCTCATTGTTCGACTATGTAACGCAAATGAATCGCAGAATAATCCGCTACTGGCGATTCACACTACTCAACGTCTTGTTTCAAGGGAAACGTCGAGCTTATGATTGTTATTGAGATTGATACACAAATGTGAACGTTATCAATATACAAAGTTTTGTTATGGAAGGTGAGCGCGTCACTGCAGTACCCTAATTCTCAGCATATAGGGCATCTTCCTTTAAACGTGTCACGGAAATCATTTGCACTTTTTCTTTTTATTCTGCTGTCGTTAGGATACCGCCTGAGCCTGAGCAAATTATAAAATAAAAAGGTTAAAATAAAAATGTTAAAGTAAAAAAATAGAAAGGTTAAATTAAAAAAGTTAAGATAAAAACGTTAAAATAAAGATGTCAAAGTAGAAATGTTAAAATAAAAATTTTAAACTAAATGTTAAGGTATTGTAGGAATGAACAAAAATATTAACGTAAGAATGAACGATCGAAAATAATAATAATCAAATGGAGACAATCAACAAGAAAACTCAAATTATAATATACGTACAAAATCTCAACAAGTAAGCCACAAGATATTTTGGACGATAAAGTTCTACCAGCAACTGGGAGTATTGAAGATGATGAAAACGACGACGTTGATCCTGACGACAAGAATGATAGTGATGGTATGACTGAAGATGTGTGGATGAAACAACCAAAGTCCTGATGACAAATTCACTGAAATTCCCACAATATCAGACTCTACTACGGATGAAATTGATTCCATCGTCACAACAAGTATGGACTTGCCTAACTAAATAGCAACCACTACTCCTAAGCCTACCACAACAGCAATCAATGGGCGGAAAAACGCAACAACAGAACACATCAAATTTATAACTATTACTGGCAATCTATCTTTGTCAGTGTCAGTGTTCATTCTTCTCAAGTGTCAGTGTCAGTGTTCATTCTTCTTAAATTTATCTACCTTTTATGAACCCACTGAGCGAAGTAGCATCCACATCCAAAAATGTGTTTAATGTGGCTGTTCATGTTGGGGATGGGAACTGTGCAACGGTTGCATTCAATGCTGGCGGATATTTTATTGAGTTGATTTTATTTCAAAATTGAAGAAATTGCATCGTGAGTAAACTAATTCGTGGATAATCTTGACTTAGTTTCAAACAGCTCAAATTATTTATTTCAAGATACGAAATTGATATTATTTCTTAGTATATACACTGCCTGGCGTAAATCGCTTACTAACCACTCAACATAATCAGGCGTAATATTCATTAATAAAGAAAGTTGAAACTTACTCGAAATAGGAAGTGAACTCGTCTCCTTTTGGAATTTCAAGCTGCATCGATAATGTCACTGAATCTAAAAAAAGTTTTATACAGTATCAGACTCAACTTGTGATTATAAGGAACTCACCAGTAATACATTTTTTATGTTTCGCGTCCTGCTGGCGTTGGTATGGTCGGCTATATGGTTTTTCATCTCCCACGTAAACAAACAAACAAGTTCACAACACAGAATGTCAGTCACTTTGACATTTACACCTGATGGGCGAGTGTACTAAAAAAGGGAAATTTGGATTCCAATTGCCCGATGCACACCAGTTGGGGGATCACAATTGAACATTGAATCGCCCAGGGAAAAAGTTAACGGCTCGCCAGTTTAAACCGAGCCGATGAAAAATCGGAAAAGAAAGAACGGCTCTTTCTCTTTTCTGGCGGTGAAGAATCAGCAACCGAGGACCAAGTGTGGATAATGATACAAGATAGTTCTGGAAATTCATCGAGGGAAGAAATTTGCGACAGGGGAAATTACAACAGCGGCAACGATACAATTAAGGGAGATTGGTGACATCAACTGAACAATAAGTGCGCTGGCAGTAGAGCTACACAACGCAGATTACTTCGGGGGGGCCCCAACTAGGTAGAGTAAGTTAAGTTTCGTATTTCAATTAATTCACGTGCTCTTTTTGAATTTCCTTTGCACTTTACCATTAAATATATAATTAAATAGTGGAAGTTCGTTTGTGGATATTTAAAAAAAAAATAGGATTGCCACGAAGGTAAAGTGTACACCTGGCTCGGGTGTGTTCAGAGGTAAATTTTCATTGCGATTTATTCCGGGATTTTTTAGCGCAAGTGTTTTTTTTTCTTTGTTTTTCGTTCGGTGCGAGTTACAGGATGCGATCGGGAGTAAATTTCTAGTATAAATTATTCCGGAATAGTTTAGCGTGGGTGCGTTCCATAGGTTTTTGCTCGGTGCGAGTTACGCCGGAAAATCTGAGCCCGGCAAGCTGTGCATGTGGTCACCCGGTGAGTCTGATCCTCCTCTGTTAGGAAAGAAATTAGTGAGTGGTAGTTCGAGCTGTGTGAGGGGTGTTCGGCAGCCGCGTTCTCGCTTGGCGGCTTTTTAGGACCAGGGGATAAGCGAGTGGCACCTCCAACTACCATCTCCGACGGCTAGCCGGGTCCGAGATCCGTAGCCGAAGGAACTCCCACGCCGAGGGTAACTATAGGGTAACAAATCAGCGCCCAACGTGTTAAATCGGTGTATTTCTCGCGCGGAGTTGGAAGTTGTGTCAAGTTCGCGTTACGAAGAGTGTTTGAAGGTTTAAAGTGAAGTAAAAATTGTGTTATTGCGGGAATTTTAAACAGTAGAGTGTATAAGTTTGGTTTTTCAGTGCAGTGAAGGTTGAATTTGAAGTGAAATGGCCCCATCGTTTGGGAGGCAAGAATTTATTTTAATTTTGCAGGAGGATCAATTCCCGTAGAGGCAGGACTTAATTTAATTTTAGACAGAGGATCAATTTCCATAGCGGCAAAGTGTCGAACAAGCAGCGAGGTGTGGAACAAGCGGTGAATTGTGGACAGAATCGAATTTTCCTGTATAAGCGGTTCAAATCATTTTCTTTCTTTTCAATTTCAATTAGAGTTAAGTACTTTTTTTGTTACGTGAATAAATATTTACCTTTCATTAAGGGAATAAGTGGTTTTATTTAGCGGTAGTTAATATAGTTAGGTGCACTAATTTAATTTTAAGCAGTTAGCGTTACCGAAATTACTAGGAGGGCTCAGGATGAAGGCAGCGAAGATTTTGGTGGATCGGCGGAGTCAAGATGAGCTTGTGAGTTGCAAGTCAGAGGCCAGCAGTGCGGTATCGTCGAAGAGATGAGAAGGTTGCTACGGCGTGCCTTGAAAGCGGAGCAAGCTTTTGAGGCATCAATGATTGAAGGGAATTCCTACCCGTTTACTCCCGAGGAGGACATCGTGGCGGTGCAGGAGAAACTGGAGGAAGTGCAGACCTTGTTAAGTACCTTCACGGGTAACACAAACAGTGGCGATTTTTAAAGTTGAAAACAAAAATCGAGTTCGGAGTGAGGGGCTTGGAATACATTCAGCCAGAGGATCGAGAACAAGAGGATGAAGTTTCAAATCTGAAGGGGGACCTATGGTCGGCAATGAGGGAATCGATGGAGAAGGCGGAAGGTGACGAGGGTGGCAGGGAGGAGCAGCTGGCTACAGGAAAGGCCACGCTATCTGGCGAAGAAACCAATATTGAGGCTCAACCAGCAGCTATTTCAACCCCGAGAGTTGAGCGGGAAATGATTAAACAGCCGGACATTTCCAAATGGGGAGTAAAATTTTCCAGTAGATGGCCCGGTTCTTTAAATTTTTTTTTGGAAAGGGTTGAAGAACTGCGGGTGGTTAAAGGTGTATCTAAGGCGCAACCCTTGTGAATGGCTGCTGAGTCGGTTGAGGGTGGAGCGCTGATTTGGTTTCCGATCTGTGGCTGCAAGGGTGGTTAGTTGGGACGAATTGTGTGCGGAGCTAAAGAAGGAGTTTTAACCTCCTGATTGCAACGATAAGCTTTGGGAAGAAATAAAACACCGCACTCAAGGAAGGGATAAGTCAATTGGGGTGTATTTGGCGTTGATGGAAGGCATGTTCCGTCGGCTGGTCGAAAAGTGTTCGGAGAAAGAGAAATTGAGAACCTTACGCCTCAATATAACTCCTTTCTATCAGGAGCAACTCGCGATGCGGTCTATCTCATCAGTGGAGGAGTTAATTTCTTAGGGCAGGGAGTTGGAGTGAACCCGTTCATCAATCCGAGCTCTTGTACCGCCACGAAATCCGAAGACGACGAGATTGTTGGAACCCGACTTGGCCTACTTGGAGGTGTCAGCAGTTAATGAAATAACTGCACGCAATAACGTGGAAGCGATCAAGTGCTGGAATTGCAAAGGAGCTGGCCACATGTCGCGTGAGATGCTTTGGTTGTGGACGTCTTGGTGTAACCAAATATAACTGTCCGACTTGCGCTTTTCAACGGAATCAACAGGCTGTGCAGCTAAGGGCATCGAGAAATGAGCGGAGTGCTCATTAGGTGGCAGAATGAGCACCGACATTTCAGGAGAACAGAGAGCCGCGGGTAATCTTAATTATCTCTTTATGCCTAGTAACGGAGACGAGCGCCCACATCTAGAAGTTTGGGTATTAGATAAGAGTTTCAAAGGTCTGGTGGACTCTGGGGCGTCGAATACAATTGTTGATCAATACGGGTGGAATATAATGAGCGAACTGGGTATTGAATGCATCTCTATGGACCAGCGTGCAGTCACACTAGCGGATAATGTACAGTGTATCATAGAAGGGCAGGCTTGGGTACCTTTCAGGTTGCAAGGGAGGACAGAACGGCTGTAGGTATTGGTATTACCCGCATTGGCACACAAGTTGATCTTTGGAGTAGAGTTATTGCGTTGATTTGGGTTGAGTTTGAATCTAAGGGAGAATCGATGGGATTTTGTCTGTGAGGAAGTGTCACCAGGGGGGGGGGGGACATTGACATAGTAGGTCAGTGTTGACGCAGGCCGAAGAAAAACAGTTGGATCAACTGATGGAGGAGGAGTTTCAGAAGATGGGGGAGGGATTGGGGTGTACAGGTTTAGTGGAGCACGTTATTGAGACGGAGCCAAGCCCCATTAAGCAGAGGTATTATCCCATCTCTCCAGCTATGTAAAAGCATATTAACTCGGAGTTGGATGAAATGCTGGCGTTAGGGGTAGTAGAGCCTTCCACGAGTGCATGGTCTTCATCGATACTTCTGGTCAAAAAGAAGGATGGCTCGTACAGATTCTGCGTGGACTTTCCGCTTCCGTATATTTCAGCCACATTGGATAAGTTGCGAGACGCAAGATTCTTGTCAACGCTGGACATCAAATCGGCTTATTGGCAAGTGCCAGTGACCACGGACTCGCGGCAGTACACTGCTTTTACCATCCCAGGAAGGGGGCTGTTTCAATTTAAAAGGATGCCTTTCGGCTTATTAAATGTACCTGCAACCTGGCAGCAACTGATCAACAGGGTGTTAGGTCCAGAGATGCAACCATTTATTTTCACCTATTTAGATGACATCATTATCATGACACCCTCGTTTAGTAAGCATGTGGAGATCCTAGCTGAAGTCTTCAGATGCTTGAGAGAGGCCGGTCTAAAATTATCGCGGGGTAAGTGCCATTTTTGTCTGTCCCAGCTAAAATACCTGGGATACGTGGTCAATGAACATGGTTTAAACGTGGACCCTGAAAAGGTTGAAGTAATGCTGAATATTCCCCCCCCCCCCACGTTCAGTGAAGCAAGTTCGGCAATTTTTAGGTATGGTTTCCTGGTACTGGCGATTTATTCCGGACCATGCTTCATTGATAGCCCCGTAAACGGATCTTCTGCGGAAGAATCGTAAGTTTGTTTGGACACCATTATGCCAGTCTTCGTTTGAGCGCTGTAAATTGAAGTTAGCGTCAGCACCAATCTTAACTTGTCCGAATTTCCAACTCCCTTTTAACGTGCAGATGGACGCCTTGGACGTTGGGTTTGGAGCCGTGTTGAGCCAGAACTTTCCTGAAGGAGAAAAGGTCATATGCTATTTGAGCCGTGCCTTAACTAAGGCAGAGCGGAAATAATCTACAACCGAAAGAGAATGTTTGGTGATCCTCTGGGCCGTGAAGAAGCTCCGACCCTATATTAAAGGCTTCCATTTCCGCTTCATTACTGACCATCACTCCCTGGTATGGCTCAATAACTTGAAGGACCCAACGGGTAGATTGGCCCTTTGGGCCATCCATCTACAACAATTCGATTATGAGGTCATTCATAGACGGCAAAAAGAGCATTTAGTTCGAGACGCTTTGTCCAGGTCAGTTGCAGTGGGTACGGTCCAAGGAGCGGATAAAGTCGTTGATGGTTGGTATGAGTGGATGAAAGCCCGAGTGAGTGACAATGCGGAGCAATACGCCAACTGGAGAGTCAAGAACGATACGCTGTGGAAATTTATTCCTGGACGTTATCCGGATTTAGAGGGAGTGGGAGCATGGAAGAAAGTGTTTTCGAAACTGGAAAGAAGAGGAGTGCTCCATCAGTGTCATGATCACCTGACGGCAGGCCACATGGGAATTGACAGGACGTTAAATCGTTTAACGCAGCATTGTTATTGGCCGAAGATGGCCGTGGATGTGCGAAACTATGTCCAGTGTTACAAAGTGTGTCAAATGGTTAAATTGGAACGGAAAACACAAGCTGGACATATGGTTTCCCGCAGTGGGGAGGCATCCCAGCTATGGGAAATGGTGTGTGTAGACTTAGTAGGAACCTTGCCACGTTCAACTCGTGGTCACAGCTATATTCTAACCGTGTTGGATTATGTTAGCAAATTTTCGTTACTATTTCCACTTCAGAAGGTCACGGCAAAAGATATTTGCCGTTTGTTGGAAGATTAAGTGTTCCTAGTGTTTGGGGTACCCAAATATCTAGTTTGCGACAATGGAGTACAATTTTGGGGAAAAGAGCTACAAAGATTAGTGGAGAGTTACGGGACGCAGGGTAAATTCACTGCACTCTATCATCCGCAGGCAAATCCAGCAGAACGCCGAAACAAAGACATTAAGCAGATATTACGTTCTTATGTTTTGGAGAACCAACGCGCATGGGATCAATATTTAGCCCACATCGGTTGTGCCCTACGGACTGATAGACATGAGGTAATGAAGGTGTCTCCTTACCTCTATAACTTTGGAGGAGAGATGGTGATCATCTATAGTAGTTCCCAGACTCCACGGAGCTCTCATACGGGACTGAGTCCAGAAGTTAAAGCAGAGAAACTTGGAAGGATACGAGAGGAGATAGGGAGACGGATGCAAGCCACCACAAGGAAAGCAGTGAAAAATATAACCTTCGGAAAAGAGACGTAGCCTATCAGGTGGGAGATCGGGTATGGAGAAAAAATTATCCCATTTTTGATGCAGCCAAATATTTTTCAGCCAAACTTGCCCGCGAATATTTGGGTCCTTACTATATTAAAGATAAAATATCGGGGTAGACCTACTTACTTAAAGACGACTCGGGGAGAGCCAAAGGGGTCTGACACGTCAAGGATTTAAAGGCTTATATAGAGTAAGGCACGAACTAAGCGAAGTTAGACTTCAGCATGTTAATATCTGGGTGGAGGGAAATACATTTAAGCCCTTCTTCAAACTGGTGGTGGGTTGTAGCATTATATTAGACCTCAAGTCGAATTTAGAGTAAGGTACGTATGAAGGGAAGGTAGACTTAAGCATGTTAATACCTGGGTGGTGGGAAATAGCTTTTAAGTTCTTCTTCAAACTGGTGGTGGATTGTAGCATTATATTAGACTTTAAGTACAACTTAGAGTTAGGCACGTATTAAAATTGGTCGGTCACACAAACAGCGTTTTAAGTCATCATCGGGAGGTCTGGCGTTCCGTTATGATCGAAACCGGCATGACGGGTTCGCGGTTGTCTTCGAACCATGAAACTATTGGTCGCACAAGTGTTTTAATGAAGGGGGAATGGGTCCGTGGAAGCTTAATGAATAGAATATGGGACAGCACAACACACAACTAATTTTGTTTAATTTAAATCATTACCGAATGCCGGTATTGAGTGTAGAGCAGGCTCCGTGGTTCCTGGTTTTCTTCCTTGTTCCTTCATTTCCCTTACATCTTTTCCCTTTTGGTTTTTGTTTCTTTCCTTTGTTTTTCACCTCCCTGTTTTATTCTTTTTCGTTTTCTCCTCATTTTTTCTCCTTCCGAGATTGGTGTGAGGTTACGTTTGGAGTAGCTAAAAGGCAAAAAAAATCAGAGTCAAAGATTCGAACCATTGTGAACATTGAAATAAGGGGGTGTAGGTTACGAACTCAGGAGAAGGTAGTGAGTAAATAGGATGTTGCAGAATGAAATGTGGACTGAGCTAAGACCTTGAGTGAATTTCAGGGAAATTCACTTTTATTAGGGAGGAATTGTCACGGAAACCATTTGCACTTTTTCTTTTTTTATGCGGTCGTTAGGATACCGCCCGAGCCACGGTTCAAGATAAAAATTTTTACAGGGTAAAATTATAAAATAAAAATGTTAAAGTAAAAAAATAGAAAGGTTAAATTAAAAATGTTAAGATAAAAACGTTAAAATAAAGATGTCAAAGTAGAAATGTTAAAATAAAAATTTTAAACTAAATGTTAAGGTATTAAAATATTAACTTAAGAATGAACGATCGAAAATAACAATACACTCCCGTGCCAAGAGTAACTATAGGGTAACAAACGGTATCTACACAACCACACGCGATTTGTGAAGTTCCATCTCTTTGAATAGTTATCATCTACTCTAACTTTTGGAAACAGCTTCCAAAACTAGATCTAATTTATTGCGAGAAATTAATGGCGAGATCGTAGGCAAATCATATCTTGCTCTGATCTTATTTCGTTGAATTAATTACATCGGCCGTGCCGACGCCAAGAAGTAGCGCCACAACCCAAAAGCGAAGAATGTGTCCTTCTTTCCTCGGTCTCAGGGCCAGCAATCGCCTGCTCGGAAGTACAGTTATTTAAAAATATAATCTATTAGGTTTGCATTTACTGTACACGTGCCTAACTCGGGATAAACTTTAAGGCACACACACGTCTTGGCCACAAGAAACTGGCCTACAGTGAACACCCTAAGCCGATTTCTCTGGATGTTGGAACCGAGACTGCCGCTGGTAAACCTTCGCCACGTGGGAAAAAAGGCGGTAGCGTACTCAAAATCAGAGCAAAGGCACTACAAAAAGCCCAAATTAAACATGGGAAACTCGAGAATAACTTCTCGAACAATTACTGGCAACAACATGAGCAAACTCATTCGCTTCGCGGTACCAATGGAAATCGCACTACTATAACACCTCCTAATATTTTCACTACGTTTCCGATAGTGAAATTTTGTAAAATTCGAAAATGCGCGAGCTGTTCTGCATTGCAACAAGAACTACATGACACTCCCAGACAAAACTGACGTATGTTGAGAAGTCTTCAAAACTGACATTAGATCGGAAGTCATATGGTAGCAATTTGCATATGTATTAGTCGGAATTCGCGTAGGGCCGATTCATTACAGGGCAGTGTCCACGATGCGAACCAGGCATTGGGAGACTGAAGGGCGCGATGTTTAGCCATTAGCCGATTTTACTTGTATGGAGGAGCAAGACGTCGTGTGACGTGTGGATGGCTAACCTTCTTGGGGTACGTTTCTATAAGAAAAGGTTGCTGTCGATGCTAATCAGGAAATAACACCAGGGGACAACGGAGAGAAAACAAAACGATGGCTTCTTTGATGGTGCTCTTCACCGTCGTAGGTCCTTGGCATGGTAGACTCCCAGTTCCTTCCTGGACAAGTCCGCAATGAGATATCGCATGGGACTTTAAACTTGTAGGATGCGACACTTCACGAACTTCTTGTCCAGTATAGCACTGTAGTGCTGGGTTGCTCACTCTGCCTGAAACTCCGTCGGTAGATTTTGCCGCCTGCCTTGAAGCCAGAAGCATGAGATCGCAGGTTGTAACGCTCCTCCCCCTCCCGTCTACTATATTCAATCTTCTCCCGAAGTTGTTCTCGTAGAATTTGGAGTTTCTCGTGTGGCTCCTCTCCCAATAATTCTAACTGCCACAAAAGCCGGTACGAGTTTCCATGGCAGATCATGTACTGGCCAAACTCGGCAAAGTACGGGGACATATCTGTGGTGGTGTGGTAAGACGTGTACAGGGCGCAGGTGATGGCGGAAATGCTGCGGTCTCAATCCTTCTGATCCGGCTGGACATAGGCGCGAATGGCGCCTATGAGGGTCTGGTTCAGCCGCTCGGACGCATTGGCTTCAGGGGAATAGGCGGCGGTCCGCTGGTGAATAATACCATACTTGTCCATTAGGTCCCGAAATCTAGCCGAGGTGAACTGAACTCCATTCTCAGAGACCACATTTTCCGGTACTCCAAATATATGGAAAACACGATTCTCCAGGAAGCTGACTATCGGGCCGGTGTGCATGTTCCGAATCGGCTCAATAATTGGGAATTTGAACAACCTGTCCAGGGCCACGACAGCTCCCGTGTGACCAGAAGTCAAACGAGGATGCGGACCGATGAGATCTATATACAGGCGCTGGAACACACGCTCAGTTAGCTCAAATTTACCCATCGGAGGCCGAAGAAAAGAATTGGGTGCTTTAGTGCACTTGTACAGCTCACAGGCGGCTACGTACACCTTTACTTGCTGCGCCATTTTAGCCCAAAAGAAGTAGGTTTTCAGCCGCCAAAGCGTATGACCGTATCCGCCCTGCGCACTCAATAGGTGGTCATGAGCCCGTTTAATAAGGTCGATGGTCAATTCTTCGGGCACCCATAACTTCCGCTTTTCCTCTTCTTGCATGGGGTCTCCACATGCGTGTCCCATCCACTTGTATATAAATCCCTCCGTCACCGGCAGGTCTGGCAGCTGTGGTAACTGGCTCGGAATAGTATGCATCAACTGGGTGTAACCTATTGACTTGAAGGCGAGTGGTCCAGGTCGTTCAATAGGGGGCTGTTGTCCTCCTGGGCCAACTCGGCTCCTTCAGGGGCGAACATCATTGATATTGTGTCCGGTACCACGTGTTGACTTCCTTTCCGCTGTCGAATCGTGAAATCAAACGCCTGTAATATCAAGGCCCATCTGGCCAATCGGCCGTGGAGATCAGTTTGGCTCATCAGCCATTTCAGAGACGCATGGTGCGTGACGATTTCAAAGGGATGTCCCTCCACGTATGCTCGAAAGCGTGTCACCGCAACATAGCCACCAGGCATTCCTGCTCCGAGACCGTGTAGTTCCACTGGGCCAGGTTCAACTTGTGAGACATACAGGCTATAGGCCTCCCCTGGCCATCTTGCGCAACGTGGACGAAGACTGCAGTTGACTCGCGTTACATTGGATTGAGAACAGTTTACCAAAGTCTGGGCTGTTCAGTACGGGGGCTGTTGTCAGACTCTTCTTTAGCTCTTCAAAGGCTCGCAAGCTGGGCCCTTCCCAGACGACCTAACGTCCCTTACGCAGCATGTCGGTCAAAGGTGGGGTGATGGTTGCATAGTCACGTACAAATCGTTGGTACCACCCGCATAACCCTAGAAATCGGCATAACTGCTTGGTGGTCTTGGGTAGTGGAAAAGCGTCAACCGCTTGTGTCGTGTGCGGGTTGGTTTTGATGTTGCCATAACCAGTGATGTGGCCAAAATACTTCACCTCTGTCATCATGAACTGACTCTTCTGTATGTTGATGGTTAACCCTGCCCTCCGGATGTGCAAAACCACTTCCTGAAGTAGATCGAGGTGTTCGTTAAAGGTCTCGGTTATAAGCAGTATGTCATCCAAATATACGAAAACTTGAGGAGGGGCGTTACACAGTCCAAATAGCATGGTCACAAATCGATACAGTGGGCGACCTGGGACCATGAAGATTGTTTTCTCCTTTGAGCCAGCGTCTAACGGGATTTGCCAGAAAGCATCTTTGAGGTCCAAGCTCGTTATGTAATGGGCTTTAGGCAATCGACTCAAGATGCCCCCAATCAACGGTAGAGGGTATGCGTCCTTGACAGTGATCAGACGTCTGTAATCCAAGCATAGCCGGACCTTGTTCAGCTTGATCACTAAAGTGACCGAGGAAGCCCACGCACTCTGCGATTCTTCGATCACGCCTAGTGCTAGCATTCGATCCACTTCAGCATATAATGACTTTTCCCTCGCCAGAGATATGGCAAAATGTCCCTGCTTTATGGGTTTGGCATCCCCCACATCTATTGTGTGAAACACCAGAGCCGCCCTGCCGAGACCTTCCTTCTCATGCTATGGAAAAGCCGATATAGCCGAGTCAAGTCGCAGTTGTTGGTTCACATCCAGTGCATGTCGTAGTGAGTGGGAAGTTGGGGTCGCGTCATGGACAGTGGTGACGAAATCCAGTATCGTGCTAGAAAATAGTGCTGGGGCCAAATTAAATTTTCGAACAAAGTCCACCCCTAGGTAAAGATTCTGTGTTAATTGGGGGATAATATAGAATTCCAGAGATTTTGTCACCCCTTTAAATGTGACCTCCGTCGTAATTTTCCGCACTACGAAATGACGAGTTCCAACCTCCATGATTAACCAGGTTATAAAACGCTGGATTGGGTCTGCTTGAGTCGTCAGAACCTCTCCTGCAAACTCGGCTGATATGCAATTCACACTGGCCCGTCGCTTTTGCAGGAAGTGAAATGACGCGTATGGTCGAACGTGATCCTTCAATAATTCGTCTGACCATTCTCCTGAAGCTCCGCATCCAGCGCGTGGCTCACTTCCATCGCGAAGGAGTAGTTGTAACCATCTCCTCATTGAAGATGCGCTGACGAGTAGCTAGATAATCCCGCAGTCTGACGTGGAAGGGCTTAACATGCCAAGGGACTTTCGTATCGTTACCATTCCCCTGCGCGTCCACCTCGACAACATCTGACGTGTGCTGCGGAACTTCAGGAGAACTGTGTTTGGCGGTGCGAGTCAGCAAAGGTGGGGCCGTATCTGGGGCTTGGTCACACCTAGCAATAGGCTCGATATCAGTTTGTTCAGCTTCTAGGAGTGCCGATGGGTGGTTGCGGCACTCACTGGCAAGTTTTTTGGTAACTTACAATCTGCGCAATCTGGTGCATACGTGTCTGCTTTTCCACACCGGTAACAGAAAACTGTCGGTTCCGCTGGACATGGAGACAGCCGGTGTCCTGGTTGTCGGCAGTTCCAACAGACCGTCAGAATTGTAACTAGTTCAACGAATGGTTGGTCAATCATTGCTTCGAATTCGTGCTCCAGGGGTGCTTCACTTCTCGGGGCGTGTATCGGGTCGTCAATTATGTGACCCGCTGCCACTAGCTCCGCAGTATTGTTACTTTGTGGGTTAGGTCCCATCATGCAAGGTTGTGGACGAAAGGTTCCTCGCCGTTCTTCTAGCCGTTCTTGCCTACGGGCATTGGCATGTGAAGCAGACTGTTTTGATGCTCCCAACGCATATTCTCCCTGATGATTTCCACCAGTTCGTCCTCGGGCATGAGTGTTCGTAACCGAATGCTAAGGCAAAGTATAGGTTCTTTGACGCCTTGCTTGCGTTTCCTCAGTTGTTCCTGTAACTCTCTTTCCATGAGGTCGTCGTCAAAGCGGTTGCGAAAAGCTGCACAGAAGGAATTCCAATCGGAGCGTGGTATGGATTCTTTGAAGCTCCAGTACCACTCGGTAGCATCTCCGTCGAACAAGAGGTGTGTTCATGTCTATGGAAAGCGAGGAAGATGCCTCGCAGCGCACTGGTGACTAGAACCTGAATCCGAAACAAGAACTGGTCCACCGGTGTCGTCGAGTGGAAGCCAGTGAAGCTGAGCCGCTAACTCTCCATCATGCGGGGCGTAGGGTCTCGGATTGGTGTCGATACATTTGCGGGGCGATTCGCATCATTGATGGGCCTGCCATAAGGAACCGATTTGTGCATTGTAGGGATCAGTGGGGGTGCGGTGCTGTAACGAGGTCGATACTCTGGGGCTCTGGAATCCATTCCCGAGCTCCTTTGAGGGAGGTTCCAATCATCAGCCGGTCCAAGGTTGGGCATAACCACGCTGAGGTTTGGCTCCCAGCCAGATGGAGCTCTTACGTGGCTCGGGGGTTGGCTGATCCGGATGTCCTGGAAGCCTCTCTCAAAGTGTCCGATCCTCTCGGACAGCCCTTGGACTAAAGACAAAATCGTGCCGTTGACGGTGTTGTTTGATTGCGCTGTTGGGGCATCAGCCGGAGCTTCTCCACCCACGGCTCCTTGGATGTCCAACAGCGGTTGAAGCGGTTCAGCACTTCGAGAGTATTTTGCCACTGCTCTGCGCATAGGGGCGTGCGCTCCGAGGGGAGCCTCTAGGGCACTTCTCTCGACACAATGGACAAAAATATGAAATCTGTAAGAGCTGCTGGACACTGGTGCACACTTGATGCGCCCTCTACCAGATCCTCAAAGCAAATCCCGCAGTTAGCTGGTTGCGCCATTCTGAAGTGAGTCCACCGTTTATCCGGAGTCCGCTTTGTCTCCATTGTTCGTTCCGTCGATGGTTTGGTCGAAGTTGACTTAATGGATGGATACTACTAAATATAAGAAAAACTTAGTCTATTTAACTGGCCGATAGTGGCAAGCTAACTATCCTATACAAAAAGAGATTTATTTGTTAAACACATTCCTTTCCAGCAGCGCCGACTCCTCCATAGGGAAATGAGAGCGAATGGTAGCCTGCGAGAAAAGGGTGCTTCCAGCTGATTTAAAGAATTTTATCCCCAACTCCAGTTACATTACAAAACCGTCTCTAAGTTACGTTAGTTGACTCGACGAGACAAGTGGTAGCGTTACCGTAACAAGCTTTGTACGTGGTCAAAAATCCCGACACGTGGAAGCATTCCGGGCTTCGGAACTCCAGCATACGCCACCGAAAGTTGAACCGAAACCACTCATCCACACGCGTAAAAAGATGGTTGGAATCCTTCCACGATATAAAGGCAAGGTAACCTTCTATTTTCTTGAGAGTCCAGGCCAATAGGAGGCACCCATCTGGCTGATAGTTCCATCGAGAAAATAGGTCCTTACAGGTTTTACCCTGAGACAACACATCGGAAGGATTTGTCGCGAAAAGAACAATATAAAACAAACGAGAGTGGAAGCTACAACTCACGTGAAGTGACTGGAAGTGTGTGTAACACCACTCCACTGCTCCTGTCTGTGGGACTCGAGTACCAAGGCACTTTACATCCTCCGTAAAGGACCAACTGGTCAGAAGACGCGAATCTTTTACCCTCTTAGGATGTTTTTGGCCCCGCGTTGGGCACCATTTGTAATGATTTTCGTTTAAAATAGCTCGAACGAAAT
The DNA here is from genome assembly GCA_963969285.1 of Odontomyia ornata. Lineage (NCBI taxonomy): Eukaryota > Metazoa > Arthropoda > Insecta > Diptera > Stratiomyidae > Odontomyia > Odontomyia ornata. The sequence continues at coordinate 277,492,240 of OZ017738.1, read as the reverse complement.
CGGAACCGACCTCTCATCGGTTCTAGACGTCAAGTCTTTGGACGTGACAACGGACTGTACCTGACAGGGCAACAAGTCCGAACAAACTTAGTCTACTCCAAGGTGGCTGCTGGCTAGCTAGCTAGTTCGGAGAGGAGTTTGGTCGCAATCCTTACGTGAGCAGACTAAGTCCGAAATACAAAAACTCAGCCAACGGTTCACATGCCCGTTTTAAACGCGTTGAAAACACAACCACACGGAAATGAAACCTATCACTTCTTTATTCCGTATTTCTTCTTTTCATCCAGCCAACAACAAAAACTTGATTTAATTTCACGTTCCCGAACATCACCGACGTGGTACCGAAAACTATACTACGTTAATTTAAGTCCAAAAAACCCTACCTAATAAAAAACACAAAACAAATGATGGTACCACGTACCGTACGCGACACGAAACCGGCCATGCACGGATTGCTACAACCCTACCCTCGTCACGGCATACTTACCGTTCGCTATCACTCCTGCTGGAAGAGAAGGGCATGCTGGAACGGAAAAACGTGTTATGTTTAGCAATTTATTTTACATTTATTATTTACTCAAATATTTTCCTTTACCTATTAAAATACAAATAATTACAACTGATAATTCTGTTTACATTATCACTAAGCGAGGGTTCTAATGTATACCGCCACATAAAATAAATCTTCGTCTTATACAGAAAAACAATTTAATTACTTAAGGTTGGCAGTCCGGGGTAAAAAAAAAGTTTATCCTCAAACTGAATCGACTTCATTATTTTCAAAGTTTACTACGAGTATTTTATCTCTAAATATTATTTTATTAGAATTTACAAGTTTTTTTTTTCTTTCGGCGAACATATACCCCTTCATACATTATTATGTTATCGATTTTCTCTCTTTAGAGCATTAATTATAATGTACTAAGCGGAAGATTTGGAGAACCTACGAGTGTTTTGCTTTCTTATCGCGTGTATGTTTTTATTTTTCTATATTCTCAAAATTTATGCTATTTTTATTATAATCATTCCCTCTATGTAAATATATAGAATTGTTGTCTGCAACGAATTCTTAATTGTTTTTTTCAATCTCATTTGAATTTTTCGAACGAAAAGGGCTTCTGACCTATTTACAAAAGGAGCAAGGCCTCTAGAAAAAGTATGTTGATATCATTCAAGAAAATAACCTATTCTTTTAACGTATTTGAAATCAGAAGAAAAGGAGATACTTAAACTTGGTCACAGTTCAATCATGTTGACTGTTTGAGGATGGTGTCAAGTGATAAATATTGGGAACAGGCCAACATCTATCCTGAGAAATTGCCGAAAAGATTTATTTGATTAGGTGAATTCCAGAAGAAATTCATTTCTATAACCACTTAGATTTATACTTCCAAGTAATTTCTTGGACGTTTCTGATACCCTTTCACAATTCTATATATTCAAATAATTTTACGTCTGTTTACCGTATTGTTAACAAATTTAAGTCTTAATTCAGATATCAATTTAATATGCACAATTTTCTAAAATCTCTATTTCTTTTATCAAACAACGCGTTTTAAATAATGAGAAAATTCATCAAGTCGCGTGACTCTAAATATAGTATATCTCATTATTATTTCAATCGGTATGTCCGTTTTCGCGTATAGTACCCAATTATATCACTTTTTGAAATTATACTATAAAGCATAAAAAATGGAACTTTTCCCATTTACGTTTACCTTAAAAAGCCGATTGAATTTATTCTTCAATCTCAGAAAAGAGATCAATCCGAATTGAAAATCCTTCTCTCTACTACTATAAAAAGCAATTTGACAAACAATTATCCTCCCTATAGAAAATACACATAGAAAGTATGACGTTTGCATCTAGGTCAAAATAATACATCAAAATAACAACTAGAATTAGACTTGCCAACATTGTTTCGTCAGTGCCTCTTTGGGAAATTTAGCTTCTTCGTGCTTTTGATAGTCCTTTTCTCTTGACGCGTACAAAAAATTGAAATTATCTGAGTTTAAATCGCGCTTTATATGTTTGGTTTTAATAACCGTCTTATAACAATCGATGGAATTCACAACTAACAAGAAAAAGAAAGATTCTCACTGTTTGACTATGTAACGCAAATGAATCGCAGAATAATCCGCTCCTGGCGATTCACACTACTCAACGTCTGGTTTCAAAGGAAACGTCTAACTGATGATTGTTATTGAGATTGATACATAAACGTGGACTTTTCAATATACAAAGTTCTGTTATGGGAGGTAAGCGCGTCACTGCAGCACCCTAATTCTAAGCACATAGGGCATCTTTTTAGGGTTTTGTAAAATAATTTTACAAAACCCTTCCAAAATCGCGTCCTGTCTGTCTGTCCGTCCGTCCGTCCGTGTGTCACAGCAGTTTTTCTCGGAAACTACTTAAGCTAGAAACATCAAATTTTGTATGTAGGTGTAAAGTGGTGCTCTCTTCAAAGTTCAACTGCAAAAGTTTTTATAAGGTATTTAAGGAGGGTCTCCCCATATAGGGGAGTGACCCCCCGAAAAAAAAATTTCATTGAAGGTAGCCGATATGGGTATCAAATGAAAGGTCTTGATGAGAACTTTTCAAAACAGGTCTTAGTTTGGCAAAGTTTGCTTCAAGGAGTGCACAGGGAGGGGAAATACACGAAAAATTTGTGTCCCCCCCCCTCGCGATTGGACACCTGTGATCCGAAAAATCTGAAAAAAATCAAGAATGTAGGCCTTGATGAGTACAATAACAACAAATACGTGAGAAGTGGCAATTTACTCAACTTTGTTAGTAATAGTATGATTTATCGATTTTATGTTTTCTTGAATAAAATCTTAACGGTACCCTTAAATTCAATGAAATTCAGTAAACAGATAACTATTTATCTACCCTGAAAGTTTCATAAAGATTGAATCATATTTAGCGAAGTTATAGCGGTTTGAATTTTCCTGTATTGCTATGGAACAATATGCGCTGCATTTATTACTATGGCAACATATGGCTGTAGAACAACATGCGCTTTTTACCGACTCAGACACTACAGTTTTGCTAGGATTTGCATGAAAATTTCAGGAATGATAGGTCTCATGAATATCTTTGAGAATCGGTTCAGCTAGTGGTATTAGTAATCGCCAAGCAAAATAGATAGATTGAATAATTTTGAGTTATTTTTCCCAACTTCAACATTTAAGTTGCATGCTTTGAACACTTGATTCAATTTAATGGATGACTGAAGATGAGTACCTGCAATTAATACTCATAAGTGAAACAAGTCAAGGAGGCGGGAGAGAGCTCCTAGCAAATGGGCTTTGTAACCACTCTAGGATTCGAAAATATTGGCCATTAATCGATGATAACAGTACAGGGGAGTGGCCCCTGAAAAAAAAATCATCAAACGTAGCCGATATGAGTATGAAATGAAAGTTTTCATGGGAGCTTTTCAAAACAGTTCTTAAACTGTCACATTTTGCTTCAGGGGGGAAATACTCGTACATGAAAAATGTGTTTCTTCCCTCGCGAATGGACATCTGAAATAATTATCAAGGGAGATATTTCTGAGTATAACAATAACAAAAACCTCAGAAGTCGAAATTCGTTCAACTTTGTTAATAATAGTATGATCTTCGAATTTCATACTTTCTCCAATAAAATTGTCATTGACATGTTTCTTGGTTTCATTCGATCTGGTGACTGCATTTTGTAAATTGAATACAAAACCCTTCTGACATGAGCGTAGGTCTGTTTACCCAACTTGTTTCAAATGGTATCTACACCACCACACGCGATTTGTGATGTTCCATCTCTTTGAATAGTTATCATCTACTCTACCTTTTGGAAACAGCTTCCAAAACTAGATCTGATTTATTGCGAGAAATTAATGGCGAGATTATAGGCAAATCATATCTGGCACTGACCTTATTGCGTTGAATTAATGACGTGGGCCCTGCCGACACCTCCCGTAGGACTTACTAGCTAACTTCCACACAGTGGTCGCTGCATTCGTCCCCGGCTGCCCATGGGTTCGCCTTCCACAAGAAGTAGCCCCACAACGCAAAAGCGAAGAATGTGCCCTTCCTTCCTCGGTCTCGTTGCCAGCAATCGCCTGTTGGGAAGTACAGTTATTTAAAAACATAATCTATAAGGGTTGCACTTATCTTATCAGACGTATCGTTAAAGACGAGCAACGAGCTCTGGATGTTAGTGAAAGCAGCTATCAGAACCGTGGCAGAATAGACGATCGGACATCAAGCCCGGTGCAAGACGAATGATTGGTTCGATGATGAGTGCCAGAATGCGTTAGATAAAAAGAATCAGGCGTACAAAGAATACGTAGGTAGGAAAACCAGGACGAAGAGAGTGTTGATATGTTAAGTTTTTATTTAAAAAAATGTAAAATTTCAAAGGGCAGAAAGGGCCTACCTAGGTATTGTAAACCGCGTAGGTGCGCATGTAGTGAAGGCCGTTAACGCCGTAATATTTTTAAGCGGGTCTTGTAGAAAGAACAAGGCAGCGTGTAACGCTTGTTATGTTCTTCACAAGAATAGCCTTTATTTTCGATTTTCAATCTTATTTATACTAAAAATCTTAAATCTAAAAAAAACGTATTTACATAATTTCCTATTCATAACAAGACATATGAAAAATCTATTCATAAAAAAAGCTCTACATAAGATATATTTTAATCAAAAATATTTGGTCACGTGGACCACACAAGACCATGTACATTTCCCTAAAAAGTTTTAACAAAAAAAATTTGTTGTCAGAAAGTCAAGTGCACATTCCTTTGCGCAAGACTTTCCGACACATAGCATTGTATGCGGTCACGTGGACCGCATACCAATCAAAAAATATTTCTATTGTGCATTTCCATCGGAAGGTCAAGTGCAATTTACCATTGCGCTAGACTTTCCGATGTATGATGCATGGATTACGCGGCAAATGCTTCTTGCCCTGAACGTTGTGGTCACGTGGACCACAAACACACATGATTCATTTACTTCGCGTATGCGAAATTTACACTTGATCCGTATGAGGAAGGTTAAGTGCAATTTTTACTTCCCTGATACGGAAGAAATTTTAATGAACGTGAGGGTGGTCGCACATTCGCGAACTTGTGTGCAGATCCTAAAGGGGTCTGCACATGTTTTTTTTTTTGTTTTTGAAATTTATTTTATGTAAATTTATTTCGTATTTTTCTTTGTTTTGTTTGAGGGAATGTACTACACCGCGGTCGTGAAGGGAAAAAAATTTTTTGTTTGTTAGTTTATTTTGTTACATTAAATTATATTTGTAAATGCTAGTATTGTTTGTTTTATCGTTTATGCTGTTATTTATCTTATATGTAATTTAAATTATGTTGCTGGATATACAAGATTGTTTGATTAATTATCTTAAGTTATTTATAGATTTTTGTTTGTTTCATTGCAATACGGGAATCCTTTGATTTTATTTCATTTGCATGCATATATCATATTATTTGTATTATATTGGTATACTATACTTTACTTTACATTACTATAATATTATAGAAAAAATTTTTTTTTTGTTTTGTTTGATGATTACAATGATAGATGAACCAACGATGCTTATAATGGTAGAAATACAATATTAACTCTAATTTATCGACTATTTTAGTTCTAATTATTCAATCTTGATTTTATTTATACGAGTTTTATCTATTGTTGAATAGTGGATTCGCAATATATTTTTATTTTTTTAAATTTACATTTGCTTTCGGTACTAAATCTTCAAAATTTTCGTGAGTTATTACTCTTGAGGTATATTTGCTGATTTCTTCTTTATCCTATTATTGTGTATTAGGATATTTTTGTTATTTTTATTTATAAGGGTATTGACTCCTTGTTTTTCGATGACTTGATATGGTCCTTCGTATGGACTATCTAGTTTATTTGTTTTTTTGAGTTCTTAAGTACACCCAATCGCCTATTTCGATGTTCAAAGGGTTAGAGTTATTTTGATTTGTTTCAGCTCTTTTTGATTTGGAGTCAAGAAGGATTTTTTGCGCTGTTTTTTGGGCGTGATATAGTCTTGTCTTAAGTTCAGTAAGATATTTGTCGTGGTTATAAATGGGGCTGGAGTTGTCGTAGTCACATGTTAGGTTGGCTAGTCTTCCGTAAATTAACTCAAAGGGTGTATAATTTGTATCGCTGTGGGGGGTAGTATTGTATGCGAAAGTGTAAAATGGGATATGTTCGTGCCATTGGTTATCCTCACAGAAAGTTAGTAGATATTCGTTGAGTACTCTGTGGTTCCTTTCTAGGGATCCAAGGGTTTCATGATGGTATGGAGTAGAGGTTTTGTGTTGGATGTTGAGAGATTTACATATATTAGTGAATAGTTCATTCACATATTCTGTACCTCTGTCGGTTTAAATTGTTTCGAAATGACCGCACCTTAGGATAATGTTTTCGACGATGGATTTTGCTACTACGTGAGCTTCTTTAGTAGGAATTGGGATTGCTTCTACGAATTTGGTAAGTTCACATTGAGCTGTGAGTATGTACTCGTATCTAAATCCTTGCGAGATTCGTAATGGTCCTACAGTGTCAATGGCTACTATTTCAAATGGTCTAAATGGTGTGTCCGTTATTGTTTATTTTTCTTTAGTATGTTTGGTTATTTGTTTTTTTTTACATATTTCACATCATTGTATTACGCCTTTTAGCATCTTGTTCATGTTCTTCCAAGTACATTTTTGTTTTAATTTCGCGATTGTTCTTTTTATACCTGTGTGACCTCCGCACCTTGACTCGTGATATTCACTGATCAATCTAATTTGATCGGCATTTTGTTCAACGTATCTTGGGGGATTGAATAATATTATTTGTATTTTATTTTGCCTGTTTTTCTTTATTGCCGCATACGTTTTATTATATTTATTTATTAATTCATTTTTATTTATATATTCGAATATTTCATCGTTTTTAGATAGCGCTATCTTTGTGATACTATTAATTGATAGTTTATGTATCAGTTTCTCCAAAACCTGACCTAAGTCTAAGGATGGATTATCACTATACTTCACAATTATTAATTTTTTATTCATTATTATTGCAATTGGCAGGCTTGTATTATATTTATTGAGCTCAAATTTTAGTACCGGCAGATTTCTGATATCGGAAATCGATGTACCTTCTCACATGTTGAGTTGATCAGGCTCAATGTCGGAGGTAGTTGTCGTTTTAGTGGTCACAGGGTTGTTTAATGTTTTAGTTTTGCTTCTAGTCATAATATTAATTGTCTTCGGTATCATTTCTTTAAGGCTTCCCGAGTTTAGTTTTATGCGCGATAATGCGTCTGCGTTAGTGTTTGTTTTACCTTGTTTATATATTATTTTAAAGTCGTAGTCCATGATGTCCAAGCGAATTCTCGTTAGTTTAGGGAAGGGGTTGCGATTTACAAATAAGGATACTAAGGGTCGGTGGTCGGTGATTACCGTAAACTTCTTTCCATAGAGGTAAGGGCGAAAATGGTTTATTCCCCAGTAAATTGCAAGAAGTTCTTTATCTACAATAGATTTATTAATTTCGCATTTTGTTAGGGATCTGCTCGCATAGGAGATGGGTAGATCTTCTCCAATTATTCCTTGTGACAGAACGGCTCCTCAGGCATAATCGGAGGCGTCTGTGGTTAAAATAAATTCTTTGTCAAGGTCGGAGTGTTGTAAAATTGTGGGTGATGTGATCGAGTCTTTTAAGGGTTGAAAAGCTTGTTGACACTTATTGGTCCATTTGAATTTTCTATTTTTCTTCAATTTTGGACGAAACGTCTCTAGTAGTTGCAAAATGCTACAAAACGTCTTTCTTCATCTGCATTTTGTGGTATTGGGTAGTTGTTGACAGCTGCGCATTTGGAGGGATCGGCGGTGACACCTTTGCTAGTGATTAAATGTCCTAGATAGACGACTTCTGATTGGATGAAATTGAATTTAGACGGGGTTAGTTTCAGATTGTACATACGAAGACGCTCGAAAGTCTTCTTGAGGTTCTCGTTGTGGTGTTTTAATGAGCAACCGAAAACAATAATGTCGTCGACATATAGAAATGCGTTTGCATCTAAACCTGATAAGGCTATGCATAGCATGCGCTGGAAGCTATTTGAGGAGATTTTCAATCCAAAGGGTAGTCTTTTGAATTGGTAATGTCCATTGCTGGACGAAAATGCTGTCATGGGTCGGGATTCTTGATCAAGTTCTACCTGGTGAAATAAAGTTGCCATATCGAGGGTTGAAAAATATTTGGCCCTGCCTATTGTGTCTAGGATATCGTCTAGGCGAGTGAGGGGAAATTTGTCGTTTACCAATTTTTTATTCAGTTGGCGGGAATTGACTACTAAACGCTATTTTTTGGGGTCGTCATTAGAGTGTTTGGGGACGACTAACATGGGGAAGTTGTAGGGGCTTGTTGATGGCTCAATTACATCTTTATCGATCAACTCTTGAACTTGTTTGTTGATCTCTGCCGTCTGTGCGTGGGGCATACGGTAATTTTTTATGTATACTGGACTGTTGTCAGTAGTTTGCAGATGTTGTTTATAGAAATTGTTGCATGAAAGCTTTCCTCCCTCTATGTGGAAAATATCATGGTACTCTTTGCATATGATTTCTATGGAAGTTTTGGCCTCAGGGTCTACGGAGTTTATATTCAGGACCTCTTTCAACTTGTTCCATCTCTTAGTTTTCTTGTTTGCGCTGTAGGATAGTACGTGGAAGGTTTTTAGGGGTTTTATTTCCAAGTTTAAATTTTGAAGGGTGACCTCATTGTCTGAAGTGTTCAGGATTCTGATATGTTTTATGCCTTTTGCTGGTATTATAGTGTTGCTGATGTAGATATGTTTGGAGATGGGGTTCCCACAGACTAAACTATCTTCAGTTATACTGATGTCAATGGGATGTATAACCTCTGAGCGTGGGGGTATCCTGATATTAGATATGTTCGTTTCTAGGGATAGGGTTAGTTGTCTGTTATTGCATCTGAAGGAGAATAAAAGAGTTTCGAAATCAATATTTGCGTAATATTTTCACAGGAAGTCTCTTCCAGTGATACCGTCTGTTCTTAGGGGAAAGTCATTTTCAACCATTTGGAATTCGTGTAGAATATTGTTTTCTGGAAGGGTTATTTCCAGTATCGATGTGCCGATAGTCTGAATGCTCTGTGTGGTTATTCCTGATAATCGACAAGATTCAGAGTTATCTATATCAAATGAGTCAAGAACGTTCTTGCAGATTGATATATCTGCGCCGGTATCTACTAGGAAGGTCAATTTTCTATTGCAGGTCTGTAGAATTATATAATTGGAAATGTCCTCATTTTGGTTTGTTAGACCAATGGTGTATGACTTTGTTGTTTTTTGGTTATTCCCCGAGTGACCATGGTTATTTACAGGTTGGTTTCTGAGGGGTTTTCGTTTCCCTGATGGTGACCTTCTGACCATGTATACCCTTGCATTATTATTTTGATTGTTATTATATCTTTGTGAATTGTTGTTACGTCTGGGTCTTTGAGTGCTATTGTTTGTCCTGTATCTGTTGTTCGTGCTTTGGCTGTTATTGTAGTTGTTATTTCTGTTATAGCCATTATTTCTATTCGTATGATTGTTGTTTCTATACCTCTGTTGTGGAATTTTGTTATTATCATTTGTGTACCGGTTATTGGTCCGATATTTATTTTTATTATTAAAGTTATTTCTATGCCCTTGGCCATTATTCGTTTGGGTATTTCCCCAAGGTCTGTTATAGTGTGGAACTTTATTTTCTTTTGCAGTATTCTCAGCTTGTTCTGCGATTTCTACTGCATTTGCAAATGTAGTGACTCTACTAGCTTCAATAGTTTGTAGGACATTTCTGTTTGAAATCCCATGTTTAAAGGTGTTGAACGCGAGATTATCGTTGGTTACCTTCAAAACATTTCTGTTTTGTTCGCCTACTTGCTCGATTTGTATTAGGGTAAGTTCCACAATGAGATTTTCAATTTTTTCCGCAAACTGAGAAATGGAGTTCTGATTTTGTGTACAGGTTGTTAGTTTCTGTACAATGTTTCTAGATGTCTGTTTTGATTTAAAAATAGAGGTTAGTTTTGTTTCTAATTCGGGAATAGATTTAGGGGTTTCTAGGGAGTTCAATTTATTTTGTGCTGCCATCAATAGTTTTGTATTAATTATCAGATCTAGGAAGTCAGCTTTCTGGTCTGAAGGGATCGATTTGTCGATAATTTTGACTATGGTAAAAAATCTGTGTAAATCGTTGGGTTTGTCCTGAAATTCCGTTATGGACTTTAAGCCCCTAAATATGTCTATAGTCGCCATTGTCTGTTGATTTTGCAATTTCGTTCGTTTGTCAGCTATAATTTTTAATATGTTTTGGTAGTATGATTTGAATTTCTTCTTTGGTTCAAGCTTGTCCTGTTCACTAAGAGATTCTATCTCAAAATCAAAAAGAGTTTTAATCTTATTAAGTTTAAGAGTGTGTTTAGCAGGTATGCTTCGCTATAACACCGATTTGGAGTTTTTTTGAAATTTTCAAAAATTTTGATTAAGGCTGACAATTGGGTGTACTAAGACATTGTTAGCTTTGTTTACCTCTTTCACGATCGTTTTCTTTATAAAACGTTTCGCCAACAGATATGACCCAAAAAATAAAGACATTACAATCACAATAATAACAATGTAAGTAGTTAACTCTGTTGCTGAATATTGAGTCAAGTTAGCAGGTTCGTTTGCGACCACTATTGTTTCTTTGACATTGGAATCGGCTATACCCACTTTAATTTACTTGTTTTTTTTTATATATGGAAGAAATTTGTGATTATTTTAATATTATTTATTATTCTCTTAAGATTATAATGTATTGTTCATGGTTCAAATTTGATGTATTCGTTTTACTGTTGTCTCCTGATCCTTCGAATTTCCTTTCGGATTCTAGTTTTCTCGGCTTTATTCCCAGTAGTGTGGTATTTTTCATATAATATCGCTATTGCCTTGCGTTTGTCAAAGGCTTTACCTCCTCTTCTCTTGATTAGTGGTTCTGGTTCAGGAATTGGTGGTGTTGGAGGTCTGGTGATTTTTCCTCGAAGTCTCCAATACTTCTCGATGGAGATCGGTTGAGGTCCAGGCTTTGGCTCCGTTCCTTTTTTTGTCGGGTTATAGTTTGGTGCGTCTGATGGCACAGGTCCGGGCTCATTTTCGCTATTAGGATTTTCAATTAGGCGGTATCCGCTCTTCGCTTTTTGGGAGCTATCGTTCGTCCACGGGTTGAGTGCTTCCCAAATGGATTCAAATCCATCTAAGTCCATGGCTGAATTGTCGTAGTGTTCCATATTTCGTAAAATGCGAAGTGCGAAGTTTCGTACAAGGTTCGAAAACTGGCAGGATCACCATGTTGATATGTTAAGTTTTTATTTAAAAAAATGTAAAATTTCAAAGGGCAGAAAGAGCCTACCTAGGTATTGTAAACCGCGTAGGTGCGCATGTAGTGAAGGCCGTAAACGCCGGAATATTTTTAAGCGGGTCTTGTAGAAAGAACAAGGCAGCGTGTAACGCTTGTTAGGTTCTTCACAAGAATAGCCTTTATTTTCGATTTTCAATCTTATTTATACTAAAAATCTTAAATCTAAATAAAACGTATTTACATAATTTCCTATTCATAACAAGACATATGAAAAATCTATTCATAAAAAAAGCTCTACATAAGATATATTCTAATCAAAAATATTTGGTCACGTGGACCACACAAGACCATGTACATTTCCCTAAAAAGTTTTAACAAAAAAAAATTTTTGTCGGAAAGTCAAGTGCACATTCCTTTGCGCAAGACTTTCCGACACATAGCATTGTATACGGTCACGTGGACCGCATACCAATCAAAAAATATTTCTATTGTGCATTTCCATCGGAAGGTCAAGTGCAATTTACCATTGCGCTAGACTTTCCGATGTATGATGTATGATGCATGGCTTACGCGGTAAATGCTTCTTGCCCTGAACGTTGTGGTCACGTGGACCACACACACATGATTCATTTACTTCGCTTATGCGAAATTTACACTTGATCCGTATGAGGAAGGTTAAGGGATGCATCAGACTACGACTTTTTAGCCGCACTTCTGTCGCAAGTTACACATGGTTAAATGGAAGCCCGCACATTGCGATTTTCGACAATTTTGTCCAGGTTGGCAGTCGCAGGAATTTGCGATTTTTCCTAAAACCAGTTTAGCAGGTAGTTTCTATGATACTCGCGCAGGCGCACATCATTTGGACATTTGACGCTGACGCGCATGGAAGTCTCTTGCATAGCGCAGAAATGAGTTAGCGCATGTGCTCCTGGCAAATACATACCTTCAAATGAGCATATTAGTTCTGCGCATGCCTGAAGTTCCTTTGCAAATCTTGTCGCAGTGTGATCGTATTTGCGTCTGAAAATCGCTGGTTACGGCAGAAAAATCGCAATGTGGCCGAACCCTAAGTGCAATTTTTACTTTTCTGATACGGAAGAAATTTTAACGGACGTGAGGGTGGTCGCACATTCGCAAACTTGTGTGCAGATCCTAAAGGGGTCTGCACATGTTTTTTTTTGTTTTTGAAAATTATTTTATGTAAATTTATTTCTTCTTTTTTGTTTTGTTTGAGGGAATGTACTACAAGAGAACACTTTGAAAATCTCAGAAGAGTAGCGAATAAGATGATTAGCATTAAGAAAAGAAAATACTCTGCCGACAAATTGAGAAGTATAGATGTAAGTTTAGCGATCAATAACACAAGACAAGTATAAAAAGTAGTGAAAAGCCTGAAACGTGATTATCAGCACAAAACCACGCTCTGTCGTGATGACAGCGGCAATATAATCGCTCATGAAATCAAGATTAAGGAAAGATGGGCATCATATTTTAAGAACCTCCTTAATCTTCCGCACAGCTCCAGAACATCGGAGCCTATAGATGTCTGCGGAGAGCTTCCATTGGCTCCATTGGAATCTCATCAATGCCCGGCGCTTTATTATTCTTTTGGGCTTTGATGATGGAACAAACACTCTGGATGAAGTTTGTTCCATCATCAAAGCCCAAAAGAATAATAAAGCGCCGGGGATTGATGAGATTCCAATGGAGCTCATCAAATACAGTGGCAGTAGTGTTCATCAAGCTATTCGCTAAGTCATCCAGTACATTTGGCAACAAGAAAATATGCCGAAAGAGTGGAGCCAATCAATTATATTCCCTATCTACAAAAAAGGTGACAAGCCACAGTGCGAAAATTATAGAGGCGTATCACTACTTTGTACGGCGTACAAAATATTATCTAAAATTTTAGAAAATAAAATTGGATCATACGCCAACAGTATTATTGGGGAGTATCAAGGTGGTTGCAGGGCAGGTAGATCGACAACAGACCAATTGTTCACAGTCAAGCAGGTACTTGAAAAACGCTGGGAGTTCAACATAGATGTACACCAAGTTTTCGTTGACTTCAAGCAAGCATACAACAGTATTAATCGTAACATACTGTACAAAATAATGCTTGGTTTTGGTATCCTAGCCAAATTAGTCCGTCTTACCCAAATGACAATGACGTCGATGACCTCCCAAGTCCGCATCAATAACCAACTCACCGATGCCTTTGACACAAATATCGGACTAAAGCAGGGAGATGGGCTGGCCCCATTGCTATTCAATTTGGCTCTGGAGTACGTCATAAGGAAGCTACCTGTCGATACGTGAGGTACATTACTATACAAGTCGAGCCAGGTAGTGGTCTAAGCGGATGACATCAACATTCTGTCACGGTCACTAACAACTGCCAAAGAACTCTTCCTGAAACTCGACAGCGAAGTAAAACTAGTAGGGCTACAAATCAACGAAAATAAAACAAAGTTCATGACGCAGTCAAGGAAAATACCCCAAATACATAAAATATAACACTTGGCGAATACAGTACCAAAAATGTCACCGAATTTGTGTATTCAGTTGCCAAAATAAGGAAAACGGGCAATAAAAGAGGCAAAATGCATCGAAGAATACAGCTCGCAAATAAAATATGTTATTCAATTTTGACGATCTTGCAGACCAGCTGCATACACAGGAAAACAAAGCTCCAAGTATACAAATCAGTGATAAGACCTGTGTTATGCTATGGGTAACAAACATGGACCCTAACCCGAGCATCCGCAAATATATTGAACGCCTTTGAGCGACAGGTCCTGAGGCGAATAATCGCAGCGAGGCTAGACGGGGACCAATGGTGAATTTGATACAACCATGAGCTGTATGAAATTTTTGACGAACTGGAAGTCTCAAGGATTGTAAGACTGCGGAAGCTGCAATGGGCTGGACACATGAATCGTATGGACGAAGAACGGATACCCAAGAAGGTATTCGTTGGGAGAACTGAACGCCGGCGGCCAGTGGGGAAACCGGGGAAACGCTGGTCTGACTCGATCGACGAAGACAGTTCATCGCTGCTCGGATTTTGAAATTGGATGACGCGGTCAACGGACCGAGACAGTTGGAGGCGCTGTTTGCAGGAAGCGGAAGCCTGAAAGAAGCTGTAGTGCTAAGAAGGAGAAGAAGAAGGGTTGCACTTACTGTACACGTACCTAAACCGGGAAAAACTATGAGGTGCACACGTCTTGGCCACAAGAAACCGGCCTACAATGAACTCCTCGAGCCAATTTCTCGGAAAGTCGGAACCGAGACTGCCGCTGGTAAACTTTCGCCACGTGGGAAAAAAGGCGGTGGTGCACTCAAAATCAGGGCAGGGGCACTACAAAAAGCCCAAATTAAATATGGAAAACTCAAGAATAACTTCTCTAACACTTACTGACAACAACATGAGCAAGCTCATTCACTCGGAGAGAAAAGAAAACGAGGGCTTCTTTGATGGCGCTTTTCACCGTCGTAGGTCTTTGGCATGGTAGACTCCCAGTTCCTTCCCGGACATGTCCGCAATGAGATATCGCGTGGGACTTTAAACTTGTAGGACGCGACACTTCACGAACTTCTTGTCCAGTATAGCACTGTAGTGCCGGGTTGCTTCACTCTACCTGAAATTCCATCGGTAGATCTCACCGCCTGCCTTGAAGCCAGAAGAATGAGATCGCAGGTTGTAACGCTCCTCCCCCATCCGTCTACTATATTCAATCTTCTCCCGATGTTGTTCTCGTAGAATTTGGAGTTTCTCGTGTGGCTCCTCTTCCAAAAATTTTAACTGCCGCAATAGCTGGTACGAGTTTCCATGGCAGATCATGTACTGGCCGAACACGGCTAAGTACGGGCAGATAACTGTGGTGGCGTGGTATGACGAGTACAGGGCACAGGTGATGGCGGAAATCCTGCGGTCCCAATCCTTCTGATACGGCTGGACATAGGCAAGAATGGTGAGGGTCCGGTTCAGCCGCTCAGCGTAGTACCATACTTGTCCATTAGGTCCCAAAATCTAGCTGAGGTGAACTGAACTCCGTTGTCGGAGACCACATTTTCCGGTACTCCAAATATATGGAAAACGCGATTCTCCAGAAAGCTGACTATCGGGCCGGTCTACATGTTCCGAATTGGCTCAATAATTGGAAATTTGCACAATTGGGCTACGACAGCTCCCGTGTGACCAGAAGTCAAACGAGAATGCGGACCGATGAGATCTATAAACAGGCGCTGGAACACACGCTCAGGTAGCTCGGCCGAAGAAAAGAATTGGGTGCTTTAGTGCACTTGAACAGCTCACAGGCGGCTACGTACACCTTTACTTGCTGCGCCATCTTAGGCCAAAAGAAGTAGGTATTCAGCCGCTGAAGCGTACGACCGTATCCGCCCTGCGCACTCAATAGGTGGTCATGAGCCCGTTTCATAAATTCAATGGTCAATTCTTCGGGCAACCATAATTTCCGCTGTTCCTCTTCTTGTATGGGGTCTCCGCATGCGTGTCCCATCCACTTGTACATAAATCTCTCCGTCACCCGCAGTTCTGGCAGCTGTGGTAACTGGCTCTGAATAGTATGCATTAGCTGGGTGTAACCTATTGACTTGAAGGCGGGTGGTCCAGGCCGATCAATAGGGAGCTGTCGTCCTCCTGGGCCAACTCGGCTCCTTCAGGGGCGAACATCATTGATAATGTGTCCGGTACCACGTGTTGACTTCCTTTCCGGTGTCAAATCGTGTAATCAAACGCCTGTAATTTCAAAGCCCATCTGGCCAATCGGCCGTGGAGATCAGTTTGGCTCATCAGCCATTTCAGAGACGCATGGTCCGTGACGATTTCAAAGGGATGTCCCTCCACGTATGCTCGAAAGCTTTTCGCCGCCAACATAGCCGCCAGGCATTCCTGCACATACAGGCTATAGGCTTCTCCCAGCCGTCTTGCGCAACCTGGACGAAGACTGCTGTTGACTCGCGTTACATTGGATTGAGAACGGTTTACCAAAGTCTGGGCTGTGCAGTACGGGGGCTGTTGTCAGACTCTTCTTTAGCCCTTCAAAGGCTCGCAAGTTGGGCCCTTCCCAGACAAAATAACGTCCCAAACGCAGCATGTCGGTCAAAGGTGTGGTGTTGGTTGCATAGTCACGTACAAATCGTTGCTACCATCCGCATAACCCTAGGAATTGGCGTAACTGCTTGGTGGTCTTGGGTAGTGGAAAAGCGTCAACCGCTTGTGTCGTGTGCGGGTTGGTCTTGATGTTGCCATGACCAATGATGTGGCCCAAATACTTCACCTCTGTCATCATGAACTGACTCTTCTGTATGCTGATGGTTAACCCTGCCCTCCGGATGAGCAAAACCACTTCCTGAAGCAGGTCGAGGTTTTCGTTAAAGGTCTCGGTTATAAGCAGTAGGTCGTCCAACGAAAACTTGAGGGGCATTACACAGTCCGAATCGCATGGTCACAAATTGATACAGTGGGCGACCTGGGACCATGAAGGCTGTTTTCTCCTTTGAGCCAGTGTCTAACGGGATTCGCCAGAAAGCGTCTTTGAGGTCCAAGCTCGTTATGTAATGGGCTTTAGGCAATTGACTCAAGATGCCCTCAATCAACGGTAGAGGGTATGTGTCCTTGACAGTGATCAGACGTCTGGCATCCAAGCATAGCCGAACCTTGTTCAGCTTGACAACGAAAGTGACCGGGGAAGCCCACGCGCTCTGCGATTCTTCGATCACGCCTAGTGCTAGCATTCGATCCACTTCGGCATATAACGACTTTTCCCTCTCCGGAGATATGGCAAAATGTCCCTGCTTTATGGGTTTGGCATCCCCCACATCTATTGTGTGAAACACCAGAGCCGCCCTGCCGAGACCTTCCTTCTCATGCGATGGAAAAGCTGATATAGCCAAGTCAAGTCGCAGTTGTTGGTTCACATCCAGTGCATGTCGTAGTGAGTGGGAAGTTGGGGTCGCGTCATGGACAGTGGCGACGGAATCCAGTATCATGCCAGAAAATAGTGTCGGGGCCAAATTAAATTTTCGAACAAAGTCCACCCCTAGGTAAAGATTCTGTGTTAATTGGGAGATAATATAGAATTCCAGAGATTTAGTCACCCCTTTAAATGCGACCTCCGTCGTAATTTTCCGCAATACGAAATGACGAGTTCCATCCTCCGTACTTAACCAGGTTATGAAACACTGGATTCGGTCTGCTTGAGTCGTCAGAACCTCTCCTGCAAACTCGGCTGATATGCGATTCATACTGGCCCGTCGCTTTTGCAGGAGGCGAACTGACGCGTATGGCCGAATGTCATCCTTCAATAATTCGTCTAAGTGTATTGCCCGCAACGCCTTCCTCGACTGCCCGACCATTCTACAGAAGCTCCGCATCCGAAGGAGTAGTTGTATCCGTCTCCTCATTGAAGATGCGCTGACGAGTAGCTAGATAATCCCGCAGTCTGATGTGCAAGGGCTTAACATGCCAAGGGACCTTCGTCTCGTTACCATTCCCCTGCGCGTCCGCCTCGTCAATTATGTCATTCACTGCCACTAGCTCCGCAGTATTGTTACTTCGTGGGTTAGGTCCCGTCATGCGAGGTTGTGGACGAAAGGTTCCTCGCCGTTCGTCTAGCCGTTCTTGCCTACGGGCATGGAGGCGTAACCCCTGTACGTCAAGTCTTTGAACGTGACAACGGTTTGTACCTGACAGGTCAACAAGCCCGGACACACTTAGTCTACTCCAAGGTGGCTGCTGGCTAGCTAGCTAGTTCAGAGAGGAGTTCGGTCGCAATTCTTACGCAAGCAGACTAAGTGCGAAATACAAAAACTCAGCCACCGGTTCACATGCCCGTTTTAAACGCGTTGAAAACACAACCATACGGAAATGAAACCCATCTCTACTTTATTCCGTATTTCTTCTTTTCATACTGCCAACAACAAAAACTAGATTTAATTTCACGTTCCCGACCATCAACGACGCGGTGCCGAAAAATATACTACGTTAATTTGAATCCGGAAAACCCTTCTCTAATAAAAAAAACAAGTGTGCTTATGACCATACGACTGAAGTGAAACTTCTTTCGCTCCATCTGTATATATATATATATATATATATATATATATATATATATATATATAAGTGTTTGTACAATACACGAGTGTACATGTATGTGCATATACCTATATTAATTTTCCACAAATATTTAAATTTATTTTATGTTTTCATTGGTAAATTAATATTTTTGCATAGATTTTTATTCATTATTTTCATTATTGGATACAACAGGAATTACTGTGGTTGATTGTAAAACCGAGACAATAGGCTTATGGTATGAGAAATAAGATACATATATTTTCGAAGAGAAGTAATTGATCAGCCTGCTCCTTTGTAAAGAATCGTGATTCAATAGTTGCTAATTCGTCATCTGTTAATTACCGATTTTCGTGAGTAATGTTGAAAATATTGCATTACTTTGTCGCATGACTTTGTCAATTGGTAAAATTTTAATCCTCGCCATAGTACTAGTCCTGCCATATGCTGTTTTGGCTGTTTATATATCGGTGTGGTGCGAACAGGCGGCAGTTGCCGTAAATCACCAATGCAAATCATGTCTAATCCACCAAAATTCAATTTGAGCTAATAATTCTGCACCAATCATGCTCAACTGCATATTCGAAAATATATATATTCGAAATATATGTATCTTATTTTATTTCGTTCCCCTCGCCCGATCACACTTTCCGTAACGCTTACGTCACGCGTTCGCCAGGTTACTCCCCAAGTCAAGCGTGCGTAAAGAAGTTTCACTTCAAAAACGCAAAACAAACGATGGTACCACGTACCGCACGTGACACGAAACCGGTCATCCGCGGATTGCTACAACCCTACCCTCGTCACGACATACTTACCGTTCGCTATCACTCCAGCTGGAAGAGAAGGGCATGCTGGAACGGAAAAACATGTTATGTTTAGCAATTCATTTTATGTTTATTATTCACTCAAATATTTTCCTTTACCTATTAAAACACAAATAATTACAACTGATAATTCTATTTACATTATCACTAAGCGAGGGTTCTAATGTATACCGCCACATAAAATAAATCTTCGTCTTATACAGAAAAACAATTTAATTACTTAAGGTAGGCAATCCGGGGTAAAAAAAAAGTTTATGTTCAAATTGAATCGACTTCATTATTTTCAGAGTTTACTACGAGTATTTTATCTCTAAATATTATTTTATAAGAATTTACAATTTTTTTTTCTTTCTGCGAACATATTCCCCTTCACACTTCATTATTTTAGCGATTTTCTCTCTTTAGAGCATTAATTATAATGTACTAAGCGGAAAATTTGGAGAACCTACGAGTAGTTTACTTTTCTATCGTGTGTGTATGTGTTCATTTTTCTATATTCTCAAAAATTATGCTATTTTTATTATAATGATTCCTTCTATGTAAATATGAATAGCTCTATGAAAAAATATATATAATTGTTGTCTGATTTCAATTCTGTTTCATTGGAATTTTTCGAATGACCTATCTACAAAAGGAGCAAGGCCTCTAGAATAAGTATGTTGATATTATTCAAGAGAATAACCTATTCTTTTAACGTATTTGAAATCAGAAGAAAAGGAGATACTTAAACTTGGTCACAGTTCAATCATGTTGACTGTTTGAGGATGGTGTCAAGTGATAAATATTGGGAACAGGCCAACATCTATCCTGAGAAATTGCCGTAAAAATTCATTTGATTAGGTGAATTCCAGAAGAAATTCATTTCTATAACCACTTAGATTTATACTTCCAAAAAAATTTCTTGGACGTATCTGATACCCTTTCACAATTCTATATATTCAAATAATTTTATGTCTGTTTACCGTATTGTTAACAAATTTAAGTCTTAATTCAGATATCAGTTTAATAAGCACAATCTTCTTAAATCGATCATGCGCTTCGTTCTCTATTTCTTTTATCAAACAACGCGTTTTAAATAATGAGAAAATTCATCAAGTCGCATGACTCTAAACCTAGTACTTCTCGTTATTATTTCAACCGGTATGTCCGTTTTCGCGTATAGTACCCAATTATATCACTTTTAAAATTATACTATAAAGCATAAAAAATGGAACTTTTCCCATTTACGTTTATCTTAAAAAGCCGATTGAATTTATTCTTCAATCTCAGAAAAGAGATCAATCCGAATTGAATATCTTTCTCTCTACTACTATAAAAATCAATTTGACAAACAATTATCCTTCCTATAGAAAATACACATCGAAAGTATGACGTTTGCATCTAGGTCAAAATAATACATCAAAATAACAACTAGAATTAGACTTGCCAACATTGTTTGGTCAGTGCCCCTTTGGGAAATTTAGCTTCTTCGTACTTTTGATAGTGAAAGCAGCTATCAGAACCGTGGCAGAATAGACGATCGGACATCAAGCCCGGTGCAAGACGAATGATTGGTTCGATGATGAGTGCCAGAATGCGTTAGATAAAAAGAATCAGGCGTACAAAGAATACGTAGGTAGGAAAACCAGGACGAAGAGAGATGTTAAGTTTTTATTTAAAAAAATGTAAAATTTCAAAGGGCAGAAAGGGCCTACCTAGGTATTGTAAACCGCGTAGGTGCGCATGTAGTGAAGGCCGTTAACGCCGGAATATTTTTAAGCGGGTCTTGTAGAAAGAACAAGGCAGCGTGTAACGCTTGTTAGGTTCTTCACAAGAATAGCCTTTATTTTCGATTTTCAATCTTATTTATACTAAAAATCTTAAATCTAAAAAAAACGTATTTACATAATTTCCTATTCATAACAAGACATATGAAAAATCTATTCATAAAAAAAGCTCTACATAAGATATATTCTAATCAAAAATATTTGGTCACGTGGACCACACAATACCATGTACATTTCCCTAAAAAACTTTAACAAAAAAAATTTTTTGTCGGAAAGTCAAGTGCACATTCCTTTGCGCAAGACTTTCCGACACATAGCATTGTATACGGTCACGTGGACCGCATACCAATCAAAAAATATTTCTATTGTGCATTTCCATCGGAAGGTCAAGTGCAATTTACCATTGCGCTAGACTTTCCGATGTATGATGTATGATGCATGGCTTACGCGGCAAATGCTTCTTGCCCTGAACATTATGGTCACGTGGACCACAAACACACATGATTCATTTATTTCGCGTATGCGAAATTTACACTTGATCCGTATGAGGAAGGTTAAGTGCAATTTTTACTTTCCTGATACGGAAGAAATTTTAATGAACGTGAGGGTGGTCGCACATTCGCGAACTTGTGTGCAGATCCTAAAGGGGTCTGCACATGTTTTTTTTTTTTTGTTTTTGAAATTTATTTTATGTAAATTTATTTCGTATTTTTCTTTGTTTTGTTTGAGGGAATGTACTTCACCGCGGTCGTGAAGGGAAAAAAAATTTTTTTTGTTATTTTATTTTGTTACATTAAATTATATTTGTAAATGCTAGTATTGTTTGTTTTATCGTTTATGCTGTTATTTATCTTATATGTAATTTAAATTATGTTGCTGGATATACAAGATTGTTTGATTAATTATCTTAAGTTATTTATAGATTTTTGTTTGTTTCATTGCAATACGGGAATTCTTTGATTTTATTTCATTTGCATGCAGATATCATATTATTTGTATTATATTGGTATACTATACTTTACTATACATTACTATAATGGTATATTTACAATATTGATTATGGAAAAAGAATTTTTTTTGTTTTGTTTGATGATTACAATGATAGATGAATCAACGATGCTTATAATGGTAGAAATACAATATTAACTCTAATTTATCGACTATTTTAGTTCTAATTATTCAATCTTGATTTTATTTATACGAGTTTTATCTATTGTTGAATAGTGGATTCGCAATATATTTTTATTTTTTTAAATTTACATTTGCTTTCGGTACTAAATCTTCAAAATGTTCGTGAGTTATTACTCTTGAGGTGTGTCTGTTGGTTTCTTCTTTATCCTGTCATTGTGTATAAGGATATTTTTGTTATTTTTATTTATAAGGGTATTGACACCTTGTTTTTCAATGACTATCTAGTTTATTTGTTTTTTGAGTTCTTAAGTACACCCAATCGCCTATTTCGATGTTCAAAGGGTTAGAGTTATTTTGATTTGTTTCAGCTCTTTTTGATTTGGAGTCAAGAAGGATTTTTCGCGCTGTTTATTAGGCGTGATATAGTCTTGTCTTAAGTTCAGTAAGATATTTGTCGTGGTTATAAATGGGGCTGGAGTTGTCGTAGTCACATGTTAGGTTGGCTAGTCTTCCGTAAATTAACTCAAAGGGTGTATAATTAGTATCGCTGTGGGGGGTCGTATTGTATGCGAAAGTGTAAAAGGGGATATGTTCGTGCCATTGGTTATCCTCACAGAAAGTTAGTAGATATTCGTTGAGTACTCTGTGGTTCCTTTCTAGGGATCCAAGGGTTTCATGATGGTATGGAGTAGAGGTTTTGTGTTGGATGTTGAGAGATTTACATATATTAGTGAATAGTTCATTCACATATTCTGTACCTCTGTCGGTTTAAATTGTTTTGAAATGACCGTACCTTAGGATAATGTTTTCGACGATGGATTTTGCTACTACGTGAGCTTCTTTAGTAGGAATTGGGATTGCTTCTACGAATTTGGTAAGTTCACATTGAGCTGTGAGTATGTACTCGTATCTAAATCCTTGCGAGATTCGTAATGGTCCTACAGTGTCAATGGCTACTATTTCAAATGGTCTAAATGGTGTGTCCGTTATTGTTTATTTTTCTTTAGTATGTTTGGTTATTTTGTTTTTTTTTTACATATTTCACATTGTTGTATTATGCCTTTTAGCATCTTGTTCATGTTCTTCCAAGTACATTTTTGTTTTAATTTCGCGATTGTTCTTTTTATACCTGTGTGACCTCCGCACCTTGACTCGTGATATTCACTGATCAATCTAATTTGATCGGCATTTTGTTCAACGTGTCTTGGGGGATTGAATAATATTATTTGTATTTTATTTTGCCTGTTATTCTTTATTGCCGCATACGTTTTATTATATTTATTTATTAATTCATTTTTATTTATATATTCGAATATTTCATCGTTTTTAGATAGCGCTATCTTTGTGATACTATTAATTGATAGTTTATGTATCAGTTTCTCCAAAACCTGACCTAAGTCTAAGGATGGATTATCACTATACTTCACAATTATTAATTTTTTATTCATTATTATTGCAATTGGCAGGCTTGTATTATATATATTGAGCTCAAATTTTAGTACCGGCAGATTTCTGATATCGGAAATCGATGTACCTTCTCACATGTTGAGTTGATCAGGCTCAATGTCGGAGGTAGTTGTCGTTTTAGTGGTCACAAGGTTGTTTAATGTTTTAGTTTTGCTTCTAGTCATAATATTAATTGTCTTCGGTATCATTTCTTTAAGGCTTTCCGAGTTTAGTTTTATGCGCGATAATGCGTCTGCATTAGTGTTTGTTTTACCTTGTTTATATATTCTTTCAAAGTCAACGTCCATTACGTCCAAGCGAATTCTCGTTAGTTTAGGGGAGGGGTTGCGATTTACAAATAAGGATACTAAGGGTCGGTGGTCGGTGGTTACCGTAAACTTCTTTCCATAGAGGTAAGGGCGAAAATGGTTTATTCCCCAGTAAATTGCAAGAAGTTCTTTATCTACAACAGATTTATTAATTTCGCATTTTGTTAGGGATCTGCTCGCATAAGAGATGGATAGATCTTCTCCAATTATTCCTTGTGATAGAACGGCTCCTAAGGCATAATCGGAGGTGTCTGTGGTTAAAATAAATTCTTTGTCAAGGTCGGAGTATTGTAAAATGGGGGGTGATGTGATGGAGTCTTTTAAGGATTGAAAAGCTTGTTGACACTTATTGATCCGTTCGAATTCTCTATTTTTCTTCAGTAAATCGTTTAGAGGTTTAGCAATTGCTGCGAAATTTTGGACGAAACGTCTGTAGTAGTTGCAAAATGCTACAAAACGTCTTTCTTCATCTGCATTTTGTGGTATTGGGTAGTTGTTGACAGCTGCGCATTTGGAGGGATCGGCGGTGACACCTTTGCTAGTGATTAAATGTCCTAGATAGACGACTTCTGATTGGATGAAATTGAATTTAGACGGGGTTAGTTTCAGATTGTACATACGAAGACGCTCGAAAGTCTTCTTGAGGTTCTCGTTGTGGTGTTTTAATGAACAACCGAAAACAATAATGTCGTCGACATATAGAAATGCGTTTGCATCTAAACCTGATAAGGCTATGCATAGCATGCGCTGGAAGCTATTTGAGGAGATTTTCAATCCAAAGGGTAGTCTTTTGAATTGGTAATGTCCATTGCTGGACGAAAATGCTGTCATGGGTCGGGATTCTTGATCAAGTTCTACCTGGTGAAATAAAGTTGCCATATCGAGGGTTGAAAAATATTTGGCCCTGCCTATTGTGTCTAGGATATCGTCTAGGCGAGTGAGGGGAAATTTGTCGTTTACCAATTTTTTATTCAGTTGGCGGGAATCGACTACTAAACGCTATTTTTTGGGGTCGTCATTAGAGTGTTTGGGGACGACTAACATGGGGAAGTTGTAGGGGCTTGTTGATGGCTCAATTACATCTTTATCGATCAACTCTTGAACTTGTTTGTTGATCTCTGCCGTCTGTGCGTGGGGCATACGGTAATTTTTTATGTATACTGGACTGTTGTCAGTAGTTTGCAGATGTTGTTTATAGAAATTGTTGCATGAAAGCTTTTCTCCCTCTATGTGGAAAATATCATGGTACTCTTTGCATATGATTTCTATGGAAGTTTTGGCCTCAGGGTCTACGGAGTTTATATTCAGGACCTCTTTCAACTTGTTCCATCTCTTAGTTTTCTTGTTTGCGCTGTAGGATAGTACGTGGAAGGTTTTTAGGGGTTTTATTTCCAAGTTTAAATTTTGAAGGGTGACCTCATTGTCTGAAGTGTTCAGGATTCTGATATGTTTTATGCCTTTTGCTGGTATTATAGTGTTGCTGATGTAGATATGTTTGGAGATGGGGTTCCCACAGACTAAACTATCTTCAGTTATACTGATGTCAATGGGATGTATAACCTCTGAGCGTGGGGGTATCCTGATATTAGATATGTTCGTTTCTAGGGATAGGGTTAGTTGTCTGTTATTGCATCTGAAGGAGAATAAAAGAGTTTCGAAATCAATATTTGCGTAATATTTTCACAGGAAGTCTCTTCCAGTGATACCGTCTGTTCTTAGGGGAAAGTCATTTTCAACCATTTGGAATTCGTGTAGAATACTGTTTTCTGGAAGGGTTATTTCCAGTATCGATTTGCCGATAGTCTGAATGCTCTGTGTGGTTATTCCTGATAATCGACAAGATTCAGAGTTATCTATATCAAATGAGTCAAGAACGTTCTTGCAGATTGATATATCTGCACCGGTATCTACTAGGAAGGTCAATTTTCTATTGCAGGTCTGTAGAATTATATAATTGGAAATGTCCTCATTTTGGTTTGTTAGACCAATGGTGTATGACTTTGTTGTTTTTTGGTTATTCCCCGAGTGACCATGGTTATTTACAGGTTGGTTTCTGAGGGGTTTTCGTTTCCCTGATGGTGACCTTCTGACCATGTATACCCTTGCATTATTATTTTGATTGTTATTATATCTTTGTGAATTGTTGTTACGTCTGGGTCTTTGAGTGCTATTGTTTGTCCTGTATCTGTTGTTCGTGCTTTGGCTGTTATTGTAGTTGTTATTTCTGTTATAGCCATTATTTCTATTCGTATGATTGTTGTTTCTATACCTCTGTTGTGGAATTTTGTTATTATCATTTGTGTACCGGTTATTGGTCCGATATTTATTTTTATTATTAAAGTTATTTCTATGCCCTTGGCCATTATTCGTTTGGGTATTTCCCCAAGGTCTGTTATAGTGTGGAACTTTATTTTCTTTTGCAGTATTCTCAGCTTGTTCTGCGATTTCTACTGCATTTGCAAATGTAGTGACTCTACTAGCTTCAATAGTTTGTAGGACATTTCTGTTTGAAATCCCATGTTTAAAGGTGTTGAACGCGAGATTATCGTTGGTTACCTTCAAAACATTTCTGTTTTGTTCGCCTACTTGCTCGATTTGTATTAGGGTAAGTTCCACAATGAGATTTTCAATTTTTTCCGCAAACTGAGAAATGGAGTTCTGATTTTGTGTACAGGTTGTTAGTTTCTGTACAATGTTTCTAGATGTCTGTTTTGATTTAAAAATAGAGGTTAGTTTTGTTTCTAATTCGGGAATAGATTTAGGGGTTTCTAGGGAGTTCAATTTATTTTGTGCTGCCATCAATAGTTTTGTATTAATTATCAGATCTAGGAAGTCAGCTTTCTGGTCTGAAGGGATCGATTTGTCGATAATTTTGACTATGGTAAAAAATCTGTGTAAATCGTTGGGTTTGTCCTGAAATTCCGTTATGGACTTTAAGCCCCTAAATATGTCTATAGTCGCCATTGTCTGTTGATTTTGCAATTTCGTTCGTTTGTCAGCTATAATTTTTAATATGTTTTGGTAGTATGATTTGAATTTCTTCTTTGGTTCAAGCTTGTCCTGTTCACTAAGAGATTCTATCTCAAAATCAAAAAGAGTTTTAATCTTATTAAGTTTAAGAGTGTGTTTAGCAGGTATGCTTCGCTATAACACCGATTTGGAGTTTTTTTGAAATTTTCAAAAATTTTGATTAAGGCTGACAATTGGGTGTACTAAGACATTGTTAGCTTTGTTTACCTCTTTCACGATCGTTTTCTTTATAAAACGTTTCGCCAACAGATATGACCCAAAAAATAAAGACATTACAATCACAATAATAACAATGTAAGTAGTTAACTCTGTTGCTGAATATTGAGTCAAGTTAGCAGGTTCGTTTGCGACCACTATTGTTTCTTTGACATTGGAATCGGCTATACCCACTTTAATTTACTTGTTTTTTTTTTATATATGGAAGAAATTTGTGATTATTTTAATATTATTTATTATTCTCTTAAGATTATAATGTATTGTTCATGGTTCAAATTTGATGTATTCGTTTTACTGTTGTCTCCTGATCCTTCGAATTTCCTTTCGGATTCTAGTTTTCTCGGCTTTATTCCCAGTAGTGTGGTATTTTTCATATAATATCGCTATTGCCTTGCGTTTGTCAAAGGCTTTACCTCCTCTTCTCTTGATTAGTGGTTCTGGTTCAGGAATTGGTGGTGTTGGAGGTCTGGTGATTTTTCCTCGAAGTCTCCAATACTTCTCGATGGAGATCGGTTGAGGTCCAGGCTTTGGCTCCGTTCCTTTTTTTGTCGGGTTATAGTTTGGTGCGTCTGATGGCACAGGTCCGGGCTCATTTTCGCTATTAGGATTTTCAATTAGGCGGTATCCGCTCTTCGCTTTTTGGGAGCTATCGTTCGTCCACGGGTTGAGTGCTTCCCAAATGGATTCAAATCCATCTAAGTCCATGGCTGAATTGTCGTAGTGTTCCATATTTCGTAAAATGCGAAGTGCGAAGTTTCGTACAAGGTTCGAAAACTGGCAGGATCACCATGTTGATATGTTAAGTTTTTATTTAAAAAAATGTAAAATTTCAAAGGGCAGAAAGAGCCTACCTAGGTATTGTAAACCGCGTAGGTGCGCATGTAGTGAAGGCCGTTAACGCCGGAATATTTTTAAGCGGGTCTTGTAGAAAGAACAAGGCAGCGTGTAACGCTTGTTAGGTTCTTCACAAGAATAGCCTTTATTTTCGATTTTCAATCTTATTTATACTAAAAATCTTAAATCTAAATAAAACGTATTTACATAATTTCCTATTCATAACAAGACATATGAAAAATCTATTCATAAAAAAAGCTCTACATAAGATATATTCTAATCAAAAATATTTGGTCACGTGGACCACACAAGACCATGTACATTTCCCTAAAAAGTTTTAACAAAAAAAAATTTTTGTCGGAAAGTCAAGTGCACATTCCTTTGCGCAAGACTTTCCGACACATAGCATTGTATACGGTCACGTGGACCGCATACCAATCAAAAAATATTTCTATTGTGCATTTCCATCGGAAGGTCAAGTGCAATTTACCATTGCGCTAGACTTTCCGATGTATGATGTATGATGCATGGCTTACGCGGTAAATGCTTCTTGCCCTGAACGTTGTGGTCACGTGGACCACACACACATGATTCATTTACTTCGCTTATGCGAAATTTACACTTGATCCGTATGAGGAAGGTTAAGGGATGCATCAGACTACGACTTTTTAGCCGCACTTCTGTCGCAAGTTACACATGGTTAAATGGAAGCCCGCACATTGCGATTTTCGACAATTTTGTCCAGGTTGGCAGTCGCAGGAATTTGCGATTTTTCCTAAAACCAGTTTAGCAGGTAGTTTCTATGATACTCGCGCAGGCGCACATCATTTGGACATTTGACGCTGACGCGCATGGAAGTCTCTTGCATAGCGCAGAAATGAGTTAGCGCATGTGCTCCTGGCAAATACATACCTTCAAATGAGCATATTAGTTCTGCGCATGCCTGAAGTTCCTTTGCAAATCTTGTCGCAGTGTGATCGTATTTGCGTCTGAAAATCGCTGGTTACGGCAGAAAAATCGCAATGTGGCCGAACCCTAAGTGCAATTTTTACTTTTCTGATACGGAAGAAATTTTAACGGACGTGAGGGTGGTCGCACATTCGCAAACTTGTGTGCAGATCCTAAAGGGGTCTGCACATGTTTTTTTTTGTTTTTGAAAATTATTTTATGTAAATTTATTTCTTCTTTTTTGTTTTGTTTGAGGGAATGTACTACAAGAGAACACTTTGAAAATCTCAGAAGAGTAGCGAATAAGATGATTAGCATTAAGAAAAGAAAATACTCTGCCGACAAATTGAGAAGTATAGATGTAAGTTTAGCGATCAATAACACAAGACAAGTATAAAAAGTAGTGAAAAGCCTGAAACGTGATTATCAGCACAAAACCACGCTCTGTCGTGATGACAGCGGCAATATAATCGCTCATGAAATCAAGATTAAGGAAAGATGGGCATCATATTTTAAGAACCTCCTTAATCTTCCGCACAGCTCCAGAACATCGGAGCCTATAGATGTCTGCGGAGAGCTTCCATTGGCTCCATTGGAATCTCATCAATGCCCGGCGCTTTATTATTCTTTTGGGCTTTGATGATGGAACAAACACTCTGGATGAAGTTTGTTCCATCATCAAAGCCCAAAAGAATAATAAAGCGCCGGGGATTGATGAGATTCCAATGGAGCTCATCAAATACAGTGGCAGTAGTGTTCATCAAGCTATTCGCTAAGTCATCCAGTACATTTGGCAACAAGAAAATATGCCGAAAGAGTGGAGCCAATCAATTATATTCCCTATCTACAAAAAAGGTGACAAGCCACAGTGCGAAAATTATAGAGGCGTATCACTACTTTGTACGGCGTACAAAATATTATCTAAAATTTTAGAAAATAAAATTGGATCATACGCCAACAGTATTATTGGGGAGTATCAAGGTGGTTGCAGGGCAGGTAGATCGACAACAGACCAAT
This sequence comes from Odontomyia ornata, assembly GCA_963969285.1. Taxonomy (NCBI): domain Eukaryota; kingdom Metazoa; phylum Arthropoda; class Insecta; order Diptera; family Stratiomyidae; genus Odontomyia; species Odontomyia ornata. The sequence continues at coordinate 277,462,187 of OZ017738.1, read as the reverse complement.
TGTTCACAGTCAAGCAGGTACTTGAAAAACGCTGGGAGTTCAACATAGATGTACACCAAGTTTTCGTTGACTTCAAGCAAGCATACAACAGTATTAATCGTAACATACTGTACAAAATAATGCTTGGTTTTGGTATCCTAGCCAAATTAGTCCGTCTTACCCAAATGACAATGACGTCGATGACCTCCCAAGTCCGCATCAATAACCAACTCACCGATGCCTTTGACACAAATATCGGACTAAAGCAGGGAGATGGGCTGGCCCCATTGCTATTCAATTTGGCTCTGGAGTACGTCATAAGGAAGCTACCTGTCGATACGTGAGGTACATTACTATACAAGTCGAGCCAGGTAGTGGTCTAAGCGGATGACATCAACATTCTGTCACGGTCACTAACAACTGCCAAAGAACTCTTCCTGAAACTCGACAGCGAAGTAAAACTAGTAGGGCTACAAATCAACGAAAATAAAACAAAGTTCATGACGCAGTCAAGGAAAATACCCCAAATACATAAAATATAACACTTGGCGAATACAGTACCAAAAATGTCACCGAATTTGTGTATTCAGTTGCCAAAATAAGGAAAACGGGCAATAAAAGAGGCAAAATGCATCGAAGAATACAGCTCGCAAATAAAATATGTTATTCAATTTTGACGATCTTGCAGACCAGCTGCATACACAGGAAAACAAAGCTCCAAGTATACAAATCAGTGATAAGACTTGTGTTATGCTATGGGTAACAAACATGGACCCTAACCCGAGCATCCGCAAATATATTGAACGCCTTTGAGCGACAGGTCCTGAGGCGAATAATCGCAGCGAGGCTAGACGGGGACCAATGGTGAATTCGATACAACCATGAGCTGTATGAAATTTTTGACGAACTGGAAGTCTCAAGGATTGTAAGACTGCGGAAGCTGCAATGGGCTGGACACATGAATCGTATGGACGAAGAACGGATACCCAAGAAGGTATTCGTTGGGAGAACTGAACGCCGGCGGCCAGTGGGGAAACCGGGGAAACGCTGGTCTGACTCGATCGACGAAGACAGTTCATCGCTGCTCGGATTTTGAAATTGGATGACGCGGTCAACGGACCGAGACAGTTGGAGGCGCTGTTTGCAGGAAGCGGAAGCCTGAAAGAAGCTGTAGTGCTAAGAAGGAGAAGAAGAAGGGTTGCACTTACTGTACACGTACCTAAACCGGGAAAAACTATGAGGTGCACACGTCTTGGCCACAAGAAACCGGCCTACAATGAACTCCTCGAGCCAATTTCTCGGAAAGTCGGAACCGAGACTGCCGCTGGTAAACTTTCGCCACGTGGGAAAAAAGGCGGTGGTGCACTCAAAATCAGGGCAGGGGCACTACAAAAAGCCCAAATTAAATATGGAAAACTCAAGAATAACTTCTCTAACACTTACTGACAACAACATGAGCAAGCTCATTCACTCGGAGAGAAAAGAAAACGAGGGCTTCTTTGATGGCGCTTTTCACCGTCGTAGGTCTTTGGCATGGTAGACTCCCAGTTCCTTCCCGGACATGTCCGCAATGAGATATCGCGTGGGACTTTAAACTTGTAGGACGCGACACTTCACGAACTTCTTGTCCAGTATAGCACTGTAGTGCCGGGTTGCTTCACTCTACCTGAAATTCCATCGGTAGATCTCACCGCCTGCCTTGAAGCCAGAAGAATGAGATCGCAGGTTGTAACGCTCCTCCCCCATCCGTCTACTATATTCAATCTTCTCCCGATGTTGTTCTCGTAGAATTTGGAGTTTCTCGTGTGGCTCCTCTTCCAAAAATTTTAACTGCCGCAATAGCTGGTACGAGTTTCCATGGCAGATCATGTACTGGCCGAACACGGCGAAGTACGGGCAGATAACTGTGGTGGCGTGGTATGACGAGTACAGGGCACAGGTGATGGCGGAAATCCTGCGGTCCCAATCCTTCTGATACGGCTGGACATAGGCAAGAATGGTGAGGGTCCGGTTCAGCCGCTCAGCGTAGTACCATACTTGTCCATTAGGTCCCAAAATCTAGCTGAGGTGAACTGAACTCCGTTGTCGGAGACCACATTTTCCGGTACTCCAAATATATGGAAAACGCGATTCTCCAGAAAGCTGACTATCGGGCCGGTCTACATGTTCCGAATTGGCTCAATAATTGGAAATTTGCACAATTGGGCTACGACAGCTCCCGTGTGACCAGAAGTCAAACGAGAATGCGGACCGATGAGATCTATAAACAGGCGCTGGAACACACGCTCAGGTAGCTCGGCCGAAGAAAAGAATTGGGTGCTTTAGTGCACTTGAACAGCTCACAGGCGGCTACGTACACCTTTACTTGCTGCGCCATCTTAGGCCAAAAGAAGTAGGTATTCAGCCGCTGAAGCGTACGACCGTATCCGCCCTGCGCACTCAATAGGTGGTCATGAGCCCGTTTCATAAATTCAATGGTCAATTCTTCGGGCAACCATAATTTCCGCTGTTCCTCTTCTTGTATGGGGTCTCCGCATGCGTGTCCCATCCACTTGTACATAAATCTCTCCGTCACCCGCAGTTCTGGCAGCTGTGGTAACTGGCTCTGAATAGTATGCATTAGCTGGGTGTAACCTATTGACTTGAAGGCGGGTGGTCCAGGCCGATCAATAGGGAGCTGTCGTCCTCCTGGGCCAACTCGGCTCCTTCAGGGGCGAACATCATTGATAATGTGTCCGGTACCACGTGTTGACTTCCTTTCCGGTGTCAAATCGTGTAATCAAACGCCTGTAATTTCAAAGCCCATCTGGCCAATCGGCCGTGGAGATCAGTTTGGCTCATCAGCCATTTCAGAGACGCATGGTCCGTGACGATTTCAAAGGGATGTCCCTCCACGTATGCTCGAAAGCTTTTCGCCGCCAACATAGCCGCCAGGCATTCCTGCACATACAGGCTATAGGCTTCTCCCAGCCGTCTTGCGCAACCTGGACGAAGACTGCTGTTGACTCGCGTTACATTGGATTGAGAACGGTTTACCAAAGTCTGGGCTGTGCAGTACGGGGGCTGTTGTCAGACTCTTCTTTAGCCCTTCAAAGGCTCGCAAGTTGGGCCCTTCCCAGACGAAATAACGTCCCAAACGCAGCATGTCGGTCAAAGGTGTGGTGTTGGTTGCATAGTCACGTACAAATCGTTGCTACCATCCGCATAACCCTAGGAATTGGCGTAACTGCTTGGTGGTCTTGGGTAGTGGAAAAGCGTCAACCGCTTGTGTCGTGTGCGGGTTGGTCTTGATGTTGCCATGACCAATGATGTGGCCCAAATACTTCACCTCTGTCATCATGAACTGACTCTTCTGTATGCTGATGGTTAACCCTGCCCTCCGGATGAGCAAAACCACTTCCTGAAGCAGGTCGAGGTTTTCGTTAAAGGTCTCGGTTATAAGCAGTAGGTCGTCCAACGAAAACTTGAGGGGCATTACACAGTCCGAATCGCATGGTCACAAATTGATACAGTGGGCGACCTGGGACCATGAAGGCTGTTTTCTCCTTTGAGCCAGTGTCTAACGGGATTCGCCAGAAAGCGTCTTTGAGGTCCAAGCTCGTTATGTAATGGGCTTTAGGCAATTGACTCAAGATGCCCTCAATCAACGGTAGAGGGTATGTGTCCTTGACAGTGATCAGACGTCTGGCATCCAAGCATAGCCGAACCTTGTTCAGCTTGACAACGAAAGTGACCGGGGAAGCCCACGCGCTCTGCGATTCTTCGATCACGCCTAGTGCTAGCATTCGATCCACTTCGGCATATAACGACTTTTCCCTCTCCGGAGATATGGCAAAATGTCCCTGCTTTATGGGTTTGGCATCCCCCACATCTATTGTGTGAAACACCAGAGCCGCCCTGCCGAGACCTTCCTTCTCATGCGATGGAAAAGCTGATATAGCCAAGTCAAGTCGCAGTTGTTGGTTCACATCCAGTGCATGTCGTAGTGAGTGGGAAGTTGGGGTCGCGTCATGGACAGTGGCGACGGAATCCAGTATCATGCCAGAAAATAGTGTCGGGGCCAAATTAAATTTTCGAACAAAGTCCACCCCTAGGTAAAGATTCTGTGTTAATTGGGGGATAATATAGAATTCCAGAGATTTAGTCACCCCTTTAAATGCGACCTCCGTCGTAATTTTCCGCAATACGAAATGACGAGTTCCATCCTCCGTACTTAACCAGGTTATGAAACACTGGATTCGGTCTGCTTGAGTCGTCAGAACCTCTCCTGCAAACTCGGCTGATATGCGATTCATACTGGCCCGTCGCTTTTGCAGGAGGCGAACTGACGCGTATGGCCGAATGTCATCCTTCAATAATTCGTCTAAGTGTATTGCCCGCAACGCCTTCCTCGACTGCCCGACCATTCTACAGAAGCTCCGCATCCGAAGGAGTAGTTGTATCCGTCTCCTCATTGAAGATGCGCTGACGAGTAGCTAGATAATCCCGCAGTCTGATGTGCAAGGGCTTAACATGCCAAGGGACCTTCGTCTCGTTACCATTCCCCTGCGCGTCCGCCTCGTCAATTATGTCATTCACTGCCACTAGCTCCGCAGTATTGTTACTTCGTGGGTTAGGTCCCGTCATGCGAGGTTGTGGACGAAAGGTTCCTCGCCGTTCGTCTAGCCGTTCTTGCCTACGGGCATGGAGGCGTAACCCCTGTACGTCAAGTCTTTGAACGTGACAACGGTTTGTACCTGACAGGTCAACAAGCCCGGACACACTTAGTCTACTCCAAGGTGGCTGCTGGCTAGCTAGCTAGTTCAGAGAGGAGTTCGGTCGCAATTCTTACGCAAGCAGACTAAGTGCGAAATACAAAAACTCAGCCACCGGTTCACATGCCCGTTTTAAACGCGTTGAAAACACAACCATACGGAAATGAAACCCATCTCTACTTTATTCCGTATTTCTTCTTTTCATACTGCCAACAACAAAAACTAGATTTAATTTCACGTTCCCGACCATCAACGACGCGGTGCCGAAAAATATACTACGTTAATTTGAATCCGGATAACCCTTCTCTAATAAAAAAAACAAGTGTGCTTATGACCATACGACTGAAGTGAAACTTCTTTCGCTCCATCTGTATATATATATATATATATATATATATATATATATATATATATATATATATATATATAAGTGTTTGTACAATACACGAGTGTACATGTATGTGCATATACCTATATTAATTTTCCACAAATATTTAAATTTATTTTATGTTTTCATTGGTAAATTAATATTTTTGCATAGATTTTTATTCATTATTTTCATTATTGGATACAACAGGAATTACTGTGGTTGATTGTAAAACCGAGACAATAGGCTTATGGTATGAGAAATAAGATACATATATTTTCGAAGAGAAGTAATTGATCAGCCTGCTCCTTTGTAAAGAATCGTGATTCAATAGTTGCTAATTCGTCATCTGTTAATTACCGATTTTCGTGAGTAATGTTGAAAATATTGCATTACTTTGTCGCATGACTTTGTCAATTGGTAAAATTTTAATCCTCGCCATAGTACTAGTCCTGCCATATGCTGTTTTGGCTGTTTATATATCGGTGTGGTGCGAACAGGCGGCAGTTGCCGTAAATCACCAATGCAAATCATGTCTAATCCACCAAAATTCAATTTGAGCTAATAATTCTGCACCAATCATGCTCAACTGCATATTCGAAAATATATATATTCGAAATATATGTATCTTATTTTATTTCGTTCCCCTCGCCCGATCACACTTTCCGTAACGCTTACGTCACGCGTTCGCCAGGTTACTCCCCAAGTCAAGCGTGCGTAAAGAAGTTTCACTTCAAAAACGCAAAACAAACGATGGTACCACGTACCGCACGTGACACGAAACCGGTCATCCGCGGATTGCTACAACCCTACCCTCGTCACGACATACTTACCGTTCGCTATCACTCCAGCTGGAAGAGAAGGGCATGCTGGAACGGAAAAACATGTTATGTTTAGCAATTCATTTTATGTTTATTATTCACTCAAATATTTTCCTTTACCTATTAAAACACAAATAATTACAACTGATAATTCTATTTACATTATCACTAAGCGAGGGTTCTAATGTATACCGCCACATAAAATAAATCTTCGTCTTATACAGAAAAACAATTTAATTACTTAAGGTAGGCAATCCGGGGTAAAAAAAAAGTTTATGTTCAAATTGAATCGACTTCATTATTTTCAGAGTTTACTACGAGTATTTTATCTCTAAATATTATTTTATAAGAATTTACAATTTTTTTTTCTTTCTGCGAACATATTCCCCTTCACACTTCATTATTTTAGCGATTTTCTCTCTTTAGAGCATTAATTATAATGTACTAAGCGGAAAATTTGGAGAACCTACGAGTAGTTTACTTTTCTATCGTGTGTGTATGTGTTCATTTTTCTATATTCTCAAAAATTATGCTATTTTTATTATAATGATTCCTTCTATGTAAATATGAATAGCTCTATGAAAAAATATATATAATTGTTGTCTGATTTCAATTCTGTTTCATTGGAATTTTTCGAATGACCTATCTACAAAAGGAGCAAGGCCTCTAGAATAAGTATGTTGATATTATTCAAGAGAATAACCTATTCTTTTAACGTATTTGAAATCAGAAGAAAAGGAGATACTTAAACTTGGTCACAGTTCAATCATGTTGACTGTTTGAGGATGGTGTCAAGTGATAAATATTGGGAACAGGCCAACATCTATCCTGAGAAATTGCCGTAAAAATTCATTTGATTAGGTGAATTCCAGAAGAAATTCATTTCTATAACCACTTAGATTTATACTTCCAAAAAAATTTCTTGGACGTATCTGATACCCTTTCACAATCCTATATATTCAAATAATTTTATGTCTGTTTACCGTATTGTTAACAAATTTAAGTCTTAATTCAGATATCAGTTTAATAAGCACAATCTTCTTAAATCGATCATGCGCTTCGTTCTCTATTTCTTTTATCAAACAACGCGTTTTAAATAATGAGAAAATTCATCAAGTCGCATGACTCTAAACCTAGTACTTCTCGTTATTATTTCAACCGGTATGTCCGTTTTCGCGTATAGTACCCAATTATATCACTTTTAAAATTATACTATAAAGCATAAAAAATGGAACTTTTCCCATTTACGTTTATCTTAAAAAGCCGATTGAATTTATTCTTCAATCTCAGAAAAGAGATCAATCCGAATTGAATATCTTTCTCTCTACTACTATAAAAATCAATTTGACAAACAATTATCCTTCCTATAGAAAATACACATCGAAAGTATGACGTTTGCATCTAGGTCAAAATAATACATCAAAATAACAACTAGAATTAGACTTGCCAACATTGTTTGGTCAGTGCCCCTTTGGGAAATTTAGCTTCTTCGTACTTTTGATAGTGAAAGCAGCTATCAGAACCGTGGCAGAATAGACGATCGGACATCAAGCCCGGTGCAAGACGAATGATTGGTTCGATGATGAGTGCCAGAATGCGTTAGATAAAAAGAATCAGGCGTACAAAGAATACGTAGGTAGGAAAACCAGGACGAAGAGAGATGTTAAGTTTTTATTTAAAAAAATGTAAAATTTCAAAGGGCAGAAAGGGCCTACCTAGGTATTGTAAACCGCGTAGGTGCGCATGTAGTGAAGGCCGTTAACGCCGGAATATTTTTAAGCGGGTCTTGTAGAAAGAACAAGGCAGCGTGTAACGCTTGTTAGGTTCTTCACAAGAATAGCCTTTATTTTCGATTTTCAATCTTATTTATACTAAAAATCTTAAATCTAAAAAAAACGTATTTACATAATTTCCTATTCATAACAAGACATATGAAAAATCTATTCATAAAAAAAGCTCTACATAAGATATATTCTAATCAAAAATATTTGGTCACGTGGACCACACAAGACCATGTACATTTCCCTAAAAAACTTTAACAAAAAAAATTTTTTGTCGGAAAGTCAAGTGCACATTCCTTTGCGCAAGACTTTCCGACACATAGCATTGTATACGGTCACGTGGACCGCATACCAATCAAAAAATATTTCTATTGTGCATTTCCATCGGAAGGTCAAGTGCAATTTACCATTGCGCTAGACTTTCCGATGTATGATGTATGATGCATGGCTTACGCGGCAAATGCTTCTTGCCCTGAACATTATGGTCACGTGGACCACAAACACACATGATTCATTTATTTCGCGTATGCGAAATTTACACTTGATCCGTATGAGGAAGGTTAAGTGCAATTTTTACTTTCCTGATACGGAAGAAATTTTAATGAACGTGAGGGTGGTCGCACATTCGCGAACTTGTATGCAGATCCTAAAGGGGTCTGCACATGTTTTTTTTTTTTTGTTTTTGAAATTTATTTTATGTAAATTTATTTCGTATTTTTCTTTGTTTTGTTTGAGGGAATGTACTTCACCGCGGTCGTGAAGGGAAAAAAAATTTTTTTTGTTATTTTATTTTGTTACATTAAATTATATTTGTAAATGCTAGTATTGTTTGTTTTATCGTTTATGCTGTTATTTATCTTATATGTAATTTAAATTATGTTGCTGGATATACAAGATTGTTTGATTAATTATCTTAAGTTATTTATAGATTTTTGTTTGTTTCATTGCAATACGGGAATTCTTTGATTTTATTTCATTTGCATGCAGATATCATATTATTTGTATTATATTGGTATACTATACTTTACTATACATTACTATAATGGTATATTTACAATATTGATTATGGAAAAAGAATTTTTTTTGTTTTGTTTGATGATTACAATGATAGATGAATCAACGATGCTTATAATGGTAGAAATACAATATTAACTCTAATTTATCGACTATTTTAGTTCTAATTATTCAATCTTGATTTTATTTATACGAGTTTTATCTATTGTTGAATAGTGGATTCGCAATATATTTTTATTTTTTTAAATTTACATTTGCTTTCGGTACTAAATCTTCAAAATGTTCGTGAGTTATTACTCTTGAGGTGTGTCTGTTGGTTTCTTCTTTATCCTGTCATTGTGTATAAGGATATTTTTGTTATTTTTATTTATAAGGGTATTGACACCTTGTTTTTCAATGACTATCTAGTTTATTTGTTTTTTGAGTTCTTAAGTACACCCAATCGCCTATTTCGATGTTCAAAGGGTTAGAGTTATTTTGATTTGTTTCAGCTCTTTTTGATTTGGAGTCAAGAAGGATTTTTCGCGCTGTTTATTAGGCGTGATATAGTCTTGTCTTAAGTTCAGTAAGATATTTGTCGTGGTTATAAATGGGGCTGGAGTTGTCGTAGTCACATGTTAGGTTGGCTAGTCTTCCGTAAATTAACTCAAAGGGTGTATAATTAGTATCGCTGTGGGGGGTCGTATTGTATGCGAAAGTGTAAAAGGGGATATGTTCGTGCCATTGGTTATCCTCACAGAAAGTTAGTAGATATTCGTTGAGTACTCTGTGGTTCCTTTCTAGGGATCCAAGGGTTTCATGATGGTATGGAGTAGAGGTTTTGTGTTGGATGTTGAGAGATTTACATATATTAGTGAATAGTTCATTCACATATTCTGTACCTCTGTCGGTTTAAATTGTTTTGAAATGACCGTACCTTAGGATAATGTTTTCGACGATGGATTTTGCTACTACGTGAGCTTCTTTAGTAGGAATTGGGATTGCTTCTACGAATTTGGTAAGTTCACATTGAGCTGTGAGTATGTACTCGTATCTAAATCCTTGCGAGATTCGTAATGGTCCTACAGTGTCAATGGCTACTATTTCAAATGGTCTAAATGGTGTGTCCGTTATTGTTTATTTTTCTTTAGTATGTTTGGTTATTTTGTTTTTTTTTTACATATTTCACATTGTTGTATTATGCCTTTTAGCATCTTGTTCATGTTCTTCCAAGTACATTTTTGTTTTAATTTCGCGATTGTTCTTTTTATACCTGTGTGACCTCCGCACCTTGACTCGTGATATTCACTGATCAATCTAATTTGATCGGCATTTTGTTCAACGTGTCTTGGGGGATTGAATAATATTATTTGTATTTTATTTTGCCTGTTATTCTTTATTGCCGCATACGTTTTATTATATTTATTTATTAATTCATTTTTATTTATATATTCGAATATTTCATCGTTTTTAGATAGCGCTATCTTTGTGATACTATTAATTGATAGTTTATGTATCAGTTTCTCCAAAACCTGACCTAAGTCTAAGGATGGATTATCACTATACTTCACAATTATTAATTTTTTATTCATTATTATTGCAATTGGCAGGCTTGTATTATATATATTGAGCTCAAATTTTAGTACCGGCAGATTTCTGATATCGGAAATCGATGTACCTTCTCACATGTTGAGTTGATCAGGCTCAATGTCGGAGGTAGTTGTCGTTTTAGTGGTCACAAGGTTGTTTAATGTTTTAGTTTTGCTTCTAGTCATAATATTAATTGTCTTCGGTATCATTTCTTTAAGGCTTTCCGAGTTTAGTTTTATGCGCGATAATGCGTCTGCATTAGTGTTTGTTTTACCTTGTTTATATATTCTTTCAAAGTCAACGTCCATTACGTCCAAGCGAATTCTCGTTAGTTTAGGGGAGGGGTTGCGATTTACAAATAAGGATACTAAGGGTCGGTGGTCGGTGGTTACCGTAAACTTCTTTCCATAGAGGTAAGGGCGAAAATGGTTTATTCCCCAGTAAATTGCAAGAAGTTCTTTATCTACAACAGATTTATTAATTTCGCATTTTGTTAGGGATCTGCTCGCATAAGAGATGGATAGATCTTCTCCAATTATTCCTTGTGACAGAACGGCTCCTAAGGCATAATCGGAGGTGTCTGTGGTTAAAATAAATTCTTTGTCAAGGTCGGAGTATTGTAAAATGGGGGGTGATGTGATGGAGTCTTTTAAGGATTGAAAAGCTTGTTGACACTTATTGATCCGTTCGAATTCTCTATTTTTCTTCAGTAAATCGTTTAGAGGTTTAGCAATTGCTGCGAAATTTTGGACGAAACGTCTGTAGTAGTTGCAAAATGCTACAAAACGTCTTTCTTCATCTGCATTTTGTGGTATTGGGTAGTTGTTGACAGCTGCGCATTTGGAGGGATCGGCGGTGACACCTTTGCTAGTGATTAAATGTCCTAGATAGACGACTTCTGATTGGATGAAATTGAATTTAGACGGGGTTAGTTTCAGATTGTACATACGAAGACGCTCGAAAGTCTTCTTGAGGTTCTCGTTGTGGTGTTTTAATGAACAACCGAAAACAATAATGTCGTCGACATATAGAAATGCGTTTGCATCTAAACCTGATAAGGCTATGCATAGCATGCGCTGGAAGCTATTTGAGGAGATTTTCAATCCAAAGGGTAGTCTTTTGAATTGGTAATGTCCATTGCTGGACGAAAATGCTGTCATGGGTCGGGATTCTTGATCAAGTTCTACCTGGTGAAATAAAGTTGCCATATCGAGGGTTGAAAAATATTTGGCCCTGCCTATTGTGTCTAGGATATCGTCTAGGCGAGTGAGGGGAAATTTGTCGTTTACCAATTTTTTATTCAGTTGGCGGGAATCGACTACTAAACGCTATTTTTTGGGGTCGTCATTAGAGTGTTTGGGGACGACTAACATGGGGAAGTTGTAGGGGCTTGTTGATGGCTCAATTACATCTTTATCGATCAACTCTTGAACTTGTTTGTTGATCTCTGCCGTCTGTGCGTGGGGCATACGGTAATTTTTTATGTATACTGGACTGTTGTCAGTAGTTTGCAGATGTTGTTTATAGAAATTGTTGCATGAAAGCTTTTCTCCCTCTATGTGGAAAATATCATGGTACTCTTTGCATATGATTTCTATGGAAGTTTTGGCCTCAGGGTCTACGGAGTTTATATTCAGGACCTCTTTCAACTTGTTCCATCTCTTAGTTTTCTTGTTTGCGCTGTAGGATAGTACGTGGAAGGTTTTTAGGGGTTTTATTTCCAAGTTTAAATTTTGAAGGGTGACCTCATTGTCTGAAGTGTTCAGGATTCTGATATGTTTTATGCCTTTTGCTGGTATTATAGTGTTGCTGATGTAGATATGTTTGGAGATGGGGTTCCCACAGACTAAACTATCTTCAGTTATACTGATGTCAATGGGATGTATAACCTCTGAGCGTGGGGGTATCCTGATATTAGATATGTTCGTTTCTAGGGATAGGGTTAGTTGTCTGTTATTGCATCTGAAGGAGAATAAAAGAGTTTCGAAATCAATATTTGCGTAATATTTTCACAGGAAGTCTCTTCCAGTGATACCGTCTGTTCTTAGGGGAAAGTCATTTTCAACCATTTGGAATTCGTGTAGAATACTGTTTTCTGGAAGGGTTATTTCCAGTATCGATTTGCCGATAGTCTGAATGCTCTGTGTGGTTATTCCTGATAATCGACAAGATTCAGAGTTATCTATATCAAATGAGTCAAGAACGTTCTTGCAGATTGATATATCTGCACCGGTATCTACTAGGAAGGTCAATTTTCTATTGCAGGTCTGTAGAATTATATAATTGGAAATGTCCTCATTTTGGTTTGTTAGACCAATGGTGTATGACTTTGTTGTTTTTTGGTTATTCCCCGAGTGACCATGGTTATTTACAGGTTGGTTTCTGAGGGGTTTTCGTTTCCCTGATGGTGACCTTCTGACCATGTATACCCTTGCATTATTATTTTGATTGTTATTATATCTTTGTGAATTGTTGTTACGTCTGGGTCTTTGAGTGCTATTGTTTGTCCTGTATCTGTTGTTCGTGCTTTGGCTGTTATTGTAGTTGTTATTTCTGTTATAGCCATTATTTCTATTCGTATGATTGTTGTTTCTATACCTCTGTTGTGGAATTTTGTTATTATCATTTGTGTACCGGTTATTGGTCCGATATTTATTTTTATTATTAAAGTTATTTCTATGCCCTTGGCCATTATTCGTTTGGGTATTTCCCCAAGGTCTGTTATAGTGTGGAACTTTATTTTCTTTTGCAGTATTCTCAGCTTGTTCTGCGATTTCTACTGCATTTGCAAATGTAGTGACTCTACTAGCTTCAATAGTTTGTAGGACATTTCTGTTTGAAATCCCATGTTTAAAGGTGTTGAACGCGAGATTATCGTTGGTTACCTTCAAAACATTTCTGTTTTGTTCGCCTACTTGCTCGATTTGTATTAGGGTAAGTTCCACAATGAGATTTTCAATTTTTTCCGCAAACTGAGAAATGGAGTTCTGATTTTGTGTACAGGTTGTTAGTTTCTGTACAATGTTTCTAGATGTCTGTTTTGATTTAAAAATAGAGGTTAGTTTTGTTTCTAATTCGAGAATAGATTTAGGGGTTTCTAGGGAGTTCAATTTATTTCGTGCTGTCGTCGATAGTTTCGTATTAGTTATCAGATCTAGGAAGTCAGCTTTCTGGCATGAAGGGATCGATTTGTCGATAATCTTGACTATGGTAAAAAATCTCTGTAAGTCGTTGGGTTTGTCCTGAAATTCTGTTATGGACTTTAAGCCCCTAAATATGTCTATAGTCGCCATTGTCTGTTGATTTTGCAATTTCGTTCGTTTGTCAGCTATAATTTTTAATATGTCGTGGTAGTATGATTTGAATTTCTTCTTTGGTTCGAGCTTGTCCTGTTCACTAAGAGATTCTATCTCAAAATCAAAAAGAGTTTTAATCTTATTAAGTTTTAAGAGTGTGTTTAGCAGGTATGCTTCTCTATAACACCGATTTGGAGTTTTTTTGAAGCTTTCAAAAATTTTGATTAAGGCTGACAATTGGGTGTACTAAGACATTGTTAGCTTTGTTTACCTCTTTCACGATCGTTTTCTTTATAAAACGTTTCGCCAACAGATATGACCCAAAAAATAAAGACATTACAATCACAATAATAACAATGCAAGTAGTTAACTCTGTTGCTGAATATTGAGTCAAGTTAGCAGGTTCGTTTGCGACCACTATTGTTTCTTTGACATTGGAATCGGCTATACCCATTTTAATTTACTTGTTTTTTTTTTATATAATGAAGAAATTTGTGATTATTTTAATATTATTTATTATTCTCTTAAGATTATAATGTATTGTTCATGGTTCAAATTTGATGTATTCGTTTTACTGTTGTCTCCTGATCCTTCGAATTTCCTTTCGGATTCTAGTTTTCTCGGCTTTATTCCCAGTAGTGTGGTATTTTTCATATAATATCGCTATTGCCTTGCGTTTGTCAAAGGCTTTACCTCCTCTTCTCTTGATTAGCGGTTCTGGTTCAGGAATTGGTGGTGTTGGAGGTCTGGTGATTTTTCCTCGAAGTCTCCAATACTTCTCGATGGAGATCGGTTGAGGTCCAGGCTTTGGCTCCGTTCCTTTTTTTGTCGGGTTATAGTTTGGTGCGTCTGATGGCACAGGTCCGGGCTCATATTCGCTATTAGGACTTTCAATTGGGCGGTATCCGCTCTTCGCTTTTTGGGAGCTATCGTTCGTCCACGGGTTGAGTGCTTCCCAAATGGATTCAAATCCATCTAAGTCCATGGCTGAATTGTCGTAGTGTTCCATATTTCGTAAAATACGAAGTGCGAAGTTTCGTACAAGGTTCGAAAACTGGCAGGATCACCATGTTGATATGTTAAGTTATTATTTAAAAAAATGTAAAATTTCAAAGGGCGGAAAGGGCCTACCTAGGTATTGTAAACCGCGTAGGTGCGCATGTAGTGAAGGCCGTTAACGCCGGAATATTTTTAAGCGGGTCTTGTAGAAAGAACAAGGCAGCGTGTAACGCTTGTTAGGTTCTTCACAAGAATAGCCTTTATTTTCGATTTTCAATCTTATTTATACTAAAAATCTTAAATCTAAATAAAACGTATTTACATAATTTCCTATTCATAACAAGACATATGAAAAATCTATTCATAAAAAAAGCTCTACATAAGATATATTCTAATCAAAAATATTTGGTCATGTGGACCACACAAGACCATGTACATTTCCCTAAAAAGTTTTAACAAAAAAAAATTTTTGTTGGAAAGTCAAGTGCACATTCCTTTGCGCAAGACTTTCCGACACATAGCATTGTATACGGCCACGTGGACCGCATACCAATCAAAAAATATTTCTATTGTGCATTTCCATCGGAAGGTCAAGTGCAATTTACCATTGCGCTAGACTTTCCGATGTATGATGTATGATGCATGGCTTACGCGGTAAATGCTTCTTGCCCTGAACGTTGTGGTCACGTGGGCCACACAGACATGATTCATTTACTTCGCTTATGCAAAATTTACACTTGATCCGTATGAGGAAGGTTAAGTGCAATTTTTACTTTCCTGATACGGAAGAAATTTTAATGAACGTGAGGGTGGTCGCACATTCGCGAACTTGTGTGCAGATCCTAAAGGGGTCTGCACATGTATTTTTTGTTTTTGAAATTTATTTTATGTAAATTTATTTCTTCTTTTTTGTTTTGTTTGAGGGAATGTACTACAAGAGAACACTATGAAAATCTCAGAAGAGTAGTGAATAAGATGATTAGGATTAAGAAAAGAAAATACTATGACGACCAATTGAGAAGTATAGATGTGTTATATTGAATATTTTATACCTGACAGGATCCTCCCAGCCTTTTCCGAGATGTCCAGTTCTGGTACTTTGAGCACTTCTCAGCCTCGCCACCTACAGCTTACCTTAACTGCCTCAAACTCTATTCATTTCTCGCAGTTTCGTTCGAGGTCCGATATACTCCTCAGGAGCTGCCACATCAGTCACCTCGGGGCAGCTCGACTGCGGGGTTCCAGATGACTACGAACCCATATATATATATATATATATATATATATATATATATATATATATATATATATATATATATATATATATATATGTATGTTGCAGCATGGCAGTGCTGCAAGCTCTATCGAGCAGTAATTTCCACTATTACGCAGTGGTGGCGAACTTATAAGAAATTTTGTTTGATGAATGCTGGTTGTCCTAAGTGAAAGAACTACATTGTTCTTTCACCCGAGCATTTTAGCTATCAACTTAGTAGCATTTTTCGCTCGATAGACTTCAGCTGGTTCCAGCATATGGGCTGGTTCCATTAAAAATCTCGCAGTTTCGTTCGAGGTGACCGATCGAGCGAAATATGCTATTAAGTTGATAGCTAAAATGCTCCGGTGAAAGAACAATGTAGTTCTTTCACTTAGGACAACCAGCATTCATCAAACAAAATTTCTTATAAGTTCGCCACCACTGCGTAATAGTGGAAATTACTGCTCGATAGAGCTTGCAGCACTGCCATGCTGCAACATATATATATATATATGGGTTCGTGATCATCTGGAACCCCGCAGTCGAGCTGCCCCGAGGTGACTGATGTGGCAGCTCCTGAGGAGTATATCGGTCACCTCGAACGAAACTGCGAGATTTTTAATGGAACCAGCCCATATGCTGGAACCAGCTGAAGTCCATCAAGCGAAAAATGCTATTAAGTTGATAGCTAAAATGCTCGGGTAAAAGAACAATGTAGTTCTTTCACTTAGGACAACCAGCATTCATCAAACAAAATTTCTTATCTATTCATTTGCCAAAAGGAAACACCCAGTTCAAAGTTAATTAATATTTATTTGTAATGGTCTTGTTTTTTACAATTGCTTGGACGCGCTTAGTTGCGCGTAGACGATCCTTCACCTCCTTCTTGATGTGGCGCCGCAGCTCCGTCGCCTTCTGCTGCCACTGGGTCCTGTTAGTTTTGATGGGAAACAAGTGTATTTGATATAGTCTCATTAAGGGGCGTTGGAAAAGCGGAAGCGTAACTATCACTACCAGCTTGGTCTTTCGTCTGAAATACCGTAGTTCCGCCGTCTGTGCAAGGATTTCTTCACAGAATGGGCACCTATTGCCCGGTTTAACATAGATTTCGCGCAATTTTTTGCTAGAGATTAACAAGGGATGAATTCTGTTGCTTTGAACTCCTACAGCTATGTCAATCAAGGTGCGCTGCTGCATCTCAATCTCCATAAGCTGCGCTAACAGGGATGTTAGAACTACATTCCTCCGTTCTGCTGCTGGCAGTTTATCAGTCATGAGTGAGATTTCTTTCATCTGTAAACCGAGTTCTGTTTGCCTGTTAATCACATCTGATAGCGGTTTATGGATTTCCTCCAAAGAGATATTCACAATACTAATCCTTTGTTTTTCCAATTTAACTAATTCCCTTTCCTTGTCCTACAGGTTATCTAGCCGACTGTACAACTCCTTTTCATTCTCATCATCCATGGTGCCGAATAACGAATGTAGCGCTCTTCCGACCCCATCAATGAACGACCTTTTAGACCTTTTAGGCATCAGTGACTCAAACAGAGCTCGAGAGCAAATCTTCAGATTTTCCACTAGACTATGGACGTGCCTTAATTGCTCCGCACATCCCAAGCCCTTTCCTGCACAAAGCATCTTAACGAGGTGTTCGGCTCGCTCGGCCACTCCTATTTGGTCCTGGATTTCCCCTAGATTAAGCTCCATCACTACATTCCAGCTACTGTGATAGCTCAACAGACCACCCACATCTTCAAATAGTATTCCTGTGTTCACTATGCTCTCCAGTGAATATGGTTTCAGATCCTCGTTCGGAGTTTCCAAAACGCCAACGCTGAGCAGGCCTAGGATGACTATGTCAATGACCATTACTAGAAATATGGAAAAAAGAAAGAGGGGGAGTTAGAACAATTTATTCATAGTATGGTTTAAGTCGGTTGTTATGAACATTGACCAGTTTTTTCCTTATCGCAATCATGGTTTTA
The DNA here is from genome assembly GCA_963969285.1 of Odontomyia ornata. NCBI lineage: Eukaryota > Metazoa > Arthropoda > Insecta > Diptera > Stratiomyidae > Odontomyia > Odontomyia ornata. The sequence goes on along the minus strand of OZ017738.1, from coordinate 277,444,361 downwards.
ACGGGGGAAGTAACGGCTTTGACCTCAAATGGTCCAACCCATACTTGCACTAGCTTGTGCTTACGATTCTCGTTTTTTAGCAATACCTTATCCCCTATATGGAAAGTAACTGGTCTGACGCGGTTATCGTAATCGGCCTTGGATTTTAACTTATTCTCCAGTATATTCTTGCGTACCAATGTGTACATCTTCTGTAATCTGTGCCTTAACAATAGATAGTAGTTCTCATGGTCATAGAGAGGAGCGGGCTCCCTCTTTAGGTTCGATGGAATGTCCGCTGTGAATCCATAGAGACAATCCATTGGGGTGAGTTTCGTGCTATCGTGTTCACTGTTGTTGTACACGAACGCGGCCGTACGTAAAAACTGATCCCACACCTGCGGGTTGTCATCTACCATAGATCTCAAATATTCTGCAAGGGGTCTATGGGCTCGTTCCAAGGCTCCATTCGATTGCGGATGATAGGCGGTAGTTTGAATTCTTTTTTATATTCAGTAGCTTACATGTTTGCTTGAATAGCTTCCCCACAAAATTCACCCCCTGATCGGTAACTAGCTGCTTAGGTATTCTATACCTAGGAATAATCTCGTCAAAGAAAACTTTAGCTACTGTCTCCACCTCAGTGTTCGGTAAAGCGTACCAGTCTACGAACTTTGTCAAATTGTCCTGAAAGGTCAGAATATATTTATTTCCGGATGTTGTCTCAATGAGGGGCCCCACGATCTCCAGACATACATTATCAAATGGCCTCTCCGCTATGTCAGTGACAACCATCGGCATGCGATGTTGGGGAGAAGCCTTCATAACTTCAGATTTCTTACACGTCCTCACATACTTTTTAATATCTGATAGCATATTTTTCCATTTATACTTCTTGTGAATCTTCCTGTAGGTTTTCGCTACTCCCTGATGACCTCCAAAAGGGGAGTCGTGATACTCAATTAAAGCCTCCCTTACCTCTTCCGGGGTAGTGAAGGTCTGGATCTCTTGCTGCATCGGGGAGGATATAACCTTAATTGTATCATCACCACTGACCACGTTGTTACCATCACCCCCTTGGGATCGTCCTGATGTCGAATCTGCCCCAAGGCCTCCCAGGAATGAATCAGTTAACTCCTGCGGCACAGGTTTGGTAATCGAGTAGGTATGGCTCAAAAAGCCAGCGTGCGAGAGTTTGAAAGATGGTTCCCCGGCAAATTCGATATTTGGTTTCAATCCCATCAAATATTTCATGTGTTGGTGATTGCAGCTGCCTTCGTACATTATCACGGTATCACAGAAATGGCGATGTATCGCGTGACGGTTGGCGAATGCACGGTTCCTCATCCAGCCATTGCCTTCTAGAAGTAGCCAAATTAATGCAAGTTGCATGACCCAAATTGTCAGCAACAGCAGAGTAGTTAATGTTGATTGAATGTATTCAAAAAAAAAAAAAAAAAGAAGAATGTCAGCTATTCATACTTCTTTCCCTATCATACAATAAAGAAAATTTTAAATGTCGTAAAACAATAAAAGAAAGTATAAATTTGATAAAAAAAAACAAAATAGAAGACTCGAATCGTTATTAAATGAGTGAAATAAATAATCACTGTTATTACGACAAATAAATAAAATTTTAATTAGAAAAGAACAAGACATATTGCAAACGAAATATCTACATATTTAATTATATCGTTTCCATTTGAACGTCATTCAACAGCGCTCGTTGCCGCATGAATCGTCCAACAACAGTCACATTCAATTCAACAATCAAGTCAAGCATATAAATCAATTCAATAGGTACTTGATGCAGAACGCCTTACAAAGTGGGAACGTAGCGTACTTGCCTGCCAACATCACCATAATCAACAGCATTAAAAATGTACCGAGCACAAGTTCCCGCATACTCATTACAAATTCTCCGAGTAACATGGAGACCGCTGCTTCAACGCTGGGCGGCGGAACAGTACCCTTGAAGGTTGCAGCGCTTGCGCAGCCTAACCAAAACTCACCACACTACGAACAAACCCCATCATCAACACAAATTCATCGCGGAATCGCACTCACCTCTTAGTCAAAAATTCCAACCCAAACATTACTAGAGTGCAGAGCATCGGTATCGGGAAAACTGGCTTAAATAAACTTAAATTCTACTGTTTCGTATTGGATTAAAATTTCAACCCAATCGATTCTTTGGAAGAGTTTCGAAAGCATATGCGTACACATTGGCACAAATGGACCGGACAGTGTGTTGCTTGTCGAAAGAAAGGATCAAAAAAAAAATTCTTATCAATCGATAAAGAATTTTTGCACTTGGTCACTTGGTCACCTTCCGCAAAAATCGTATGCATCAAAACTGCTTCGACCATGGATCAAGAACGATCCTTCCGATTGCTATAAAACCAAAGATATTTGTGAAATGCTCCTGAAAGAGTTCCATTTGGAGAACTTGTGCAAATCTATGGGGCCTAATTGTGTGTTTACAACCAGCTCGCAGAAAGATCTACAATTCCATATACAACTTAATCACAGTGAAGATGTTAGTGTCTTGTATTGTTGCTACTGTTCGGAACATTTCATTTCATACCAACGGACTTGTCGATCATATCGGGAAAGTTCACGGAGCGTCACGCTATCAATGCTCGAAATGTTTCTATCGTAGCTGTGCTGCGTATAATGTACAAGCAGCAATTGAACCCATTTTACCGCTAGTCTACGAGTTCCGCAAGAGACGTACAGTGGAAGATTTAGAATTGCGAAAATCAGAAGAGCCCGTCGGAGAAGAAGGGAGAGTCGAGTTGCAACCGCGAACGCGCGTGGACGCGAGGAGTGCAAGTATTCTTAGACCGTCTTGCTTATATTTTTTCATGAAAAGTGCTAATAATTGCATTTAGTATCGAGACTATATGCAAAGTGAATAACTGAATGTGTAAACAACCTGTTAGCGCGCAAGCAGTGATTAATATCGGATTAGTGAAATTACAGCGATCACCAAGAACAACGGGTTCATTGCAGTGCTCTATTTCGGTGATGTTTGAGAAAAACGTTAGTGTGAATAGCGTTTGCATTATTTTTGCCCAAACCGCTTGCAAAGTCCGACGAAATAAGAGTGTGTAGCTTGCTTGTGAAGTGAAGGATGCAATTCTGAGTTTTGTGGTGCCTGCCTGTTTTGTGTGCGGAAATTGCGAGATTTCCAAGTGTACGCTCCGTTTGTGGCTGTTTTGTTGCCAATTAACGCAGACAAATCATCTCCACGCGCTTTGTGCTTTAATTGCCAAACACATTTCGTGAAGTTCGCATGGATGTTGCAACCACTTTTCCTTTCTCATTGGCTACCACGCACCCTATGATTGCTTTCGCAGCCCTGGGACTTCCTCGCGTAACAACGGCCGGTGCTAAACGAGGAACGGCCGTGGGGATTTGATGCGTACGCTCAAGTCAAGGACGTGACGAATCATGCGCTGGGATTTTTCTTCTCGCACGAGAACTGTATGCAAAATAAGACACCTAAAGGATTATCGGGCGATTTTGAATAAAAGCATTTATGAGACTTCTGTTTATAGTTTTTGATTAAAGCTCTCAAGTAGCTCATGAGTAGTATTCGGGAGGCCGAATAAGATTGCATTATTGTCAAGAATTATAGTATAAAACGTGAATTTGTTGTCGTAATCATATGTAAACGTGTCAGAGAAAATTAGTGGACTCGGAAAAAATCGCGAAGTGTTACTATAAATAAAAAAAAAGGAAATCAAAATAATAATAATACCAAATTTGCAGGATTTACCCGCCCCGAACACGAGCGCTCGTAACAGGAGGTTGGGGTAAGTACCCTTTCTTTTGTTCAAAAACAAAAAAAAAAGAAGATTTCCCTTTTGCATGTTTTTATTTTATTTTTGTAAATTGAAAGATTTCAGCCGTACATTTGGTGCTTTGACACCTAAACGAAGTTCGTTTTTTACTTTTGTCTATATTCGAAGAGCGCGTAAATTAAATCGAATATATCAGTATAGTATTTAAATATTTTCTCCATCACGGGATAAACGAAAACAGTCAACGGATGTTGATAGAATCCTGTTGACTATATTATACCCAAGTATTATAGTTCGATTAAAAATCCGAAAAAAATAATAAAAAATGTCAAGATTTTGGAACTTATGAGTCTAAATGAGCGAGTATTTGAATTGAAATTAATGTGTAACGTACTCAAACTTCTCAGTTTTTTTTGTAATCGTATTTGAGAGAAAACAATAATAGAATGAAAATGTCGAATTAAACTATACTCTTCGGTCTTTCCTTTCTTCCGGCTCTGACCAGGTATAGGACTTGGTACGGTGGCAGGCTGCCCCTAAAACCATGAGCCAGCCGCCGGGTACAACTTAATCCTTCTTGTTTCAGTTGATGTCGCGGGTTGAGTGGCCCAAGCAGAGTGCCTCTTTATGGCATAGAGTTATGCAATCAAATTGTATAATTCTATGGCATAAATTGGTCACCAGGGTACTCCCCTTCTGATGGGAAAGTTCATGCAATTCAAGTTGTATGAGTTTTCCACTCAGAAGAGGAATACCTGGCCACTGCAACAGAATATATATGGATTTATTCCGGTTGGGTGGGTGCACGGGGGCTCCACCATCACGCGTTTGCCCCTCTTTCATTTGTGGGCCATGAACTTCGTCGGGTAATGACGAGGTTACCCCAAGTCCGCCATTCTTTTCAGGTTCCTTTTGTTCTCGAAACAAGTACTATCTCCCTCGACGTAGTTATCTACACTTTTTGCGACTTTGGTCGCCCCTGGATCTCCAGCAGTCAAATTCGTGAGTGCAAAATTTTTTTTGTAGTGGGTCCTCGTGCTGGGGAAATGAACCCGCCCCACGACACCGCAATGCTAGCCTGCCTGCCAGCGCATTCACGCGTCTCCAGACGAGGGCATTCTCGGCAGATACCGACACCTTCTTCTGCCGAGGCAGCCGACCATCACTGCAGTCCTTCACGGACACTTTTGAACATATCTATTCACTACATAGGCTCGCTTTCCGGGGACCCGACCTCAACTGATCCAACAGTCGTATTACCATTGCTTGTCTGGCCTCTTCGTACCGGCTCTTCTGAGGAGCCTTCTATGGGTTTGGTCAGATAGTTCCCGCTGCTTTTGTGCTTAAGTGAGGACATTACACTGATATTTATTACTTGCCCCACCAGCAGGTCCTGGGGAATCCTACTCAAGGCATCGGCATTGGTATTGTACTTGCTCGGCTTATACTCCATGTGGTAATCAAATTCCAACAACTTATGATGAAACCTTACCAACCGAGTAGTGGGATCTTTTACGTTAAAAACCGCCTTTAGAGGTTTATGATCCATGTAGATGGTGAAACGTCGGCCCTGCAAATAACACCTGAAATTTTTTGCGGCCCAAACCATCACGAGTAGTTCCTTCTCTATTGTGGAGTAATTCCGCTCCGCCTTGTTCAGGGTTCGACTTGCATAGGCTATGGGGTGATCCTTGCCAATTTCTCCTTGAGATAAAACGGCTCCTAGGGCCTCGTTACTTGCATCAGTGGTAAGATTAAATGGCTTGGTAAAATCAGGATACGCCAGCAATGGTGGTTCTACCATCGAATTCTTAAGGAGCTGAAATGCCTCCATTCACTTATCTGTCCATGTAAAGCGAACATCCTTCCGCAACAAATTTGTAAGGGGTTTGGCTATTTTTGAGAAATTAGGGATAAACTTCCGATAATAATTGACTAAACCTTAAAAAAGACTGTAGCCTACGCACAGTTGTGGGAACGGGAAAATCCCGCACGCAGCTAGTCTTACTCGGATCTGGCCACGCACCCGTTTGAGAGCAAATGTGCCCTAAATATACCACTTCGGGTCGTAAAAACTGGCATTTCTCTGCTTGAAGCTTTAGATTGCTCAATCTTAGTCTAACAAAGATTTTCCGTAGCTTATCGATGTGATCTCCCAAGTTTTTCCCATAAACCACTATGTCATCTAAGTAGACAAAACAGTCAAAACCTTGTAAACCCGTTAGTATGTAATTCATTAGTCTTTGAAAAGTGGCCGGTGCTCCTTTCAAACCAAAAGGCATCCGCTTAAATTCATAGCGCCCATAACTGGTGCTAAATGCAGTTTTTGGTCGATCTTTTGGTTGCACCAGGACTTGGTGATAACCACTGGCCAAATCTAATGTGCTGAAATACTGTGAATGCCCCAACTGATCTAAAATATCCTCTATACGGGGTAATGGAAAAGCGTCTCCTATAGTCTTTTCATTCAGTCTCTTGAAGTCAACGACTACTCTCCACTTCTTTGTTCCATCGGCCCCGGCCTTCTTAGGCACAACCAAGAGGGGCGAGTTCCAGGGGCTTTTGCTTGGCTGGACAATGTCGCTGTCCAACATCACTTTGAGCTGCTCGTTAATAATGACCTTCTGGTGCTGACTCAAATGGTACGTTTTCTGATTAATAGGTGCTTGGTCGGTCACCAATGGGATCTCATGGGTGATTGCCTCCGTATAACTTAACTTATCCCCTGGCAAGAAGAAAATGTCACTAAGCTCCTGACATAGCTGAGTAATAGCAGCCCTTTCCTCGGAGTTAATATGCTCATAAAGCGTAAGCTGTTGTTTTAATAATGCGTTGCGTATAATGTTGCCTTGCAGGCCCCAATTTGTTGGACCAGGTTCATCACCTGAACGACCATTTCCCATAAATTTTGGCCCCTCGGCAGTTGCCGATATACCACCTATATGCTTCACTGGGGTTTTCCTGCAAGAGGCCTCCTAGGCCTGCACCTCCCTTTTTATAGCCTCTAGGTTATCTACCAAGTATTCATCCAAACTTTCGAGTTCTAACTCAATCCGTTCAAGTGTGACTGATGACTCGTTTGAGTTCATAATACCTATTACAGGGCTGACCGGACTTAGGAGGGCATTAGCCAGGAAAACACCATCCGCTATAGAACTTGCGGTACAAAGCATTTCCTGACCCAACTGGATCGGGGCCCTCACTAACCGTTGTGTCCGTGGCAACAACGAGATGGCCTCCTTGAAAATGACTCGATAGGTTCCATCGGAACCAATTTGGCTAATATTTGGCCCTTCCTCAGAGTTGCAGTTCACATCCTCAGTTTGGCTTGATAATAGCACCGCGCTTCGCGTTACTCCTATGGATAACGCGTCAGCGCCATTCGACACCTTAACCGAAGCCTGAGGCGATCCCACTGCATCTCCCTGGGACTCCAGTGGGACCCTGAATTCATTGCCATTTCCTTCCGTGCGAGGAAATACTAGCGCTTGGGTGGGACCTTCCACATTACAATTCTTTGCCAGGAAGTCATTTCCCAGTAGACCATCATTGAACATCCCGTGAATTTTGTCGACTACTTGTAAAGTGCAGGGAAGTCTCGAAGGGAGCTCGAAATTGCCCTGCGTAGTACGAAAGGTTTCTCCTTCCCCAAACGGACTCACTAAAGTAAGCTTATGACTAGAATCTATCGGGCAAGTATCCTGTATTGCTGACCTACTAATTATGCTAACCTCTGCCCCTATGTCAATAGTAAATTTGGTTTCTCCCTGTTTCCCAATATCTAATGGCAGAGAAGCTGTAACAAGGCTTGATTTTCCTTGAATACTATCTGTCATGTTTAGCCCTTCAGTGACTTTCTGGGTTACCCTCTGTTCGACCCTGCCACCGCGGACTTGGCTCTTTTGCTGCACCGTTTTTAGTGAAGTCGAGTCGGGGATTTTCGACTCGACTGCACCTCGTTTTCCTGTTGCCTGGCCTTCCATCTTTTCTTCTGAAAACATGCGTCTACACCATGACCTCTCCGACCACAAAAATCACATTTGACCTGGATATTATAGACCCTTGGGCCTTCGTTAATGACTAGTGATGCAGCCGGCTTTGCCTTGCAATCTTTGGGCAAAAAGGAGTATTTTTGCGGCTATAGCAATCTGTATAAGTATGGCCACGCTTATGACAGAAATTACAAGTGATCTTCGGACTCTTTGTAAATTTAGGTGGTTTTGATCCAGAGTTCGAGTCCGGTGCCATCACCACCTGTGAATGGTAAGGTACAGTAGTCGGACTCGGTGCGAAGCTAACTTGCTGAGGAGTAAAAGCATGTTGGTTGGGCATCCAAGTACTGAAAGTAGGTTGTACCTGCGGCATTTGTGAATATAACTGTGTTGGATTGCCCTGAAAGAGGCGGGCCCCCTGCTGTCGTTTTTCCATATTCAAACCTTTGGTAACTAGATCTTCAAAGGTAGTAGCTTCCTGGGACAAAAGGTACTGGCAAAGATGAGGGTTGTTAACCCCACTCTTGAAGACATTCTTGGCGAAATCCTCCAGCTGCGTATTCGCAACTTTGCCTCCCTCTGGACCATATTTAATAATTGCAGCCTCCTGATATCGCTTAAGGATTTGCCTCAGGCGTGCTGTGTAGGCAAGCACTGTCTCCGTGGGACTCTGTTCAGCAGATATAAGCCCGGTTACCAATTCCTGATAAGTTTCCCTTGGCAAAAACACCCGATTCAAAAGTTCCTCAGCTGCCTCTAAGGTTGATGGAAAACTAGCAGATATTAGCTGATATGCCTCTCCTCGAAGACGGGTCGGGAAAATCTGCATAAAAGCTACTTGCTCCTGACTATTTAGGCACTTCCAAACTTGTTTGCTACATCCAATAAAGGTCTGCAGTTCCAAAACCATTGATGAGCTTGGAGCTCCTAAAAAACACAGGGATCATTTGTCCCATCAACTTAGCTACTTTTGCATAGACAGCCATACTGACTGGGTGGATTTCAACTTCCGGCTGTTTATCAACCATACAAACAGGATTCAAAGAGTCGGCTAGATTAATGGAAGCGTTTGAAGATGTGCTCGCCCCAAATGGTAACAGCCAATCGTGAGACGTATTTAGGGTTTTCAATGATTGCGATAAATCGAAAAAACTGGTCGAGTTTAGCGAGACCCCACCGAAATGTTCAATCTCTTCTTTAAATTGTTTTGTTCGTTCACGGAACCGATTAATCTGTTCTAAACGGTGCGTATGCAGATGATCAATGGCATTAATTAGTTCAAGAACTGGGTCTAATTCAGTGTGTTCGGGTTCTCGCTTCACCTGTAGGTTCGAGCTGAAACAAAAAGATTCAGACTTACTTTTTGATCTTGAGAGTGTTCTACCGCTTCGTAATACAAGCCCATCGTTTTGCTCTGGAGTTGACTGGTGAATTCCTCCTGTTAATTCGTTCTTACTATTCATTCGCGCAATCCCAGTAAAAAATATTGACCGTTTTTTTTACGTTAATGACTGGTCATTAATCTCGCACATATAACAATGCAGCCCTTTCTTTTGAAATGATCAAAAGTTTCTATAGCACGAACTGAGTGGTTTTGGCTACAATTTCAAGAGTATGAAGCTCAAGCTATCAGGATGCGTGGATGAGTGTGCTTATATTGAGAGTGTAAGGAAAGGATTCCAGCTGCAAACAATTCATCAATTTAGTAAGTACTATATTGATTACTCCACAGCGAGTTGCCGCTCTAGAGCTGTTTGGAAACTAAAACTGGCTGCGCCAATGTTATGTTGAATATTTTATACCTCACAGGATCCTCCCAGCCTTTTCCGGGATGTCCTGTTTTGGTATTTTGAGCACTACTCAGCCTCGCCATGTACAGCTTACCTTAACTGCCTCAAACTCTGTTCATTTGCCAAAAGGAAACACCCATTCATATCCGCTGCGATGCTAGCATCACGACACACAAACTGATTGGTCAAGGAATCCTGACTCTCCATCTCCCTTGCGCAATTCTGATTAACGAAATGACCATACATTATGAAGCAGAAAGTACTCACCCGTTCGATATAATTCAACCGCAGTATTTCCCTGAAGTAGACCCGAGAATTTTAGAGCTGGACGTCGCTGTTCTGGGGGGTAACCACAGCATACCGCAAACAAAGTTAGTAACGAGCAAAAACGGAGGCATTCATTTTGCAGCCAGCACCCACGGCCTCAATGAAATCTTTTCGCACCTCGAGCGGATCAAATTTAATGAGACGGCCAGAAGGCATGTGCACCTATCCACAGCCTCGGCAAGCCTGGCGGTGGTCTCGGTATTATTTATGGCAATGTATTTTTTGATCAACCACATTAAGGGGCGTTGTCGGACGAGATTAAGCAATCGAGATTCTACAGAGGTGTCGAACCCTGGTTTTGCCTTGCAAATCCATACTGGGGAGGCAAGTCAGCGGGTTTCACCAGTATCGCTAACAACTGATAACTCACATGATTCCGTGGTCCACAAGGAGCGGCTTGTAACCACTCGTAGCTCAAAAGCACAAGCACCCAATCCCCCACATAGTACCCAACCCCAAAACTCCATGCATCATCCCACCCGTTCCTTTCAACTAGTCTAGAGAAAAACTAAGGAAAAACAGAACATAAGAGAAAAAAAATTAACAAAAAGAAACAAAAAAAAAAACAAAAATAAACCAGCGGAAAAGAGGACTGAGTTCAAAAAAAAAATAAAAAATATAAAAAAAAATCATAATCAAAAACAAAAATATAAAAAAAATATTACAGAAATAATAATAAATAATATAAACAAACAAGACGCCGGTACACAAAAAATAAAGAAGGAAAAACGAATTTCAGACAAAGAATGCTATAACTTTGTAGAATCCTATAATAAACATCCGACTAACTAACAATTACTAATCAAGTAACAGCTATGCACTGATTTGTTTTCCTGCACCTCGCACACGATAGGCATAAAGCCATAATTACGGCGGCGAAGCTAATGCCTCCAAAAAGATACAATTGACTAGCAGTGAATTTACCTATGGTCTCTTGCGACGACTCGCCAGATTCAATTCGCACATATGTGGTGTTAAGCGCAGTACGTTATTCCCTGATAACGAACTTCAATGATCGTGCGAACTGTTCAGCCCAAAGCTTAATCATCATCACACCATATGAAGCAAGTAAGCGAGCGTAACCGAAAAAATTCCCAATCCCGACGGAAACCCATGCGGAAGCTTTGATAAGGTAGCATTCGCCGCCACCACAATGAAAGCTTTTCTCACGGCTGAAATAAGTCCGAAGCTAATTAAGCGATTGGAGTGAATAATCTTATCAACCATACGAGTATGAGCGAATAGAATGCCGTCAAGCTTGACGTTCTATCCCTACTAAATATCCACACATTCCATCCCATTAAAAATTAATTCATAACGTTCCGCTTACATACTAACAAAAAATTCCCACTAAACTATTGGCACAATAATTAATATGGAGAACTTTAAGAAAGCTTAGTTATCGTATTAAATAAAATTAATTAAAAACTATAGTAATGTTAAAAGCAATAAGAAACAATTATGTAAACAAGGAGTAATATATACAAAAAAATCAAATTAATAAGTAGAATCTGGAATATTCAAAGTAAAAAAAAAGAAACAGTAAGAATAATGATAATAGTAGAAATATAAGAACGTTAATCGAATAGAAATTGAAAGTAGCAATGAATATAAAGACAAAACCAAAACAAAGAAAAGGAAAAGAAGAAAATAATTAGTGCCATTGCACCTGCACCGTTCACACTACGTCCTCACTAACGCTAACAGGTTAATTTGCTAACACCTGTACTACAGTCTAGTAATGCACAAAAAGATAAACCACTAATTTACAATTCTGATTTAAAGAAAAATCGGCAGTAAACATGGAAGTTAAAGGAAAATGTACTGTCTCATTAAGTAAAGCCAATTAAAAGAAATATTGAATTCCGGCATCCCTCAAATGAAAAATAGTTTTAAATAAATAAATGTTTTATTCTCAGGAAAAAGCGATTTAGCACCGGAAGAAATGTTCAGTATATTCTTCAACATTAGAATCAAACGTAACATTATTCCATTATTGTATACAATCAAATGATATATTGAGTTATTAATTTATGTTTGTATAGAATCAAACCAAACACGAATCTGCTTGGCTCAAAGTTGTATCAAACAAAGACCTTTGTGAATAATTATACTGATAAACAATCAAAAAAAATATATATATATACATTATCAATCCACGATTATGTACAACCAAAAGCGATCTTAGCTCACTGTATCAAAAGAAATACTAAGTATCAAACAAAACGTCAATTCATAATTAACTTATTATGTTAGTATCAAACAAATCATGAATCCGTAAAGATATAAAATCAAAAATGTAGTAATATACAATTGTAACGTTGAATCTTGCCATAACATATTAAGTAGCGTAAATTAGGAGTTAAAAATACACGAAATTAATCGGTAGAATTAAGTTGGCGTCCAGTATGTTAGTCACGAACCAGCAGCAGAACAACAATCAACAATAGGCAGTGAGAAGTACAGCGGACAATAGTAATGGCCTTAACAGCGCAAAATATAAGTACAACTGACGCATTAAGTAATTCGCATCATTGGAACGATACAACGATTTACTTCACTCTCCAAGTACGTAAATCATTCAAATCCGCCGGAGGAAATGTTATGCTATATAGAAATGTCGACTACCGTTCAAGCATTCGCACTCCACCAAGTGTTATACGGTGAAGCACATTCGCCCATTGTACTTGTACTTGTCGACCAATGGCAAGCGAAAAGACTTCATAATTCGCTTTACATAACCCATAACATTAGCGACGACGACGACTATGTACATGAGAAGCTTCGGGGTGTGCTTTCAGCGGAGTGACACTGTAGAGAGAACAGAAAAGCTAAACAAAATCTTTTCCTCCCCTGATTTCTCCAATTCGGCCAATTCGCCGCAAAAGTTTCACCATGCGAGCAAGTGAGACGGAGCGGGGAGGAAGAAGCTTTCGTGGAACGAGAGCGCACGTTTCGACTACTCAGCGAATTTAGGGCGAATTGAGGCCACAGAATCGTTTAAAAGCAATTGATCGAGCGAGAAGCAGAGAGTAGTTACTACAACAGAAAAGCGGTGTTCGAGCCAGGCGGTGTGTAAAAAGTAATCCGTTCGTACTCTTGAAAGTTTCGTTCCGGTGCAACGTCGGAATATCTTCGCTAATTAGTTAGATGATGAGGTGTAGGCTTGAGCCGCGGACCTCATTCGGCTTGAGGGCGTTTTACGCTGTGTAGCCACCATCAACTAACTCTACTTTCTTCCAGGCATCCTCCGTCCGTGAAGACACCGCCAGACGCACGGGTGAAGCATGCCGAGCAAGGCGTATAGAGTGGAGCCATGCCCAGGAGAATAGGAGCACCCCAGCAAGACCAACGCTCGCCAGCATGTGTATCCCGACCTATCGGGTGGCAGCCGGAGTAACCGCAGTAAGCAGCCCAGGTGCACGCCATCGTTCGCCCAAGAAGAGTCTGGAGGAAGCAACCCGGGAAAACACCGAGGCAGGCCCACGGCCCATCACCCGTGAGGAGTACTTGGCCAGATTGAAGGCACCACTGGACACCTCCGTCCGTGAAGTCACCTACGAGCGAAGGCGCGGCGGTCGACGGGAGCAGTTACAGACGGCTCGCACGCATCTCGACCACCATAGCAGAGCGGACCCAGTGGCAGCAGAAGGTAACAGACCTGCGGCGCCACATCAAAAAGGAGGTGAAGGATCGTCTACGCGCAACTAAGCGCGTCCAAGCAATTGTAAAAAGCAAGACCATTACAAATAAATATTAATTAACTTTGAACTGGGTGTTTCCTTTTGGCAAATGAATAGAGTTTGAGGCAGTTAAGGTAAGCTGTAGGTGGCGAGGCTGAGTAGTGCTCAAAGTACCAGAACAGGACATCCCGACAAAGGCTGGGAGGATCCTGTGAGGTATAAAATATTTAACATAACAGGTGTAAGTTTAGCGAACAATAACACAAGACAAGCATAAAAAGTAGTGAAAAGCCTGAAACGTGATTATCAGCACAAAACCACGCTCTGCCGTGATGACAGCGGCAATATAATCGCTCATGAAATCAAGATTAAGGAAAGATGGGCATCATATTTTAAGAACCTCCTTAATCTTCCGCACAGCTCCAGAACATCGGAGCCTATAGATGTCTGCGGAGAGCTTCCATTGGCTCCATTGGAATCTCATCAATGCCCGGCACTTTATTATTCTTTTGGGCTTTGATGATGGAACAAACACTCTGGATGAAGTTTGTTCCATCATCAAAGCCCAAAAGAATAATAAAGCGCCGGGCATTGATGAAATTCCAATGGAGCTCATCAAATACAGTGGCAGTAGTGTTCATCAAGCTATTCGCTAAGTCATCCAGTACATTTGGCAACAAGAAAATATGCCGAAAGAGTGGAGCCAATCAATTATATTCCCTATCTACAAAAAAGGTGACAAGCCACAGTGCGAAAATTATAGAGGCGTATCACTACTTTGTACGGCGTACAAAATATTATCTAAAATTTTAGAAAATAAAATTGGATCATACGCCAACAGTATTATTGGGGAGTATCAAGGTAGTTGCAGGGCAGGTAGATCGACAACAGACCAATTGTTCACAGTCAAGCAGGTACTTGAAAAACGCTGGGAGTTCAACATAGATGTACACCAAGTTTTCGTTGACTTCAAGCAAGCATACAACAGTATTGATCGTAACGTACTGTACAAAATAATGCTTGGTTTTGGTATCCTAGCCAAATTAGTCCGTCTACCCCAATGATAATGACGTCGATGACCTCCCAAGTCCGCATGAATAACTAACTCACCGATGCCTTTGACACAAATATCGGACTAAAGCAGGGAGATGGGCTGGCCCCATTGCTATTCTATTTGACTCTGGAGTACGTCATAAGGAAGCTACCTGTAGATACGTGAGGTAGATTACTATACAAGTCGAGCCAGGTAGTGGCCTACGCGGACGACATCAATATTCTGTCATGGTCACTAACAACTGCCAAAGAACTTTTCCTGAAACTCGACCGCGAAGTAAAACTAGTAGGGCTACAAATCAACGAAAATAAAACAAAATTCATGACGCAGTCGAGGAAAATACCCCAAATACACAAAATATAACACAGTACCGAAAATGTTACCAAATTTGTGTATTCAGGTGCCAAAATAAGGAAACCGGGCAGTTAAAGAGACCAAATGCATCGAAGAATACAGATCGCAAATAAAATATTTTATTCAGTATTGACGATCTTGAAGACCAGTTGCATGCACAGGAGAACAAAGCTCCAAGTATAAAAATCGGTGATAAGACCTTGTTATGCTATGGGTAACAAACATGGACCCTAACCCGAGCATCCGCAAATATATTGAACGCCTTTGAGCGACGGGTCCTGAGGCGAATAATCGCAGCGAGGCTAGACGGGGACCAATGGTGAATTCGATACAACCATGAGCTGTATGAAATTTTTGACGAACCGGAAGTCTCAAGGATTGTAAGACTGCGGAAGCTGCAATGGGCTGGACACATGAATCGTATGGACGAACAACGGATACCCAAGAAGGTATTCGTTGGGAGAACTGAACGCCGGTGGCCAGTGGGGAAACCGGGGACATGCTGGTCTGACTCGGTCGATGAAGACAGTTCATCGCTGCTCGGGTTCCGGAATTGGATGACGCGGTCAACGGACCGAGACAGTTGGAGGCGCTGTTTGCAGGAAGCGGAAGCCTGAAAGGAGCTGTA
This sequence comes from Odontomyia ornata, assembly GCA_963969285.1. Taxonomy (NCBI): domain Eukaryota; kingdom Metazoa; phylum Arthropoda; class Insecta; order Diptera; family Stratiomyidae; genus Odontomyia; species Odontomyia ornata. Next base: position 277,428,745 of record OZ017738.1, on the reverse strand, counting down.
GTGCTAAGAAGGAGAAGAAGAAGGGTTGCACTTACTGTACACGTACCTAAACCGGGAAAAACTATGAGGCGCGCACACGTCTTGGCCACAAGAAACCAGCCTACAGTGAACTCCCCGAGCCAATTTCTCGGGAAGTCGGAACCGAGACTGCCGCTGGTAAACTTTCGCCACGTGGGAAAAAAGGCGGTGGCGCACTCAAAATCAGGGCAGGGGCACTACAAAAAGCCCAAATTAAATATGGGAAACTCAAGAATAACTTCTCTAACACTTACTGGCAACAACATGAGCAAACTCATTCGCTTTGCGGTAGCGATAGAAATCGCGCAAATATAACACCACCTAATATCTTCACTACGTTTCCGATAGTGTAATTTTCCAAAATTCGAAAAGACGCGAACTGTTCTGCGTCACAACAAGAACTACATGAAACTCCCAGACAAAGCTGACGTAGGATGGGAAGTCACTAAAACTGACATTAGATCGGAAGCCATATAGTAGCAATTTGCATATGTATTAGTCGGCAGTGGCGTAGGGCCGATTCATTACAGGGTAGTGTGCATGATGCCAACCAGGCATGGGGAGACTGATGGACGCGATGTTTAGCCATAAGCTGGTTTTACTTGTATGGAGGAGGAAGAGGTCGTGTGACGTGTGGAGGGCTAACCTTCCAGAGGCACGCTCTAGCAAGAAAACGTCGCTGTGAGATATCAAGCCCAGGTGGAGGTGATCGATGCTAATCAGGAAATAACACCGGGGGACAATGGAGAGAAAAAAACGAGGGCTTCTTTGATGGCGCTTTTCACCGCCGTAGGTCTTTGGCATGGTAGACTCCCAGTTCCTGCCCGGACATGTCCACAATGAGATATTGCGTGGGACTTTAAACTTGTAGGACGCGACACTTCACGAACTTCTTGTCCAGTATAGCACTGTAGTGCCGGGTTGCTTCACTCTACCTGAAATTCCATCGGTAGATCTCACCGTCTGCCTTAAAGCCAGAAGGGTGAGATCGCAGGTTGTAACGCTCCTCCCCCGCGCGTCTACTATATTCAATCTCCTCCCGATGTTGTTCTCGTAGGATTTGGAGTTTCTTGTGTGGCTCCTCTTCCAAAAATTTTAACTGCCGCAACAGCCGGTACGAGTATCCATGGCAGATCATGTACTGGCCGAACACTCCAAAGTACGGGGAGATACCTGTGGTGGCGTGGTATGATGAGTGCAGGGCACAGGTGATGGCGGAAATCCTGCGGTCCCAATCCTTCTGATCCGGCTGGACCTAGGCACGATTGGTGCCTATAAGGGTCGGTTCAGCCGCTCGGAGTAATACTATACTTGTCCATTAGGTCCCAAAATCTAGCCGAGGTGAACTGAACTCCGTTGTCGGAGACCACATTTTCCGGTACTCCAAATATATGGAAAACGCGTTTCTCCAGGAAGCTGACTATCGGGCCGGTCTACATGTTCCGAATTAGCTGAGAATTTGCATGATTGGGCCACGACAGCTCCCGTGTGACCAGAAGTCAAACGAGGATGCGGGCTGATGCGATCTATATACAGGCGCTGGAACACACGCTCAGGTAGCTCAAATTTACCCATCGGAGGCTGAAGAACAGAATTGGGCGCTTTAGTGCACTTGCACAGCTCACAGGCGGCTACGTACACCTTTACTTGCTGCGCCATCTTAGGCCAAAAGAAGTAGGTTTTCAGCCGCCGAAGCGTATGACCGTATCCACCCTGCGCACTCAATAGGTGGTCATGAGCCCGTTTAATAAGGTCGATGGTCAATTCTTCGGGCACCCATAACTTCCGCTGTTCCTCTTCTTGTATGGGGTCTCCGCATGCGTGTCCCATCCACTTGTATATAAATGCCTCCATCACCCGCAGTTCTGGCAGCTGTGGTAACTGGCTCTGAATAGTATGCATTAGCTGGGTGTACCGTATTGACTTGAAGGCGGGTGGTCCAGGTCGATCAATAGGGAGCTGTCGTCCTCCTGGGCCAACTCGGCTCCTTCAGGGGCGAACATCATTGATAATGTGTCCGGTACCACGTGTTGACTTCCTTTCCGGTGTCGAATCGTGAAATCAAACGCCTGTAATTTCAAGGCCCATCTGGCCAATCGGCCGTGGAGATCAGTTTGGCTCATCAGCCATTTCAGAGACGCATGGTCCATGACAACTTCAAAGGGATGTCCCTCCACGTCTGCTCGAAAGCGTTTCACCTCCAAAACCGCCGCCAGGCATTGCTGCACATACCTGCTATAGGCCGCTCTTAGCCGTCTTGCGCAACCTGGACGAAGACTGCTGTTAACTCGCGTTACATTGTATTGAGAACGGTTTACCAAAGTCTGGGCTGTGCAGTACGGGGGTTGTTGTCAGACTCTCCCTTAGCTCTTCAAAGGCTCGCAAGTTGGGCCCTTCCCAGACGAACTAACGTCCCTTACGCAGCATGTCGGTCAAAGGTGTGGTGATGGTTGCATAGTTACGTATAAATCGTTGGTACCATCCGCATAACCCTAGGAATTGGCGTAACTGCTTGGTGGTATTGGGTAGTGGAAAAGCGTCAACCGCTTGTGTCTTGTGCGAGTTGGTCTTGATGTTGCCATGACCAATGATGTGGCCCAAATACTTCAACTCTGTCATCGCGAACTGACTCTTCTGTCGGGTGTTCGTTAAAGGTCTCAGTTATAAGCAGTAGGTCGTCCAAATATACGAAAACTTGAGGGGCATTACACAGTCCGAATCGCATGGTCACAAATTGATACAGTGGGCGACCTGGGACCATGAAGGCTGTTTTTTCCTTTGAGCCAGTGTGTAATGGGATTCGCCAGAAAGCGTCTTTGAGGTCCAAGCTCGTTATATAACGGGCTTGAGGCAATTGACTCAAGATGCCCTCAATCAACGATAGACGGTATGCGTCCTTGACAGTGATCAAACGTCTGGCATCCAAGCATAGCCGAACCTTGTTCAGCTTGACAACGAAAGTGACCGGGGAAGCCCACGAGCTCTGCGATTCTTCGATCACGCCTAGTGCTAGCATTCGATCCACTTCGGCATATAACGACTTTTCCTTCGCCGGAGATATGGCAAAATGTCTCTGCTTTATGGGTTTGGCATCCCCCACATCCATTGTGTGAAACACCAGAGCCATCCTGCCGAGACCTTCCTTCTCATGCGATGGAAAAACCGATATAGCCGAGTCAAGTCGCAGTTGCTGGCTCACATCCAGTGCATGTCGTAGTAAGTGGGAAGTTGGGGTTGCGTCATGGACAGTGGCGACGGAATCCAGTATCATGCCAGAAAATAGTGTCGGGGCCAAATTAAATTTTCGAACAAAGTCCACCCCTAGGTAAAGATTCTGTGTTAATTGGGGGATAACATAGAATTCCAGAGATTTAGTCACCCCTTTAAATGCGACCTCCGTCGTAATTTTCCGCACTACAAAATGACGAGTTCCGTCCTCTGTACTTAACCAGGTTATAAAACACTGGATTCGGTCTGCTTGAGTCGTCAGAACCTCTCCTGCAAACTCGGCTGATATGCAATTTACACTGGCCCGTCGCTTTTGCAGGAGGTGAACCGACGCGTATGGCTGAACGTCATCCTTCAATAATTCGTCTAAGTGTATTGCCCGCAACGCTTTCCTCGACTGCCGGATCATTCTACAGAAGCTCCGCATCTGACGCGTGGCTCGCTTTCTTCGCGGAGGAGTAGCTGTAACCGTCTCCTCATTGAAGATGCGCTGACGAGTAGCTAGATAATCCCGCAGTCTGATGTGCAAGGGCTTAACATGCCAAGGGACCTTCGCCTCGTTACCGTTCCCCTGCGCGTCCACCTCGACAACGTGTGACGTGTGCTGCGGAACTTCAGGAGAACTGTGTTTGGCAGTGCGAGTCAGCAAAGTTGAGTCCGTATCTGGAGCTTGGTCGCACCTAGCAAAAGGTTCGGTATCAGTTTGTTCAGCTTCTAGGAGTGCCGACGGGTGGTTACGGCACTCGCTGGCAAGTTTTTTCGTAACTTGCAATCTGCGCAATCTGGTGCATACGTGTCTGCTTTTCTGCACCGGTAACAGAAAACTGTCGGTTCCGCTGGACATGGAGAGAGCCGGTGTCCTGGTTGTTGGCAGTTCCAACAGACCGTCAGAATTGTAACTACTTCAACGAATGGTCGATCAATCATTGCTTCAAACTCGTGCTCCAGGGGCGCTCCGCTCCTCGGGGAGTGTACCGGGTCGTCAATTATGTCATTCACTGCCACTAGCTCCGCAGTATTGTTACTTCGTGGGTTAGGTCCCGTCATGCGAGGTTGTGGACGAAAGGTTCCTCGCCGTTCGTCTAGCCGTTCTTGCCTACGGGCATGGAGGCGTAACCCCTGTACGCCAAGTCTTTGGACGTGACAACGGACTGTACCTGACAGGTCAACAAGTCCGGACACACTTAGTCTACTCCAAGGTGGCTGCTGGCTAGCTAGCTAGTTCAGAGAGGAGTTCGGTCGCAATTCTTACGCAAGCAGACTAAGTGCGAAATACAAAAACTCAGCCACCGGTTCACATGCCCGTTTTAAACACGTTGAAAACACAACCATACGGAAATGAAACCCATCTCTACTTTATTCCGTATTTCTTCTTTTCATACTGCCAACAACAAAAACTAGATTTAATTTCACGTTCCCGACCATCAACGACGCGGTGCCGAAAAATATACTACGTTAATTTGAATCCGGAAAACCCTTCTCTAATAAAAAAAACAAGTGTGCTTATGACCATACGACTGAAGTGAAACTTCTTTCGCTCCATCTGTATATATATACATATATATATATATATATATATATATATATATATATATATATATATATATATATATATATATATATATATATATAAGTGTTTGTACAATACACGAGTATACATGTATGTGCATATACCTATATTAATTTTCCACAAATATTTAAATTTATTTTATGTTTTCATTGGTAAATTAATATTTTTGCATAGATTTTTATTCATTATTTTCATTATTGGATACAACAGGAATTACTGTCGTTGATTGTAAAACCGAGACAATAGGCTTATGGTATGAGAAATAAGATACATATATTTTCGAAGAGAAGTAATTGATCAGCCTGCTCCTTTGTATCGTGATTCAATAATTGCTAATTCGTCATCTGTTAATTACCGATTTTCGTGAGTAATGTTGAAAATATTGCATTACTTTGTCGCATGACTTCTGTCAATTGGTAAAATTTTAATCCTCGCCATAGTACTGGTCCTGCCATATGCGGTTTTGGCTGTTTATATATCGGTGTGGTGCGAACAGGCGGCAGTTGCCGTAAATCACCAATGCAAATCATGTCTAATCCACCAAAATTCGTTTCAAAATTCCCTGTTATTTGTTTTAGTCTAGCATCAATTTGAGCTAATAATTCTGCACCAATCATGCTCAACTGCATATTCGAAAATATATATATTCGAAATATATGTATCTTATTTTATTTCGTTCCCCTCGCCCGATCACACTTTCCGTAACGCTTACGTCACGCGTTCGCCAGGTTACTCCCCAAGTCAAGCGTGCGTAAAGAAGTTTCACTTCAAAAACGCAAAACAAACGATGGTACCACGTACCGCACGTGACACGAAACCGGCCATCCGCGGATTGCTACAACCCTACCCTCGTCACGACATACTTATCGTTCGCTATCACTCCTGCTGGAAGAGAAGGGCATGCTGGAAAGGAAAGTTGTGTTATGATTAGCAATTCATTTTATGTTTATTATTCACTCAAATATTTTCCTTTACCTATTAAAATACAAATAATTACAACTGATAATTCTATTTACATTATCACTAAGCGAGGGTTCTAATGTATACCGCCACATAAAATAAATCTTCGTCTTATACAGAAAAACAATTTAATTACTTAAGGTAGGCAATCCGGGGTAAAAAAAAAGTTTATGTTCAAATTGAATCGACTTCATTATTTTCAAAGTTTACTACGAGTATTTTATCTCTAAATATTATTTTATAAGAATTTACAATTTTTTTTTCTTTCTGCGAACATATTCCCCTTCACACTTCATTATTTTATCGATTTTCTCTCTTTAGAGCATTAATTATAATGTACTAAGTGGAAAATTCGGAGAACCTACGAGTAGTTTACTTTCCTATCGTGTGTGTATGTGTTTATTTTTCTATATTCTCAAAATTTATGCTATTTAATTATTAATCATTCCTTCTATGCAAATATGAATAGCTCTAGGAAAAAATATATAGAATTGTTGTCTGTGTTAGACCAGGAATGGGAGAACAAGTTTAGGGTAATAAATAAACGTTTTTTTTTAGTTTGATAATTTTGATATTTTATTTGCGAGCGTGCTACTGGAGCAATCGAAATGAACTGACTTAATCCAACGTCATTCGAGTATTTATAAAGAAAACTGAATCGCGCTCGGTTGCTACGTCGAGTACAGTTACGCACAAAAGTCGTGCGTTTGTACACTCCAATACAAAAACACGCTGAACTCAACCAGCTTTAATACTACCGCCGTTCGAGTGTTTCTCGTTTGCTGTTATCATGTTTAGCTTGTAACATAGATCCTTGAAGCGATCTCGCGGCAGCGCCTTTTTAAATATATGCATACGACGTTTCTTGCATCTTCTTTCAGCTTCAGTCCTTCCGGAACTTTCAGGAAGATTGTTTCTTCAAGTTTCTCGTACAAAAATGCAGTTTGAACATCGAACTGCACTACGTTGAGATTTTTCGCTGCTATCGTTGCCAGCAGAATCCTTAGTGAGTCATATCTCACGACTGGGGAGAATGTTTCTTTGAAGTCAATCCCTTCACGTTGAAGAAAACCTCTCGTGCACAATCGGGCTTTGAAGCGGTGTGACTTCCCGTCGACGTCCGTCTTCACGTGGAATACCCATTTCGAATCGATTAGGCTCATGTCCGGCGTTTTTGTTACAAGTTCCCACGTACGATTTTCTTCATGCGCTTTGAATTCGTCATGAATCGCACTTGCCCACTGCGTGGCTTCAGTGCTCTTTGTTGCTTCTTCGTATGTCAATGGAATCACGTATTCGGCTACATTTGCATCGTGCCGATACCTTCTCGGAGTTTGAATTGCGTTTCGATCTCGCAGGACTCTTCGATTTTCGCGATCTTCTTCTTCTTGCTCGTTCTCTTGTACGTAGTCCTCACCGTTGTTCTCGTGTTCTTCTTCCTCGTCGATTTCATGTCCTTCGTTATCTTCTCGTGCCTCGTTCATTGGAAGAAATATTTCATATTCATCTTCCTTCTCGTTTGCTTCAACCGACGGTGGCCGGATTTTCTCGTTGAATACGACGTTCCGAACAACGCTGACCTTTTTCTTTTCAGGATCGTATACCCGATAATTTGTTGACTCTTCCGTGTATCCAACAAAAACTTTCTTGATTGCTCCAGCGTCAAATTTTCGTGTGAATTGTTTCGGAGTGTGTACGTATGCATCTGATCCAAAGATTCGGAGATGCTTTAGGTTCGGAACCTTCCCAGTCCACGCTTCGTACGGAGTTACGATGCCACTCGTCCATACGGTTCGATTTAACACGTACACTGCACAATTTACTGCTTCTGCCCATAGAGTCAATGGAAGATTCTTCGCGATTATCATTGTACGGGCACTTTCGACAATCGTCCGATTGTCGCGCTCGGCTTTTCCATTTTGCTCCGGGTTGTACGGCGCTGTTGTTTCTCGTCTGATGCCACATTCCTCAAGATATTTGTCCATCTCTTCGTTACAGAATTCTCGACCATTGTCGGAGCGAAGAGTCTTCATTTTTCTTCCGAATTCGTTCTCGATCATTTTCTCGAAAGTTTTGAGTTTTTCGAATACTTCGGATTTCCTTCTCATGAAATAGACGTGCCTGTAGCCTGTTGCTTCGTCTTCGAATGTCAAAAAGGACCCTGATCCTCCGACCGAGTTCGTCGACATGGGCCCACAGACATCTGAGTGCATTTTTTCACCTGGCTTTATTTTCTTGTCGCGCTCCATTTTCTTATTAAAGGGTAACCTGTGCGCTTTTCCAAGACTGCACGGCTCACAGAAAACATCACTTTTGTCTGTAAACGTTACTCCACTCACGAGTCCTTTTTCCGCTAATTCACGAATTGCACGCTTCCCGACGTGTCCCAAACGCTCGTGCCACACGGTTAAATTCGTCGCAACTACATTGGCTTCTGCGTTGCTCCCTTCTTTCGCAACCTTGAAAAACATTCTGTACACGCCATTATTTTGCTTCATTCCCGTGGCAAGTACTTCACTGTCACGCGCCACGATAACTTGATTATTTTTGAAACGCACTTGGAATCCCTTTTTAGTACATACTCCGACAGAGAACAGATTTTTTTCGTAACTTTGGCACGTGTAGCACATTTTCGATTTTTGCATCTTGCCACACTCCATCGATCAAGTTTTTAATTTTCACTGTGCCTTCACCGGCGACATTGCAGTTTTGATTATCACCAAGCGATACTGTAGCACCCGTATTGTCCGACTTGTAATCTGATAGCCAGTCACGTCGGTGAGTTAGATGTCGCGATGCGCCGCTGTCGATCAGCCAGACATTGCTCTGATCGGCCTTCATCACTTGAGTCTTTGTCCACAGTACCTTCGTGGTTCCTGCACTTTTGAAGCCCGACGCAACCGAACCGCTCATTTCACCTACAAATGCACAGTCACGTGTTTTTTCGGCGCAATCGCGTGGCTTTCGCTTGTTTCGGCAGCGACTCGCGAAATGTCCCATGCCTTGGCACTTGTAACACTGCACTTCCTTCATATCCTGTTTATTTTCAGTCTTTTTATTTTTACCACTTTTCGTTCCTCGCGAACGACGATTTTGGGCTGTCGCAGCCAGCGCTTCTGACGTTTCTTCTTCGTTGTTGAGTCTTGCGTCCTCTCTTATCAGCCGTTCCTGGAGGTTATCGAGAGTCTGCCGTACCGGATCCACACTGTCCCATGCTACTTGCAGCGTGCTGAACCTCGTGGTGAGACTCGCGAGTATCTTTGCCATTGTTGTAGCGTCCGACACATCTTCGCCGATGTCCTTGAGTTGACTCGCCATGTTTGTCACCTTCGCCACATGTTGAACTGTCGTATCCGGTTCACTCATTCGATATGCGTGAAACTTTTGTAGCAAACCTAGATTATTTGTTGCAGTTTTCTGTTCATGAATTAGGCACAATTTATCCCACATTTCTTTCGCAGAAACGCAGGACAATACACACACCTGTTGCGTCTCGTCGAGATTCGACAGTATTATAAACTTTGCCGTTGCATCGTCCTTTATATTTTTCTTCAACGCGGCCGCTTGTCCGTTTCCACCAGGAGGCTCCGGCCTCGTGCCGTCGACGACATCGAGAACATCATTCATCACAAATAAAGCATTTACTTGCGCTTTCCAGCCTTGAAAATTCGTTCCGTCAAATGGCTTCACGCCCTTTACTGAGATGCCGACTGACATCATGGATTCGATTTACACTCCGCACGTTTTCACTCTCGTTAACTTCGACACAACCGAACAATGGCCGACTTCCGATCCGCGCCACTTGGGACTCGTCGAGTTAATTTTTTTTTACTTTTTGTTCTCCTAATTTTCACAGTTATTACGTAAACTGGGCCCATAACCTGTTAGACCAGGAATGGGAGAACAAGTTTAGGGTAATAACTAAACGTTTTTTTTTAGTTTGATAATTTTGATATTTTATTTAATAATATTTTATTTGCGAGCGTGCTACTGGAGCAATCGAATCGAACTGACTTAATCCAACGTCATTCGAGTATTTATAAAGAAAGCTGAATCGCGCTCGGTTGCTACGTCGAGTACAGTTACGCACAAAAGTAATGCGTCTGTACACTCCAATACAAAAACACGCTGAACTCAATCAGCTTTAATAGTCTGCAACGAATTCTTGATTGTTTTTTTCAGCTTTCGATTCCGTTTCATTGGAATTTTTCGAATGACCTATCTACAAAAGGAGCAAGGCCTCCAGAATAAGTATGTTGATATCATTCAAGAGAATAACCTATTCTTTTAACTTATTTGGAATCAGAAGAAAAGGAGACACTTAAACTTGGTCACAGTTTAATCATGTTGACTGTTTGGAGATGGTGTCAAGTGATAAATATTGGGAACAGGCCAACATCTATCCTGAGAAATTGCCGTAAAGAAGAAGAAATTCATTTCTATAACCACTTAGATTTATACTTCCAAAAAAATTTCTTGGACGTTTCTGATACCCTTTCACAATTCTATATATTCAAATAATTTTATGTCTGTTTACCGTATTGTTAACAAATTTAAGTCTTAATTCAGATATCAGTTTAATAAGCACAATCTTCTAAAATCGATCATGCGCTTCGTTCTCTATTTCTTTTATCAAACAACGCGTTTTAAATAATGAGAAAATTCATCAAGTCGCGTGACTCTATACCTAGTACTTCTCGTTATTATTTCAATCGGTATGTCGGTTTTCGCGTATAATACCCAATTATGTATATCACTTTTTGAAATTATACTATAAAGCATAAAAAATGGAACTTTTCCCATTTACGTTTACCTTAAAAAGCCAATTGAATTGATTCTTCAATCTCAGAAAAGAGATCAATCCGAATTGAATATCTTTCTCTCTACTACTATAAAAATCAATTTGACAAACAATTATCCTTCCTATAGAAAATACACATAGAACGTATGGCGCTTGCATCTAGGTCAAAATAATACATCAAAATAACAACTAGAATTAGACTTGCCAAGATTGTTTGGTCAGTACCCCTTTGGGAAATTTAGCTTCTTCGCTTGACGCGTAAAAAAAATTGAAATTATCTGAGTTTAAATCGTGCTTTATATGTTTGGTTTTAATAACCGTGTTATAACAATCTATGGAATCCACAACTAATAAGAAAAAGAAAGATTCTCACTGTTCGACTATGTAACGCAAATGAATCGCAGAATAATCCGCTCCTGGCGATTCACACTACTCAACGTCTGGTTTCAAAGGAAACGTCTAACTGATGATTGTTATTGAGATTGATACATAAACGTGAACTTTTCAATATACAAAGTTCTGTTATGGGAGGTAAGCGCGTCACTGCAGCACCCTAATTCTAAGCACATAGGGCATCTTTTTTCAAATGGTATCTACACCACCACACGCGATTTGTGATGTTCCATCTCTTTGAATAGTTATCATCTACTCTAACTTTTGGAAACAGCTTCCAAAACTAGATCTAATTTATTGCGAGAAATTAATGGCGAGATTGTAGACAAATCATATCTTGCTCTGACCTTATTGCGTTGAATTAATGACGTGGGCCCTGCCGACACCTCCCATAGTACTTACTAGGTAACTTCAACACAGTGGTCACTGCATTCGTTCCCGACTGCCCATGGGTCCGCCTTGCGCAAGAAATAGCGCCACAACGCAAAAGCGAAGAATGTGTCCTTCCTTCCTCGGTCTCGTTGCCAGCAATCGCCTGTTCGGAGGCACAGTTATTTAAAAATATAATCTATTAGGGTTACACTTACTGTACACGCGCCTAAACCGGGAAAAACTATGAGGCACACCAAAGCTGACGTTAGATAGGAAGCCATATGGCAGGAGCGCTTACACATGACCATTAGTAGGCCGTCTTTGCTGGCTAACTTACATGATGGTATATGGAGAATTGTTGAGGTACCAACAAAAGTTCGAGGTTTTGTAAGGTTTTGAGACGGATTTCTACAGGGAAATCCATATAGCCCGTGGAGAACACAATAGCGTTCGTAGTGAAGTGAAAGTATTTCAATTCTTATACCCGTTTAATTTTATTCGCCTTTCAAAGTGAATTTATAGGAGTTTATTTACATCTCGACGCTGAGCTATCAGCGGAAGGTTCAAAACGTGTGCTTAATTTGCTCATCTTGAAATGTTTATGAGTACATTGGGCAGTGCAAGGTGAATTTATAGCATGCACGGAATGCATTCGTACGTTTTCATTCGAGAAATAATATATAATACGCAATATAAGCATCTGCTGATCCCGTAGTTAGCTGACAACTCACGGAAGCATGTCTATAGTAGGCCGACTAATACATATGCAAATTGCTACCATATAGCTTCCTATCTTACGTCAGTTTTAAGGCACACACACGTCTTGGCCACAAGAAACCGGCCTACAGTGAACTCCCCGAGCCAATTTCTCGGAAAGTCGGAACCGAGACTGCCGCTGGTAAACTTTCGCCACATGGGAAGGAAGGCGGTGGTGCCCTCAGAATCAGGGCAGAGGCACTACAAAAACCCAAATTAAATATAGGAAACTCAAGAATAACTTCTCTAACACGTACTGGCAACAACATGAGCAAACTCATTCGCTTTGCGATACCGATGGAAATCGCACTACTATAACACCGCCTTATATCTTCACTACGTTTCCGATAGTGAAATTTTCCAATATTCGAAAAGGCGCGAACTGTTCTGCGTCGCAACAAGAACTACATGACACTCCCAGACAGAGCTGACGTAGGATGGGAAGTCATCAAAACTGACGTTGGATAGGAAGCCACATAGTAGCAATTTGCATATGTATTAGTCGGCAGTGGCGTATGGCCGATTAATTACATAGCTCTCGATACCTTTTCCAAGTTCGTTCTGTTGAAACCTTTAGGGAAAGCTACACCTGAGACATTGTTACATACTTGGAGCAAGAGGCTTGCCATGTATGTGAAACTCCTGGAACACGAATATCTGACAATGGAACTCAGTTTGTATCCAAAACATCTACTGAGTTGTTGGTTGACTATGGCGTAAATCATTTCAAAACCACATTATGCTAACCACAAAGTAATGCTTCAGAGAGGGTCAAGCAAACGGTCTTATCAGCCATTTGAGCCTATAACAAGGATGATCACAAGACTTGGGATGTACATTTAAGTGCTGTAGCTATTGGAACTATTGCTTATCATGCGTTATTTGGTTGCTTTATAACCACTCATAGGAATTCTTATAAACTGCAAAGAAATTTAACTTCATTGGCTGATAATGACTATTATGATTTGGAACTGAAAGATAAGTTTACAATACTACGTTCATCCATTCGTAAGCATCTAGTCAAAGCACAAAATAGAGCTATGCATAGTTATAATTTCCGGTCAAGAGAAAATACTTTTGAAGTGGGTCAAGTAGTTTGGCAAAAAAATTTCACCCATAGCGATTCATCTAAACACTTGAGTCAGAAATTGGCTCTAAAACTCATCAAGTCAACCATTGCTGCCCAAATTTGTCATTCAATTTACTCGTGCACCCCCCAAAAGATGCAAATGGAAAACTTTTAGGAGATTTTCATGCTAAGAATTTTAAATCCCGGAATTAATTGTGAGGTTATCGGTTCCTTCCCAGATAAATAGCGCTGGTGGCACTCGTATGTCCTTATATATAATTATTCTTTGCTTTGTTGAAGCGAACTGAGACTCTTGATCTTCAGAGTCGAAGTTCAGCGCCACATTCTATAGAATTGCTTTTACATCTTCTTTCTAATATATATTAAAGATTTTCCTCCGATCCCGTTTAAACGTTTATACATTTTTTGTTTGTTTTATTTGATTAATTAAAACAATCCTCTGAAAATGTGACCGTAAAAACCCTTTTTAAACGTAACGTAATTTAAAGTGTAAATTTATCATTAAAAAAATTAATGATTCATCGTAATATTCAAATAATTATACATGTCACAAGCACTTGTCTATCATACTTGTTGAACATTCATTTTACTGATTTTACTAAAATTGACATATTCATTAAAAAGGAATAAGAGAGAAAAATAAAAAAATTTCAGAGTCTAAGAGAAGATAGTTAGTCAGTAAAAACTTTTGCAACGACATTTTTAAAGGAATCTGTTGAGGAGCAAAAAAATGAATTAGAAGCATTGAATTCACAAACAAAAAATAATTATGTGTATATATTATACATAAAGAAGATTCGAATTTAATGAATTGAATGCAAATACGAAGAAATTGAATTTGTGAATTGAATGCAATGAAAAGGAAATAAATTTTGTGAACTGAACGCAGTGAGAAAGATTATAAATATATGAACTAAATCTTGTTCAAGAAGACGCTTGTCGAAGACGATTACTTATTATGAGAATTTCTGCTTAAAAACTGCTTAAAGTTAATGTATTTCTAGTAATTTGAAAAAGTAAAAAACTCCAGAACGAAATTCAGCATATATTGCATCGTTTAAATTGTTGAAGATTTGTTGCTCCTTTCAAGAACAGAAGCCATAATAGATTTTGAATTGATAGTTTAAATGACGAGAAGGTAAATTTTCAAGACTAATCAACAAAAATACCAGAAAAATAAACATTAAAAATCAAGATACGAAGACGATAAAGTGGATCCAACGTAAGTACTTTTTTTTTATTTTGTGTTTATAGAAATTAAGAAGGGATTAAATCGATTAATGATTACATCCACCATTTATTAAGTTGATTAGTGGTTAGATTCAGCATTTACTGAAATTATATAAAATAGTTCAAACACAATTTTTATTTTATTTTTAATAATTTACATCTCATTAACAAAACTCAAGGACTCATATAGATAAACCATTGATTTTATTTTTCAGCCTAATTTAAATATTGATCTTGTATTTCACTCCTGTGTTGTTAATCATTTAATGTTAATTTTGTGCGTTCCTTCGTCATTGTGTCTTACTTCATGGTTCTGTCCCGAATTGTTTTATTTATTAACGTTTAATGATTTTCGAACCATTTCTTCCAAAGCTTGTATTCGAAGTTTCAATTATTCGTTTCCTTTCTCGACATTTTCTAATTCAACGTTTTATAGCGTTTGTTTCGGCTTTCCAGGTTCAAAATTTTCTTTTTCAATTTTTTTTTCATTAGTTTATCGTTGCATTTGATGTTTCTGGTGCCATCTCCTCCAGCGGTGGGAAATCGTCAGCCTCCTTCATGCCATCGGTGAAAAATTTTCTTCTGGTATCTAGAAACTTCTCTACAAGTAAAAAATCAGATATCCGACAATGTGATGTTTTTCCACTTTAAAAAATTAATTTCCTACTGACGTTTTAAAAAGTTATTTAATTTTTAAAAGCTAGTGACAAGAGTTGTTTATTGATTCTTTCCAATAAAGAATTAAGTTGTTGGTTGATTTTAAGAATCAGCTAACTGTTGCTACTTAAATTATTTACAGTATCGTCTGCTGGTCCTCAAGCGGCGAGTGTAAATAATACCGCGGACTTGACGGAGTCGAAAAGTATCACGCTATAGTTTACTTGCGTTTATATTGGAATAAATTTAACTTTTGCATCTTGTTATTGGGAGTATATTCGATATAACCAAATACACCGCAGTTGATGCAATAAAATTTTTCTTTTGGCTCCGTCAAGGCAAATTTACACTCACCGAGGGCATGAGTTTCTTTGCATTTAACGCACCGGTAGCATATGGAGCAGCAGCCGAATGGCCAAATCTTTGACACCGGTAACACTGGTTGACTTCTCTTCTTTGGAGGCGTTTCGATCACACCACTCTGAAATTTGAATATCTTATCTGCTGAAGGGCACTTTGACTAGAAAGAAATTCGTACCAAATAACGTGGAAGATTTTTTTTGTGACGGTTGATTTTCTTGTTGCAAAATTTCTTTGTTGAAATAAATTCAATTGCCGGTACAGCTTCTTTGAGCACTTGACCATGGTCGACCGTGTGCTCTCCGCAGTTCAGACCCTTCATCAGAAAGGTTTGATTTTTTTCCTTCTTTGGCGTTCATGTTATGTGCGCAACTTTCACACTGTCTAAAACATCCCGTGCTAAAGTCGACCGGTGACTTGGTCCTTATTGTTATTTTTTCTGAATTCATCCATTTTATTTGAAAACTTTTGATTTTTTCTTCAGCCACAAAAACCTGAGCCATATCACTGCTGTGCTGCCCAAAACCATTATCTTCGGTATTTTTTTTTTTTCTTATATTTTAACCCTAAGCACAAAGAGAACCGCTCGTTGACTTTTTCTACGTATTCATGCTCTTCAGATAATACAATTATTTTGTCTTTCTGCTAATTCAATTTTGTCAGATACGGTACTGCATCCTTGTTGTTCGTATAGGAACTTGTCTTCGCGTCGTTTCCTATATTAACGAAACATCTAAATTTTATAAAGTCAAAAATAATATTTATTAAGCGCACAGAAACGAATTTTATCGGTCGGAGTATAAAACCAGAAGAAATTACATACACAATAATTTAAGCTAGCATATTAAAAAGTTGTTCGGTATCTTTGACCTAATTCACGGAGAGGTGGCGCTTTGCCGCTTTCAGTTCCACTCAAAACTGACGTTAGATAGGAAGCCATATGGCAGCAGCGCTTACTACCACACACATGACCATTAGTCGGCCAACTTTGCTGGCTAACTTACATGGCGTATTGTGGAGGTGCCAACGAAAATTCGAGGTTTTGTACGGTTTAGAGACGGATTTCTACAGTGAAATCCAGATGGTCCGCGGAGAACACAATAGCGCTCCTAGTGAAGTGAAAATTATTTCAGTTCTTATACCCGTTTAGTTTTTATCGCCTTCCAAAGTGAATTTATAGGATTTTGTTTACATCTCAACGCTGAGCTATCTGCCGAAGGTGCAAAACGTGTGCTTCATTTGCTCGTCTTGAAAAGTTTAGGAGTACAATGGGCTATACAAGGTGAATCTATAGCATGCACGGAATGCGTTCCGCACGTTTTTTATTCGGAAAATAGTATATATATGACGAAATATAAGCATTTGCTAATGCCGCAGTAAGGTGACAGCTACCGGAAGCTTGTCCATAGTAGGCCGACTAATGCATATGCAAATTGCTACCATATGGCTTCCTATCTTACGTCAGTTTTGGTTACACTACATTCGAAGCTTCGCAATCAAAACTGACGATAGATACAAGCCATATGGTAGCAATTTGCATATGTTTAGTCGGCCTACTATAGACAAGCTTCCGGTAGCTGTCACCCAACTGCGGCATTAGCAAATGCTTATATTTCGTCATATATATACTATTTTCTGAATAAAAAACGTGCCGAACGCATTCCGTGCATGCTATAAATTCACCTTGTATAGCCCATTGTGCTCCTAAACTTTCCAAGACGAGCAAATGAAGCACACGTTTTGCACCTTCGACTGATAGCTCAGCGTTGAGATGTAAACAAACTCCTATAAATTCACTTTGGAAGGCGATAAAAACTAAACGGGTATAAGAACTGAAATAATTTTCACTTCACTAGGAGCGCTATTGTGTTCTCCGCGGACCATCTGGATTTCACTGTAGAAATCCGTCTCTAAACCGTGCAAAACCTCGAATTTTTGTCGGCACCTCCACAATTCTTCATATAACGCCATGTAAGTTAGCCAGCAAAGTCGGCCTACTAATGGTCATGTGTGTGGTGGTAAGCGCTGCTGCCATATGGCTTGTATCTATCGTCAGTTTTGTTCGCAATCCATCTAGTTGTGAAAATCTTCGCAATCAATTGCATCAGTCATCCCTTCAAGGATAGCATAGCAGTTTCCACTGGAACCTCTAGCGTTTAATATTTGATCGGTGTTTTGAACAGGTTTTTTTACTTCTTTGATCTTCGAGTTGCATCCTTCATACCAGTTTAGATAACTTCGTTTTGTTGGTATCGTTGACGAACTTTTACATCATTTCCTCCAGTAAAGGATTGTCGGCTTTTGCTCTTCATTTTCTTCTTCTACTTTCTTCAAATTTTCATTGTTTGTCGCTATTTGGAGTTTAATTTTTTCGCCGGTTGTAGCGCCTTTTTCCATTTTTCTTTTAAGTTTTTCACTTAAAATTATGTTTGATGCTTGTTCCAACGGCGGAAAGCCGTCAGGCTCATTCATGCTACTGGTCCTGCAATGCATTTGGATTTCATTTCCTTACACTTTTGGAGATAGAAAATTTCGAACAACCAGTCAACGTCACCATCGATGCATCTGAATAGCCGTTTCTGAGCAAGTATTCTACATTTTAAAAACTTCTATGCAGAGTCGTTTTTATTCTGCGTTTTAGATACAATTGTACAATGTCAAAACAATACCGTCGTTATGAAGCCTGCATTATGAAGGAGAGCTTGTATCAAGCTTGACTTGGTTTGCATGGGTCAACGAGAATGCTTTTCGTCTGGAGCTAAAACCACTGCCTCCTTAAACCTGGCCATCTTGCTAGGTTTGATAATGCAGTGAAAAGGTAAACTGACAATCAGCTGTTACATCAATGACGTCATTACTTTTTTGCTTTTTTTATCAGCTCCCGTGACATTTCTCCAATAAGTGTCAGATTATTGTCAAATTGTTGGAGCAATCGTTATTGGCGGTAATTTGTTGCCTGAAAAATAATTCAGTAGGACAGCCTGAATTATTTTTGTAAGTCGTATAGTCGTGTAGGAAGTTGCAAACCAGTTAATTAAGTATTTTATACATATTTTAGTCAACATTAACCTGAACTTCATTCAATTTCAGATCGATGAAACTTCGTTTATGAACATTGTTCGAAAGTCATATCTCCTTTATCAATGCTCGTTAAGGACCATTTTTAATGTTTCATCCTAGACAGAATCCGGAAACAGTGTAGTAGGCTTATTAGCGTTTTATATTATTTAATATCTTGTCATATTAGTATTGATTTCTTTCAGTAAATTATCAACTTTACTTATTACAGAATGCTACAGTTAAATCGCTTGCACTAGAAGTAGTCGCATTGGTTTCCCGCAATAAGGAATGTGTAAGCGAGATAGCAGCGTGCAAAATACAGGGAAGCTATTTTGTTGCGCTAAAAGATCCTGATTTAAGAGATCAACAAATGAAAGTGCTGGAAACACTTTCAGGGCTTCTGAATTCACAAGAGATGATAAAAGAAGCTCAAAATAAAGGTAAAGTGAATTCTTGGCAAACAATTATAAAATATTTACTTCCTGTTTAGGTGCTGTGATATATCTACTGGACATGTTCTGTCATTCAAGAAATCCTCAAATGCGAGAACTTTGTGCTGGAATTCTCGCTAAAATGACCGCTGACCGTTTAAGCGATTATAACATATACAAAATTATAGAAAGCTAATATTGCATAGAATTCTGAAGGTTCGCATAACAGTTTGCAAATTTCTATCTCCATTATTCGTCGATGCAATGATCGAATCTCCAGCAACTTCCGTCCAATTATTCGAATCAATTCACGAGCATCCAGAATTAATTTGGAATGTAAAGATAAGAACAAAAGTATGAGATGTTGTTGCTAATATGTGCGATGGGTAAGCTAACAGAGATTGCGTAAAGTTTTAAATAGCTAATATAATATATTTACGTATAAATGCAGTTTTTGTAAAACACAGAAACAAAATCCAAAAATCAACCAGGTGATTGTATCTGGCGTTTATTTGCGGCTGTTTGTTAGTAATCCAGCTTGGACTCTGCACAAGCCGAAGTTATTCTTATCAGATTTACTGGACTTCGTTGTAGACCTTATCAACAAAAATTCGCCGGATGTAAGTTAATTAATTTTTTAAATCACCGGTAAATGGTCTTCTGGAATCTTCATAACGTACTCTTCAATATTTTTAGAAATTATTAAGAGTGCAGCCTAATTTTGCAGATGACATTCCAGTTTGGGGTCACATACCAAAACTCTTCAATTTACTTAACGTACAACCAAAACATACATTGTCAGTATTCCATCAATTAGCACTTTCAGAGGTAAGATCAATTTGCCAGAATTTAATTGATTTTAGATAAACATGTATTTTATTTTAGTACTGCGTGACAGCAGTGTCGCAGACTGAACGTATCTTGCCTTTAAAACGGTGTATGGAAAATAACAAGCCACTGATAGAAAAAGTGTGTGAAATGTTAAGCCGTTTGTTTAAATACCAACATGTGAGTGTAATGAATCGATAAAAAAGCTTACCTCTAACTGTTATTGCGTTAATTGTAGGATTTATTGATTTGCCAGTCTTTTTTTTGTTTTTTGTTTTTTTTTGTGGTAGGGAGGTGAAGGCATTTATGCCCGCCGAGTCTGGCAGTGTGGGACTCCCATGGAGGATACCTTTGGATTACCCACTAAACACCTCCCCTGTCAATCTGAGAACCCAGCCTGGAACCGTTTGACACATTACTTCGGGCCAGGTCTCGTTTTGTTACGCCGTGGGGCGCCTTGAAGCTGGGGAGTCCCTTTTCTAGCGGGAGGGGAGAGGGGAAGAGGAATCGCCAGAAGAGTGATCCCCCAGCCCCAGTGCCTCCGGCTGCTGTGAGCCCCTTTTATATTTTAGGACTGCCCGAGCATAATGTGCCACCTGGTTCCATTTGTCAACCGATTCGAGCATCACCGCAACTATATTATCCGGGGTGTGCTCTCCCGTCTCCCTGTAGAGCTCCCTTCGAAGCCTGGCCCATTTGGTACACGCAAAAAATGTGTGACAGGCATTGTCCTCCTCTCCTGGGCAAAACCGACAATCGGGAGACCGTGACTTGCCGATCTTGTGCAGGTAAGACTAAAAACACCCGTGCCCGCTCAAAAGCTGGGTCAGATAGAAGTCAGTCTCACCATGCCTTCGATTTAGCCACGGTCTCACATCCGGGATGAGGCGCGCAGTCCACCTTCCCTTCGTGCAATTCCTCCAAGACTGCTGCCAATCGTTGAGCAAGCGTTGTCTCTCCTCGCAGACAACCATCTCCCTCGCATCCTCGTTTCGGCACAGGTAAATAGCGCGGCGCTCTCTAGCAAGGAGGGTGACAGGTATCACACCTGCAATCACTCTCACCGCCGAGTCGGAGACTGTTGGATACGAAGATGCAATTCTCAAAGCTCCCCTTCTCTGTACCTGTGCCAATCGTTTTCGGTATACCTCCTTGCTGAGAGCGTCGCCCCATACCTCTGCTCCGTACAGTAGCACTGACCCTACAGCACTCATCAAGAGGCGTCTTCTTGATGGGCTGGGTCCCCCTACGTTGGCCATAAGTCGACTCAGGGCCGATATTCCCGAAGCAACATTCTCAGCCGTTGCCCTGATTTGCTCAGAGAAACTCATCTTCGAGTCGATCAGTAGCCCCAGGTACTTCACCGCTGGCTTCGATTCGATTTTTATATCTCCAATACTGATCATCCTTACTCTAGGGATTCTCTTTTTTGTCAAGATGACCACTTCGGTTTTCTCCAGTGCTAAACTGAGCCCGCGAGCAGTCATCCAGTCCCTCACTCGGCGCATTAGCATACCTAGCCTAAGTTGCGCTTGTTCAACGGTGCGTCCAGCGACCAGAGCCGCAACATCATCCGCATAGCCGACCAAGCGCGACTCATCTGGCATCTCAAGTCTCAGTAGCCCGTCGTAAGACACGTTGCACAGGTCCGGACCAAGGATAGATCCCTGGGCAACACCAGATGTAATTTCCATCCTTCGTTGGCTCTGTGTCGTGTCGTAGAGCAGGCTTCGGTCCTTTAGGTAGTTCCTCAAAAGCCGCATTAGATATTCTGGAACTTGAAAAGAGTTTTCCAGCGTGTCCAGAATATCCACCCATCTAGCGGAGTTGAAGGCATTCCTGACGTCGAGTGTCACCAACAGGACGATCCGTCGCTTGGTGCGACTATATGCCTCTGCCTTTTGGACCGCGTTCACCACCTCTGCAATCGCATCAATGGTAGAACGTCCTGCTCTAAAGCCGTACTGCCGAGGAGATAGGTCCCCAGCAGCACGAATCGCGTCAGTGAGTCTTCCCTTGATGAGTTTCTCTAGCACTTTCCCAGCCGTGTCTAGCATGCATAACGGGCGGTATGCAGACGGCGATTCGGGATTTCCCTTCCCCTTGCTGACCAGCACGAGCCTCGACACCTTCCATCGTACCGGGAAAACCCCGTCCCGTAGGCAAGCGTGGAATGTGCTGAGCAGCAAGTCAGGACAATGGTGATAGACGAGCTGCAAAACCTCAGCTGGAACACCATCTGGACCTGGAGCCTTCCTCGCTTTCAGGGAGAGGACTGCCTCCTCCAGTTCCAGCTGTGTGAAGAGTGGGCACTCGACTGCTGTTTCACCATGGACAGCGTCAACGCGGACGGGATGGGCGGGGAAGAGTCCCCGCACTATCGCGTCCATCTTTTCCGCGTTATGTATACAAGGCTTCCGTAGGGCACCAAGTTTCCCCATGACCAGCTTGTAGCCAAGGCCCCACGGATCCCTATTTACATCGTCCACGAGGTCTTGCCAGCATCGGGCCTTGCTCTTGTTAATAAGCCTGCGAAGATATTTCCTGCCGGACCTGTATGCTGCTAGCCTAGTGTCTGCCTCCTCCCGTGTTCGCGCCCACTGGGCCTCTCGCCGAAGTTTGTGACACTCGCTTCTTTGTTCGGCGATCTCGTTTGACCACCAGTATACTGGAGGCTTACCATGCCGGGGTCTCCAACGGGGCATGGAAGACTCGCAAGCAGCTATGATGGTACTCATAGTTGAGTTCACCAAGTCCTTGGCTGTAGGCCCTCCACTCCCTGGCGGAGCTCCCAGCAACGGTGCGCTTGCCGTAAGCGCGTCAGCAAACCTCTCAACGTCCATCCTCCCAGTTCTCCATCCGAGGATTGAAGTTTGGGCATATGCACGCAGGTTGGCACCGTCGTGAATCTCAACAGCTATATACTGGTGATCACTAGCCGAGTAGTCCTCTAGTACTCGCCAGTTGTGTACTCTGGGTACCAGGGACTCCGAAGCGAGTGTCACATCGGGTATGGTTCCTACGCAACCCCAGCGGCGGAAAGTAGGGGTGTTACCAGTATTCAGGACAAAAAGCGCTGTTCTGGCCACCATGTCCAAGATTTCCTTTCCCCTTGGGTCGGATTGTGGCATACCCCATTCAATGGCTCTAGCGTTGAAGTCTCCCCCGATCAGCATGTGGCCCTCTGTGTTCGAGACAGCGTCCTCCAGGGCATCGAGTTTGGTTCGAAAAGATCGCATTGCCTCGTTAGGCGTCAGGTAAACACTGAAATATGTTATCCCTAAACACCGCACCCACACAAAACCACCCCCGCGTCCATGGCCCTGCACCTGAAGGCGGGCGCTGTCTCGAACCCAGATGGCCGAGGTACTAGATTTGTCAGGGTACCACGCTTGCGAGTCCTTGTTATGATGTTGCTCGCTCAGCAACAGGAGGTCAGCTTTCTTATCCCTCGCAAACTGCTCAAGTAGGTCCTGGGCGTTTGTGCTTCGGTGCAAATTGACCTGCAGGATACGGATCATTTGAGTATCGATTTGGCTTTAGTTAGGGCCTCCTTGAAAACCCAGCATCTCCCTGTCCCCGGCTCATGTTTGAGGTCGCCGGGTGCTAGCTTAGCATCCTTGCAAAGAATGCATTTTGCCTCGTTCGTGCACTCCTTCCTTTTGTGCCCCGTTTCACCACATTTGTAGCACAGAGATCTCCTGTCGGGTCCCCTACAGCCATACACGGTGTGTCCGTATTCGAAGCATCTGAAGCAGCGGATAGGGATCGCTCTTCTCCGTATCCTGCAGATCACCCAACCTATCTTAATTTTGCCCTTCGCCAGGATTTGCTGGGCGTCTTTATCAGCTAGTTCGACAATAGCCATGCGTTGCCCCCTTGTGTTTTCACTTGTCAATCTTTCCTTGACTTCACTTAAGCTGGGGAACTCCCTCCTGATGGCATCCTCTACTTCAGCTTTGTCCGTGACGCAGTCGAGGTCCCTGATTTCCAGGGTGGCCATTGGTTCGAGCGAGGCAACCGTTGCCGCATCTCCAAGAACCTTTTGAACCGCGTCACGGAATGCATCTTTGTTTGTGGCCTCTGGCCCGAATTCCACCAGCAAGCCACCGGTCCGGGTTGGTCGAACTGCTTTGATGGCAGTTTTGGTGTCGTCTGGCTTGACCGCTCCTTTAATTTCACGGAGGACATCTACGTAGGTTCGGCCCTTAGTTGGTTTAATAAGCAGTGCCTCTCGCAAGGGTTTGCGCCGCGATCTGCGGTATATCGGGGGGTTCTTTGTTCTTTTCGTGGTTGAGCTCTTTGTCTGTTTTTTCTAGGAGTAGCTTTTTGGCCGCTTTTTTCGCTGCCTTGTTTCGCACCACATGAAACTCCTCGCCTGGAGTGTCAACTTCGTTTATGGTCTCGTCCTTCCTCCTTTTCTCACGGTCGCCTTCAATTGGGCTACCGGCCATTCTTTTGCTGCTGCTAGGACCCACTGATGCCTTGAGGGAGAGTGTGTCTTTTTGGTGCTTTTCGGTTGCAAGCCACCTCCGCCTGTAGTGCGTTATGCGGCCAAAAAGCTCCTCCAGTTCAAGAATGCCATTCTTGACACTCTTGCCTATGTTTTTCTGCACTTCGCAGGCAGCCCTCAATTGTTTGACGATATTCCCCGCTTTTCGAGTAAGCCGCTCCTCTTCGGCGTGGTCAAGGGCGATTGTGTTATTTGGCGCCACCTCTTGGGAGAGGCCCCCGTTTCCTAGCCCTTTTGCTTCTATCACTTGGGTCGCGTTTGAAGTGGCGTCGGCCAACGGCAAAACTTCTCCCTCCCCCAGTCTTACGCTGGCCTCTGTTGGTGTCGCAGCTTGCTCCGGGTTGTGTACGTCTTGCACTGGGCGCTCCGGGGTGCGCATAGTCCTTCTACTGCGCCAAAAGGCCGCAATGATGCCAGGTTGCACAACGCACTCTGCCTTCTTTCGTTCGTTAGTCCGTCTGTCGTCTGTCTCCGATGATTTAACCTGTGATGTTGACTTTGACAGTGTTTCTGGGGTTTGCTGCCTCCCCCCGCAATCGGTGACTTGTTTTATCGGTGTTCTTGCCAACAGCGGTTTTTGCCTGAAAGGGTTCTCCGTGCTAGCGTCCTGTTTGCTTGTGGTTTCATTTGTTGGATGTTTTTGATCTGTTGATTTTATTTGCTCCATTTTATTGGGTCCCCCCTCGGAGCCGCTATCTCCGTTCGTGTGTGTAGTCGCCTTTTTGGTCCCATGGTTATCTTTGCAGAGCAGGGAGGCCATGCGAGGGTTGGCACAAGCCCTTATGGGGACAAGTGCTCAGAGCCAGACCAGCGCTAATCGGGAGTCCGTCTCAACCGAACCTACACCACCAACCCAATGGTGCGAACTTCGAACGTACTCCGAGGCCTGCCAAGGTTTTACCGGGACGGAGACGGTATGATAGTTGAATTGGAGCCGTTCACACACGAGTTTCACCTCGGCGCTACTGTGCAAAGCAACTAGGTCCAAACCATTACATCCGCCAGCCCAAAGCGTCAATTCCAGTTCGTTGTCCAGTCTTTAGAAAGTAATCTAATACCATTCCTTTTAAATTTGCTTGAAAGTCGTATGGAGTATGTAGACAGTCCTTCTGCAGTGAAGGCACAAGTTGTAGGTGCGCTCAAGGCGATGACACACAATTTAAATTATGGTGATCGTGTATCGCAAATTTTATTGAAACATCCAGTGTGGGCAGAGTTTAAAGATCAGAAGCATGACTTATTCATAACGGATACAAACGTTAGAGGCTATTTAACAGGTGAGTTATTTACTTATTTATGAATTATTGAATGAAACATCGATAAATTACCAAAATGGATTAAATACTTTACGCATATTTTTTGCCAAGTATCGTGTTTGTTTCTTCCAATTCTCAATTCGGCTATGATGGGTATTAGCTCAAAGTTTAAACAGTCCCAAATTCAATTACACATTGTGATAATTATCATTGCTTTTCAATGGCAAATTATTGAATATAAGCTTAAAAATTTCGTGTCATCGATTCTGAGCCTATCAAAGCATACACAAAGATATTTTTAATTTTGATAAGGTTCCACGATTTTCGCTTAGTCCCTATCTCCTTGCTTATTCTAATTATGAAACGGACAACAATAAGGTTTTAGTCATACATTCCTTATAATAAAACGTTTCAGCAAATCCTTAAACTGCTAAGCCTATACAGAAATTTTTTGGAAAAAGCTATATTTACAGCAAAGTTTATGCTTATGGGCGTAGATAATTAGCACATCGATGTATGTTTAATACGAGCAACTTTCTTCAATTCATCCTAAAAGCTGATTTTTCTACTTATTCCTTCTTAAAGTTGATTTCCAATAGAACTGAATATCTGTAAGCAATTTAATTAATTTTAATTCAAATCTAGTTCTTTTGTAACATGCAATCCTAAACATCAATAGATATTGTAAACCTTTGCAGGGAAAAGGCATAAATGCTAGCATCTAATCACGGGTGTTTTAATGGACCATGTAACCCATCGCTCATAATTTTGTTTTCATAAATTGGAATCAAGCCGATTGACGCGAGCATTAAAATGTCTTTCCATTTCATGTATCTGCAGAGGAGCCAGATAAAATGATTGCGTTCTGTCAACAAAACATTTTTTAAAGATTAACTGCGCGCTTGTTTTCTACGGCACGTTTATTCCTCGTTTTGTTGTCTAGAAATGTGACTTCGCTCGTTCTATATCGTTCCATAAATCAATACTTGATCATTTCGCTATTCTTCTTCTTTTTAGCACTACAGCCCGGCTCAACAAGAACTGGAAGTGCACGTTTTCCTTGCCGTTATTTTAAAAATACCTTTGTAGCTTGATCTGCTTTTCATTATAGCTTAATTGAAAATAAAATAAATTTTAAATAAAATCATTAAACTATATGTTTCAATATATTTTATAGTTTATCAAGGCTGATGACATCAATTTACAAATTTTTTTATAGATGTTAATGCAATAACAATGAGAATGGACGTAGAACCGTGATGATTCGAGATGGCTAGTGGATGCTAAATCCCGATTTGGTGTGTCGCGCTGCTGACAATGAATCAATCTCATTAAATATTTTTGTATCTTGATTATAAAACGTCTATTTTTTACCACGGATGCTGTAATGATGTTAAAAAATTTATAAAGCAAGTATTAAATAAATATTATTCAAACTAATTTAAGAAGGGATTGAGGGTTTCTGTGGAGTTAGAGGAAAAACGATATGCATCTAAGCTAGTAAGGGAAGCAGATCAGAAATATTATCTTATTGAAAGTCATTTAGATTTTAAGTTTTCGGTAGGTTAACAGACAACTCTATCTTAATTTAACTATTGAAGTTACTTAAGAGCTTCTAGGTGGATAAACAGTCTGCGATAATTATCTTTATCTATAAAAGCTAAATCTGTTATCGCGTGTATTTCTGTTCTGGATAACTTCATGTTAAAAACTCCTATTAAACTTGCTGTCTTTTTGTATGTAGCTAGATTGAAAAGCAAGCATGAGAAAGTATCGATCGTAACGTGCTGTACTAAATAATGCTTTGCTTTGGCAACCTAGCCAAATTAGTCCATCTTATCAGAATGACGTGGACAACCTCCCAAGTCTTAATAACCAACTCACCGACGCCTTTGACACCAAAAGCGGACTAAAGCAGGGAGATGGGCTAGACCCATTGCTATTCAATTTGGCCCTGGCTAAGAAAGCTACCTGTCCATACAAGAGGTACGCTTTTAAACAAGTTAAGCCAAGTGGTAGCCTATGCAGATGAAAGCAACATTTTGTTACAGTCGCTAGCAACTGCCAAAGAACTTTTCCCGAAACTCGATAGCGAAGCAAAACTAGTAGGGCTACAAATCAATGCGAATAAGACAAAGCTCATTACGCAGTCGAGGAAAAATACCTAAAGTACACAAAATATCGCACTTAGCGAATACACTAGTGAAAATGTGGGCGAACTTGTGTATCTAGGCACCAAAATAACGAGAACGCTAATGAAAGAGAAGAAATACGCCGACGAATACAGCTCGCAAATAAAATATTGTATTCAGTTTTGGCGATCTTGTACATGATAACACAACATGATGAACATATGAAAAAAAAACAACTAATTCAATATTACTAGCTTCTATTTGGTCAGCAGCTTGGATATACTATTTAAATGTTGCTTTGCTCGTTGACTCCAAATAAGTAATCCATAATGTAATTTCGTCAGGATAAACGCATTTAGAACAAGTTTCTTAATGTGCATTGAAAAAGACTCATCTTCTTAACAAGCCTATTATTGGGGCTAATTGCCTCCTTAAACTATTTATGTGTGGCAACTAGGTCATATAATGGTCTATGATAAGACCAAGATATTTCATTTCTAGCACTCTTTACAATTTTTCGCCGTTAATATTTAGTTCGACATCTATATCTCATTATTTTGGTTTCCGATCGGCAAGCGTCTACTTTATTTCCAATGCTTCATTCGATCGAGTATTTCCTCTGCATCGGAAAAGCCGATTGCTTAACGAGAAGTTTTTGGAATGTTCTGAAAGCAGGATTCTCGGACTGCAAATAATTAAATTAGCAATTAATTAACCAATTCAACATATAAACTTGCAAAAATAGTTCCTATATTTAAGGGTGGTGATCATCTCGACCCGAATAACTATAGCCCGATTACGCTGCTGACGGGATTTAGTAAGATATTTGAAAAAATACTAAACAATCGATTGACATCATTCTTAGTTGAAAACTCTATCGTAAGCCAATATCAGTTTGGTTATCAAAAGAACAAGAGTACTTTGGATGCCCTACATTCTGCCACACGTTTCATCAACCTAGGACTTGACAGAGGTGATTATGTCATCGGCATTTTTGTGAATTTGAAAAAAGCATTCGATACAGTTGATCATGAACTCTTGCTTCGTAAACTTGAATCGTATGGTATTCAGGGTAGTCCTAAGCAGTTGTTTAAGAGTTACTTGGAGAGAAGATCACAGAGAACTTTAATCAACAATGTCCTTAGCGATCGAGCACCTACGAAAACAGGAGTTCCCCAAGGTTCACTACTTGGCCCAACTTTGTTCCTGCTATACACAAATAGTCTAAATACATATGGACTGACGGGATATCACACATTATATGCTGATGACACAGTTCTACTTTATTCAGGACGAGACAAAACATTGAAAACACTATCAACCTGGATCTAGGAAAATTCCATCAGTGGTTAATCGAAGACAAAATAGTACTGAACACTACAAAGACAAAATAAATTGTTTTTAAGCAGAAGAACATAGGAGACAGATGTCGACCTAAATATTAACGGCGAAAAATTGCAAAGAATGCTGGAAATGAAATATCTTGGTCTTATCATGGACCGTCGTATGATAAATAGCTTAAGGAGGCAATTAGCCCCAATAATAGGCTTGTTGAAACTTGTTCTAAATGCATTTGTGCTAACGAAGTTACAATATGGAGTACTTATTTGGAGTCAACCGGCAAAGCAACATCTTAATAGTATATCCAGGCTGCTGAACAAAGCATATAAAAACATTCTGAACTGGCCAATGCTTACTCAAACTCGTTTGGTTTACCAATTAGCAAAATCATTAACTTTTAGTCAAATCATTATAATGGAGAAAGCTATGTTTATTTACAACAATTTAAAAACTAATGGATCGGAACGAACACCATTAATTAAGGTTTCACAGATCAACCCATATAATACGAGGAATGCAGATCAATTCGTAATACCTTTTGCCGGAAGGGATTGTCTAAAGAACGATGCAACGAATGATGCTCTGCGTATATATAACAATCTACCAGAAATCGTTCAGAAAGCAAACTTTCTTTTGGTAATTAAGAAAAGACTAAGGACTTATTGAAGCGTGGACCTGCTACTCAGAGCTTTTTTTTTTGAATGCGTCGTATTATATTGAATTTTTTTTTATCTCTGAGAGCTGATCATGATTTTTGGGCTAGATGTTCATAAAAAGGATCAGTTCACATTATTTTGTGTGCCCCCTTATACCGATGAATTAAACATTGTCTGGGTGGCACAAAGGTCGAAGCGAGGCCATGTGAATCACGAGCGTTGTGCGACGAAGAAAGAGTCATGGAGAGAGTGGTAGGGAGTGGAGGTACTAAAAAAAAAAGTTTTATTTTTTTTATTGTTTGGAATTCGCTTTATATTTTTTGAAAATTTATGGCGATTAGTATTGAATAAAGCGCGTTTGACTTTGACGTGCGAGGAATGCAAATTAATTCGTAATGCCTTTTTTCAGAACCGATCGTCTAAAGACCGATGCTCTGTGTACGAGTACATATAACAATCTTCCAGACATGGTTAAGGATGCAAACTCACTATTGGTGTTTAAGACAAGACAGGGATCATCTGATGAACACTGATTGAAGCGTGGACATGAATTTTTCAGTACAGTATTTTAGGGCATTTTTGACCCTATTGGCGAGATACTTGAAGAGACAGTTACTCAGAGTTTTTTAGTTTCGTGTTATGCGGTTTTTTTTATCTCTGAGACCTGATCACGAATTTGACTAAATATGCACGTAAGGATAGATTCATTTTATTTTGTGTGCTCCTTTATACCGATTTATTGAACATTGTCTGAGAAGCACACTTCACAAAGCGGACAAGAGTTGTGGAACGAAGAATGAGTGAAGATTGTTGTAAGAAATGGAGGTGCTTAAAAAAATCTGTATGTACCACTTCCTCTTTACGATTTATCAGTTTCAGCCAGTCAGAATGAAACAAAAGCTACAGACGCTGGTCAATATAAAAGTGGATATTACTTCCGTAAGCACATAACTGAAAATCGATGTTCACCTTATGCTATGAAAATAATTTAGCACCCTATAGAAACCAAACACTAGGCTATAAATAAACATGTAGAAAAGTTTTCTTCATACCTGCACTCGAGAATATGGCTCAATGATTCTACATAAATTTTGTTCCAGCATTGTATCATACAATGTACCTAGATGTGCTTTGACAATTTCATCTTCCTCGAGCTCTTTTCGATATTCCTTAGCGTGTCCTGAAAATTAGCTAGAGATCTTTTGTGAGATGCTTACGCGACGGATTTCGTTGCGTCGATGTCTCGTCCTGAATACGTGATAGCATAATAAATAAAAAATATTAATTTCTATGCAACCAACTTTAAATCAATATCCTTACCAGCTTTCCACTAACAATTTGATTTACATCTTCCGCCTTTCTCAGCATTATTTTGCAGAGTAACATATATTTGAGTGCGGTTAATGCTCTGTTACTTTCGACACTGTCAAAACCTTCGAATGCTTTATAAAAATATGAAAAAGCTGTTTTGAAGTCCCTCTCATCTGCCGCATGTAGGATGCCCGATTGCAAATCTAAAGCCCCCTGCATCTTAGGCGGACAGTAGATAGCATTTGCCGTGGTACGTGCCGAGGTCAGGGCAGCACGCGCTATTGGCAAATTGCTAAGAGCATGATAGATCTTACTTTCAAGAAGTTGAACTTCTACGAGCAAATTTTTGTCGGCCAACTTTTTTAATTCTTTCAGCAGCTGTGACTCCAGCGCTAGCGCTTCTGAATACAATCCAGTATCGAAAAATAAAGCAATTAATCGAGCTTCCAGCAATTGTCTTATGAATGTTCGTTTCTCTTGTTTCACCCATTCTATACATACTTTACAAAGTTGAACCTCGATACCAGTACCAGTTTCCAAGTCTAAAAACAAATCCACTAACGGCCGCACTAACTTGGCCGCCTTCGCTTTGCTAATTAGGCTAAGAAACGGTCTCGTCACTTTGATCAAATCTGGTAGCTCCTTGGCCTTTCCTTTTTGTTTGTACAATTCACCTAATTGCAGAATGCCTTGTTCCTTGACACGAATAAGCTCTTTGTCATTCTCGGCCATTTCTTGCTCGCGAACAATTTTGTTGAGTAGCGAAATTCCTACAGCTTTGGCTCATTCGAATAACAATGACAGGAATTTTGACGTCTAATTGTTTGGAACTGCATTAACTGTCAGGAGTTGTCAGTTTTACTTTTGTATGAGGTCATGTCACAGAAATTGCAGAGCAAGACGGCCAGGTTTAAGGAGGCAGTGCTAAAACCGTTTCAAATAATGTAAATGTGCCGAATAATAGCGTTCTCACAAGCCTAGCTCCATTCATAAAGTAAAATGGCATTCTAAGGGTGCTTGGAAGAGGGCGAAAGTTACGTTTCCCTGACAACCAAAAGCATCCAATTATTCATTCATCGCTTCACTGAATTACTCGTCGATCATACTCATCAAACCACTCTTCACAGTGGACCTTAACATTAGCATTTTTCCCGCAGCGGGAATGCCGGCCGATAGGAATACTATTGGAGGCTAGAATTCGTTAGGGAGCCTGAACGGCCAATCAATTCTTCATTTCGATGAAACATTAACATCTGACCTCATACCGAGCTTGAATCTTATTGATTATTTTGTCTGCTATGAAGACTTGTTTTTCATGTTTCGCAGAATAAACAACAAAAAATCATGTGGTACTGGCGGTATTCCAAATATAGTTCTCCGACATTTGCCTGAGGTTGCTATTAGGAATTATTGCATATTGTTCAACAACATGTTGAACAATTCATATTTCCCAAATGAGTGGAAAAAGGCTAAGGTTTTTCCGATCTTGAAGAAACGAAAAGAATCTTCATGCCCTAAAAGCTATCGCCCAATCAGCGTGCTGCCTAACATCAGCAAGGTGTTTGAAGTGATACTCAACAGAGCATTAAACGCCCACATTGAGAAATATGAGTTGATGCCGAATTGCCAATTTGGTTTTCGTGCCAGGCATTCGACCATACATGCAATAACGAAAGTAACCTCAGACATCTGTTGGAAACTAAACAACAAAGAATGTGTTGGAGCATGTCTCATTGATATGGAGAAAGCCTTCGATACGGTGTGGTTAGATGGACTAGTTTTCAAACTTCTTCAGGACAGGTTCCCCAGACACTTTGTCGCCATGATGTGCAATATGTTATACGGGAAATCATTTGTTGTAACTGATGGAAATCTGACAACAATGCGCGAATTCAAGGTCTTGAATGGTCTACAGCAGGGAACAGTTACTGCGCCCCTGCTTTTCTCAATATTCATTCACAAGCTATTGAACAGCTTTGATTTTAACGTCTCGCCAACGCGATAATTGGTAGCGTTTGCTGATGATCTGGTCATCTATACGGCAGACCGAAAAGCTACAATAGTTGAGAGCAATATTCAAAAAATGTTTAATGATGTGCAGCTCTACACCGACAATTTGCGAATGAAAATCAATGCGCAGAAGTGCGAAACAATTTTGTTTCGGACAACGCTGCAGGGGGCCAGTCAAGACCTGAAACGTAATTGGAAGGATTCGTACATTATGGCTGGTGAGGGTAGTTCAGAACGGCTTCCACATAAATCCTGTGTTCGATACCTCGGTGTTCATCCCGATCAGTATCTGTACTATGTAGTGAATAGTGAGTTTCCATAAAGTCCGTGAAGGACTGCAGCGATGTTCTGCTGCCTCGGCAGAGGAAGATGTTGATTCCTGCCGAGAATGCCCTCGTCCGGAGACGCGTGAATGCGCTGGCAGGCTAGCATTGCGGTGTCGTGGGGCGGGTTTGTTTCCCCGGCACGAGGACTCACTACAAAACATTTCGCATTCACGAATTGCTTGCAGAGTTCAAGAGGACGACCGAAGTCGCAAATCTGTAGATAACCTCCACGAAGGAATTACGACTTGTTGCGAGAACAAGTGCAACCTGACAAGAAAGACTAATTTGGGGTTGACCTCGTCTTTACCCAAATACATTCAGGGCCCACAAATGAAAGAGGGGCAACCGGGTGGTGGTGGAGCCCCTTCATGCCCACCCAACCGGAATAAATCCAATGTTAAATCGTTGAAGTGGCCAGGTATTCCTCTTCTGAGTGGAAAACTCATACAACTTGAATTATATGAACTTTCCCATCAGAAGGGGAGTACCCCGGTGACCAATTTATGTCATAGAATTATACAATTGAATTGCATAACTTTATGCCATAAAAAGGCACTTGGCTTGGGCCACTCAACCCATAAAGTCACCTGAAACAAAAGAAGGAATTAATCTGTACCCGGCGGCTGGCTCATATTTTGGGGTGGAAGCCTGCCACCGTACCGGGTCCTATACCCGATTGGAAAAGACCGGAAGGGAAAAGACCAGTTTTTGTTTAATTCAGCATTTTATTTACAAATCGCATGTTTTTCCAAGAATGTTAACCTGACAATTACTGTAAAGTGATTCGCTTCAAAATGCAAAGCTTCCAAAATTTGCGATAGGACATACATCAAAGCAAAGGACCGCCAAAAATCGGTTGTTTAACACATCGTTTAGCATTCATGTTTCGAGCAAAACAGGTGAGAGCTCATATTACTTATAGTACAACAACACCAAATGCTGCATGTTTATACTATGCTTTTCAGGTTAAAAGGTTTCTCTTAATTATTTAGCAAGTTTTTGAAATACCCGATTTGCTTTCACCAGGCAAAGTAAGAAAGATTTATTTTAAGCAAGTTCAGCTAACGAAAACGCGTCCACTAAATTTCTAGGCTTCCAATTAATTTGAAATCAAGACTCAACTGTCGAACGCGCTCAAAAAAAAAACAACTAGGGGTGACAAAATGTGGATCTACGCTGAGCCAACAGCTAATTTACTAAAGACATTTCCTTTTTCGACAGAAAGGAACTTCGAATCTGAGGGAGTGTGGTTATTCGTTACTTTTCTTCTTTATCTCTCTATATAAGATATTTTTCTTACTTCTTCAAAGAATATAATAACTCGATTAGTTTTCCTCTTCCTTTTTTTTTTGTTCTAAAATCTAATATATGTATCTAAATATTTTCTTGTCCTACAGAGATACATCTTGTGTGTGCTTAATTAACCAAACGGATCATGTAGGAAATTAGAGCTACTATACTTGTATATATTAAAATTAATTATTATATAATTTTATTAGATCAAGAAAAGGGACTCACCGCATGTTCCGTCGAGCGCTCGATGGGTGCTGGATACGTCCTGTAAATCTTCGTTTTTGGTTAACTTAAACGCTACAATGTACTTCGATAATGGTCTAAGGCCGAATAATTCATCTATCACTATAAAAGTTCTTTGGCCGAATGCCATTCAAAATTTAGTAATCAAATCACTTGAAACGGGCGCTAGTGTGAATCCGTTTTCAAGAATTGTTTGTAATTCTTCTCATCCATAAGTTTATCAATTTCTGAAGTTTCACTGAGCTTCACTTTGAATAACCAGCCTTTTCATAGCACGATGTATTTCTTGACCCTGGGGTATCCTCAACTGATGGGTTCTTCTCTACCACAGTTCCTGACACAGGAGAATATAATTCCCTCGCTAGCGGTGGGTGCAGAACACAAAATCATTTCGATGATTGTGGGGCCAGTTGAATACGCTGCAACACGAGGAACTGTCGATCCGATGCGCTTTGAATGTCAGGAATGGCGAACGTGTTTCCGTTAACCAGCTCGTCCCAGACAATGATCAGTAGAGCGAGGGGGTTGCCGAAGCCTTGAAAACGAACCAAACGCGGCATCCGCTAATTAGTACTGCTCCAGTGCTGGTTCTTCGGACGGATTGAAATCGTCAACGAAATGGGGCTTGGGTATTGTATGTGTACGAGTAGTTATCAATCGCTGTAATCACGGCAGGCCATGGAGTAATTGCGGCTTGTCCTCAATTCAAATGGCGTTGGGTACCCGTATTTATCCTTGCACTATCAACACCGTGATTGCATTGAGAAAGTTTTGGTCAGCTCTAGGTGCACGGCGACTGGTAATAATTAATAAAAAAGTTCACATCACCAGAGTATTCCCCGCAAATTTCAATTGTTGCCTGTTTCGACTCACCAATAAGTTCGTAAACACACTCTCTTATTTTAAAATCTATCACGAGCGCAGATAACAGATATTTGTTCTTCGCACATCACGGATATTTTTATTTTATAGTTACAAATAGTTTTAGATTAAGTTTATGTTGAATCGTCATTTGAAGTGTTTGCGCGTTATGAAAATGATTTAATACACATGCCTTGTTTCAAATATTAGTGTGCAATATTTTAATTTTGAATGATAATTTTAGTTTAATTTTAGGTAGGGTTGCGTTTGAACCATTAAAAGTTTAATATATTAATAATTGGCCAAGAACTTAATGAACTTGTTATGTCCCGCAAAATAAACAGATACGACATTGTATAACTTGTATAGAATGCTTATCGCCTCCTCAGGATTCACCACTGAATCATTAAAAGCTGGCATTTGACTTTCGTTCAGGGAATCTGATTCCAAGGAATATTCACTTACTCCCGCAAGGTTCCGGAATCCTTCACGTCTTCTCGCTAGATTTGTCCTTGCTAGTTGCCTGATAAGAGGTTTTAGCCTCGTGATGACTTGATCCTTTGCTATCGGAAATAATTGGAAGTGAAGATGTTTCTGTATTTTGTGATTCTCTAGGAGTATCACAACTGCTGGTTGATTGGTAATCGTGGTCCAGCACCGTGCTATCTACAGATTTCTTTCCCGAAGTACGATTACCGCGCGTTTTGCAATAGTAACTAAGCAGGTTAGGCTTATTTTGCGTAGTAGACAAATGTGCAGCTAAATGATTTGATTGTTGCTGTTCGGTTGCTTTACCGAAGATTTGGTTTGGAGGCTCCTCGTTTTGAGATATTGATGGATTTCCAACGACTGTTGCAGCACTATGTTCCTTTCCAACACGAACGTTATTTACTTGCTTTGATCGATGTCTGCCGTAAGTTGTGGGCTGGGGTACTGAAGTCGTCTGAGGTTCGCGATCGTTTTCTAGAAGCTACACAATCACGTTTGGACGAGTTGGTTTTCTTCTCACTTGAATCCTTCTGGTGAGATTTATCGTGTTCTCGATTAGTGTTATTATCGGTTGGGTTCTGGCGACGTCTCTTGTGACTCGAATGTGTCAATAAATCTTCACAACTTGGCAACGAGTTTTGGTCCGATATCCGTTTTCGTTCAAATCTTTTGGATGCAGGATTTGGTGATTGAGATTTATTCGATCTAATAGATCCACTCGTATGGGTACTATTTTCTAACAGGCGTTGTTGTCGATGTCGCTGTGTTGCCAACGTTACACAAGGAGTCGGTGTTGGCTTCGTTATGTGTCGATTTTGTTCGTAGACTTCGCGAGTTTTTCCCGATTTGGGTTTTTGCTACTATTTTGGTGGCTATTGTAATGTGACTGGCTACTGGAAGCTTTTATATGACAATTTTGTAATTGGATAACTTTCAAAACCAAATTGGCTTGTTCGATCAGAAAATATCTGCTAAATGTAGACCTTATAAGATTCGTTATAAAATATTTTACATAGAATGTATGTTGCAAAATAAATGATGTAAGAAATAGTAAATTAAAGTTGCATTTTAAAAACTAAATAATCTTTGATTATATAAAGTCTTTTTTAAATCATTAAAATTTCCACACTTTAGGGACTTGTATCCAGTCAGCACACGACACAATTAATCCTGTATATCATACAGTCCCTCCATTCGCCGCCAATCACCATTCCATCCAAACTAATCAAATCCCTTAAACTCTCATCACATAAGTATGCATAACTCATCAAAGTGTACAAATTAATACCTTCAGTAAAGCTAATTGATACCAATTATTTCGCAACACAACAACCAATTGTTATTAATTAATTCCGCCTTACCTCCGCACTCTACAGCTCAACACCAACTTTCGCATTCGGGCGAACATTCATCACTCCCCGATGCAATCACTAATCAAACGTGAGACAATAATGCACGCTACAGCGACCTGATGACGATTTTCGGTAACTGTTATGTTATACCGCATTAATTACAATAACTTACAACAACGGTGACGGGCGGAAATATTTCCCTGGGATAAATTACAATATCACCATTTTACCGCTCAATTAAGTTTAAATCGCGTTTCAGCACACAGAAACTTGCCGATAATGAATTTTATGACTGATGGTGAAATTAAATCGCGAAAAATTCACTTGACACTGAACTGTACGAAATAATTGTTGAGCTTTAGGTAATCAATTTTCATATGCAGATTGTCGTTACCTTGCACTTTAATTATCGCCACGACACCGCTGCTCAACCGCTGTAGTCAGCCGGAAAATCTCGACCCCAGACCACGTTGATGAACTCCTTCTCTCGTGTTTTCCCAAGTTGCCAAAAAAATGGCGGGGCCGAGCCGTCGAGCAACGACACAACAATGGAAAATCGCGCAAAGTTTCGTTGAATAGTGCCATCTATGAGTGAACCCGTGATGGTGATAATGCACACTCGTTTCGGTGGTTTTTAAAATTCAAAATCGTCTTTTTGTAGATTCGATTAAGTTTTCAATTGAACGCAATTTATGTTGATAATTATTAGGCGTAATTAAGGGGGAAATAAATCGAAAGAATAAGACAGGCATGCGTTAATTACCGACAAACAAAACAATTTTTAATTAATATTATGGTTGGACTGTGTAAAATTTGACAAATTTTGTGGGGTTTAAATGATACAATGATTTTATCGTTCATATAATTTAAAAGATTAAATGATACAATGATTTTAGCATTCATATAATTTAAAAGATTAAATGATCCAATGATTTTAGCGTTCATATAATTAAAAGGGTTAACCGTTTCGTTCTAAGCATTTGTATACCGCGTTACACCGCAATTCGTTAAATTATCTTCAAAAGATATTGTAATAAGATACTACACATTAGAAATTTTTTAACATTTTTAGAATTTTGTTTCCCGGGTGTTAAGTACAAAAGAAATTTTTCCACTTATTTTTCCTGCGAGAGAGAAAAAAAAAAAAAAAACGAGTGTTGCGATGGGGAAGGTGACTGAATCGACTCAATCCTTGTTAAATTGCGTTCGTGCTGTGTACCTGTGTCAGCGCTGCTTTTAGAGCCATAGCTCCTAGATGACTACAGGGCAGCTAATTTTCTCGTGATCCGAAGGCAGTGCGGATTACGAAAAAGGAGCTGAAGGATCTTTCTGTGTCTCACGGGTTGGCTTCGGCGTCGGGACTAGAGATGACGAACAATAAAAGAAGAACACAATTAACAGACGGTAGGACTGACTTATGTCTATGTTTGCCTGGAAGTATACAACCTTGCGCGTTTTTGAAAATATATGCGGACGGACAAACAGACGTGCCCAATTATCTATCGGCGCAGGTCTTTCGCGTGGTATATCCCCACTTCTTTTCCCAATGGATCCGTTATCAAGTAACGGTTAGGTCCCATTACCTTCTTTATGCGGCTTTTCAAGAATCGCCTGTCCAGCTTGGCATTGTAATGCCCCGCGGCGTCACTTTGGCGGAAATTTCGCCGGAAAGCTTCATCTCCTTCTTTGAAATTAGCAGATCGTGACCGGAGATTGTACTGCGCTTCATTTGCACTACCTGCGGCCTTAATCTTCCGTCCGATCTGTTGGCGGAGGTCTCCTAAACGTTCGTGGGGCTCCAGCGCAACGACTGGGTCTCCCAAACACTTTAATTGCCGTAACAGTCGGTATGATTTACCGTGGCAAATCATGTGCTGTCCAAAGGCGGCAAAGTAAGGGGCGACACCGGTGACGGAATGATACGAGGATCGCAGGGCGCATGTGATGGCAGACAATCGCCGATCCCAATCCTTTTGAGATGGGTGGACGTAGGAACGGATCGCGGCCAATAGGGTGGTGTTCAACCGTTCTGATGCGTTGGACTGAGGAGAGTATATGGGCGTCAGTTGGTGTTCAACGCCATACTGCTCAAGTAGGCTCTTAAACTACCGAGACCGGAACTGTACTCCATTATCTGAGTACACACTCTCTGGAACACCGAACACATGGAATACCCGGTTCTCTAAGAATTTCACGATCGATGGAGTTGTGAATTTACGGATGGGTTCCACCATGGGGAATTTTGAGAGCTGATCTAGAACGACTATAGCTCCGATGTGTCCCATGGAAGACCGAGGATATGGACCGAGTAGATCGATGTATAGACGCTGGAACACGCGTTCTGGATCGTTGAGTTGACCCATAGGAGGTCGAAGGGGCTGGTTGGGCGCTTTGGTGCCTTTACAGGTCTCACAGGCGCTCACGTAGTCTTTGACCTGGGATGCCATTTTAGGCCAAAAGAAGTATTTCTTGAGTCGCCGTAACGTCCGACCGTAACCTCCGTGGGCACTTAAAGGATGGTCATGTGCGCGGAGGATCAGATGTTGTGTCATTTCCTCCGGTACCCAGAGTTTCCAAGACTCTTCTTCCTGCCATGGATCACCAGTGGCGTATTCATTTCGTCTATACACATAGCCGTCTATAACCTCAAATCAGGCAGCTGTGTTTGTTGGGTCGCTATGGTTTGCCTCAACTCTTTGTAGCTATCTGATTCGAAATGTGGGCTGTCCAAATCTATTTCGATGGGGTCCTCGTCATTTATTGTTATTTCGGCTCCTTCTGGGGAAAACATCCGTGAGAGAGTGTCGGGTACGATGTTCTGGGTTCCTTTCCGATGTTTGATGGAGAACTTGAACCCTTGCAGTTTAAGAGCCCATCTGGCTAGGCGTCCACTTAAATCTGCCTGGTTCATCAACCATTGTAGTGACGCGTGGTCCGTGATGATCTCGAATTGGTGGCCCTCGATATAAGCTCGGAATTTCTTCACAGCCATTACCGCTGCCAAACATTCTTGCTCGGAAACAGTATAGTTTCTTTGGGCCGAATTCAGCTTGTTGGACATGAAGGCGATGGGAGCTTCCTCTCCTTCATCGGTCAATTGCACCAGCACGGCTCCTACTCCATGTTGACTTGCGTCACAATGAATGGAGAAGGGCTTCGTGAAGTCGGGGCTGTGCAAGACAGGAGCTGATGTGAGGGCTTGTTTAAGCTCTTCAAATGCATTTCGGCTGAGTTCGGTCCAAACGAACTTCCCCTTCCGCAACATGTCTGACAGGGGCGCTGAAACTGTTGCATAATTCCGAACAAACCTTCGGTACCAGCCGCACACACCAAGGAAACGTCGTAGCTGCTTCACAGTTTTTGGTAAGGGGAACTCATCAATCGCACGAGTTTTGTCTGGATCCGTTTTGATAGTGCCATATCCTATAACATGACCGAGGTATCGGACTTCTTTCATGACAAACTTACTTTTCTGTACGTTGATGGTGAGTCCCGCCTTACTGATGTGCAGGGCTACTTCTTGTAGAAGTAGGAGGTGTTGATCGAACGTTTCCGTGATGAGTAACAGATCATCAAGGTACACGAACACTTGGTGTTTCAGGTGAGGTGGGATGACCTTGTCCATCAACCGAGTCATCGTTTGCGGCGCGTTACACAGGCCAAAGGGCATTGTGACGAACTGATATAATGGTCGTCCAGGCACTGTGAAGGCGGTCTTGTCCCTCGAGTCCTCATCGAGTGGAATTTGCCAGAAGGCGTCTTTTAGGTCGAGACTGGTGATATAATTGGCTTTCTGCAGTCTCCCTAGCATTCCATCGATGAGTGGAAGAGGGTACGCGTCCTTGATGGTAACCGCGTTTACCTCACGGGCATCAAGACAGAGGCGGACTTTACCTGGCTTCACCACCAAGGTTACCGGTGATGACCAGGCACTTTGGGACTCCTCTATGACCCCTAACTCGAGCATCCTATCTAGTTCCGCATACACCAATTTCTCCATGGCCGGCGAGATGGCGTAGTGTCTCTGTTTAATCGGTTTACTATCGCCAACGTCGATGGCGTGTGAGACTAGGGTGGTGCGGCCAAGGCCTTGGGTAGCGTACGATGGGAAAGCAGCAATGGATGCTTCCAGGCGTTGCCGTTGGTTAGGCGTCAGGTCATGCCTATCGGGAGTAGAAGTGATTTCGTTGACATTTCTGGTTTTTAAAGACAAATCTGTGAATAAATCGGAGGCCAGTCCAAAGCGAAGGACGAAATCGACACCAAGGTATACATTCTGAGTCAAAGACGGAATAATGTAGAACGTAATATCCTTCGTCTGACCCCTGAACGTCACGGGTGTGGTTAGTTTACCTCGTATAGGGTGTTTGGTGCCATCAGCTGTACTGATTTCAGTGCGCCAGGATTTAATCAAGTTCGGATAGTCTTGGACAACCTTCGAGCCAAAGCTCGAGGCAAGACAACTGATACTGGCACCCGTGTCGATCAATGCAAACACGGTCTCGCCCAACACTTTAATTGGATGATAAGGTCTGATCTCATTCTCAGCAACCTCCGAGATGTTACAAGAGTTTACGGTTTGACGGCAGGTGCGCACTCTCTTGCGGAAATTCCGCCAACGACGGGTTGACCATTTTGTCGTGCACGAACGGGAAGTGACGACTTCGGAAGCAAATATTCGCTCTCGAGCCACCCGATATTCCTGCAGTCTAACATGATAAGGTTTTAGAGTGCGTACCTGAGGCTGCCGGGGTTCTTCTGGCAGTGACTGCGATGGTCGTTTTAATATTGTCGTTGGTGAGTTCTCCGGAAGAGAGTGAACATCCGCAGTCGTAATGGTCATGGCTGGTGGGTTAACGTCAGGTTGGTTGGGGTGAGCCGCTGACTGAGGAGCTACTGCTGGGGTTTCGAGTACCGCTGAGGTGGTCGGGTACTCTTTTGGCCGTTTTTTCGTGCGGCACATTCAGAACAGTCCGGGAAGTAAGTGTCCGGCTTGCCGCAACCGTAGCAGAAAACCTTACGTTCTGCGCGGCATGAAATGAACCGGTGTCCGGTTTGGTGACAATTCCAGCAGGTCGTAAGACTTCCCACTGCTG
The DNA here is from genome assembly GCA_963969285.1 of Odontomyia ornata. Classification (NCBI taxonomy): domain Eukaryota; kingdom Metazoa; phylum Arthropoda; class Insecta; order Diptera; family Stratiomyidae; genus Odontomyia; species Odontomyia ornata. Next base: position 277,386,112 of record OZ017738.1, on the reverse strand, counting down.
CTACAGCAAGATGGTCTGGGTCCAAATCATCCTCCAGATCTAGGGTGGTATAATCTGGGGCCAATTCCGCGATTCCTCGTCGAGGACCCGTCCTGGTTAATAAGTATGGCCGGTCCCGTAGGTCTTCCTCAAACCCTTCTATGCGACGCACATTTCTCAGCAGGGCCTCCATACTCTGTGGATCGGAGTTCACGATATGCCGACGAATCTCCGGTCTCAGATTGCGCTTTAGCAGGCGCAGAATTTGGGTAGAAGACAATGGCTCTGACAGCTGGTCATTCAACCGAAGGATATCGGCTCGATATTGATGGAAGAACTCGTCCGGACGCTGCCATCTAGCATTCATCTTATCCAGGACTAATTCGTCCATGTCGACCGTAGGGTATTCCATGCGGAGTACCTCCTTCAGCCGTGACCAGCGTATGGATGGTGGAGCTGAATGTATTCTCCAATATGTCTCCAGTGCTGCTCCCCTAAGCAGCATTGGCAAGTACCCTGCGAGCGCTGTGCGGTCTCCTGCTAGCATCTGCTCAATCAGTGACTCCACCCGACTTATGAAAACCTCTACCGTTATCGTATTGGGTTCCCCACTGAAATGCAGATTCCATCCCTGGATGATGCTGGGGATCTGTGTCGGCTTCAGCCGATACATGTCGTGTGGATGGAAGCGTTGGTCCGGCGGAATCACGGGAGCCTGATTTGGTGGCGGTGCTTGACTCAATCGGGGCCGGTAAACTGGAGCCAACGGATTCATGGCTGTACCTGGCCGGATCCGTTCGGGATCACGCCGCGAGTCTACTGGGAAATCCCACGGATTTGGGTCCGAATCCCACACAGGAGGAGTTCTTGGCCGGGGTGGTGCGGGGTTCTCTCTCTGGCTTTCTAGAGAGGCTAGCCGGGTGGACATGTCCTGTACGAGCGCCATTAGATCTTGTAGAACTGTGGCTTCCACAGCCACCGGGGGACTCGCTTCTTCTGCAGGCGGAACTGCTTCAGCCCTGTAGTCATCGTCTCGTGCACTCCTTGTCGTGGATGGAAGGGGTCCGCTTTTGGGGACAGCTCCACTTGCACTGGAGGACTGAGGTCGTTCTGTTGCTGGCTGTGCGATTTCCAAAGGCTGACGACAGAGCGGGCACGTGGATGAGGTTTGCCGCAGTTGGGCCAAACACAGCTGGTGTAGCCTGTGTCCGCATTGCAACCTCTGGCTTGTAGTTTCGTCCATGTCCTCGTGACAGATGGAGCACAATAGAGCTGGTCCGGCATCCGACCGCAACTTTCTCCTTTCGGGAGTTCTTTTGGTGGGCATTTTAAATCCAAATGGTTTTCCTAATTAAATACCTAGATAAATAAATAATGAAGACTATGGGTCTATAAGATTAACTATATGAATAATGAAAATAATGAAGAAAAGATGAGAAAAGTTACTAAAATTCTTATGTGGCCGTCAGTGGCGAACTATCTCAGAACCTCACAAAAAAAAGTTTTGATTAAGTTATATAAAAAATATATATGAACGGACTTTCCTTTCCGACCTTCCTCCCAAGTATGGACACCATGGCACAATCCTTCTAAACGTTTCAGGGACACTCTCTTGTGGCACCATGAAAATCAGGGTTCCGAAGTGATCCCTCATTAGCAAACTTCTCCAGTTACAGCTTGTCAGCCCAGGGTGGGATTCTAATCCACAAGCAGCGCGTGTCTTGTCATAGATAGTCATGGATTAGCTAATCAGCCAATCACATGAAATCAAAATCCATGTAATTTAAGACACTTAGGCACCGCTGGTTTGGGGAGCGGATCAGAATCCTCCGCAAAATAGATGTTGGGATAATAACTTCCGAACACAAAAAGGGACTCTAATATCATTTGGCCTTACTAGTTATAAAATGGTGGTAAACCACCAAAGTATAATTCAAAAGCAGGACCAAACGATATTGATGTCCAGGGACAACACACGTTCGAAAGTTATTAGGCTGCTGGGGCACGATCAGTGCAAAAACCCTCGGGAGTTATCTACCCGCCAATAATTCTAACACCTAGTGGGGACACCTAGAGACGATGGACTGTCTCGTGCTCACGACTGATGATACAGCCGGGCTTTTCGGGGCCCCGCGTTGGGCGCCATTTGTAGTGAATAGTGAGTTTCCATAAAGTCCGTGAAGGACTGCAGCGATGTTCTGCTGCCTCGGCAGAGGAAGGTGTTGATTCCTGCCGAGAATGCCCTCGTCCGGAGACGCGTGAATGCGCTGGCAGGCTAGCATTGCGGTGTCGTGGGGCGGGTTCGTTTCCCCGGCACGAGGACTCACTACAAAACATTTCGCATTCACGAATTGCTTGCAGAGTTCAAGAGGACGACCGAAGTCGCAAATCTGTAGATAACCTCCACGAAGGAATTACGACTTGTTGCGAGAACAAGTGCAACCTGACAAGAAAGACTAATTTGGGGTTGACCTCGTCTTTACCCAAATACATTCAGGGCCCACAAATGAAAGAGGGGCAACCGGGTGGTGGTGGAGCCTCTTCATGCCCACCCAACCGGAATAAATCCAATGTTAAATCGTTGAAGTGGCCAGGTATTCCTCTTCTGAGTGGAAAACTCATACAACTTGAATTATATGAACTTTCCCATCAGAAGGGGAGTACCCCGGTGACCAATTTATGTCATAGAATTATACAATTGAATTGCATAACTTTATGCCATAAAAAGGCACTTGGCTTGGGCCACTCAACCCATAAAGTCACCTGAAACAAAAGAAGGAATTAATCTGTACCCGGCGGCTGGCTCATATTTTGGGGTGGAAGCCTGCCACCGTACCGGGTCCTATACCCGATTGGAAAAGACCGGAAGGGAAAAGACCAGTTTTTGTTTAATTCAGCATTTTATTTACAAATCGCATGTTTTTCCAAGAATGTTAACCTGACAATTACTGTAAAGTGATTCGCTTCAAAATGCAAAGCTTCCAAAATTTGCGATAGGACATACATCAAAGCAAAGGACCGCCAAAAATCGGTTGTTTAACACATCGTTAAGCATTCATGTTTCGAGCAAAACAGGTGAGAGCTCATATTACTTATAGTACAACAACACCAAATGCTGCATGTTTATACTATGCTTTTCAGGTTAAAAGGTTTCTCTTAATTATTTAGCAAGTTTTTGAAATACCCGATTTGCTTTCACCAGGCAAAGTAAGAAAGATTTATTTTAAGCAAGTTCAGCTAACGAAAACGCGTCCACTAAATTTCTAGGCTTCCAATTAATTTGAAATCAAAACTCAACTGTCGAACGCGCTCAAAAAAAAACAACTAGGGGTGACAAAATGTGGATCTACGCTGAGCCAACAGCTAATTTACTAAAGACATTTCCTTTTTCGACAGAAAGGAACTTCGAATCTGAGGGAGTGTGGTTATTCGTTACTTTTCTTCTTTATCTCTCTATATAAGATATTTTTCTTACTTCTTCAAAGAATATAATAACTCGATTAGTTTTCCTCTTCCTTTTTTTTTTTGTTCTAAAATCTAATATATGTATCTAAATATTTTCTTGTCCTACAGAGATACATCTTGTGTGTGCTTAATTAACCAAACGGATCATGTAGGAAATTAGAGCTACTATACTTGTATATATTAAAATTAATTATTATATAATTTTATTAGATCAAGAAAAGGGACTCACCGCATGTTCCGTCGAGCGCTCGATGGGTGCTGGATACGTCCTGTAAATCTTCGTTTTTGGTTAACTTAAACGCTACAATGTACTTCGATAATGGTCTAAGGCCGAATAATTCATCTATCACTATAAAAGTTCTTTGGCCGAATGCCATTCAAAATTTAGTAATCAAATCACTTGAAACGGGCGCTAGTGTGAATCCGTTTTCAAGAATTGTTCGTAATTCTTCTCATCCATAAGTTTATCAATTTCTGAAGTTTCACTGAGCTTCACTTTGAATAACCAGCCTTTTCATAGCACGATGTATTTCTTGACCCTGGGGTATCCTCAACTGATGGGTTCTTCTCTACCACAGTTCCTGACACAGGAGAATATAATTCCCTCGCTAGCGGTGGGTGCAGAACACAAAATCATTTCTATGATTGTGGGGCCAGTTGAATACGCTGCAACACGAGGAACTGTCGATCCGATGCGCTTTGAATGTCAGGAATGGCGAACGTGTTTCCGTTAACCAGCTCGTCCCAGACAATGATCAGTAGAGCGAGGGGGTTGCCGAAGCCTTGAAAACGAACCAAACGCGGCATCCGCTAATTAGTACTGCTCCAGTGCTGGTTCTTCGGACGGATTGAAATCGTCAACGAAATGGGGCTTGGGTATTGTATGTGTACGAGTAGTTATCAATCGCTGTAATCACGGCAGGCCATGGAGTAATTGCGGCTTGTCCTCAATTCAAATGGCGTTGGGTACCCGTATTTATCCTTGCACTATCAACACCGTGATTGCATTGAGAAAGTTTTGGTCAGCTCTAGGTGCACGGCGACTGGTAATAATTAATAAAAAAGTTCACATCACCAGAGTATTCCCCGCAAATTTCAATTGTTGCCTGTTTCGACTCACCAATAAGTTCGTAAACACACTCTCTTATTTTAAAATCTATCACGAGCGCAGATAACAGATATTTGTTCTTCGCACATCACGGATATTTTTATTTTATAGTTACAAATAGTTTTAGATTAAGTTTATGTTGAATCGTCATTTGAAGTGTTTGCGCGTTATGAAAATGATTTAATACACATGCCTTGTTTCAAATATTAGTGTGCAATATTTTAATTTTGAATGATAATTTTAGTTTAATTTTAGGTAGGGTTGCGTTTGAACCATTAAAAGTTTAATATATTAATAATTGGCCAAGAACTTAATGAACTTGTTATGTCCCGCAAAATAAACAGATACGACATTGTATAACTTGTATAGAATGCTTATCGCCTCCTCAGGATTCACCACTGAATCATTAAAAGCTGGCATTTGACTTTCGTTCAGGGAATCTGATTCCAAGGAATATTCACTTACTCCCGCAAGGTTCCGGAATCCTTCACGTCTTCTCGCTAGATTTGTCCTTGCTAGTTGCCTGATAAGAGGTTTTAGCCTCGTGATGACTTGATCCTTTGCTATCGGAAATAATTGGAAGTGAAGATGTTTCTGTATTTTGTGATTCTCTAGGAGTATCACAACTGCTGGTTGATTGGTAATCGTGGTCCAGCACCGTGCTATCTACAGATTTCTTTCCCGAAGTACGATTACCGCGCGTTTTGCAATAGTAACTAAGCAGGTTAGGCTTATTTTGCGTAGTAGACAAATGTGCAGCTAAATGATTTGATTGTTGCTGTTCGGTTGCTTTACCGAAGATTTGGTTTGGAGGCTCCTCGTTTTGAGATATTGATGGATTTCCAACGACTGTTGCAGCACTATGTTCCTTTCCAACACGAACGTTATTTACTTGCTTTGATCGATGTCTGCCGTAAGTTGTGGGCTGGGGTACTGAAGTCGTCTGAGGTTCGCGATCGTTTTCTAGAAGCTACACAATCACGTTTGGACGAGTTGGTTTTCTTCTCACTTGAATCCTTCTGGTGAGATTTATCGTGTTCTCGATTAGTGTTATTATCGGTTGGGTTCTGGCGACGTCTCTTGTGACTCGAATGTGTCAATAAATCTTCACAACTTGGCAACGAGTTTTGGTCCGATATCCGTTTTCGTTCAAATCTTTTGGATGCAGGATTTGGTGATTGAGATTTATTCGATCTAATAGATCCACTCGTATGGGTACTATTTTCTAACAGGCGTTGTTGTCGATGTCGCTGTGTTGCCAACGTTACACAAGGAGTCGGTGTTGGCTTCGTTATGTGTCGATTTTGTTCGTAGACTTCGCGAGTTTTTCCCGATTTGGGTTTTTGCTACTATTTTGGTGGCTATTGTAATGTGACTGGCTACTGGAAGCTTTTATATGACAATTTTGTAATTGGATAACTTTCAAAACCAAATTGGCTTGTTCGATCAGAAAATATCTGCTAAATGTAGACCTTATAAGATTCGTTATAAAATATTTTACATAGAATGTATGTTGCAAAATAAATGATGTAAGAAATAGTAAATTAAAGTTGCATTTTAAAAACTAAATAATCTTTGATTATATAAAGTCTTTTTTAAATCATTAAAATTTCCACACTTTAGGGACTTGTATCCAGTCAGCACACGACACAATTAATCCTGTATATCATACAGTCCCTCCATTCGCCGCCAATCACCATTCCATCCAAACTAATCAAATCCCTTAAACTCTCATCACATAAGTATGCATAACTCATCAAAGTGTACAAATTAATACCTTCAGTAAAGCTAATTGATACCAATTATTTCGCAACACAACAACCAATTGTTATTAATTAATTCCGCCTTACCTCCGCACTCTACAGCTCAACACCAACTTTCGCATTCGGGCGAACATTCATCACTCCCCGATGCAATCACTAATCAAACGTGAGACAATAATGCACGCTACAGCGACCTGATGACGATTTTCGGTAACTGTTATGTTATACCGCATTAATTACAATAACTTACAACAACGGTGACGGGCGGAAATATTTCCCTGGGATAAATTACAATATCACCATTTTACCGCTCAATTAAGTTTAAATCGCGTTTCAGCACACAGAAACTTGCCGATAATGAATTTTATGACTGATGGTGAAATTAAATCGCGAAAAATTCACTTGACACTGAACTGTACGAAATAATTGTTGAGCTTTAGGTAATCAATTTTCATATGCAGATTGTCGTTACCTTGCACTTTAATTATCGCCACGACACCGCTGCTCAACCGCTGTAGTCAGCCGGAAAATCTCGACCCCAGACCACGTTGATGAACTCCTTCTCTCGTGTTTTCCCAAGTTGCCAAAAAAATGGCGGGGCCGAGCCATCGAGTAACGACACAACAATGGAAAATCGCGCAAAGTTTCGTTGAATAGTGCCATCTATGAGTGAACCCGTGATGGTGATAATGCACACTCGTTTCGGTGGTTTTTAAAATTCAAAATCGTCTTTTTGTAGATTCGATTAAGTTTTCAATTGAACGCAATTTATGTTGATAATTATTAGGCGTAATTAAGGGGGAAATAAATCGAAAGAATAAGACAGGCACGCGTTAATTACTGACAAACAAAACAATTTTTAATTAATATTATGGTTGGATTGTGTAAAATTTGACAAATTTTGTGGGGTTTAAATGATACAATGATTTTATCGTTCATATAATTTAAAAGATTAAATGATACAATGATTTTAGCATTCATATAATTTAAAAGATTAAATGATCCAATGATTTTAGCGTTCATATAATTAAAAGGGTTAACCGTTTCGTTCTAAGCATTTGTATACCGCGTTACACCGCAATTCGTTAAATTATCTTCAAAAGATATTGTAATAAGATACTACACATTAGAAATTTTTTAACATTTTTAGAATTTTGTTTCCCGGGTGTTAAGTACAAAAGAAATTTTTCCACTTATTTTTCCTGCGAGAGAGAAAAAAAAAAAAACGAGTGTTGCGATGGGGAAGGTGACTGAATCGACTCAATCCTTGTTAAATTGCATTCGTGCTGTGTACCTGTGTCGGCGCTGCTTTTAGAGCCATAGCTCCTAGATTACTACAACTATACTGAACATGTCAAAATCATGCTCAGTAAAGCACTAAAAGTAGTCATGGCCCTTCGGCGACTCTTTCATTCCAGATACATTGATCAAAAAGTCAAAGTTATTTGTTACAAGACCCTGGTTAGACCAGTTTTGACATACGGATGCCAGATATGGTACAACCAGAGAGCTAGTACAATGGAAACGTTAAGAGTTTTCGAAAGGAAATGTCTTCGTGCATGTACTGGTTTGTACAGAAAGCCTGAGACGGATTGGAAGCACTATATATCGAATAGAAAAATTTATCAAACTGCTCAAGTGACAAGAGTCGATATCTTCATATTGAAACTTCTTCGGAATCATATCGCAAGATCTGTAACTGTGAGTGAAAACCCTTGGATTTCACAGCCGTTCCACCCTACAGACGGGTATATTGTGACTTGCCTCACTACTGGCTTCGCTCCTCCAGAAGCATTCGTGTATTTGGACATGAATCGATATGTTTTTGATTCTGACGGCGTTCCAATCATATATCACATATACCGACGGGCCACCGATAAGAAGATAAAATATCCTCCGAATCTGAGTTCACGAGACCAACAATTCCAATGGAGATACTCATTTGCTAGATTCGTTGAGGCTGGTCGAGCTGAGATGGAGCAATCTAGGTATTGGTGGCTGAATGACAATGTCTAAATTATTCGTGTTTATTTTCTGTATTTGTGCTTTTTCTCGTTACTTAGTTTTTTTAGATTCATCTCATTATTGCTACATCTAGTATTGTTGTTTATTTGTATTATAAATTAGGTATAGGTTTCAATATAAGGTAACTTTTTTTATTTTTTTTTTTTTTTGATTGAACTTATTTAGAATTAGGGTGTAACATATTAGGTATAGGATATAAGTTCATAAGTTCATAATGCTGGTTGGTTTTTTCTCCTTTTTCCAATTGAATCAAAAAATATCTAATAATCTTAATTAATTTAAATTTGCAAGTGTATTTTTTTCATTAAATGTGTTTAACTGATAACGTATAAATTTAGAGAGCCATTCGGGCCATTAAGTTTTTTATAGTTTTATTGTTTGGAATTTGCTTTATGTTCTTTAAAAAATTTATAACGATTGGTATTAAATAAAGCGCTTTTGACTTTGACTTTGACTGACTTCGGGAGCGGTACTAACGATGACAAAAACAATGACAGCAAAGACGGACAAAAAACGGAGAATAACAGTTTTGTCTAGACTAAAATTTGTTCGGGCACAGAAAAAAAGTGATGCGAACACAAGGACGTCCTAAAAAAGAATAGCGGAAAACTCTACAGGACGCGACAGATGTTCGAGCGGTGGGTGAAAATATAAAGAACATCGAGAATTCGATGGTTACTGCTGCAATCGCTACCAAAGCGACCGAAGCGAGGGTATTGAATCCCGAAATAATAAAGAACCATTCTGAAATGTAAGGCCCGAAGACACCAATACTGCCATTAAAGCAGTACGACCAACGCGCTCGGGCGACATACTAGTCGAATTCGGAGCAGAGACCGACCATAAAGAAGCAATCTGCGACGCAGTAAAGAAAGTCCTCGGTAAAAGCACAACTGTAGCCTCGCTCGAGCCGATGACAATGACCGAAATAAGAGACTTTGACTGTCACACCGACCTGGCCGGTGTAGAAGAGGCCATCAAAGCATTGGCAGGATCAAAGTTAGGCTGACACCAGCAAATCATAGCGGACTACGAATGGCCGTCATTGACTTGACCAAAAAGGAGGCACACAGCATTCTTTGCAAGATGCTGATCCAAGACCAGAACTTGAGCACGTCTTGGGATCAGGGAAATGTCAGGTTTTTCAGGAAGCCCTAGCCAAGGCAAAATGAGAACTTCGTTGACCCGCATTCCCCAACTAAACCTACACCACAGTTCAACCACCCAAAACCTGCATGAGCAGTTTGCGTGAGACATGAAAGCCGACTTTATGCTGCTGAGTGAGCAACATCATGAGCAAGTACTGCCGCCATCTGGGTTCGGAACAGCAATTTCCAGACGGAGAGTTGGTTTCGTGTGGGTTCGGTGCTTAGGGACCACCTTCTTTAGTGTGTGCCTAATGCCGAACGAATCGAAATCATCTTTTCAAGCCAATCTTAATGCTTTGGAGCATTAAGCTTTCGAATGCGGACGGCAGCATGCTAGTTGTGGGAGATTTCAAAGCTAAAGCAATCGAATGGGGTGTTGAATTCAAAAAGGGAATTTTCCTCTAATTCAAAGTAAACCTACTGGTCAGCAAAGTACATATAGATCAATCATAATAATACTCCACATAATTTCATTAAGCAACTGTTGCATTCAAAATTTGCTTGCATTTTTTTATTACAACAATATTTGCTGGGGTCATTATCGCGTTGCCATGATACCGATGCGAGCATTTCATTGCCCGTATCGACTTCATGGCCACCCATCATGTATGCAACGTCCACATATGAATGCATTGCATGGTGTCGTTTGCATTGTGCGAATATTGCATACGGCAAAGGATGCTATGATCGTATCGCACTGTGGCTGCATACGATGAGTGCACATGTACGAACGGTCAGCTCTAATCGTGGGAGCGTCCGTGCTTGCGTGTGCACTTTTTGCATGAATGGATGTTATGACTTGCAGCAATTATGTTGCATTTGGTTTGGAGTTATTTAGTTTGGTTTAGAGTTATTTAATTGGAGGAGCAATATTATCAGCTTTGCGAACTCAGTGACAATCCTGAAGAAGTGGGCTTCAACCATGAACAGCATACCAATTTAGAGGAAGTTGCTCAGGACTGGCGGGTCCAGCTGGAGACCGGACTGGATCCCTGCGACACCACGCCCGGAACACCTACGCCCAATTTGACGAGCCCCAAACTATGTCTGCCCAAAATTACCCTACCGAAATTCAATGGAGAATACTTACGGTGGCGACCCTTTCACGACTTCTTTGAGCAAATGGTGCATAATCAGCCCATATCCAACTGCCAAAAATTATGGTATCTCAAGGCCAACCTCACTGGAGAAGTTGAGCGGTTGATAATGAATTTCGCTCTATCGGAAGAGAACTACGAAGCAGCATAGACGACCTTAAAGGAGCGTTATGACAATCGACGGCTCTTGGTCGCTGCACTCCTCGATAGATTGTTGGGACAGTCCTCCCATTTTGGCGAGAGGCCGTCAGCCGCTGGTGTGAAATGTTTACTCGACACAACCCAAGAATGCCTCCGAGGACTGAAAAATCTAAAGGTTGCTACCGATGATTGGGATCCGTTGCTTTTGCTTGTGTTGACAAGGAAGCTGGACTCAACCACTCATGCGATTTATGAGCAGACCTTGTCTAGTCCTCGAGAACTGCCATCGCTCAAGGCTTTTTTGCAATTTTGGAGACTCGCTTCCAGGCCCTCGAAACGATCGGACACCAATCAAAGGCACCTGACAACCGGAAGAAAGTAATCAAAGCCACGGTGGCTGCGATGGCGGCTTCTTCATGCCTCATGTGCCAGCAGACGCATCTGCTCTTCTACTGTCCGGAGTTTTTGAAGCTCAATCCCGCTCGACGATTGAAATTTATACAGGCCAAAAAACTTTGTGTCAACTGGCTTCGAGAAGGACACAAATCCGCCAACTGCTCCGCCAGGGGATGCAAAGACTGCGCCAGGAAACACAACAGCCTGCTGCATTTGGGTGGGGAGACCAATTCTAAGCCAGCTAAGGTGAATCCTTCGAACAAGGCTGCACACCAACAGGAAAGCAAGCACCAAGCGGAGACACCTGCACTCTCTCTGACTACAGTGTCGAATCCGCGTTCAAAGGGATATGTACTCCTGAGCACAGCTGTGGTAAGGCTGATTGGCAGCGATGGAAGAGCAACGGAATGTCGAGCTGTGCTGGATCCAGATCAATTTGATAACAACGCATACAGTTCGAAGACTTGGGCTAAATCCCATAAGCAATTCGACGCTCATTGAAGAGGTCGGCAGCACAACAGAGAGAGCGCAAGGAACAGTGAAGTTTAGGCTGCAGACTCGAATCACTGGATATGCCAGGGAAATGGCGGCGCAGGTGCTGGACAAAATAATCTCACCGCAACCTGCTCAACAGCTGAACGTATCCAAATGGCCACTTCCCAAGAATATTAAGCTGGCAGATGCCAGCTTTCTTATGACCGACAAAATCGACATATTATTGAGTGCTGAGCATTTTTTCGAGATCTTGTTCATCGGGCAAATAAAGTTGGGATCCGAACTTCCAGTGCTTCAGAATACACTGCTCGGTTGGATTGTAGCAGAAAAGGTCGGCAACGCTGAAACTTCATCAGTTACCTATGGAATCCTGGTAGAAGACACGAATTTGTGCGAGACCATTAAACGTTTCAGGGAGGTGGAAGAATTGCCAGACTCAACACACAAATTAACAACCACTGAAAGCGCTTGCGAAGCACACTTTGTACGACAACGCAACGGGAACCGGACGTTCGTTTCATGGTTCGCCTTCCTTTCAACGAGGACTCTGGAATACTGGAAAGGAATCCCGAGCTGAAGTTACAGTACGTAGAGTTTATGAACGAGTACGAACGACTTGGGTACATGGATGAAATCAAGTGGTCAGCATGCAAGGAAGCACATAATTTTCTGCCACACCACTGCGTTCTGAAGCCGGAGAGTAGTACCACCCGATTGAGAGTGATCTTCGACGCGTCCAGTAAAACGGCCACGAACATCTCCTTGAACGATCTTCTACACACCGGACCAATGATTCAGGATGATCTGTTTGCAATTTTGCTCCGCTTCCGCATGCCACGCTTTGTCTTTACGGCCGACATTAAAAAAATGTATCGGCAAATAGTGATTCACCCTGACGATCGCAAGTTTCATGTAGTAGTTTGGAGAACTAGTCCATCTCAGCCTTTGCGCTATTATCAATTGAAGACCGTGACGTACGGTACAACATCTGCCCCGTATCTCGCAACCAAGTGCCTTCAAGCCCTAGCTCAAGCAGAACGGCATCAAGCTCCTTTGGGCAGCCAAGCATTGCAGAATGACTTCTACATGGATGATGTCATGACCGGGGCTAACACATTGACTGAGGCAATTCAGAAGCAGAGTGATTTGCGCAAAATACTTGCGAGCGCCGGCATACATTTGCGCAAGTGGTGCGCGAATCATCCTAGCCTTCTGCAACCAATGAAGGCTGAGAACCAGCAGGTACAATTGGACTTCAGTAGTCTATCGGAAGACTACATCAAAACTTTGGGAATAATTTGGTTGCCGAAAGCGGACGAATATCAAATCCACATCAATCTAGACCTCGCTGAGGTAAAATTCACCAAAAGGACGATCGCTTCCGACATCGTCAGGATGTTCGATCTATTGGGCATCCTGGCACCAGTTATTGTGACCGCCAGGTTTTTCCTGCAGGCATTGTGGCGTTTGGATCTGGACTGGGACGCAGCCTTGCCAGCCGGGATCCACACGCAGTGGGCCCAGTTTCGCAGAGAGCTACAATCATTGCAGAAGGTTCGTTTTCCCCGACACGTTAGCACCTGCGAGAATCCAGCCCAGTTGCAGTTACATGCCTTCTGTGATGCCTCCGAGAAGGCATATGGTGCCGCTATATACATCCGCTCAACATCAAGAGGTGGTCACGTTAGTGTCCGGCTGCTGTGTGTGAAATCAAGGGTAGCCCCAATCAAAGTGCTAACGGTTTCCCGCCTGGAACTGTGTGCCGCAAAGCTGGGAGTAGAACTGGCCAAGCGAGTCAAAATGGTACTCAACCTAACAGATGTCTTCCATGTCTTGTGGTCGAATGCTGAAATTGTGTTAGCGTGGATCAACCCTACTGCCTCGTCCTACAACACTTTCGTTGCAAATCGTGTCTCAACTATTCAATTGCTGTCGAGATCAAACCAATGGCGTCACGTTGCTTCACGAGACAATCCTGCCGACATCCCATCCCGTGGTTTGGCACCAGCTGAACTAGGTGGTTGCGAGCTATGGTTATATGGACCGTCCTTCTTGAGCAGACCCGAGGCGAAGTGGCCGCGCGAGTACAAGCATAAAGGATCCTGTGAGTTGGAAAAAAGGCGAATTAAGGCAACCATATTGACGGCAGCTAAGGCGAATATTCATTTCATGCACGAGGTTCAACACGGCAACTCGTTCCGAAGGCTGCAACGGGTAGTAGCCTACGTACTGCGTTTTGTGGAGCATTGCAGACCAAACTCTCAGCCTCCCCAAGTGCGCAATCCAGCAGTCACAAGTCAAGAACTTTCTAGAGCCCTGGTAGTCATAGTGAAATGCATTCAACAAGACGACTTCCGCGAGGACTTACGAGATATTCAACTCAAGAGACAGGTCAACAAAAATAGCCCGCTGGCAGGGCTAGCTCCTTTTCTGGATTCGGACGGAATCCTGCGCGTTGGCGAAAGGCTTCGCAGCTCCCTTTCGAGACCAAGCATCCGATGCTGCTGCCGTACACGAATTCGTTTACAAGGTTGCTGATGACAGACATCCATCGCGACAACTGCCATCTTGGATCTCAGGCGCTGCTTGCCATGACAAGACAACGCTTCTGGCCTACCAGAGGAAAGCAGCTGGCAAGGTCAATTGTGCGACGATGCGTGCGATGTGTTCGAGCGAGGCCACAGCTTTTCGACCAAATTATGGGAAGTCTTCCTGGTCCTCGTGTACGACCTACCCGCCCTTTGCACCAAGCGACGGTTGTCCTGTCGGTGACACTCGGCGTTAGGAATGCCTTCGACTCCGCTAGATGGGTGGATATTCTGGATACACTGGAATTCCCCTCTCAAGTTCCAGAATATCTAATTCGGCTTTTGAGCGACTATCTGAAGGACCGAAGCCTGCCTTAAGACACGACACAGTGCCAACAAAGGGTGGAAGTTACATCGGGTGTTGTCCAGTGATCTATCCTTGGTTCAGACTTGTGGAACGTGTCTTACAACAGGCTACTGAGACTGGAGATGTCAGATGAGTCGCGCTTGATCGGCTATGCGGATGATGTTGCGGCTCTGGTCGCTGGACCAACCGCAACTTAAGGTAGGTATGCTAATGCGCCGAGTAAGCTACTGCATGACTGCTCGTGGATTCAGAAAATCGAAGTGGTTATCTTGACAAAGAAGAGAATCCCTAGCGTAAGGTTGAACAGTATTGAGGCATACTAATCGAATCGAAGCCAGCGATGAAGTACATGGGGCTACTTATCGACTGGAAGACGAGTTTCTCTGAGCAAATCAAGGCAACGGCTGAGAAGGCTGCTTCGGTAGTATCGGCTAACGTAGGGGGACCCAACCCGTCAAGAGGACGCCTCTTGATATATGGTGCGACGCTCTCAGTAAAGAGGTATACCAAAAACGCTTGACACAGGTGCAAGAGGAGCACTGAGGATTACATCTTCATATCCGAAAGTCTCTGATTCGGCAGTGAGAATTATTGCATACAGGATACCTGTTGTAATGTGACGCCTGCGCCCAGGAATCGAAGTGATTCCGATCCCGAACCCTTGTAACCTGCCAGATGGATATGTCCTCGAAGTGCCAGCGGACTTCATCTGTTGTGCGGATATCGTTGTGTAGAAAATATTTTTTTTCTGTCCAAATATTTATATCCGTGGATATAAATATTCGAAATATAGAATTAATCCAACCCCGGCACATTTCGAGACATACACATCTGGAAATGCCCCTCCACCGTGGCCATCGAGAAAACTATGCCACTGGCGACATCTGAAGAAGCACATTTCCGCCATATGAAGTGCCATTCCACGCACATATGTTTTGTCCGAGGTGACAACCGAAAATTTCGACAGCACATGGAGGCGCTAAACGTCATCATAAAGTTCTTCGTGATAATATCGAAGGTATTACAAAACCAGCTATACGTCGTTTGGCGCGACGTGGTGGAGTGAAACGTATTCCCTGTTAATCTATGAAGAAACGCGTGGTGTGCTTAAGGTGTTTTTGGGAAAACGTTATTCGTGAGGCAGTGACATTCACCGGAGCAGAAAAATTAGGAAAGAGATAGCCGCTTCCGAGAAGACATTGGCAGCCGACTAAATTTACCACCGAATTAGACCTCGGATTATGTCCGGCGGAGCGAATGCAGTTTGCAACAACGAGTATCTGACGAATGAACACTTGTCCGGATTCAATAAATACAAGTGTCGACTCATTGTCGCGCAAATGTCTAATACCCGATGTGAAGCATTTCATTGGATGACACCTATTTATGTAATCAGTATTTTATTTGGTATGTACGTTCCAATTTTAGAGCGTTTGATACTGTACATGTTGTGTATCACAACTACCGTAGCCCATTGTCATTACGGTATGAGAGTCGTTCAACAAATGTGCGTACATTTTAATAGAATTTGCTTTAAAGTGACTCGGCCAGAATCACCGACGAAAAAGTAGAAAGATAGTGACAAACGTTTTCCCTAATTGATTAAGTCTAAAGTTGAATTTAAATTAACGCAGCTGAAGCTATAAAGTTAATCTCAGGCTTCAATTATATTAACTACTATATATTCTTGTCTACCTTTAGAATACCTTAATACGCATGTCATTTTAAACGATTCTTAAGTATGCGACTATTTGGAACCATGTCAATTTAGTTGCTAAGAGATTCATTTTGGCTGACCAAATTTTGTTTGCAAAAGGTTTGTAAATATATATTGTAAAGTAAACAGTGGCGAATCAAGTCAAACGAACATCACAATTAGGAACAAGGATAAGAAAGGATCAGTATCTAATGAAAACTAGTCTAATTTACACGAATTTAATTTTATTACATAAACGACAAGATTTGACGATTGCATAGCTGAATAGTGAACGTGTCTAGTTTCCAAATAAATTATTGTATTTGGTAGTAACGTGGAAACAATCACATGTCGATCTATGATAATACTCTCGAATACGTTGAAATGTATATCGTGCAGAGATACTTCTGGTAAGAAGAATAACGGGAAGTTCCTTTACCGTCATGACGTTGTTAGGAACCTAGAAAATAGATAAAAATATATTATTTGTCAGCATAAATAAACAAATTGATTCGGATACTAACGTTTTGAGGCAGGCATTTCATTGATCAGCCCAGTCGTGCATTAGAATAAACGGTGATGGTCGGTTAATATTACAGTGAAGATATTTTTAGCCTTCAAGGCATACTCGTACATTTTGGTGTTGCGCTCCCAAATACTTAACAAATTCGCAAATAGATTATACTTCGGCAGTGATCTTCCAAATTTCAATATGACCTCTTGCTGAAAATATCGTTTATGAAATAATTGTTGGATAGCTCATGCATGCATTAACAATATTACATTTTTGCTCTGCATTTTTTTAAGATGTTAGCATCAATTTGAACTACTTTCACTGTTCTCTTTTATTGATAACACCTCATTAACATTTATTGAACATTTTACCATACTGACAAATAATTTGCTTCATCACGGTAGTATAAAAATATGTAACTTAATTGATTTTAAATGAATCCTACAGCAAATCGCAAATACTTTTGTCCTCTGATATGTAGTTTGTATGTTACATTCCTTCGCCTTGCCAAGGAATCGGGACTTGAATATGTAAAACAGACAATGAGTTCGGGATGTATGGGTTAGAAATCGTTGTTTTTATATAATTTAATCGTTAATAGAGTACCCACATGATTAGAAGTTCGATATTTCAGTTGGAGCTTAACTTGGCTTTGTTTGAACGGGTTTCGTCTCTAAAAATCCTCGGTGAATGTAAGCGTGTGTACGTACAAGATTAATAGATTTTTACTGCGCGCTATTTGCTACCTTTAGGATTTATCTAAATTGTGCGTTGCCACTTGCTCGATATTTATTTGACTGTTTGTATCGGTTGAAGACAGTTTTCATTGATAACTAAGTTAACAGTTGACATTTGCCCCCAAGATTGTTTATCCCAATTGTACGCTGGTCATCCGATTGAATTTTGGATATTAAATAATTTGTAAAAATTCTACTTCCTGGCATATCTTTTTGAAACTTGCGCCTGTTAATCTGCGTTTTCAGCGCAAATAGATAATTTAAATTTTGAAGACAATAGTTTTAAAATGCTTTTATGACTTAAAGCAATTTTCAATGTAATGATGTAAACTGTTTAGTTTAATAGAAAGCATAAAATAATAGGAAAATCAAAACAACAAAAAAAAAAAACAAAAAAAATACTTTGCAGATCAGCATCAGGATAGATAAAAATAGTAATATTAATGGAGGGATTGTATAGATTTTTTTTGAACTAAATAAAAGTACCATGAATTGCTAATATAACTAACGACTTTCCTTTTCAGTGACTCTTCTTTTTCAGGGGGAACGGAGAGTGTATGGTAGGTATGTCGTCGCGAGGGTAGGGTTTCTGCAAATCCGCTGAAGTCGGTTTCGCGTCGCGCGCGGTACGCGGTACCTTTGTTTGTTTCGTCATTTCCTTAGAGTAGCTTCCTTCGATTTAAGTTCGAGTAGTATATTTTTCGGTACCGCGTCGGTGAATCGGTAACGCGCCTATGGGATTTTGTAGCGTTTTTTTTTGATTTGAGATCTGTGGATAGATCGCATCCAGAACTAACGTAATGTAGGTTTCTCGTTCTGGATGAGTAATTGTTGACGCGTTTGAAAAACGGGCAAGTTCAGGTGACTGGAATATTGTAATTGAGCGTAATCCATTCGGAGACCCGCGACCGAAATCCTCTCCGAACTAGCTGGCCGACAAGCAGTCACCGCATGAATGGGTTACGGTGCACGGATTGGTTGACCTGTTGGTACCATCCGTTGGCACTACTCAGACTTAACGTCTAGAACCGATGAGAGGTCGGTTCCGCGTTCGAGCTGAAGGAAGAAATTCATTACAAATGGCGCCCAACGTGGGGCCAAAAACATCCTAAGGGGGAAAGAACTTCGCGTCTTCTGACGAGTTGGTCCTTTACGGAGGATGTAAGGTACTTTGGTACTCGAGTCCCACCATCAGGAGCAGTGGAATTGTGTGATACACACTAGAAGTCGCTTCACGTGAGTTGTAGCTTCCGCTCTCCTTTGTTTGATTTTTTTTTCGCGACAGAATCCTTCCGATGTGTTGTCCCAGGTTAACCCCTGTAAGGACCTTCTATTTTCTTGATGGAACTGCCAGTCTGATGGGTTTACCTATCAGCATGGACTCTCAAGAAAATAGAAGGCTACCTTGCCTTTATGTCGCGGAAGGATTCTAACTATTTCTTATGCGTGTTAGACGAGTGGTATCGGTTCAACGTTCGATGGCGTACGCTGGAGTTGCGAAGCCCGGAATGCTTCCACGCGTCGGGAATTTTGACCGCGTACAAAGTCGTTACGGTAGCTCTACCACTTGTCTCGTCGAGTCACTTTAACGTAGTTTAGAGACGGTTTTTTTTGTAATGTATGAGGGTTAGGGGATATAATTTCGTAAATCGACCGAAAGCACCCTTTCTTCGGCAGATTACCACGCACTCTCTTTTCCCGTTGAAGGAGTCGACCACTGAAAAGGAAAGTGTATCAAATAATTTTTTTTTCTCCTATCATTATATTAATAGCTCGCCACTATCGGCCACTCAATTAACATTAAATTTTTTTTTTTCCCACTTATATAATAGGAATAAGTATATTTTATATATATTTTTTTTTCTTCTTCTCTCGTTTCATACTAGCAACCACCCATAATAAACCCACACAAAATGGCAACGAAGCGGACGCCCGATAAGCGGTGGACCCGGTCCAAAACGGTCCAACCCGCGAACTGTGGAATCTGTTTCGAGGACGTAGTGGAGGGTGTACACAGCGTGCGATTGGATTGTGGACATTTATTCCATCGTGCCTGTGTACAACAGCTCCTCCTCACGTCAGAACTGTGTCCCTTATGCCGGCGACCCATAGATCGGTCTGCCCTAGACGTCCCCATCGGAACGCCCCTACCAACGCGCGGAGCAGTGGCGAAAGGAGCTCCAGAAGCCGAACCGTCACAACCACTCTTAGACCTGCAAGGAGCAGTAGGCGGTGAAGTTCCGGCTGCGAGTGTCGTGTCCGAGGTGACAACCATGCCTTCCGCCCACTCCATTGACACCCTCGTGGCGTTGATGAGGGATATGTCGGAGAGGATTGGCAACCTGGAGGGAAAGATCCAGAATCTCCCGTTGAGCCAACCACCCAGCCGCGTGAGAACTCCGCTTGGCTGGGAGCCAAATCCCAGTGTGGTGATGCCCCACTCCCGACAATCCGAGCAATGGGTCCCACCTCCAAGGAACTCGGGAATGGATCCCAGAGCTCCCGAATACAGACCGCGACACAGTACCGGACCTCCGTTGTTACCTCCAGCCCCCGAGGCAGTTCAGTACAACAGGTCAGTAGAGGATGTGATTCCCCCCGGGAACGCATTGACACTTTTCCGAGACCCGACGCCTCGTATCATGGAGAGTTGGCGCCTGAACTTTACAGGGTTCAACGATATGATATCGGCGGACCGGTTCCTTTTCCGGATTCAGGCGTTGGTATCCAGCACCCTGGGAGGGGATTCCTCGGCCTTCCTCCGGCATGCACATCTTTTGTTCAGCGGCGACGCTGCCGACTGGTACTGGAGCTTTAAAGAGTCAACGCCACGTCCCACTTGGCACTCTTTCAGTGCAGCCTTCCGCAATCGATTTGAGGATGGCTTCACTGAGAGAGAGCTAAGAGAGCAAATAAAGAAACGGAAACAAGGCGCTCACGAACCGTTCGACCAGTACTACACCAGTATAGTGAGATTGAGCACTCGCCTGCGAAATACCATGCCCGAGGACGAATTAGTAGAAATTATCAGAGAGAACATGCGCTGGGATCTCCAGAACAGCCTGCTACATTTTCCCATCAACACCATACAGGGATTGCGCCTCCATGCGCGTAGACAAGAACACTTGGATGAGCGACGAGGTACCTTCCGCCCACAACCTCGCATAACGGGACCAAATCCCCGAAATCATCACACCGCGGAGTTGATGGCAGCAGACCACCTGCTTGCTGATCCAGTACCAGTACCGAGGAGCGGAGCACCACCGGAGCTTGAGGACCCAGCATTGATTGATCGACCCTCCCTTGAAGCACTTACAAGCCCGACGGTCTGTTGGAACTGCCGACAACCGGGACATCGGTTCTATGCATGTCCAGCGGAGCCGACGCTTTTCTGCTACCGCTGCGGGAAGGCCGACACATACGCACCTGACTGTGCAAATTGCAAAGGGCGAAAAAACTTGCCACCGAGTGCCGCGACCACCCGTCGGCACTCCTAGACCCCGGACGAACCAATCCAGACCCCATCACCAGCTATGACCCAGCTCCCAACATGACTCCAACTCTGCTGACTCGCACCGCTAAACACAGTTCTCCCGAAGTTCCACAACCGACGCCGTCCTTCGCCGAGGCCAATGCGCAGGGAAATGATAGCGAGACGAAGGTTCCTTGGCATGTAAAACCTTTTCATGTCAGGTTGCGGAATTATTTGGCTACTCGACAGCGCATCTTCCATGAGGAATTGGCCACAAATGTCCCACCGCGAAGCAAGCGAGCCACGCGTCGGATGCGGAGCTTCTGGAGAAAAGTCAGGCAGTCGAGGAAAGTGTTGAAGGACATATACTTAGACGAATTATTGAGGGATGATGTTCGGCCATATGCGTCAGTACACCTCCTGCAAAAACGAGTATCAGGCTTAGTCGATACGGGAGCCAGTGTGAATTGCATCTCTGCCGAGTTTGCAGGGGAGGTACTGGCAAAGCACGCGGACCAAATCCGTCATTTCACCTCCTGGTTAAGCACGGCGGACGGAACTCGTCACTCTGTAGTGGGAAAAATTATGACGGATGTCACCTTTAAAGGGGTAACTAAACCTATGGAATTTTTCATCATACCTCAGTTAACCCAGAATCTTTATTTAGGAGTGGATTTCGTTCGAAAATTTAACTTGGCCCCGGCACTATTTTCCAGTTCGACCCTGGAGTCCGTCACCACCGTTCCTGACCAATCTCAACCCACTAACTTACTACGGCATACACTGGATGTAGCTCAGCAACTGCGTCTCGACTCGGCTATATCGGCTTTTCCATCGCACGAGAAAGAAGGTCTCGGGCGGACTGCCCTGGTGTTCCACACTATAGATGTGGGGGACGCTAAACCCATAAAACAGAGACATTTCGCAATATCTCCGGCGAAGGAAAAATCGTTATATGCCGAAGTGGATCGAATGCTATCATTAGGCGTAATCGAAGAATCACAGAGCGCGTGGGCTTCCCCAGTCACCTTAGTTGTCAAGCCGAACAAGGTCCGGTTATGCTTAGATGCCAGACGCTTGAACGCCGTCACAGTCAAGGACGCATATCCTCTACCGTTGATCGAAGGCATTTTGAGTCGATTGCCTAAAGCCCATTTCATCACGAGCTTAGACCTCAAGGACGCCTTCTGGCAAATTCCTTTAGACCCCGGTTCAAAGGAGAAAACAGCCTTCACAGTCCCAGGTCGGCCCCTATATCAATTCGTGACCATGCCATTCGGATTGTGTAATGCCCCCCAAACGATGACGCGCCTTATGGATAAGGTGATACCACCTCATTTGCGGCACCAAGTTTTCGTTTACTTGGACGATCTGCTGCTTATAACCGAGACCTTTGACGAACACATCGACCTGCTTCAGGAGGTGGCTCTACACATCCGGAGGGCAAGATTAACCATCAACATAAGGAAGAGCCAGTTCGTGATGACGGAGGTGAAGTATTTAGGTCACATCATTGGGCATGGGCATATCAAGACCGATCCGGAAAAGACTCAAGCGATTGACGTTTTTCCATTACCCAAGACCACCAAACAGTTACGCCGATTCTTAGGCTTATGCGGATGGTACCAGCGTTTTGTACGTGACTATGCCACCATTACCACTCCTTTGACCGACATGCTGCGTAAGGGACGTAAATTCGTCTGGGAAGAGCCCAGCTTGCGAGCCTTTGAAGAGCTAAAGAAGAGTCTGACTACAGCCCCCGTACTGCACAGCCCGGACTTTGACAAACCGTTCTCAATCCATTGTGACGCGAGTCAACATGGGGTGGGAGCAGTCTTAGTCCAGGTTGCACAAGACGGCGAGGAGAGACCTATAGCCTTCATGTCTCACAAGCTGAACCCAGCCCAGCGAAATTACACGGTCTCCGAGCAAGAATGTTTAGCCGCGGTGTTGGCAGTGAAACGCTTCCGAGCCTATGTGGAGGGACACACCTTTGAAATCGTTACGGATCACGCTTCTCTGAAATGGCTAATGAGCCAGACTGATCTCAACGGCAGATTGGCCAGGTGGGCACTGAAACTCCAGGCATTTGACTTCACAATTCGCCACCGAAAAGGAAGCCAGCATGTAGTCCCCGACACCCTATCCAGAATGTTCGCCCCTGAAGGAGCCGAGTTGGTCCAAGAGGACGACAGCCCCCAATTGATCGATCTGGACCATCCTGCCTTCAAGTCAGCCAGCTACACCCAACTGATTCACACTATCCAGAACCAACAGCCCCAGCTTCCTAACCTGCGGTTGACGGATGGATTTATTTACAAGCGGATGGGACACGCATCCGGTGACCCCATACAAGAAGAAGAACAGTGGAAGTTGTGGGTGCCCGAAGAATTAACCACTGATCTTATCAGGCGGGCTCATGACCACCCATCAAGTGCGCACGGCGGATACGGTCGTACACTTAGGCGGTTGAAAACCTGTTTCTTTTGGCCTAAGATGGCACAACAGATAAAAGCGTACGTAGCCTCCTGTGAGCTATGCAAGTGCACTAAAGCGCCCAACACCATTCTTCGACCACCCATGGGTAAGGTTGAGGTCCCCGAACGCGTGTTCCAGCGCTTGTACATTGATCTTATCGGTCCTTACCCTCGATCTGCTTCTGGTCACACGGGAGCTGTCGTGGTCCTGGACCAGCTCTCCAAATTCCCTATCATAGAACCACTACGTAACATGCACACTGGACCAATAATCAGCTTTTTGGAGAACCGAGTCTTTCACATGTTTGGAGTTCCGGAGAAACTTGTCTCCGACAATGGGGTCCAGTTCACCTCCAGCAAGTTCCGAGACCTAATGTCCAAATACGGCATCATCCACCAACGAACTGCCGTCTATTCACCACAAGCCAACGCATCCGAACGACTGAATCGTACGCTCATAGCGGCCATTCGCGCCTATGTCCACCCAAATCAGAGGGACTGGGATCGCAAATTGTCCGCCATCACTAGTGCACTGCGCTCGTCGTACCACGCCACGACCGGCATTTCGCCGTATTTCGCAGTGTTCGGCCAGTACATGATCTGTCATGGGAGCGCTTACCGGCTATTGCGGCAGCTGAAATCGCTAGAGGACCCAATCGTGGTTCTAGAACCGCACGAAAAGCTCCAACTTCTGCGAGATCAACTGCGGGAGAAGATTGAAGAAAGTAGACGGATGGGAGAGGAGCGGTACAACTTGCGATCTCATCCTTCTGGCTTTAAGGCCGGCGACGAAATATATCGTCGAAACTTCCGACAGAGCGATGCCACCCGCCATTACAATGCCAAACTAGACAAGAAATTCGTGAAGTGTCGAGTCATGCAAGTCATAAGCCCCACCCGATACCTCATCGCGGACATGACTGGTAAGACCCTGGGAATTTACCACGCAAAAGACCTTAGACGATGAAGTGCAACTAATTCCCACGAGAAACCTTGGCTTATCCCAAATCTCTGCCTAGACGAAGGCCTCCGAATAACACCTGACTTCCTACTATATAGTCACTGCCGAGTCTTCACGAACAGGGTTGTAGCCTATCCTTCGAAACGGATCTTCGACCCGCCACGTCCCTAACCAAGACCTGTTACCAAGGAGACGGGATCGTAATTACTTCGATTTTGGGGGGGGGAATGTGTAATGTGACGCCTGCGCCCAGGAATCGAAGTGATTCCGATCCCGAACCCTTGTAACCTGCCAGATGGATATGTCCTCGAAGTGCCAGCGGACTTCATCTGTTGTGCGGATATCGTTGTGTAGAAAATATTTTTTTTCTGTCCAAATATTTATATCCGTGGATATAAATATTCGAAATATAGAATTAATCCAACCCCGGCACATTTCGAGACATACACATCTGGAAATGCCCCTCCACCGTGGCCATCGAGAAAACTATGCCACTGGCGACATCTGAAGAAGCACATTTCCGCCATATGAAGTGCCATTCCACGCACATATGTTTTGTCCGAGGTGACAACCGAAAATTTCGACAGCACATGGAGGCGCTAAACGTCATCATAAAGTTCTTCGTGATAATATCGAAGGTATTACAAAACCAGCTATACGTCGTTTGGCGCGACGTGGTGGAGTGAAACGTATTCCCTGTTAATCTATGAAGAAACGCGTGGTGTGCTTAAGGTGTTTTTGGGAAAACGTTATTCGTGAGGCAGTGACATTCACCGGAGCAGAAAAATTAGGAAAGAGATAGCCGCTTCCGAGAAGACATTGGCAGCCGACTAAATTTACCACCGAATTAGACCTCGGATTATGTCCGGCGGAGCGAATGCAGTTTGCAACAACGAGTATCTGACGAATGAACACTTGTCCGGATTCAATAAATACAAGTGTCGACTCATTGTCGCGCAAATGTCTAATACCCGATGTGAAGCATTTCATTGGATGACACCTATTTATGTAATCAGTATTTTATTTGGTATGTACGTTCCAATTTTAGAGCGTTTGATACTGTACATGTTGTGTATCACAACTACCGTAGCCCATTGTCATTACGGTATGAGAGTCGTTCAACAAATGTGCGTACATTTTAATAGAATTTGCTTTAAAGTGACTCGGCCAGAATCACCGACGAAAAAGTAGAAAGATAGTGACAAACGTTTTCCCTAATTGATTAAGTCTAAAGTTGAATTTAAATTAACGCAGCTGAAGCTATAAAGTTAATCTCAGGCTTCAATTATATTAACTACTATATATTCTTGTCTACCTTTAGAATACCTTAATACGCATGTCATTTTAAACGATTCTTAAGTATGCGACTATTTGGAACCATGTCAATTTAGTTGCTAAGAGATTCATTTTGGCTGACCAAATTTTGTTTGCAAAAGGTTTGTAAATATATATTGTAAAGTAAACAGTGGCGAATCAAGTCAAACGAACATCACAATTAGGAACAAGGATAAGAAAGGATCAGTATCTAATGAAAACTAGTCTAATTTACACGAATTTAATTTTATTACATAAACGACAAGATTTGACGATTGCATAGCTGAATAGTGAACGTGTCTAGTTTCCAAATAAATTATTGTATTTGGTAGTAACGTGGAAACAATCACATGTCGATCTATGATAATACTCTCGAATACGTTGAAATGTATATCGTGCAGAGATACTTCTGGTAAGAAGAATAACGGGAAGTTCCTTTACCGTCATGACGTTGTTAGGAACCTAGAAAATAGATAAAAATATATTATTTGTCAGCATAAATAAACAAATTGATTCGGATACTAACGTTTTGAGGCAGGCATTTCATTGATCAGCCCAGTCGTGCATTAGAATAAACGGTGATGGTCGGTTAATATTACAGTGAAGATATTTTTAGCCTTCAAGGCATACTCGTACATTTTGGTGTTGCGCTCCCAAATACTTAACAAATTCGCAAATAGATTATACTTCGGCAGTGATCTTCCAAATTTCAATATGACCTCTTGCTGAAAATATCGTTTATGAAATAATTGTTGGATAGCTCATGCATGCATTAACAATATTACATTTTTGCTCTGCATTTTTTTAAGATGTTAGCATCAATTTGAACTACTTTCACTGTTCTCTTTTATTGATAACACCTCATTAACATTTATTGAACATTTTACCATACTGACAAATAATTTGCTTCATCACGGTAGTATAAAAATATGTAACTTAATTGATTTTAAATGAATCCTACAGCAAATCGCAAATACTTTTGTCCTCTGATATGTAGTTTGTATGTTACATTCCTTCGCCTTGCCAAGGAATCGGGACTTGAATATGTAAAACAGACAATGAGTTCGGGATGTATGGGTTAGAAATCGTTGTTTTTATATAATTTAATCGTTAATAGAGTACCCACATGATTAGAAGTTCGATATTTCAGTTGGAGCTTAACTTGGCTTTGTTTGAACGGGTTTCGTCTCTAAAAATCCTCGGTGAATGTAAGCGTGTGTACGTACAAGATTAATAGATTTTTACTGCGCGCTATTTGCTACCTTTAGGATTTATCTAAATTGTGCGTTGCCACTTGCTCGATATTTATTTGACTGTTTGTATCGGTTGAAGACAGTTTTCATTGATAACTAAGTTAACAGTTGACATTTGCCCCCAAGATTGTTTATCCCAATTGTACGCTGGTCATCCGATTGAATTTTGGATATTAAATAATTTGTAAAAATTCTACTTCCTGGCATATCTTTTTGAAACTTGCGCCTGTTAATCTGCGTTTTCAGCGCAAATAGATAATTTAAATTTTGAAGACAATAGTTTTAAAATGCTTTTATGACTTAAAGCAATTTTCAATGTAATGATGTAAACTGTTTAGTTTAATAGAAAGCATAAAATAATAGGAAAATCAAAACAACAAAAAAAAAAAACAAAAAAAATACTTTGCAGATCAGCATCAGGATAGATAAAAATAGTAATATTAATGGAGGGATTGTATAGATTTTTTTTGAACTAAATAAAAGTACCATGAATTGCTAATATAACTAACGACTTTCCTTTTCAGTGACTCTTCTTTTTCAGGGGGAACGGAGAGTGTATGGTAGGTATGTCGTCGCGAGGGTAGGGTTTCTGCAAATCCGCTGAAGTCGGTTTCGCGTCGCGCGCGGTACGCGGTACCTTTGTTTGTTTCGTCATTTCCTTAGAGTAGCTTCCTTCGATTTAAGTTCGAGTAGTATATTTTTCGGTACCGCGTCGGTGAATCGGTAACGCGCCTATGGGATTTTGTAGCGTTTTTTTTTGATTTGAGATCTGTGGATAGATCGCATCCAGAACTAACGTAATGTAGGTTTCTCGTTCTGGATGAGTAATTGTTGACGCGTTTGAAAAACGGGCAAGTTCAGGTGACTGGAATATTGTAATTGAGCGTAATCCATTCGGAGACCCGCGACCGAAATCCTCTCCGAACTAGCTGGCCGACAAGCAGTCACCGCATGAATGGGTTACGGTGCACGGATTGGTTGACCTGTTGGTACCATCCGTTGGCACTACTCAGACTTAACGTCTAGAACCGATGAGAGGTCGGTTCCGCGTTCGAGCTGAAGGAAGAAATTCATTACACTGTTGCCCTCCTTGCTAGAGAGTGCCGCGCTGAAATGAGGACGCGAGGGAGACGGTTGCCTGCAAAGTGAGACAGCGCTCACTCAACAATTGGCAGCAGTCTTGGGTGAATTGCAGGAAGGGACGGTGAACTACGCGCCTCATCCTGGATGTGAGACCGTGGCTAAATCGAGGGCATGGTGAGATTGACTTCTATCTAACCCAGCTTTTGAGTGGGCATGGGTGTTTTCAGTCTTACCTGCACAAGATTGGTAAGTCACGGTCCCCCGATTTTCGGTTTTGCCCAGGAGAGGAAGACAATGCCTGCCACACATATTTTGCGTGCAAAAGATGGGACAGGCTGCGACGGGACCAATACAGGGAGACGGGAGAGCTCGCCCCGTAGAGTATTGTCGCGGTGATGCTCGAATCAGTTGATAAATGGAACCGAGTGGCACATTATGTTCGGGCAGTCCTAAAAGATAAAAGGGACTCACAGCAGCCGGGGACATCGGGACTGAGGGATCGGTTCTCTGGAAATTCCTCTTCCGCTTTCCCCACCCGCTAAGTGAGGGATCTCCCAGCTTAGAGGCGCTTCACAGCGTAACAAAACGTAACCTGGCTCGAAGTAATGTGTCAAACGGTTCGAGGCTGGGTTCTCGGGTTGAAAGGGGAGGTGCGAACATGGGGTTTCCACGCTCAGTGCGTAAATAATATTCGCCTCCCAACCACAAAAAAAACATTAGCATTTATACGAAAAGGGGTTTAGATCGTTCATGCTAAAAAAAAATCAACGGAATTTAATTGAGAAAAAATGTGCCAAAGCAGACCCAAAACCAGTTAAACAGATAATGGGCGATTTGCCACAACATCGAGTCACCGGTGCGACCAGTTCTAGTTACTGGTGATTACTCTGGGGCCTTCTCGAATTGAATCCGTGTGGGCCTTTCGGTCTAGCAAGCGGGAAAAAGTAATGACATCAAAACCATGTTCAAGACAGTAAGAGATGCGGTTACAGAAGCGGCGGTAGAGATCTTGGGTTATAGGCAGAAGATGTCTTCAGGCAAGGACCAAAGAAAAGTAGGAACGACTGTTACGACGAAAAATGCAAGAAAGCGGTTAAAACAAGGAACCAGGCGTACAAAGAATACATCCAACGACCAACTCGGGCCAAAGAAGAACACTATAAAACCCTCCGAGAATAAGCTAAAATATGTGCCGAGCAAAGAAACGACTAACCATCAATACCGAGATCCAACAGACAAAGGAAAACATGACCATACATGAAATCAGATCGGCGTACGCCTCAAAGTCAAAGTCAAAAGCGCTTTTATTAAACAACTAAGAGACAGATCAATCCACAAGCAAGGCTTTGCAAAAGTGCACAAAAAGCAATCATAGGTAACCCAGCTGAAATTAAAAACAGATGGCTGCAATATTTCCAGAAGCTATTCACGGCGTTCCCAACAACTACTGAAGTTGTGAACATTCCAGAAGCAGAGTGTCTTCATCATCTAGAGATCAAGTACAGACATCAGTATGGGGCCTCAGAAAAACGAAGGCTCCTGACAGAGATGGAATACCAGCAGAACTGCTCCAGAGGGTCCCTACCTAAATAATCTTCTCCATCGACTAATATGCAATAAAAATGGGGTACATATTATAGATGCATCGTTTTACTGTATGCATCTTGGAAGTACTCTCCAAATTATAGAAAGAAAATTAATGCCGTACTATGAAGGTATTTTACGAAAGTATCGGGGAGGCTTTCGAAGTGAACGGTCTACAATAGACCAATAATTCTCCGTAAAGCAGGTGCTCGAAAAGTGCTGGGAATCTAACATCGACGTGCACCAACTTTGTAGACTTCAAGCAAGCATATAACAGTGTCGACTGAAATGCCGTGTACAAAATAATGCTTGATATTGGTGTCCCAACAAAACTAGTCCACATGATCAAAGCCACGATTCTGAACACAGAGTCCCAGGTCAAGATAGACGGTGAACTAACGGACAGCTTCATAATCGAATCAGGCTCTTTAATATTGCGCTGGGACACGTCATTAGAATGACATCAGCTGAAACCTCGGGTACACATATTCAAGTTCAAAATTGGTAGGATATGCTGATGACGTCAATATTATGGCACGATCAATCTCAGATGCCAAAGGAGCATTTCTGAGCCTAGAATCTGAAGCAAACTGCATTGGCCGACGAGTTAATGAAACTAAAACTGATTCATGACTCAAACGAGGAAGAACAATCCAGGCTGACAAAACGTGACCCTAGGAGACTATAACCTTGGAATTGTGGAAAATTTTATCTATCTTGGAGCCAATCTGAATAGAAGAGTCGCTGAAAGGAACGAGATTGGACGCTCAATAAACGCCGCAAATAAAACCTATTACTCATCATTTATCAAACCTATTACACATCACTAATCAAACCAGGGTTTTCAGATTGACAGGGGAGGTGTTTAGTGGGTAGTCCAAAGGTATCCTCCATGGGAGTCCCACACTGCCAGACTCGGCGGGCATAAATGCCTTCACCTCCCTACCACAAAAAAAAAAAAAAAAAAATCAAACCAGGGCTTCTATATGGAAGTGAAACAAGGACCCTGACGAGCGAATCCGAAAAGATAGAGGACATGTTTGAGCGCAAAGTTTCTGGAAAATTTACGGCCCAGTGAAACAAGGAATAGAGTGGAGACTACGTTACAGCGATGAGTTGGATGAACTATTTGACGAACCATCTTTATCTGCTTGCTTAGTCACGCAAGCTGCAATGGGCGGGCCATGTAGAAAGAATGGAAGAAAACCGGCTACGCAATAGAACATTGACAGGTAGAGCACAAGGTAGACTCCCTGTGGGAAGACCGAGACCGAGACACAATAGAAGCTGACAGAAGATACTTACAGGGAGTGATCAACTGGCGAATGAGGTCTCAGAAGCGTGATGATTGGAGATTAATACTCGAGGTCAATACCCGTCTTGGGATATTGCACCATAGTTTATGACGATGCTTTAATTGAAAGCATCGATATATCATGATAATCATGATAACACCATCTACAAAGGAAACATTGTTATTTTTGTGTGTCTGGTAACTGCAATTTATCTTGAAGCTGTTACTGCTAGGGACAAAATTTTACCAATGGCACTTCAAACCACTGTACCCACTGAGTATTGGTGGCATTTGAGAAGCTAATTTTAAGGCTACTAAACATCATCTGCACCGTTCATTCACTGGTTTGCGCTTTCAACTGCGCTTGCCCGAATCAAATCATATTTAAATGCGAGCACCGACGATCTTGAGGTGCTGACTCCAGGGCAGTTCCCTTTTGGAGATGCATTTTTAGCACCAACTGAACCACCACTCATTGATTTATCGCCATCACGCCGTTATCGTGCCATCCGAAAATTTTCGTCGAAATGATTATCGGGTTGGACGAGTCATTTACAATCAAGACCAAAATGTCCACGTCAGCATCATAATTTGATGGCAAATGATTTGATAGTTATAAAAGATGATCGGTTACCACAAATGAAATGGAAACTAGGCCGTATTGTTAACTCATTCTGGGGGGATGCTTTAGTTCATGTGATAGCTGCTTGAACGTATTTCGGCACTTATAAAGTTCAATATCGAAGATATGTAAGCTGCCCGTCCTAAACTCAAACACGGAAGATAGCCAACAAGCATAAGCATCAGTCTTTAACCTTTTTATAAACATTTACGGCCAACTGTAAAAATCATGGTCATGCTTACACATACATCTAAATAGGTTTGCAATGAAAAGTAGAGATTTTGAGTGCGAAGAACATTTTTTCTAGTGGAAAAATTAAACAAAAAAATAAAAGCTGTGATTTTATTGAATGAACCCAAAAATACAAACATAGTCGCTCACTTCTATAATTTGGAACCACAAAGTTTTAAGACCACGTTTTCGGTGTGCTAAATACACCGACTCTTCCATGAATATCTATCGCTCTTACAGCGAAAAAATATCTCTGTCCCTCTTGAAACTGCGTTAACGTTACGGCCATTGGAAGGAGCATGGCCTTCACATCACCAACATGTCTCCAAGACTCCTGGGAAGCAATACACGATTCTTGATATGCATATATCTGATAACTAGTTATTTCAGCATGTTTTTCATTTAATTCATCCATTGTCCATGAAATAATAATGCCAGAGTCTATATTGTTAATACGTATTGAAGGGCTTGGTGGTGGAGCCTTCCAAGATGGATTATTAACCACTAAAGGGGCTTTTGGTAAAAGTGATGGGATCGAACTTTTGTTCATTGCATCCAACATGTTTCTATCCGTCGAATTATCTGAAAAAAAAACAAAAAAAAAAGTGTCAATAACAAAGCCACAATAAAATATATAAATATATGTCAATAATGTAAATACTGCAATATTACCATTTCTAGTATGTTTTTTCGGGGAAATATTATTTTCAGGAGAACTGCTGAATGAGTCAACATGCTTATCATTTTTCGTACAGTTTATGTCTTTCGCGAAATTAAATACAGTTTTGGAATTATTTGTGCTCAATTTATCATCCTCAATAGTCAAATCAATTACGGCTTTGTTGACTTCAATCATCATTATTGATTGTGAAGACGTATTCTTGTGAAAATTGTTTCCAGTATTCTGACGACATGAAGCCTTCTTCAAGTTTACTGAGCCTAATAGAGTTTGGTTTGCCGTCTCCAAGTAATTTTTTTGGGATTTGTCCTGCCTGGAAAAATTAAACATTTACACTCATCAGAATACGCTTACGCAACAAATGTTGAAATAATATTGACAATATTTTATAGGAAATTCAAAATTATTTTTATTTTCTCACTGTGACATAAGGACAAAAACTGGAATCTAAATCCCAAAAAAGAAAACAAGACCAAATAAAGCAAAAACAATTAAACAATTTAATACCATTGTTTGATTACTTTGGTAGCCGCTAATATATTTTCAAAATAGTTCAAATCATAAGTTTGTGTTCTCAGACATAGTCCAACATTCCTCCATTGAAAAATTGTCAGCGAAATACATATGCATCATACCTTCATAGGGCATCCCATTTTACATGAGACAATGCTTACAAAATATCTTCAAACACTGATTAGCTCACCAACTATATATACTATATATATATATATATATATATATATATATATATATATATATATATATATATATATATAGATATATAGATATATATATATATAGATATATATATATATATATATATATATATATATATATATATATATATATATATATATACATATATATATATATATATATATATATATATATATATATATATATATATATATATATATATATAATGTTTGGCCAGGTTGTAGTACCTCATGATAAACAATTCCCTTCCAATCCCACCATACACACAGCATAACCTTATATGGTGTCCATCCTGGCTTTGAAATCGTTTGTGATGATTCACTTTTTTTTTGACCATGATCTTTTTCGAACGACATTCTCATATCTTACTTATTTTCCATGATGCCCGTAATGATTTGCGTTGCGTTTTATTAGCATTTCGCAAATGGAAATTCGGTCGATCAAATTTTTTTGTGTTAATTCATGCGGCATCCAAACTTTGTGAATCCGGCCTTACGCAAATGGTTCAAAACTGTTTGGTGATGAATATTCAGTTCCTTAGCAATGTCATGGCCACTTATGTGTCGGTCTTCTTCAATTTTTTGTAAGATTTCATCGACTTTTTCAGTGATTGATCGACCTGAGCGAGGTGCGTTTTTGGCATAAAAATTTCCAGAACAACAGTGAGCGAACCATCTCTTTTGATAAAATATCTTGACCGTAGACACCACAAATTTCTTAACGAGTCTGTGATGCATTCTCTTCTTGATCGTAAAGATATTGTAAAATATAACGAATTTTTTCAGAAATATCACTCATTTTTAAATGAATACAACTTTTGACACGAATGACGAATTACGAAGCTGTCCATATGAAAATTGTAGACTGGAATGTAACCTTTCAAACGCATGCCAGTTTGACTCAATCTGATTAGTATTACCCGATACATGACAACGAACACCATCTAGTGACAAAAAAGGCTCAATACATTTTAGGCCATATATATATATATATATATATATATATATATATATATATATATATATATATATATATATATATATATATATATATATATATATATATATATATATATATCTATATATATTTCTATATATATGTATATATATATATATATATATATATATATATATATATATATATATATATACGAGTATATATATAGATATATATATATATATATATATATATATATATATATATATATATATATATATATATATATATATATACGAGTATATATATAGATATATATATATATATATATATATATATATATATATATATAGATATATATATATATATATATATATATATATATATATATATATATATACGAGTATATATATAGATATATATATATATATATATATATATATATATATATATATATATATACATATATATATATATATATATTTTTATATATATATATATATATATATATATATATATATATATATATATATATATATTTATATATAATATATATGTACATATATATACATATATATGTAAATATATATATATATATATATATATATATATATATATATATATATATATATATATATATATTTATATATATGTACATATATATACATATATATGTAAATATATATATATATATATATATATATATATATATATATATATATTTATATATATATATATGTATATACATTAATACATATATATATATATATATATATATATATATATATATATATATATATATATATATATATATATGTATATATATATATATATATATATATATATATGTATCTATATATATAATATATATGTACATATATATATACATATATATATATATATATATATATATATATATATATATATATATATATATATATATATATTGTTACATGTACAAATAATTTTGCGAGCTACTTTCGGAATTGTTTTCACAACCGTTAGGAACATCATGATCAACAAACGAATGTACTCGAAAACCCACCAAGCATGATCAACATCCGAAAGTGACGTCACTGCCCATTCAGTATTGCTCGAATATTCCAGGTAGTTCGCCAATGTACGATAAATGGATTGAATGACTAGAGACCCTATCTATATAAAGGCGAGCTGAATGAATGGGGGAATTATTACAACCGCGATATAGTTTAACTGCGATAGTGTGGAGTGCGAATTAAAAGCGATATTGATTGTGAAGTGATAGACAGTTGAAGTAAAAATTGATAGACAAGTCGTAAAATAGTGAAATCAATTATTGTGTATTTTTAGTAAATAAACTCTTTTAACTTAATTTAAAACACATTGCATTTTCACTTTCCCCGAACATTAAAACTATTGGCCTTGAACCATAACACGCGACAATATGCATGTACACATACTCAAACACACACACACACACACACACACACATACATATATATATATATATATATATATATATATATATATATATATATATATAGATATGTGTATATATATATATATATATCTATATATATATATATATATATATATATATATATATATATATATATATATATAGATATGTATATATATATATATATATATATATATATATATATGCTAAAAGTGAGTTCTTCGTTTTTTGCGATGTCGAAATTTGTTGAATTTGCATTAAATTTTGTTTGTGGAATCAATTTTCTGCTGCGGATAACGTTGAGGATGGTGCAGAAAGCCTATGGTGATGAGGCTGTCTAAAAAAAAATGTTTACAAGTGGTATAGTGAGTTCCAAGCCGGCCGTGAACGTGTCGAAGACGAAGAGTGTCTATATATATATATATATATATATATATATATCTATATATATATATATCTATATATATATATATATATATATATATATATATCTATATATATATATATATATATCTATATATATATACATACAGTCTTCCACAAAAGTCAAGGTACAGTGATAAATATCATGAAAATTGTTTGATATTTTTATTTAAAAAACCTATAGTGATAAAATTTTTTTGGTATTACTTCAACTATAATCATCACACTTTAAATTCATGTAAAACAAAACGAAAATTCTGTCGTATTAATATATTATTACATATGATGTGTTGGAAAGTCAATGAATGAAGTCCACAAAAGTCATGGTACACCTAAAGAAAAATGATACAAATTGTAATTATAGTCTTGCATAGTTATTTGAATTATACTTTTCTTAATATTTTGTCGGATATCCTTTCATCTGAATTACTGACTTCAGTCTTTTAGGCATAGAATATACCAATTTTTTAGTAAATTCGCTGCTGATTCTGGCCCACTCCTCCAACATAGCATCCTTAAGCTGCGCCTTGCTTGATATCACTCTTTTTCGGATTTTTATCTCAAGCTCATTCCAAAGATGCTCTATAGGGTTCAAATCAGGGCTTTGAGGCGGTGTAGCAAGCATGCGAGTATTGTACAATAGCCACATTCGAACTTTATGCGCAGTGTGCTTAGGGTCATTGTCCTGTTGAAACAAGAAATCTTCTTGCATACCTAATTTGGCTGCACTTTGTTTCATGTTGTTTCGTAGAATCTCTAAATAAGAGTTCTGATCCATAGTATTTTCGATGAATGTCAGATTTCCAACTCCAGCAGCAGCCATGCAACCCCAAACCATAACACCACCGCCTCCATGTTTTACTGTTTTAATAGTGTTCTTGGGATTAAATGCTTCTCCTACTTTTCGCCAGACCCTCTTATGCCCATTTACACCAAATATACAAAATTTAGACTCATCCGAAAATAAAACATTATCCCAAAACGTTATTGTTTATGCTTTTGCAAATGTTATTCTTTTTTGTTTGTTTATGGAACTTACAAGAGGTTTTCTTCTAGGCGTACGAGATGAAAATCCAGCTTCTACGACAGCTCTACGCACAGTTTCTGCGCTAACCTCCTTCTTATCATTAATTCCAAGAACATCGCAGATTTTTCTACAGCTTAGAAATGGATCTTGTTTTACCATTCGCGAAATTTTTCTCTTGTCCTTTGCACTTAGTTTAGATGGACGACCTGTTCGGGGCACATTTTCCACTCTATTTTCCTTCTTAAATCGATTTATCACTTTTTGAATGGTTGACCGACTTCGCAACACTAGTTCAGCTATTTCAGAATATGATTTGCTCTGATTTGAATGCAGATTAATAATTATTTCACGCTCCTTAATACTCAACTCCTTTCGACTCATTTTTTAAAAATTTTATTAAATAAAAGATACACCACGAATACGGACGCGATATTAAAGACAGCGGCCTACGGTTGTTAACTCACTCTGATAATATGAACTTGGGGGATTCCCCTTTTTACAAATAACAGGGCATTTTCTGCAACTGTACCAAGACTTTTGTGGAGTAGAAAAGAGACATTGCCAACAAAAAATTATTGTCTTCAATGATTATTATTGCCGAATCCCTTTAAATTTATGAAAACTTAAATTCAACAGAACTCGTATTATTACCATTTCATAACTTTTGATTTTCAAATAAAAATATTGATTCAGTAATACAATTTTCAGTTACCGATTCTCTGTACCTTGACTTTTGTGGAAGACTGTATCGTGGTGTGTTACGGTTCGCGGCCGATAATTTTAACGTTCCGGGAAAGTGAAAACGCACTATCTTTTAAATTAAGTTAAAAGAGTTTATTTACTAAGATTGTACAATCATTCATTTCACTATTTTACAAATCACATTTTAATTCAATTTTCACTGTCTATCAATTTATATTCCAACTGACTGTATCACGAAAATCACTTCGCTATCAATCAATATCGCCTTTAATTCGCGCTCTACTCTTATCGCAGTTTTTATTGTTACTATATCTCCCCCATTCATTTGAGCTCGGCTTTATATAGGGTCTCTAGTCATTCAATCCATTTCTCGTATATTGGCGAATGTTCTGACGAGAATGTAGTAATCGAGCAGTCACACAAGCACCTTCCTAACCCTTATCCAAAATTTTACTTGCAGATTTAGAAAAAGATTTCATTACTTCCATTCATAGTTGTAATTTATAAAACATTTTTTTTTCTCATTATTATTATTAAACGTAATTTTATATTAATTTTCCTTTATATTAAGTTTAAATGTTTCCCTTTAATAATATTCTTCATGAGATTTAACTTTTATTACAATTTACAATATTTTTCTTTTTTCTTTACTTCAGTTAATTCTTTGAAAAAATTTAAATCTGCAAATTAAAATTTCGGACATGGGAACACTGGTTGAGTGCATCCCGTCCGTGTATTGCATTACTGAATGCAATCTAACTCGGCTGAGAGAGTAGCTATACTGGAGGTACCGTTGCAATAGGGAAAAATAAAATAAAGACTTGGACGCATCGGAGAGTGAACGGGAGATTGCGAAACGGCAAACACGGCGAATGGGTTGTGAGCAATCATTTTTCACGGATTTTATAGCGCTTGTCTTGTCGGGTCTTCCGTTAAAGTATATAAAAAATAGTTTTGGTGTCCCAATTCGATCATTTGGGGTACGATTTCGCAGCAAAGTGCGGGCGCTTAGAAAACATAAATATCACCTCGAGAGTGACGGATTTGTGACGCGGAAGTTTCGTCGGAAGGATCACGAAGTGCAAGATCGAAAACCCCGGTTTTGCGTTATTCGAGCTTAAGGTTGTCTCCAATCCAACGAGAATTGTCCCAGCTCGACCATGGACCGCCCTTTCGCATTTCCCTTGCTCGGAAAACGTGAAAAGCTAGCGCAGGGCATCCCACGGTTGTGTTGTGTGTGATTAAATTTAATATCGTCGCCCAATACGCAAATCTGCGACTACCCACCATACAATCCGTGGAACGTGACGCGATCGAAAAATCGACGCCGAATCAAGGAGTGAAGAGTCACGCAAAACTCCGCGGTTGCTCTAAAACCTAACCACCTCAAGTTGTTACAAATCGCAATACGGGCTCAGAAGGCAACAAGGAATTCAAGTTCCAAGAGTCGTCGTCCACCTCCCAATCATGAGAGCGTGATTCAGTTATAGTAGTCGTTCTCAGTTTTAGTAGCGGATGGGCATATCCGTCGCGTTTTTTTTTTTGTTTTTCAAAATATTTGCTTTCTCGAAGTTGTCCAGTGTGATCGTAGAAAATAAATTTATCGTTAAACTGCTGCGAGGAGAACCTTGAATTGCCCTACAAACAAACTTGATGCTGTCTCCACTTGGAAACGGGCCACTTAGTAATTGAGTGAATTATATTCACAACATGTATCTGATCTAGATTTTTCAGCAACAGCTCACGGTCACAGATTGACTTCTCACTCCATCGATTTGCATTTGGAACGAATTGTGCGTGCAACGAGAAAAAATCTCCAGTATGAATAACGCTTCACGAGTCGAACAGCAATTTCCCAAAAGGCAAAAAGAAAAACATGTTAGGAGTTTTGTGCTCGCGTACCCGTGCTTAGTTTCCCATTAGCGAATTTGAAAAGGATGGGAATCATTGGTTCCAACCGATGTTTTGATTTCGCGTATTGTGTATGATCTAATATTCGGATATAAGGGAGAATTCTGAACATAAAGACCCTGGCGGTGAGAATAATGAAAGCATGACGAGTACGTCGTTCGCGGTTTTTGGTGACAGATTACATTTGAGCAAAGCGTATTATCGTTTGTACGTGCTGTGTTTGCTTAAAAATTCAGTTACAAGTGATCACTATAGTTTTTGGCAACGATTAATTGTTCGAATACTATACAATTTATGCAATTGGAACTGATGGAAATAGTCTAGATGGGGGTTTGCTAGGACGTGAGTGGCTGCCCTGTTTGCTAGGACGTGAGTGGCTGCCCGGAGCCGCCACTGCCGTCAAGATAGCTCGCGCTTGATCGGAAGATATTGTAAAACTCCGCTTGTCGCGGTTCGAATTTGGGCAGTCCCCAAATCTCCAGCAGCAATTAAATTTAAAATCGTGTTCTGCCACGGGGCGAAATCAATAAGCCATCGCGAATAAATAATTGTGGAATATCGAATTCTCAACACGAGTTTTAGAGAGCAACTGGGAATAGGAAAAAGTATGAAAATGGAAAGTGCGATTGAGAGCTGAACCCGTGAACGCGTGAAAATGTGCAAACAGAGTCGCCTTCCTCGTCATTATCCATCTTCATTGTCGTCGTCGTGATAGTAAGTAATTGACAAAGCAAGTATTTACTTTCGAGCGTGCAACAATCGTGTAAAAAGTATGTGAAAGTTTCCGAAATTTCACCAAACCTTATGTGCGGGCTCCAGTTTCCCATTTCACACGAATGTTTTTCGCTTCTTCAGCAGTCGCGATCGTTTCTTGTTAATCAGTCCGTACTTATTTCGGTATTTTCACCGTGAAGAATGAGCCAACAACGTGAACCACCGTGCCCCATTCTTATTAAAATTCGCCCATGAAAGTTCGCAATTGGTGGTGGTGGTGGTGGAGAAGAAAAACGTTATCCCCGTACTTTGCTCCACGTGTGCTTTGTGCATTCCCAAGCTATCGCTAAATAATTTTGACCTGTAGATTTTTGTGAGCTGAACAATTACCAGTAAGGTAAGCGAAGATAATTTATTAGTTGATGATAGTAATAGGGAATCAAATGTCTCCCGAAATTCAGGAAAAGGATTAACTGGACGGAGCACACAGTCATCTAGCTGTACATTTCCCGTGAAAATCACCAAAGGTCCGCGTGGCCTAGGAATTTCAATATCAGGTAGAGTCGATTCGAACGCATCATTCCCAGGACTTATACGAATTAAGCGCCTATTTCCGCATCACGCTGCATGGTCAACGGGACAGCTGCAACCGGGTAGTATCATATTACAAGTAAATGGGAAATATAAAATCCAAGTGTTTAGGTTAATATTTTTAAATTATCATATGACATTTTCAAATCTACCGTTGCAGAAATCTCCAAGTTTAGCCAGTACTGCGCCCGACATGATTTTGGTTCGGTTTAAACTCATCTCATTTTGAGTATATCCGTTATTTTCGTGATTTCTGCTTTATTTTGTAAATCATATGGATACTTGTATACAAAAAAAACTTATATACAAAAAACACGAACATAAATTTCTAAAAATTCACAATTTGCATGTAGTAGGAGTAGTAAGAGAAAATAAAGTGAAGAACCTCATTTTAATGGGCAGGATAAAATTTCGCGTATCCGTTATTCTGACGGCGATATCAGAGTCTCAGGCAAATTCACAGGCTTCAATACCTTCAATAATATTGATTTGATAAAGCTGCAAGCCATCTTAATAGGACTAACGTTTTAACTTGAAGTTAATTAATCGGACAAATACTTTATTCAAATTTGGTTTAAGGCAATTACCTTTCGTGATATATAATATATTGTAACTATATGTTTTGGGTCATGATGTGGGACAAACTTAACCTGTACACACGTGAAGTTTTGTCATATTTACCTTTAGGAAGAAAGCTGTTTAATTGCTCCGTAATTTTTCTTTATCAAAACATTCTAATTTTTTTGATTAATGTTAAATTTGGATTATATATGTATAACCTAGTCTATTTTGAATTGAAGGATAATAAAATAATCTGGAATTAATGTTAACAGAAACTCGGTCTTTCCATTTCGTTCTACCTGACCGGGTATAGGACCCGCATCGATGGCAGGCTCCTCCGCTAATATGGGCTAGCCATCGGGCGCGCTCTTTCTTTTCCTTTGTTAACAGGGGCTCTTGCCGGATAGAGTGGCCTTCCGCTCGCATGCCCATTTATGACTTAGGGTTATGTGATTTCATTGCATAACGCTATGGCATAAATCGGCTAAGCTTGTATTCCTCATTTGAGGAAAAAGGTCATAGAAAGTACTTTTGTACAGGGTCTGCATAATCAATAACCGGACTGATCTCAGGAAATTTTTTATTGGCAAAATATGTACAATTTATCTTTAGAAATCTTCAAAGTAGTCCCCATTGGAGTCGATAACACGCTGATACCGGATTTTCCAATCCCCAAACGCTCCCTGGAAGTCGGCAACCTCGATGCTGTCTAGAGCCCTCGTCGTAGCACGTTGAACGTTTTCCAGAGTCCCGAACCGCGTCCTCTTAAGGTGTCTCTTGATCTTGGGGAACAGAATGAAGTCCGCTGGTGCCATATCCGGGCTGTAAGAACTCTGGTTCGGTTTGCAGTCGATCAAGGATTTCCGAAGCGACAGCAACACGACGCTCATTTTCCTCATCAGTCAGGTGTTTGGGTACCAGCTTCGCGC
Organism: Odontomyia ornata; assembly: GCA_963969285.1. Lineage (NCBI taxonomy): Eukaryota > Metazoa > Arthropoda > Insecta > Diptera > Stratiomyidae > Odontomyia > Odontomyia ornata. The sequence continues at coordinate 277,343,734 of OZ017738.1, read as the reverse complement.
AGATCTTCCTCATGCCCAGATCGTTCTTAATAATGTTGTGAACGGTCATCTTATCAATTCCAACCTCATCACGCACACACGGACTCCGCTCTCGCTCGATGCTATCTCTCCAAGCGCTTGGAGGCAACTGCTGCAGCCTGGTTTCCTTTACCTAGACCCCCACCACCACTACAGCGTCAGATACCGGTTAGCAGACGGCGCGGGGCAGGCTCAGTCCGGTTACTTATTATAGAGACCCTGTATGAGTTTTTCACTCAAATGGGAAATACATGGCCACTTCAACGTTTGGATCTTGATCCAGTTGGGAGGGTGCCAGGGGGCATCTGGATACCCCACTATTATTTGTGGGCCATAAGTCTCGTCGGTAACGACGAAGTCATCTTAAGTCCGTCTGTTTTACCCAGGCCCTCTGAGTCAGCAATATTCTTTGACCCTTAGTAGGTTACCTCCTTCTCGACTTCGGTCGATATTTCTTTAACCCCGAAATTCGTGGATGCGAAATTTTTTTGTAGTGGGTCCTTGTGCTGGGGAAAAGAACCCGCCCCACGACACTGCAACGCTAGCCTGCCTGCACATTCACGCGTCCCCAGACAAGGCCAATCTCGGTGGATATCAACATCCTCTTTCGCCGAGGCAGCAGACAATCGCGGCAGTCCTTCACGGACCTTATATCTACTCATTTCACTACAAGAACTACCTGGAATCTGCGAGCAATTCTGAATACCCGCAGTGACGTCACTTTCAGATATTGATCATGGATCATTCTTGTGCTAACGAGTACATTCGTTTACTTTTCAATTAATATTGATAATGATGTTATTAATAGTTGCGACAACAATTGCGACAGTAGCTCGCAGAATTGTTTAGACATGTAACACTGCCCCACCTCAGTTCTTTTCGCCCCGAAAAGACTTGTCGCGAGTCGTAGTTAAGTCAGCCTGGATTTAATATGGGGCAAGAGGGTCCAGGTGCACGATTTTCATTTTAGCTCTCGGCTTACGGTGTTCCTGTATGCGATATATGACGTCGTTGATTCGCTTTGTAACTCGGTATGGTCCCTTCCAATTATGCTGCAACTTCGGAGACCTACCCTTCCGCCGTTGTAGGTTATATAGCCACGCCAAGTCATCTTGCTGGAAGCCAGTAGAATTTTCCTTTAGATCATACCTGGTCTTCATGCGATCAGTAGCCGATTCGAGGTGTTTTCGCACTGTCCGATGTATCTGGTTCAAGCGTTGCCTTAGCTCACTTGCGTACTCCGAGATCGTTTGGGGTTTCTCGGGGGGCGTTCCGATTTTTATATCAGCCGGCAGACGAATAGACTTTCCAAAAATAACTTTGGCTGGGGCTTCGCCCGTCGATGCATGTTCGGCAGCTCTATACGCCATCAAGAATAATGGGATGTGCCGGTCCCGGTCCCGGTCCCAATTTCGCTAAGGTCTTGTTAACACCAAGGTGGCCTCCCGAGGATGCTTCGTGCATTTCCTTAACCACATCGTGGATTCGGCTTTTGGGAAGTATAGTTTGCATCCTATAGGAGGTGCCATCCGCCGTTTCCCATTTCCGCTTGAGTACGCCACTCTCCACCTGAAGGGAGTCCCATTGTGCCCAATAGCTTTTCAGGGTTGCGCCAAGCATCGAAACGCCCTTCCATTCAGGTCGCCCGGTTGTCTCCTTCCATAATAGTAATGGTCAGATGTCTTCATCGGCTAGCTGGGCATTTCGAATCTCCTCCAATGACCAACCTTCATCGAATTCGGACGTTATCACTCGCAGATCAACGGTCGGCTCCTTTTCCTCAATCCGTCGGCAATGCTTGCAGTTAGCTGGACATGGACGATGAGATAGGGCGTCAGCATTTCCTTGAACTCCGCCCTCCCGATGAACAATTTTGTAGTGGTATGACTGCAATCTTTAGATCCATCTCGCAACTTGTCCCTCGGGGTTTTTGAAGTTAAGCAGCCATGTCAGCGATACATGGTCGATTCGAAGAACAAATTTCTGGCCATATAGGTACTTGTGGAACTGTTTGGTGGCCTCTATTATAGCCAATAGCTCCTTCCTGGTCACGCAGTAGTTCCTCTCACTTTTCGAAAGAACTCGACTGTAATACGAGAGGGCTCTTTCTTCACCATTGATCTGCTGGGAGAGTACAGCTCCAATCCCGCCGTTGCTCGCATCGGTGTCAACTACAAACATTTTTCCGGGTTTTAGATATGCCAGCACGGGTGATTTATACAGTTTCTCCTCCAAGGTCTCAAAGGCTGCCTGGCATCGTTCATTCCAGACATACGAACGATTTTTCTCGGTTAACTTATGGAGTCACTTAGCTATTTTGGCAAAGTCTTTAACGCATCTTCGATAGAAGGTCTCTAGACCTTGTTGCTTGGTGTTGGCCAGCTTTTCACGGCTTCAATTTTCTCAGGGTCAGTTTTGACCCCTTCTGCTGATACGATGTGTCCCAGATATTTTACTTCAGCTCTGAAAAGGGTACACTTGTCGGGACTAAGTTTCAGATTCGCCAGTCGCAATCGGGAGAATACCTCTTCTATGTTTCGCACATGCTCTTCGAACGTTCTCCCGATAACAATGATGTCATCTAGGTACACCAAACAGGTCTTCCAGGTTAGGCCTCGTAGTAAGTATTCCATCAGGCATTCGAAGGTGGCTGGAGCATTGCAAAGCCCAAATGGCGGTCTTCTCTCGGTCCTTCTTGTCGATTTCTACCTGCCAGTAGCCGCTCTTGAGATCGAGTGTAGAAAACCATTTTGCGTCGGCTAAAGTGTCCATGATGTCGTCGATGCGTGGAAGCGGGTAACCATCTCTCTTAGTGACGTCGTCGAGCTGCCTTTAGTCGACACAAAAACGAGTGCTACCATCCTTTTTCTTTACTAGAACTACTGGCGCGGCCCATGGACTGATAGAAGGTTCGATAGCACCTTGTTTTCCCATGTCCGAGATCAGCGCGCACACTTGTCGAACCGGCTTGGCTCCCTGTGTATCTATGACGTGAGTTGATGACCAAGGCCGAACGCCTTGGTCATCCGGGTTTGCTGAGAAAATGTCACTGTACTTCGTGACCAGATCAGAGGCTCGCTTGAATAACTGCACTGGCAATTTGGTTTCAATATTGCAGACGTGAATTCTCGGGCTTTGTCTGTGTCTTGCCTCCTTTTACAATGATAGTCGTGAGTGGCTTGCAAAGAGGTGATGGTGGAAACAGGCTGGCAGCTGCTGATGACTTCTCCCGCTTTGATGCTCGTGGTTGAGTCTGCGGTGTTAAGGACTCTAACCGGCACCTATCCGTTTCTTATAGATCTTACAAGGCTTCGTCCTACAATCAAACTGCGCAATGCCGATGCCTTCGTTGGCTCTATCAGATAAGATCGGCGGTCTCCAGAATCACTATCTAGCTTGGCCCATACAATGCTCTTGAAAGATTTCGGTACATCAGTTTCGGCACATACTACCACATTCATCTTGGGAATTTGGACGCTGGGATCCTCCATCAATACTTCGACATTCCGCCATTTCAATACCTATTTGCCCAAATCCAGCGTGATTCCATGTGGTCGCAAAAAATCCATTCCGAGAATGCAGTCATCCAGAAAATTATGTCGGAACGCAATGTCTCTCCCAACTGTATCTGGAGGTTCACCTCTCCATGGACAGGTGCAGTTTCTCCCGTAGCTGTCCGTAGTGAGAAAATCCTGCCCTTGTGAAGTAGTCGTTGCCTAACCAGGTCTGGTCGGATAATCGATCGGGTACCACCTCGATTGGTATGGTGCAATGTTCTCCATCAACTTGACCCGGAAGGCATAAGTCTGCTTCTTCACGATGCAGTCTTGACACGGTGATGGTGATGCTGGGAACGTCGATCCTCCCAGCCAACCTCTGCCCCACGAAGTTGGCTCTTACATGTTCCCCGACCCCTCCCGGGCTAAGTGCCTTGGGATAGAATAAGCTCGGGCGCACGCCTTGAGCCAGTGAATGGAGAAATACTTCTCGATTTTCTTGCTTCTATAATTTTCTTTTATATTATTATGCTGACTTAATTGCTTACCAACTAAAATAATGAAGACAATTTACCAATTAAAAGATCAAAGTTCAACTGTAATGTTGTTTTTAACGCCATCTCTCTGTGACTGGTGCAACCACAAAGCTCAAGCTTTCGCTCGATTTGCCTCATTGCAAATGCGTCTAACCAATTCATTCCACTGAGGCGGTACGTTTGATTGCGAAGTATTGTGTGTATATGTTTGATACTTAATGAGTATGGATATACACCCGCTTCTGCTAATCCATGATACGACGCCGCGCCCACAGATGCTTTAATTATATAATCGTTGTCGCATTTATTAATTACCCTATATAAAGCCGAGCTGAATGAATGGGGGTGATATAGTTATAGTAAAAACTGCAATAAGAGTGGGGCGCGAATTAAAGGCGATATTGATTGATAGTGAAGAGATTTTCGGGATACAGACAGTCGGAATATAAATTGATAGACCGTGAAAATTAAATCAAAAAGTGGTTTGTAAAATAGTGAAATTAATGATTGTGCATTCTTAGTAAATAAACTCTTTAAACTTATTTTAAAAGACAGTGCGTTTTTACTTTCCCGGAACATTAAAATTATCGGCCGCGACCCGTAACACGCGCCAATGGTGTCAGAAGTGAGAAAGGAAACTTTGAAAGTGAAAACTTTTAAACATTTTTATAGTGCACAAGTGTGAAATTTAACGTGGAAACTGGTAGAAAAAAGCCAATATAATACCACGAAGCCTAAATTTAAAAATTAATGAATTGACCATGTCGAAGCTCAAGGAAGAGTTGGAAACAGAAACACCGAAATTAAAGGAACCAGAAAATGCGCTGATGCAATTGTTGATGCTGATGCGGCAAGAGCAGCGACAACAGTCATCCAGTTTGACTGCGAAGCTAATTGAACAATTAGCGAAGCTAAATGAACAATCAGCGAAGCTAAATGAACAATCAGCGAAGCAAAATGAACAATCCTCAAAGCTAGACCAGAAGCTGGACCAACAAGCATTCGAAATCAAGGCAGACATCACACTGAAGATGGAGGAGCAATCAACGAAGCTAGACCAACATTTAATCGAAATCAGGGCAGATTTGCAAAAACAGTCGACTGATTTGAAAGCAGATTTGCAAAAACAAACAACCGAAATAAAAGCGGAGCTCGGTAGTCTGATCAAATAAATTAAATGCGTCAAGGAAAAGGTTTACCAGGTCGAGGAGAGAATCAACCATGAGATGGAAAAAATGAAAAAGGAATTAGAAACAGCGAAGGCAGTTGTAACCACCTCACCAGCCCCGCTTATAACCGCAGTGCAAAGCACATCCAAAAATGTGAAAGCACCAATATTCGACGGGCAAACGGTCTGGAGTAACATATTTACAAAATTCAGTTTGAAGTCGCCGCTCAGACAAATCACTGGAATGAGCAGGAAAGAGCAACTGCATTAATTCTTGCTCTAAGAGGCCCAGCTGCCGAGCTTTTGCAGACTATCCCCATTGAGTTGCACTCAAACTCGGCTGCTATAATGAATGCGCTTGACATGCGTTATGGAGACGATCATCTGAAGTAGATTTATCGGTCACAAGTACGGCATCGAGCTAGGCCAAGACATTGAGCGACCGGCACTTTTGGCTTACTCAGCTTACGGCCCCGAACATCGGGATGACACATCGACAGAAGCATTCATTAGCGCATTAAAGGACCAGGAATTGCAACAAGCCGTGCGTTTAGCTGAAAAACAAACGGTTAAGGACGCATTGGCTTATAGTCTGAACTTTGAGGCATCGAAAAATCTGGCTCGTACCACTGCCCGGGATTGTGAGGTAGTGGCAGACGAGTGCAGGTGTGAGCGCGTGGAAATTGAGCGAGAACCGCATGTAAATGGTGCGCCTAGATGCTGGAATTGCGGTGAGAAGGGGCATATGCAAAGAGACTGCAAGAAGCAAAGAAAACTGAGCTATTGTGCAGGATGTGGAGCTAGGACAAATTGAGGGGTCGGGGAACATGTAAGAGCCAACTTCGTGGGGCAGAGGTTGGCTGGGAGGATCGACGTCCCCAGCATCACCATCACCGTGTCAAGACTGCATCGTGAAGAAGCAGACTTATGCCTTCCGGGTCAAGTTGATGGAGAACATTGCACCATACCAATCGAGGTGGTACCCGATCGATTATCCGACCAGAACTGGTTAGGCAACGACTACTTCACAAGGGCAGGATTTTCTCACTACGGACAGCTACGGGAGAAACTGCACCTGTCCATGGAGAGGTCAACCTCCAGATACAGTTGGGAGAGACATTGGGTTCCGACATAATTTTCTGGATGACTGCATTCTCGGAATGGATTTTTTGCGACCACATGGAATCACGCTGGATTTGGCCAAACAGGTTTTGAAATGGTGGAATGTCGAAGTATTGATGGAGGATCCCAGCGTCCAAATTCCCAAGATGAATGTGGTAGTATGTGCCGACACTGATGTACCGAAATCTTTCGAGAGCATTGTATGGGCCAAGCTAGATAGTGATTCTGGAGACCGCCGATCTTATCTGATAGTGCCAACGAAAACGTCCGCATTGCGCAGTTTGATTGTAGGACGAAGCCTTGTAAGATCTATAAGGAACGGATAGGTGCCGGTTAGAGTCCTTAACACCGCAGACTCAACCACGAGCATCAAAGCGGGAGAAGTCATGAGCAGCTGCCAGCCTGTTTCCACCATCACCTCTTTGCAAGCCACTCACGACTATCATTGTAAAAGGAGGCAAGACACAGACAAAGCCCGAGAATCAACGTCTGCAATATTGAAATCAAATTGCCAGTGCAGTTATTCAAGCGAGCCTCTGATCTGGTCACGAAGAACAGTGACATCTTCCCAGCAAGCCCGGATGACCAAGGCCGAACGAGTATAGTTATTCACGTCATTGATACACAGGGAGCCAAGCCGATTCGACAAGTGAGCGCGCTGATCTCGGACATGGGAGAACAAGGTGTTATCGAGCCTTCTGTCAGTCCATGGGCCACGCCAGTAGTTCTAGTAAAGAAAAAGGATGGTAGCACTCGTTTTTGTGTCGACTATAGGCAGCTCGACGACGTCACTAAGAAAGATAGTTACCCGCTTCCACGCATCGACGACATCATGGACACTTTAGCCGACGCAAAATGGTTTTCTACACTTGATCTCAAGAGCGGCTACTGGCAGGTAGAAATCGACAAGAAGGACCGAGAGAAGACCGCCATTTGGGCTTTGCAATGCTCCAGCCACCTGTTACATAACCAGTATACCCTATGTATACTGGGAGCTCATTTGATGTGTATCCAATATACATCATCAAGGCTCCCGGGGAAAGAACTCGCTGTAACACCACTTACCTGCTACTCTGTCCATTTAAACTATATCAACAAAAGACGAGAGTTTATTTTATGGGGTTTAACTTTATTTCCCGGTTCACTTTTTTCGAAACATTTATAAATTACACGCATTAAATTATTGAAAACCTATATTAATATTGAGTGAAGCGGTTTTCATTTGGCTGGTCGCGCTTCACACGTGAGTGCTAGCCTGTACAGGGCATCAGCTAGACGAGCTAATGGCCCGGGGTGGCCACACGGCGTGGAACGACAAAGGGCCGATTGAGGATCGCGGCGCAAGCCAACACCTCACCCCTTACCATTTCGTTGAACACTTTCGCTATACCTCCTTCTGAATATTTTGCTCGCGCAATTACCTGTGGTACTTGAAGAGTGGGTAGCAGCGCGCTCCCTTTTGGACTTGAAAAACCGACTGACTCGAATGCTTTGCCCAAGATTTTTAAATACTGTTCTTTCGTGGGCTTTCAACCTAAATTCTCTTTAAAGGTGCTGAGTAGCCGAACACGTGTGCTCTCGTTCCACGAAAGTTTTTCCTCCCCGTTTCGTCTCGCTTGCTCGGCTGGTGAATATGCGAAACTGGGGAAATTGAGCGAAAGAGTGTTTTTCGCTTAAGCTTTCGACTTCGAAAGAGTGTTTTCAACTTAAGCTTTCGGCTTTCCCACGATCTCTCGAGGTGAAATCGCGAAACTGGGGACATCGAGCGAAAGAGTGTTTATGCCGGAACTTTCGGTTTCCTTTCCGCTTACCTCTCTTCGAAGCACCCCGTTCGTTCACGATGTGAATATTATTGCGGGTTGAACTTTCTCGTTTACTTAACTGCTCGCTTATTTACTTGCGAATGTGTTTCTATGGCTAATTTTCATTGGCGAAGTACGAGTACATAGGTGTTGTTTGCTCGCTACTATTGCAGTTATGAGGCGGGAATATATCCGAGCATGTTTTCTGTGCTCGCTCGCAACATTCCTCCGGCAGTTGAAAATAGTATTTAGTGTACTTAGAGAGTACAATAAATCGTCGCACTACTCCGGTGATCTGGATTACTTAATGTATCCCCAATGGATTATGCTCGCTCTTGGTTTTTTCACAAATTTTGTTGTTGGTTGATTCTCGCTACCTTCCCTTTTGTGCAAATCATTCGTACTTATATTTCGTGCTGTTATCGCCATTGCTGTTGTCCACTGTACTTCTCGCAACGTATCTTTAACCGTTGTTCTGCTGCTGGTTTGCGCCGTTTACTAGATGGTAAAGTAGTTCTATCGCTTAATTTCGTATTTTTATTGGTAGGCGTTATAACTTCTAATTTACGTTAACTAAAGTTTGATTTTGTACAATTATATATTAATGTTCTGTTTGATTCATATTTTAATACTTCGTTTGGTACCGTAAGTTAATGCTAATTAATATGTATTACATGTCAGTGTTGCATTTGTAAATTATTACAATTAAAAATTACTTAGTTGAGGTTTGATTTTATACAATTATGTATCATATTTAATATTTTGTTTGGTACATTGAGTTCATGTTAATTAATATGTATTACATATCCATGTTGCTTTCATAAACTACTACAATTATAAATTAATAAGTTGAAGTTTGACTTTATACAATGTTTTGTTTCATTCAATCATAAGTTACTACAATGATACTCTAGTATTTCTTTGGATACAATGAGCTAGTTTGGTTCTACATAATCGTGGATTAATATTTTGTCTGCTTCAATTATTAATCAATCTATGTAATTATTCACTATTGTTTTTGTTTGATAAAATTTTAAGTCAACAAGTTCGTGTTTGGTTTGATTCTGTACAGTAAATAATCTGTGTTTCATTTGATACAATTATAAATTAAGATGTTAATATTTCATTCCTGCCGTAAACTACAGGATTATAAATTATTATTTTTACACTTAAAGAATACCGGAATTCAATTTCTTCTTTGCAATAGGTGTATAATCGGCTTTACTTGGTAAAACAATACACTTTCCTTTAAGATTCACATTCAATGCCGATTTTTCTTTTAATCAAAGGTATACATTAATGGTTTGCTTATTATTTTCATCATAACGTATCTCAAAATTGTTTTTGATATCTACAAGTATTGTTACCTATTTTGCCTTTTCTATTCTTGGAATTTTTATTCTATGTTTTGGCTTTTCATTTTTTCATTTCTTTTAAAAAGTAATGTAGTGTTTTTTCTTGCGTATGTTCTTTTTCAAATATTGTAATTACTAATTAATTCAATGTTTCTTTTGGTTAGTGGTTATTATTAGTGTGTTACTGTGCAGGTTTTAGTAAATTATAAATAGTTAGCGTTAGTGAGGATTTAATGTGGAAGGCTTTCAAAATAGTTTAAATGTGCAAAGAAATTCGTTTTTAGGGTTTTGTACTAAAATACAAAACCCTATTGCAATCACGACCTGTGTCCGTCTGTCCGTCCGTCCGTCCGTCCGTCCGTCTGTATGTCACAGCACTTTTTCTCCGAAACTATAGAGGCTACAGCCATGAAACTTTGTGGAAAGGTCAGAAGTGGTGACCTCTTGAAAGTTCAAGGGTGAAAAAATTTTTCAAAGGGGTTTAAGGGGGGTCTCCCCATATAGGGAGTTGACCCCTCAAAAAAAATTGGTAGTCGAGTAGGGTGTCATTGGAAAGGTCTCAATGAGATCTTTTCAAAACAGGTCTTAAAATTGCCTTATGAGTACCGAGGGGGGCAGGGGAAGGGGAAATGTACGAACTTTTCGCGTACCCCCCCCCCCCCCCTCGCGATTGGACACCTTCCATCCGAAAAATCTGAAAAAAATCATGAATGTAGGCCTTAATGAGTACAACAACAACAAATACATGAGAAGTCGAAATTCACTCAACCTTGTTAGAAATAGTATGATTTATCGATTTTATGTTTTCTCGAATAAAATCTAAATGGTACCCTTAAATTCAATAAAATTTAGCAAAAAGATGACTTTTTATAAGATTGATCTTTTCTGAAAGTATATTTATTTAACGAAGTTATAGCGATTTGAATTTTCCCGTATTACTATGGAACAATGTGCCCTGTATTACTATGGAAACATATGGCTATGGAGCCATATGCGCTTTTTACAGACTTAGACACTACAGCTTTGCTAGGATTTGCATGAAAATTTCAGGAATGATAGATATCATGAGGATGACTACATACAATTGAAACAAGTCGAAGAGGCAGGAGAGAGCTTTTAGCAAAAGGGCTTTGTAGCCATTCTAGGATTCGAAAAAATAGGCCATGAATCGATGCTTACAGTACAAAGGAGTGGCCCCTGAAAAAAATTTCATGAAAGGTAGCCGATATGAGTATCAAATGAAAGTTCTCTATGAGAGCTTTTCAAAACAGTTCTTAAACTGACAGTTTTTGCTTCAGTGGGGGCACAGAGAGGGGGGGAAATACATGAAAAATGTGTTTTCTCCCTCGCGAATGGACACCCGTGATCTAAAAAAATCTGAAAAAATTATCAAGCGAAATATTTATGAGTATAATTTTAACAAATACCTCAGGATTAAAAAATTCATTCAACTTAGTTAATAATATTATGATCCTCGAACATGACGTGTTTCTTAATTTTATTCGTTGCTGGTTACGGCATTTTGTAAGTTGAGTACAAAACCCTTCTGACATGAGCATAGGTCTGTCTACCCAACTTGTTTATTCTATTCATGGTTGATTAATATTCTATTAAATTACTCTTTAGGTAAGCTTCTGCTAGCATTTTCTTAAATTATGTATTGTGCGAATAGGTTAGTAGGGAAGTTTCGATAGGAAATATTGTTAAAGCTTTAGCGGTTATTTGTTGGGAACGAGTTAATATGGAAATGGGGAATGAATATTTCACACGATCGTCACGTTCGGGGATTAATTCGCTTCGGAAAGAGTTTTGCCGAGAGAATAGCTTCCCATTGATGTAGCTTGGGAGACGTTGTTGTTGTATTCTCAAGACTTTAGTGTAAGCTATCTTGGCTTTATAGGGTGCGATATAATGAGTGTGATAAATCAACTTTCCCCTGAATATGTATGGTTAATTTTGTTAATGGGAGTGGGAGTCATAGATTGAAGGTTTATGTGATTGTTTTTTCTCGCTGCTAATGAGCTTTGAAGGTATGATTAGCATTATTTCTGCAATGACGCATGAGCAAATTGAATGAAGCGATATATTGTAGCTTTCACATGCGCTAAATGTTAGGAAGTACATGAAGTATATGATATGTACCTGTATGTACTAATTCGTGGTTGGCTGGTAATTGCCTTGAAAAGCATTTGTTTTTAATTTAGTCGGCTTAATGCATTTCGTAGTGGGCAGGGCTTTTAATCTATCTATGCTGTGGGATTGTGTAGGAGGAAGAGCTTTCAAGGTATATGCATTTAATTGTCGTTTAATTGGCTTAAGTTGTCTATTATATACTTTTTTATCCGTTTGTTGTGGTAAAAAGGGAGGGTTATTAGAAATGTATTCAGCAGTATGTGTAAATAGTTGTGGATTATTTATAAATCGGAACCTACTATTTGTTATGAAGGTTTTTTGTTAAGTATAGAAATATTGTATGAGTTGTGAATGATGATGATCTGTTTCATTAAATTGAAATTAAAAGGCGAGATTGTAAGCTTAAAAGTTCTGGTATATACTTTTATTGGTTTTAGTGAACTGTTAAACAGATAAACTTCGGTGAAAATGTCTTGCGATAACAATCATTGTAAAAGATGGTCAAAGCGACACTACCACTATATGATGGGCTTGGAACATATAGTTTCGGCCTTCCTTCAAGACCCTATATGTGTTCCGTTTAATTTTTCCCTAGTGCGTGTCTGCTTAGTTTGGCATAATTGCTGGAAGACAGTACAGTGCCGTGCGAGGTCACTTCATTAGCCGTTTATACAATTTTTTAATCTCGATCTTGAGAAAACGATTGTTTAAAGAATCTTAAAGTATATATTATAGCATTCTAAGACAATTTGATACCGTTGCCATATGTAAAGTAAAAGGGTGGGAAATGGGTGGGTTTTGAATTGTCTTGCGCTTTCCACAGGAGTTTTATTGGTGACTTTTTTTAGTAGCTAGCAGTTATAATGTATTTAATGTGCAAGGAAGCGTAGGGGCTTGTTTAAAGGATACTTGGTTAATAGCGCATTTGCAAACCGTTTTGGATCAATAGCTCAGAGGCTACGACTGGATGGTAAAGTGATGTCTCTTTTGCTATGACAATACTAAATGTAGCGTGTCTGCCGAAAGTTGAAGTCGGGCAGCTCAGAGGCTATTATTTATTTTTTAGGGACTTATAACTAAAAATAGCGTGCCCTTTGACAGCTTATGTCAACGGCTCAGAGGCTGTTGTTAAACCTACTGGTTTTCATTCCAGTGGTTGTACAAATGAGACATAGAAAAAGCGTGCCTGCTGACGGTTTGCCGATTTAACTGCCACTTTTTCCGTTTCCTTACTGCTAACGTTGTGAAATCGCACATTTAGTGCTGGATGTAAATTTGGTGATTCGAGAGTGAATTGTAGTGGAACTTAAAAGAGATAATTGGTTTTGGGATAAAATCGTTGGCACTGTTGTATCGTTCTAATAACTAAAAATTCGATTGTTCCATAGTTTACATACTTCGGCTGTTTCAGCGTAGCTTGAAATCAATTTAAATTCATGGTTATTTGCCCTGAGAAATTGCCATTCTCATGTAAATTATTCTTCATATTTGTTTTGCGCAGTTTATTTATTTCGTTTGCTCTTCCATGTTATAGCATTTAAAAATTATTGCCCAGATGTCTACCTATTCAATTATGTAATTAAATGTTTGTTTTTCCTTGTTCTTTTAATTGCATCTCAGGCAATTCGAATGCTCATTCAATTTAAAAGATAAGACTTTAATATGCATGTATGTTAGGTACGCGTTATTGCTATTGTTATTGTTTTAGTAGTTGGAGTGGTAAATGGTATCATATTTCGATAACAATGCGCACGCGTTTGTTTGCTCGCTATTAAGTTTTCGTTTTGCTTATTTGTGTTTAATATTTACTTGTGATGTTTTGTGTTTTCGCATGTTAGTTGATTGAAACTTTATATCTTTATAAATTCTACGTTGGGGTTGAACGAGTTAGGAATTAGTTTGAATGACCTTCAGATAAGAAATATGAGATTTAAGGTATATGAATGGAGGAGTAAATGAATGTAGAATTAGATGTTCAATATAATTATTTGATTTTCTTTTAAGCAAGCTGATCTAGTTTGATGGACATTATGAGTAGCAATGGTGTCATGCAGGAGTTGAAGGGTTTCGGATACCAGCTGGGAAAATTGATTTTCAGCCCATTTAAATTTGCTACACAATGCGCTACATTGTGGCCGCTGCAAAACCGATATCCTACCGGCTGCGCCAATTTTGTTACATAACCAGTATACCCTATGTATACTGGGAGCTCATTTGATGTGTATCCAATATACATCATCAAGGCTCCCGGGGAAAGAACTCGCTGTAACACCACTTACCTGCTACTCTGTCCATTTAAACTATATCAACAAAAGACGAGAGTTTATTTTATGGGGTTTAACTTTATTTCCCGGTTCACTTTTTTCGAAACATTTATAAATTACACGCATTAAATTATTGAAAACCTATATTAATATTGAGTGAAGCGGTTTTCATTTGGCTGGTCGCGCTTCACACGTGAGTGCTAGCCTGTACAGGGGATCAGCTAGACGAGCTAATGGTCCGGGATGGCCACACGGCGTGGAACGCCAAAGGGCCGATTGAGGATCGCGGCGCAAGCCAACACCTCACCCCTTACCATTTCGTTGAACACTTTCGCTATACCTCCTTCTGAATATTTTGCTCGCGTAACTACCTGTGTTACTTGAAGAGTGGGTAGCAGCGCGCTCCCTTTTGGACTTGAAAAACCGACTGACTCGAATGCTTTGCCCAAGATCTTTAAATACTGTTCTTTCGTGGGCTTTCAACCTAAATTCTCTTTAAAGGTGCTGAGTAGCCGACCACGTGCGCTCTCGTTCCACGAAAGTTTTTCCTCCCCGTTTCGTCTCGCTTGCTCGGCTGGTGAATATGCGAAACTGGGGAAATTGAGCGAAAGAGTGTTTTTCGCTTAAGCTTTCGACTTCGAAAGAGTGCTTTCAACTTAAGCTTTCGGCTTTCCCACGATCTCTCGAGGTGAAATCGCGAAACTGGGGACATTGAGCTATGCCGGAACTTTCGGTTTTACTTTCCGCTTACCTCTCTTCGAAGCACCCCGTTCTTTCACGATGTGAATATTATTGCGAGTTGAACTTTCTCATTTACTTAACTGCTCGCTTATTTACTTGCGAATGTGTTTCTATGGCTAATTTTCATTGGCGAAGTACGAGTACATATTGCAGTTATGAGGCGGGAATATATCCGAGCATGTTTTATATGCTCGCTCGCAACACACCTTCGAATGCCTGATGGAATACTTACTACGAGGCCTAATCTGGAAGACCCGTTTGGTGTACCTAGATGACATCATTGTTATCGGGAGAACGTTCGAAGAGCATGTGCGAAACATAGAAGAGGTATTCTCCCGATTGCGACTGGCGAATCCGAAACTTAGTCCCGACAAGTGTACCCTTTTCAGAGCTGAAGTAAAATATCTGGGACACATCGTATCAGCAGAAGGGGTCAAAACTGACCCTGAGAAGATTGAAGCCGTAAAAAGCTGGCCAGCAACAATTAACAAGCGCCAACTACGAAGTTTTCTGGGTCTGGCGACCTACTATCGAAGATGCGTCAAAGACTTTGCCAAAATAGCTAAGTGTCTCCATAAGTTAACCGAGAAAAATCGTTCGTATGTCTGGAATGAACGATTCCAGGCAGCCTTTGAGACCTTGGAGGAAAACTGTGTGAATCACCCGTGCTGGCATATCCAAAACCCGGAAAAATGTTTGTAGTTGACACCGATGCGAGCAACGGCGGGATTGGAGCTGTACTCTCCCAGCAGATCAATGGTGAAGAAAGAGTCCTCTCGTATTACAGTCGAGTTCTCTCAAACAGTGAGAGGAACTACTGCATGACCAGGGAGGGAGCTATTGGCTATAATAGAGGCCACCAAACAGTTCCACTAGTACCTATATGCCCAGAAATTTGTTCTTCGAATCGACCATGTATCGCTGAGATGGCTGCTTAATTCAAAAACCCCGAGGGACAAGTTGCGAGATGGATCTAAAGATTGCAGTCATACGACTACGAAATTATTCATCGGAAGGGCGGAGTTCAAGGAAATGCTGAGCTCTATCTCGTCGTCCAGGTCCAGCTAACTGCAAGCATTGCCGACGGATTGAGGAAAAGGAGCCGAC
>OZ017738.1:277320491-277322991 GCA_963969285.1 Odontomyia ornata | reverse complement strand
ACAGCTTTTCCTTCAGGGTCTCAAAGGCTGTCTGGCATTGTGCGTTCCAGACATACGGACGATTTTTCTCGGTTAGCTGATGGAGACACTTAGCTATTTTGGCAAAGTCTTTGACGAATCTTCGATAGTAGGTTGCCAGACCCAGGAAACTTCGTAGTTGGCGCTTGTTGTTTGGTGTTGGCCAGCTTTTTACGGCTTCAATCTTCTCAGGGTCTGTTTTGACCCCTTCTGCTGATACGACGTGTCCCAGGTATTTTACTTCAGCTGCGAAAAGGCTACACTTGTCGGGACTAAGTTTCAAATTTGCCAGTCGCAGTCTGGAGAAAACCTCTTCTAAGTTCCGCACATGCTCTTCGAACGTTCTACCGATGACGATGATGTCATCTGGGTACACCAAGCAGGTTTTCCAGGTTAGACCACGTAGCACGTATTCCATCAAGCGTTCGAAAGTGGCTGGAGCATTCCAAAGCCCAAATGGCATCACCACAAACTGCCACAATCCGTCCCAACTGAAAATGCGGTCTTCTCTCGGTCCTTCTTGTCGATTTCTACGTGCCAGTAGCCACTCTTGAGATCGAGTGTAGAAAACCATTTTGCGTCGGCTAAAGTGTCCATGATGTCATCGATGCGTGGGAGCGGGTAACTATCTTTCTTAGTGACGTCGTTAAGCTGCCTATAGTCGACACAAAAACGAGTGCTACCATCCTTTTTCTTTACTAGAACTACAAGCGCGGCCCATGGACTGACAGAAGGTTCAATAACGCCTTGTTTTTCCATGTCCGAGATCAGCGTGCTCACTTCTCCTTGTTTGGCTATAGGGAGGCGTCTGGGTGCTTGTCGAATCGGCTTGGCTCCCTGTGTATCTATGACGTGAGTTACCAGACTCGTTCGGCCTTGGTCATCCGGGCTTGTTGAGAAGATGTCACTGTACTTGGTGACCAGATCAGAGGCTCGTTTGAATAGCTGCACTGGCAATTTGACCTGCTTCAATATTGCAGACGTTGATTCCCGGGCTTTGTCTGTGTCTTGCCTCCTTTTGCAATGATGGTCGTGAGTAGCTTCCAAAGAGGTGATGGTGGAAATAGGCTGGCAGCTGCCGATGACTTCTCCCGTTTTGATGCTCGTGGTTGAATCTGCGGTGTTAAGGACTCTAACCGGCACATATCCGTTCCTTAAAGATCTTACAAGGCTTCGTCCTACAATCAAACTGCGCAATGCGGACGTCTTCGTTGGCTCTATCAGATAAGATCGGTGGTCTCCAGAATCACCATCAAGCTTGGCCCATACAATGCTTTCGGAAGAATTCGGTACATCAGAGTCAGTACATACCACTACATTCATCTTGGGAATTTGGACGCTGGTATCCTCCATCAGTATTTCGACATTCTGCCATTTCAATACACGTTTGCCCAAATCCAACGTGATTCCATGTGGTCGCAGAAAATCCATTCTGAGAATGCAGTCATCCATAATATTCGCAACCAGAAAATTGTGTCGGAACACAAGGTCTCCCAACTGTATCTGGAGGTTGACTTCTCCATGAACAGGTGCAGTTTCTCCAGTAGCTGTCCGTAGTGAGAAAATTCTGCACTTGTGAAGTTGTTGCTGTCTAACTAGGTCTTGTCGGATAATCGATCGGGTTGCACCAGTGTCGATTGTTATGGTGCAGTTTTCTCCGTTAACTTGACCCGGAAGGCATAAGTCCGCTTCTCCACGATGTAGTCTTGACACGGTGATGGTGGTGCTGGGGACGTCGATCCTCCTAGCCGACCTCTGCCCCACGAAGTTGGCTCTTACATGTTTCCCGACCCCTCTGTTTGAAGGGCTTCCATTCTGGGCTCCTGACTCGGTCTGGATCTCCTTCAAGCTGCACACCCTGGACAATAGCTCGGTTTTCTTCGCTTCTTGCAGTCTCTTTGCAGGTGCCCCTTCTCTCCGCAATTCCAGCATCTAGGCGCACCATTTACATGCGGGTCTCGCTCAATTTCGACGCGCTCACACCTGCACTCGTCTGTCACTACCTCACGAACCCGGGCAGTGGTACGAGTCACATTTTTCGCTGCCTCAAAGTTCAGACTGTAAGCCAATGCGTCCTTAACCGTTTGCTTTTGAGCTAAACGCACGGCTTGTTGCAATTCCGGGTCCTTTAGTGCGCTTATGAATGCTTCTGTCGCTGCATCATCTCGATGTTCTGGGTCGTAGGCTGGGTAAGCCAAAAGTGCTAGTCGCTCAATGTCTTGGGCTAGCTGCTGTAGGGTTTCACCAGACTTCTGCATCCGATGCCTTAGCTGTGACCGATAAATCTGCTTTAGATGATCGTCTCCATAACGCATGTCGAGCGCATTCATTATAGCATTCGGGTTTGAGTGCAATTCATCGGGGATCGTCTGCAAAAGCTCGGCAGCTGGGCCTCTTAGAGCAAGAATCAGTGCAGTTGCTCGTTCCTGTTCATTCCAGTGATATGCCCTTGCGGCAGCTTCAAACTGGGTTTTGTAAATAC
>OZ017738.1:277310491-277317991 GCA_963969285.1 Odontomyia ornata | reverse complement strand
GGCAGCGGAAAATAGTAAGGCAGCAATCCAGAATATCTTCGGTAAAGGTAGCCGAATCAGTGCACGGTGGAAAGGAAGGATTAAGTGCACAGTGTGGTGCCCTTCAAAGTGCATTCCCAAAGTGTGTGTGTGTGTGTGTGTAGTGATCTAGTGCGCGAGGGGGACCTGCACGAAAGGAGAGCTTGGTACTGCACCAGGACTCATAACTGGACAGTCCTAGTAGTGAACTAGGACGACCCGAACAAATCGTGCCAGGTCCCCTCAACGCAACGGCAAACAGGACATCGCACGTTAGAGCCTGGTACTGTACCAGGACTCGACCAGCGGACAGCCCTAGTACTGCACTAGGGCGACTCATCCATGGGTGTCCTGCCCAAGAAACGAGGAAAAGCCCTCGTTGTTAACATTGATGACCCCGACGTGATCTGCAGCGTGGATCACACACACACGTCCACTTGCACTTCCTTACTGCACGATCAAGGAGCCATACGCACCCAATCAAATTTATCGTCAACACAATGTTCGAGCCGAGCAAACTCGCCAAGCTAGCGGACCGACAGGACGAAGTCTGACAAGAAATCCAAGCCGTTCTAACACGGCTCAAAAAGGACTCTCACGAACGAAAAGCACAACGGACTTACCTGGAGAAGGCATCCCAAGAACTCGGCGAGGCATGGTGTACATTCCATGCCAACCACGAAATCCTTAAGGAGGCATTGCCCGCGGAGCACCCATACCTTCAAAAGGATTTCTTCGCGCCGATTGCAGTTCTCCATTCTAAGGCTCTGGAACTCATTGAACTCTACAAGGCGTCGATAGTACCAGCTCTTACTTCTCGAAAGCTTATTTCTCCTGGAGTTTCAAAAGGTGTCAACGAAGTTCCCCCGGCCCCAAACAATGACGAGTTGCGCCGGGCGGTACGCAAACAAAACGCCTTAATGGAGGAGGTGCAACAATTCCTCAACGATTTGGAATTCTCGGCGAGCGAGACCCAACCCAAGGCGTACTACACGCTCTACATTCGAATGTTGGAAGGATTTGCCTCAACCTTATCGCAGGGAAACGAAAGAATCCTGGACCATTCAGACGCATCGCTCGTCAACGGTTACGATGCTGCGCAGTACCGCTCTCTGAAGCAGGAGCTGTTACAAAACATGATTCACCTTCAGCAGCAAATGGATCAGCTCAGCGTCCTCAACTCAGAGACACTCGCAAGCAACACTACAGCCATCAAGCTGCCCAGGATAACGTTGCCCATGTTCGACGGTGACTATCTCAAATGGACGCAATTCCGGGACCTATATAAACGGCTCATTCATGAACAAACAATAAGCAAATCAGAAAAAAGGTTTTACTTGATCAGTAACCTAAGCGGTGAAGCCTTGAGGTTAATCCAACATATCCCGATAGCTGACAGCAATTACGACGACGCCTGGAAGCTCTTGAACGATCGCTACAGCAACCGTCGAGTACTGGTCAACAGCCTCTTACACTGCTTGCTGTCCCAACCCAATTGCCAAGGCGAGTCGGCAGGAAGTGTCAAGAGTCTGCATGACACCATTAACGTCTGCTGAGGCTCAAGAATTTGGGAGTCCAGGTCGAAAGGTGGGACCCCATTTTAATTTTCCTGCTGCGGAAGAAACTCGATCGACCCAGCTTGATCCTATACGAGCAGAGGGACGCATTCCCTCGAGAACTCGACCCCATTAGTAATTTTCTCGCCTTCCTCGAACAGCGTTTTCGGAGCCTAGAGTCCATCGATGCAAAACCAGCGAGCGCAAGGTCTACGAGATCAGCCGCCCTAAACGCAACCGCTGACCAAAAAATGCGCCGTAGGCTCGCTAAATCACCCAATATACCACTACAACAACCTTCAAGGACAGTCACCTCGAAATCGACTCAATACCGTTCGAAAGCTAAAGCTCTGTGCCAACTGCTTAAAGGCGGGTCACAGTCCAACAGCAACCCGCGTGAACCCAGGTTCCCACAGTTCGGTTAATGGCTTTGTTCTGGTGGGTACCGTCCGCCTTAAGGCCCAGGCGATCGATGGGTTCGAAACTGAGTGCCGAGCAGTCCTGGATTAGTGTCGCAAGTCAATTTCATCACCAAGCGATTGGCTAACAAACTTCGGCTATCCACCACCTCGCAGACTCTCGAAATCGAGAGCATCGGTCAGGGGAAGCAAAGTATCCAAACAAAGACAACTCTACCAATCAGGTCCAGGACCACTCATTATGAAGCTACGCCTTTGTGTTGCTGAAAATCATAAACCAACAGCCTAGCAGACGACTGGACGTTTCCATGTGGCCAATTCCAAAGAATTTGAAGTTGGCGGATCCGGACTTCAGCGAACCCGGCACAATCGACCTTCTCATTGGAGCCGAAACCTTTTTACAAATGTTGGCGATCGGTCAAATTCAACTGGAAGAGGGCTTGCCCACCTTACAGAATACCGTCTTTGGCTGGATGGTATGTGGCAAAGCTACAAACAGCCCCAGGAATGAGCAACCTACTTCAGGAGTGTGCGGTGTGAGTACTGAGGAAGGAAGCCATCTCGAGAACCAAGTGAAGGAGTTCTGGCAGCTGGACGATGTAACGACAGTCACCTCCATGACTAAACAAGAAAAGAAATGCGAAGAATTCTTTTCCAGGACAACAAAGAATGACTCCAGCGGTCATTTTGTGGTGCGACTGCCTTTCTCCCACGACCCTGCCACGCTCGGTGAATCCGAAGACATGGCGTTACAAATGTTCTTCTCTTTAGAGCGCAAACTCGCCAAGAACGACGATCTACCCCAATACAAGGAGTTCATGCAGGAGTTCTTGGAGCTCGGACACATGAAGGCTATTAAGAACCATCATCTACAACGACCCTACTACTTTCTGCCTCATCACAGCGCTGCGAGACCGGACAGCACAACTACCAAACTAAGAGTAGTTTTCGACGCATCCGCAAAAACCTCGACTAATGTCTCCCTGAATCAAGTACTCCTTACGGGACCAGCTCTTCAGCAGGACGTCTTCTCAGTACTCTTGCGATTCAGGTTGCCCAAATTCGTGTTCACGGCAGACGTGGAAAAAATGTATCGGCAGGTGAAGGTGGATGACAGGGACTATCCGTATCAACAAATCATTTGGAGAGAATCGCCTGACCAGCCCCTTCAGTATTACCAACTTACCACCGTCACGTATGGTTTGACCTCTACCCCTTATCTGGCCATGGAGGCGCAGGGCTCCTGCCCTTATGGAGCCGCAGGCGATAAAGCAGAACGTCTACGTAGATGACCTTATGACTGGAGCCGACAGCTTACGAGAAGTTGAAGCGTTGAAACAACAAATCATCGCACTACTAAAATCCGGAGGGTTCCATCTCAAGAAATTGTGTTCCAACGCTCCATCGTTACTGCGGGAGGTGCCCGCCCAAGATAAGGCCTCACAATTTGACATTGATGATCGCAATTGCCACGTGAAAACACTCGGGCTAACGTGGCTCCCTACGAAAGACGAGTTTTGCATTAGCCTCAGTGAAGTCCCAAATCAAGCTGTGACCAAGCGAACAATATCCTCGGACATCGCCCATCTGTTCGATCCGCTTGGCTTCTTGAGTCCGGTTACCATCCAAGCCAAGATTTTGCTCCAATCACTGTGGAGGTTAAAGTTGGATTGGGACGCAGCCACGCCTATGGAAACTCATACACGCTGGGTAAATTTTCGTGAAGAGCTCAAACTTCTCAAAAGAATCAAATTCTCACGTCATATTTTCGCCGAGCGGCTTCCCAGATGCACACATTTTGTGACGCCTCTGAGAAGGCCTATGGTGCGGCGGTATATGTGCAATCCCAACAGCCAGGTGATTCCGTCATTGTGCGACTGCTATGTGCTAAGGCAAAGGTGGCCCCAACGGCGGCTACCACGTTGGCGCGGCTGGAGCTACAAGCCGCAACTCTAGCGGCCAAGCTGGCAGACGGGTGAGGTCGGACCTGAACTGGACAGCGGTACCCTGCTGTTTTTGGTGCGACTCGGAAATAGTTCTAGCATGGCTACGGGCGGAGTCCTCTTCTTGGTGCACCTTCGTTGCGAACCGTGTAGCGGCCATTCTGGCAGACGGGTGAGGTCGGACCTGAACTGGAGAGCGGTACCCTGCTGTTTTTGGTGCGACTCGGAAATAGTTCTAGCATGGCTACGGGCGGAGTCCTCTTCTTGGTGCACCTTCGTTGCGAACCGTGTAGCGGCCATTCACGAGCGCACTGTCAACTCTCAATGGCGTTATGTTCCTTCCAAAAAGAATGTTGCGGACATCATCAGCCGCGGAATGTCTCCAGCTGAACTGCTCAAGGAAGGCACCTGGTTCTACGGTCCGTTTTTCCTCCACGGACGAACAGACGCATGGCCACCCCAGCCGGCCAAATTTGAGACGGATGCCGAAAGACGGCCGCAACGAACAGCGCTCATTGTGTCAAGCCAAGGTGACGATGTTCTAGCGTCCATTGATCACCGCAACTCGTTTCAGCATCTTCAACGAATCGCCGCCTATTTGCTGCATTTCGGCAACGTCACTCGAAGTGGCTAAAAGCCAACATCCCAGTATCTAACTGTAACAGAACTCGACAACGCCCTCATCGCAATTCTACGACGATGTCAAGCTCAAGCGTTCGGCGACGATCTCCAAAAACTCCAGCGTTGTGGACAGGTTGGTGGCCGAAGTCATCTCGCCTCCGTTACCCCATTTCTAGATGATAAGGGCATACGAGTAATCCGAGTGGGTGGTCGATTGACGGAAGCTCCAATCGGCTACGAAGCAAAGCATCCCGCCTTACTACCATATGCCCACTACATCACCAAGCTCCTCATGACACAACTCCACAAACAACATGCTCACGTGGCCCCTCTCGCTTTGCTCGCTATAACACGTCACCGATTCAGGCCAATCAAAGGCAAGACAATAACGAGAAACATTGTCCTTGATTGCGTCGAGTGCCGCAGAGCCAAGCCACGATTGTCCTCCCAAGTCATGGGAGGCCTCCGTGCTGATTGATTACAACCTTCCAGACCTTTCCTTACATCGGGCATAGACTTTTGCGGTTCTTTCTGGACACACTACCGGATTTGAGGCAAGAAGCCTCAGAAAACCTATATCGCGTTGTTTGACTGCTTCTCCACTAAGGCTGTACACCTTGAGGTCGTCACCGACTTAACAACGGAGGCTTTCATTGGAGCTCTCAAACGCTTCGTCAGCCGGCGAGGCGATTGCCGAGATCTTTATTGTGACAACGCTACAAACTTCGTCGGCATGTACAACAAACTCCGTGAGCTGTCAGATATATTGTACACACAACGGTCCACAAAGACAATCACCAAGTGCTGCACGACAAACGGCATAGAATTTCACTTCATTCCTCCACGATCACCGCACTTCGGGGGTCTGTGGAAGGCCGCCGTAAAATCCGCTAAACAACTGCTCCCTACCGCACTGCACGACATCCCGTTAACGGCCGAAGAGCTGGCTACGGCAGCGGCGGAGGTGGAAGCCATCTTAAACTCACGTCCTTTAACACCACTTTCGTCCGATCCGAACGACCTTGCTGCATTAACTCCGGGACATTTCTTGGTGGGCGAACCCTTGACCAGCCTCGCTGACCCTTCTGGTCCACCATCGGACGCCAATCTATAGCAGCATTGGAAACGACTAGCGGCGATCAAAACCAACTTTTGGCAACGCTGGACGAAGGAATATCTCTCCCAACTACAACACCGTGTTAAATGGAAGCAAACCGCCCCAAACTTAGAAGTTGGAACTATGGTAGTGCTGAAGGAGAACAACGCCCCGGTATTGCATTGGCCCCTAGGCCGCATCGTCAAGGTAATCAAAGGAGGCGACGGCATCGTTCGAGTCGCTGACGTCAAAACCAGTTCAGGAGTACTACGACGAGCCATAACTAGCATCGCGCCGCTTCCCATCTAGCCAACCCAGGAGGACGACCAATCAACAGGCTGCCACGAACCTCCCTCGGAGGACCTGAAGCGTGATCATAGTGCTACCGTCCAAACTGCTGACCAAACCGACCAAGCTGGTCCTTCAGGCTACAAGAGACCTCGCAAAACCCTAGCAACGTCTATGTTCAACGTCTTGTTGGCTCTACTTGTGACCCTGGCACCCGCTACGACAACTCCGCTTATGACAACGACCCCACTCGACACAAGCCCCGGAGTCTATTTTGAGAAGATCGTTGGAAGCCATCTTAGTTCCAACGAATGGAACCTGATCGTTTTCTACAACCTGTCGACCTATTGGGACGAGCCCAGCATCATCGGTCACGAAATTAACCAGCTGGATCACATTTGCAACACCATCAAATCACCTCGTATATGCGCGACCATAGTGACAAATAAATTAAACCTTCAACAACATCCCAGTGCGGAACCAGCTACTCCAGGAGAACCACGCAAGACGTCAACGGCGAGGCGCCATCGATATAATCGGCAACATTGCCCACTCCTTATTCGATGTCCTCGATTCAAACTACGCACTCGAGAAGGCCGACACAATTAAGGGAATCGAGAACAACGAACAGCAACTGATGTCCCTCATCCAAAACCAAACTTCCATTATCGACGCTACAACCGAGATAATGCAGAAAACACACAGAGTCATCTCACAGCGAATTCAGGACTTAAACACTAACCTAAATAGAACTCTGGAATCAATAGCCACTCTCACCTTCAACGATCAGCAAGCCACGGCGAAAGACTTCTTCAACGCTCTCACGACACACATCCTCCTAATTATGTCGTCTTACGAAACCACTCAAACCACCCTACTCGAGGTTTTCATCGACTCGCATCACGGCAAAATCAATCGTAAGCTCCTACGGCCTGATCAGTTACTGGACCAACTGATGCTGATCAAGGACAACTTACCACCAGCGCTCACACTACCAGCTTATTACCGCGATCTCCACAGAATCTTCAACTTCCTCACGATTGAAGGTCAAATTCTCCCGGATCAAGTAATATTCAGGCTCCGACTCCCACTGTTATCAACCGAGTACTACGAGGTTATGCAAGTACACGCGATTTCTCTAGCTACGGAGCAAGGTTTCTTCGAAGTCTTGCCATTTGCCAAATACATAATGGTCAACCTCGCCCACGACTTGTTCTACTTGATGTCCAACACTGAGCTATCAAGGTGCATTGTAACCGACCACACGTCCTACATTCGCAGGCAAACTCATCCAGTGGTCCGTAAAGGTTCTTCCATCAATCTTTGTGAGATAGCTATCTTGACGCAATCGGAACCATCAACTCCATGCCAAGTGAACAACTCCAGCATCATCCCGGCATGGATCCAGCTACATCCCCCTAACCACTGGATATACGTCGTGAACAAGGCAACAGACTACCACCTAGCATGCAGTTCCGTCGTCCGAACCATCACCTTGAGCGGTACCGGGATGCTCAATGTAACCAACGGATGTGCAATCTCTAACGAAGCCGTCATTC
>OZ017738.1:277257991-277297991 GCA_963969285.1 Odontomyia ornata | reverse complement strand
GAATGACCGTAAAGTGCAGTTGATCGAGATAGCAGAAATTGTGAAGATATCATCTGAACGTGTACATCATATCATTCACGAATATTTGTACATGAGAATGTAGTGAAAAAGTGATGTTCAAATGTCCGTGAAGGACTGCAGCGATGGTCTGCTGCCTCGGCAGAAGAAGGTGTCGGTATCTGCCGAGAACGCCCTTGTCTGGGGACGCGTGAATGCGCTGGCAGGCTAGCATTGCGGTGTCGTGGGGCGGGTTCATTCCCCCAGCACAAGGACCCACTACAAAAAATTTCGCACTCACGAATTTATTGGGGTCAAACAAAAACAAGGCGACCGACGTCGCAAAAAGTGTAGGTAACTACACAAGGGACAACTGACTTGTTCATGGAACAAGAGTAACAAGTAAAAAGAAGTGGAAGCAGGGTGACCTCGTCCTTACCCGGAGAAGCTCGTGGCCCACGAATGAGAGAAGGGCAACCGGGTGGTGATGGAGCCCCTGCGCACCCACCCAACCGGATTAAAATCCATATTTGTTGCAGTGGCCAGGTATTCCTCTTCTGAGTGGAAAACTCATACAACTTAACTTGCATAAGTCTTCCCATCAGAAGAAAAGTACCCCGATGACCAATTTATGCCATAGAATTATACAATTCGATTGCATAACTCTATGCCATAAAGAGGCACTCTGCTTGGGCCACTCAACCCGCGACGTCACCTGAAACAAAAGGAAGGATTAGTGAGTACCCGGCGGCTGGCTCATGTTTTGAGGTGAAAGCCTGCCACCGTACCGGGTCCTATACCCGGTCAAATCCAACGTAATGGAAAGACCGAAGGTTACCGTGTATCAATTCATGTTTATTTATGCGAACCCATATAAATATTAAAGATAATTTAAAATATAGTTTATTATTTTATATGTAAATACAATTCATATGATATTCTACGTAATTAATTTTTATATCAACAAATTTTTTAGATTTTTATATTCTTGTTCTTGAAAAATATTTTAAGATAAATTTGCAAATTTTTATATATTAATTAACTTTTTAAATTTTTATGTTCTTGTAACTGAAAAATATTTTAAGATAAATTTGCAAATTTTTATATATTAATAAACTTTTTGAATTTATATAAAATGGATATAGATTTAATAAAAATGTATAAAGTAAAATAAATAGGTACTCACCAGTATCCTAAACGAGCGCTCGCTGAAGATATGGTGATGACGGAGACCTGGTTTTCTTGTTTTCAACAACATTTACGGATTCGACGGAAAAACGTTATGAACATGAACCAGAAATGATCGAAAAATTGCTTTACATAAGGAAAAGAACGAAAATATAAAGCAGCTATTTGCATAAAACGCTGTTACAACAACAAAAAAAATATTACAATACTAATAATTATAGGAATGGGTTGGCTGAAAATTCGTTATTCACGACAGACAGATATATTTTTGGGTAATTATGTTTTTGTTTTTCTTTGATTCCTCTGTCGCTTCTCCAATGAATGTGTTCCTCGTTTATCAATAATAGCTTAAAATCTTTCTCGCCGTTTGTTTTCAAAAATTAGTAATCCTTGTTATATTTGCTAATAGAACCCGGTAAAGGATTGTAGTTTTGTCGATTTCTTATGTTTTCTTCTCTATATATGTTTAATAGTTTCGGAAGCAACAAATATTGTCGTGGGGCGGGTGTGTGAGAAGATTTTCTTTTACTGTTCCCCTCTCCTCGTTGATTCTTCACTATCCCTCTGCTTTTCACGATTTTCACTCGGGTTGTTCGGCAATATCTTCTAATCCCCTCCGTTCTTAACTTCTTCACTATAGTTTTCCCCAGTATGCACCATACAAACACAGAATGTATTCCATGAAAGTGTTCTGTGTACTTCTGTGAAACGTTCCCTTTTGTTTGTATTTTTAACGATTCATC
The DNA here is from genome assembly GCA_963969285.1 of Odontomyia ornata. Taxonomy (NCBI): domain Eukaryota; kingdom Metazoa; phylum Arthropoda; class Insecta; order Diptera; family Stratiomyidae; genus Odontomyia; species Odontomyia ornata. The sequence continues at coordinate 277,296,063 of OZ017738.1, read as the reverse complement.
TCTGTGTGCACGCTTCTTCAATAAGTATTGTGGAAGAGTTTCCGAACTTGTATTGGACATTAATTTTCGTATGCACCTTATAGGAACTCTGGTGATTAGTCCGTTAGCGCTAACTTTTCTTGCCGACTGACTACCGAACACTTTTGGCGTCAACGAATGCGAACCACACTTAGGAATGAACAATGGATTCTCACAAAGTACCCTACACATGCACTGTACTTTAACCCCAACGATTTCACACGAAACGATTTCTTTACTCCATGCAAGCGAAGTAGAATCCCAGCATTTCGACAAATTTCCGACAAAAGCGCTAATCGTTATTTTCAAGTTCTTTACGTGTTAAACGCGTTGGGTATATAATTGTTATTGCAAATAGCTTCTCGGTTTCATATCTCCTTTGGGGACCTGATTATTTCTGGGAGCGAAAGAATAACTTTTCGACATATGGTCTAAGAGGGGGGGAAACCTTTGCACACCCGAGCGAAAATACTTTCACCATACATTTTGACGGAGCACGAGTTTTGTTCTACTTTCCACTCCCTACACGACTCACGAACGTTCACAATTTTCACGATAACTTAATTCGATTTTCTATTCACTACAGCGTTTGCTTAAATTTTCCATAAATACTAACCCCGCTTTCCTTTGACGAACAATTTATTTTTCAATCGCGACCTTCCCGCTCGCTTCGCTTTCCTTCTTTCTTCCGCGACCGTTCCAACGCAACTCCCCTGATCACTCACATTCAAACATCCCATCGCTATCGCTCGTACCGTTCACTCTCTTTCCATTTTTAGGGTATTGTAAGTAGGTGCGAAGTGACGCCCTCTTCAAAGTTTCAACACGAAAAAAAATTTATAAGGTCTTTAAGGGGGGTCTCCCCATATAGGGGAGTAACCCCTGAAAAACAGTTTTCATCGCATGTAGGCAATATGGGTATCAAATGAAAGGTCTTAATGAGAACTTTTCAAAACAGGTCTTAAAATGAAAAATTTTGCTTTGAGGGGTGCAGGGGAAGGGGAAATGTACGAAAATTTTGTGTCCCCCTCCTCGCGATTGGACACCTTTGACCCGAAAAATCTGAAAAAAATCATGAATGTAGAATTTAAGTTTTCTGAACAATAAACAGCTAAGTTACAGCCGATTGAATATCTAACAATTACAACAACATTAACACGTGATACTAGGGAGATACACGCTTGCAACGGACCTAGACACTACAAATATGTAGGAATTTTGATAAAAATTTTAGAAATGATTTGTTATATTCATATGTTATCATGACTTATCAAGCGACGGGGTCAAAACACTTGAAACAAAATAGTGGCGAGTTTAAAATCATAATAACCATAATAATTTTTCGAACTCAATTTATGGAATCTGTATATTAGTCAAGTTTTGATATACAGGATATATTGTTTGATTTACTAATTGTTTTACAATACCCTTCTGGCAGGAGCATCCTCCTGCTACTTCAACTTGTTTCTATCTCTTTTTCACGGATAGCAAAAAGCTATCTTTTCGTGATACTTTCCGAGCTATACAACTAACGGAAGTCAAATTATAAAAGCGTGATGCTTTTTGTTTCACGATAAAAGGTTTTCACTCAAAATAGATGGTGGTTTCGTCATTCATGTTGATAGGGAGTCGATGTCTATTAACACCAACCACAGGCTCCGTAGTCGTTTCCTGTTGTATGAACGTTGTCGTTTTCAGATCCGCAGAACTATCAGTTGTGATGTTTGTTGTTTCAGTCTCATTTGGTTGTACTGCAATTGCTTGATTATCATCTATCACCGAAACTTCTGCTTTCTCGGTAATCACTGCTTCCATTGAGGTCGTTATAAGATCCGATACTTGAGGCAAAGTTGTTAACGGTAGCGAATTATCTGTTGTTGTTGGCTTCGATGCCATCGTCGTTAAAGTTTGTGTGCCACTGCTGCGTCCAGTAGTAGTTGATGGCATTGTTGGTGTTTTTGTCTTTTTCACTCGTGGTCGATGGCAAGGTGTCTGCCATTATCAGCATAGGTGTAACATCCGCATACTTAACCGTAGTCATTGCAGAATCACTTGCGTTTATAATATTTGGCACAGTTGTTTGCTGTGATGCTATTGACATTGTAGTCGACACTGCTGCGTCGCTATTGTTTCTTAATTCTGGTAAACGTGGTGGTAGCGATTGAGTATCATTATCCATTGCAATTTCCGAGTCAGCCATGGTTGCCAATTCTTCCTCCAATTCGGTAGTGTCCATGCTAATGAAATTGGATTCTGTCGCTTTTTCCATATGTGATGACGGTATTGTTATGGCGGCATGTTGAGAGTGTTCATTCGCTGTCGACACGCCGGTAGCAATGTTAACTTCTCTCTTTGCTCGCAAGGCACCTGCATGGCTTGTTACTATAGATGTTAGTAAGATTACCAATTGGAATGATTGAAATGGAAATTTTCTAGACTTCCATGTCGGATGATACATTAGTTCGACTTTCATTGATTATTGTTACTGCTTCTAGTATTGACACATTCATCAATATGTTTGTGATGTAAGTGAGAGATAATTTGATTTGCTATTGATGCATGTATGACGACAAGGTTGCAGAAGCTCAAGAGGAATTATTGTAGTTTTTTGTGCAGGTGGACATCATGTTGCACCATGTTTGATAAATTTTGGATATTTTGCCCCATTCATCATGCATCAGAGAGTAAATCGTCTTTCTTTACATGAAAAGTTAATTTTATCTTATACAACCATCAGTTTATTGTGTGTGGTATGTATTTCTATTCTTATTCTTTTTCTTTGTTCATATTCTTTCTATCCATTTTTCGGTTTGTTTTTCCCACTCGGTTACTCTTTCAATTTGCATTCTTTGCGCAAACATATATAAAACAAGTTGAAGTAGCAGGAGGATGCTCCTGCCAGAAGGGTATTGTAAAACAATTAGTAAATCAAACAATATATCCTGCATATCAAAACTTGACTAATATACAGATTCCATAAATTGAGTTCGAAAAATTATTGTTATTATGATTTTAAACTGGCCACTATTTTGTTTCAAGTGTTTTGACCCTGTCGCTTGATAAGTCATGATAACATATGAATATAACAAATCATTTCTAAAATTTTTATCAAAATTCCTACATATTTGTAGTATCTAGGTCCGTTGCAAGCGTGTATCTCCCTGGTATCACGTGTTAATGTTGTTGTAATTGTTAGATATTCAATCGGCTGTAACTTAGCTGTTTATTGTTCAGAAAACTTAAATTATAGATTTTGGGAAATTTAAGTGTCCCATCTTGATTTTATAGACAAAAAAGCAAAATTTATAAAATGTACTATTATTAACAAAGTTGATCGAATTTCGACTTCTAAGGTATTTGTTGCCCTTGTGAAGGAAAAATTGTCAGTTTAAGTACTGTTTTGAAAAGCTCTTATAAATAACTTTCATTTGATATTCATATCGGCTACCTTTGATGAAATTTTTTGTTCAGCGGCCACTATCCTGTACTGTAATCATCGATTCATGGCTTATTTTTTCGAATCCTAGAATAGTTACAAAGCCTATTTGCTAGGAGCTCTCTCCTGCCTCCTCAACTTGTTTCACTTATGAGTATTAATTGTAGGTACTCATCTTCAGGCATTCATTAAATTGAATCAAGTATTAAAAGCATGTGCCTTAAACGTTGAAGTTGAGGCAAAATACATCAAAATTATTCAATCTTCGCATTTAAAACAGCCACCATTTTGTTTTATGATTACTGATATCACTAGCTGAATCATTTCTCAAAGATATTCATGATACCTATCATTCCTGAAATTTTAATGCAAATCCTAGCAAAGCTGTAGTATCTGAGTCGGTAAAAAGCGCATATTATTCCATAGCCATATGTTTCCATTGTAATACAGCGCATATTGTTCCATAGTAATACAGGAAAATTCAAATCGCTATAACTTCATTAAATACCATTCGATCTTTATGAAACTTTCAGGACAGATTAATCTTATAAATAGTCATCTGTGTACTGAAGTTCATTAAGTTTAAGGGCACCGTTAAGATTTTATTCAAGAAAACATAAAATCGATAAATCATACTATTACTAACAAAGTTGAGTGCATTTTGACTTCTCATTTATTTGTTGTTGTTGTACTCATAAAGGTCTACATTCATGATTTTTTTCAGATTTTTCGGGTCAAAGGTGTCCAATCGCGAGGAGGGGGACACAAAATTTTCGTACATTTCCCCTTCCGCTGCACCCCTCAAAGCAAAATTTGTCATTTTAAGACCTGTTTTGAAAAGTTCTCATTAAGACCTTTCATTTGATACCCATATTGCCTACATGCAATGAAAACTTTTTTTCAGGGGTTACTCCCCTATATGGGGAGACCCCCCTTAAAGACCTTATAAATTTTTTTTGTGTTGAAACTTTGAAGAGGGCATCACTTTGCACCTATTTACAAAATCTTGTGTTTCTAGCTTATGTAGTTTACGAGAAAAAGTGGTGTGACACACGGACGGACGGACGGACGGACAGACAGGACGCGATTTTAGTAGGGTGTTGTAAAATGATTTTACAATACCCTAAAAACTGACCAAATATTTTGAGAACGCACAATGATTGATGTTTCGTGTTGGTTTGACGTTGATTTTGGGCTCTTGTGCCATCGAACTCCACTGTTCTTGAAGTTCTCCCGATTTCGATTTGTATCACTTGGGGCTTTTCACTGACAGCGCATTCTGTAGTCATTAATTTTGTTTCATTCTGGGGCATTGTAACGCTGGGCGAACCCGATTCGGGACTAGCGCTGGCGTATTTTTCAGTGTGCATGTCGCGTATTGGACGGAGTTCACAACCGTACCTGCTCGATTACAACAGGACAGCTAATTTTCTCGCGATCCCAAGGCGACGAGGATTGCGACAAAGGAGCTGAAGGATCTTTCGTTATAGCATGGGTTGTCTTTGGCGTCGGAATATGGAGTGACGAACAATAAAAGAAAACACAATTGACAGACGGACGGACTGATACGTATGTTTATGTTTTGCCGGAAGTATACAACCCTTGTGCGTTTTGAAAATGTATGCGGACGGACAAAACAGACGTGGCTAATTATCTATCGGCGCAGGTCTTTTGCGTGGTATATCCCAACTTCTTTTCCCGATGGGTCCGTTATCAGATAACGGTTAGGACCCATTACCTGCTTTATGCGGCTTTTCAAGAAGCGCAAGTCCAGCTTGGCGTTGTAAGGCCCCGCGGCGTCACTTTGGCGGAAATTGCGCCGGAAAACGTCATCTCCTTCTTTGAAATTGGCAGATCGTGACCTGAGATTGTACTGCGCCTCATTTGCACGTCCCGCGGCCTTAATCTTCCGTCCGATTTGTTGGCGGAGGTCTCCTAGATGCTCGTGGGGCTCCAGCGCAACGACGGGGTCTCCCAAACACTTTAATTGCCGTAACAGCCGGTATGATTTACCGTGGCAAATCATGTGCTGTCCGAATGCGGCAAAGTAAGGTGCAACACCGGTGACGGAATGATACGAGGATTGCAGTGCGCATGTGATGGCGGACAATCGCCGATCCCAATCTTTTTGAGATGGGTGGACGTAGGAACGGATTGCGGCCAATAGGGTGCGGTTCAACCGTTCGGAGGCGTTAGACTGAGGAGAGTATATGGGCGTCAGTTGGTGTTCAACGCCATACTGCTCGAGTAGGCCCTTAAACTGCCGAGACCGGAACTGTACTCCGTTGTCCGAGTACACACTCTCTGGAACCCCGAACACATGGAATACCCGGCTCTCTAGGAATTTCACGATATATGGAGTTGTGAATTTACGGATAGGTTCCACCAGTGGGAATTTTGAGAGCTGGTCTAGAACGACTATAGCTCCGATGTGTCCCATGGATGACCGAGGATATGGACCGAGTAGATCTATGTATAGACGTTGGAATACGCGTTCTGGGACGTTGAGTTGACCCATAGGAGGTCGAAGGGGCTGGTTGGGCGCTTTAGTGCCTTTACAGGTCTCACAGGCGCTCACGTAGTCTTTGACCTGGGATGCCATTTTAGGCCAAAAGAAGTATTTCTTGAGTCGCCGTAATGTCCGACCGTAACCTCCGTGGGCACTTAAAGGATAGTCATGTGCGCGGAGGATCAGATGTTGTGTCATTTCCTCCGGTACCCAGAGCTTCCAGGACTCTTCTTCCTGCCATGGATCACCAGTGGCGTATTCATTTCGTCTATACACGTAGCCGTCTATTACTTTCAAATCAGGCAGCTGCGATTGTTGGGTCGCGATGGTTTGCCTCAACTCTTTGTAGCTGTCTGATTCGAAATGTGGGCTGTCCAAATCTATTTCGATGGGGTCCTCGTCACTTGTTGTCATTTCGACTCCCTCTGGGGAAAACATTCGTGAGAGAGTGTCGGGTACGATGTTTTGGGTCCCTTCCCGATGATTGATGGAAAACTTGAACCCTTGCAGTTTAAGAGCCCATCTGGCTAGGCGTCCATGTAAATCTGCTTGGTTCATCAACCATTGTAGCGAAGCGTGGTCTGTGATGATCTCGAATTGGTGGCCCTCGATATAAGCTCGGAATTTCTTCACAGCCATTACCGCTGCCAAACATTCCTGCTCGGATACAGTATAGTTTCTTTGGGCCGAGTTCAGCTTATTGGACATGAAGGCGATGGGAGCTTCCTCTCCCTCTTCGGTCAATTGCACCAGCACGGCTCCTACTCCATGTTGACTTGCGTCACAATGAATGAAGAAGGGCTTCGTGAAGTCGGGGCTGTGCAAGACCGGAGCTGATGTGAGGGCGTGTTTTAGCTCTTCAAATGCCTTTCGGCTGAGTTCGGTCCAAATGAACTTCCCTTTCCGCAGCATGTCTGACAGGGGCGCTGAAACTGTTGCATAATTCCGAACAAACCTTTGGTACCAACCGCACACACCAAGGAAACGTCGTAGCTGCTTCACTGTTTCTGGTAAGGGGAACTCATCAATCGCACGAGTTTTGTCTGGATCCGTTTTGATAGTGCCATGTCCTATGACATGTCCTAGGTATCGGACTTCGTTCATGACAAACTTACTTTTTTGGACGTTGATGGTGAGTCCCGCCTTACTGATGTGCAGGGCTACTTCTTGTAGGAGTAGGAGGTGTTCGTCGAACGTTTACGTGATGAGTAACAGATCATCCAGGTACACGAACACTTGGTGTTTCAGGTGAGGTGGGATGACCTTGTCCATCAGCCGAGTCATCGTTTGCGGCGCGTTACACAGGCCAAAGGGCATTGTGACGAACTGATATAATGGTCGTCCAGGCACTGTGAAGGCGGTCTTATCCCTCGACCCCTCATCGAGTGGAATTTGCCAGAAGGCGTCTTTTAGGTCGAGGCTGGTAATATAATTGGCTTTCGGCAGTCTCCCTAGTATTCCATCGATGAGCGGAAGAGGGTAAGCGTCATTGATGGTCACCGCGTTTACCTTACGGGCATCTAGACAACGGCGGACTTTACCTGGCTTCACCACCAAGGTTACCGGTGATGACCAGGCATTTTGGGACTCCTCTATAACCCCCAACTAGAGCATCCTATCCAGCTCCGCATACACCAATTTCTCCATGGCCGGTGAGATGGCATAGTGTCTCTGCTTAGTTGGCTTACTATTGCCAACGTCTATGACGTGTGAGACTAGGGTGGTGCGGCCAAGGCCTTGGGTAGCGTAAGATGGAAAAGCAGCGATGGATGCTTCCAGGCGTTGCCGTTGGTTAGGCGTCAGCTCATGCCTATCGGGAATAGAAGTGAGTTCGTTGACATATCTGGTATTTAAAGACAAATCTGTGAATAAATCGGAGGCCAGTCCAAAACGAAGGACGAAATCGACGCCCAGGTACACATTCTGAGTCAAGGACGGGATAATGTAGAAAGTAATATCCTTCGTCTGACCCCTGAATGTCACGAGTGTTGTCATTTTACCTCGTATAGGGTGTTGGGTTCCATCAGCTGTACTGATTTCATGGAGCACCTTCGAGCCAAAGCTCGTGGCAAGACAACTGATACTGGCACCCGTGTCGATCAATGCAAACACGGTTTCGCCCAACACTTTAATTGGGTGGTAAGGTCTGATCTCATGCTCAGCAACCTCCGAGATGTTACAAAAGTTAAGGGTTTGACGGCAGGTGCGCATTCTCTTGCGGAAATTCCGCCAACGACGGGTTGACCATTTTGTCTTGCGCGGGCGAGAAGTGACTTCTTCGGAAGCAAATATTCGCTCTCGAGCCATCCGATATTCCTGCAGTCGAACATGATAAGGTTTTAGAATGCGTATTTGAGGCTACCGGGGTTCTTCTGGCAGTGACTACGGTGGTCGCTTCAATATTGTCGTTGGCGAGGCCTGAAAATTCGTTATTCACGACAGACAGATATATTTTTGGGTAATTATGTTTTTCTTTTTCTTTGATTCCTCTGTCGCTTCTCCAATGAATGTGTTCCTCGTTTATCAATAATAGCTTAAAATCTTTCTCGCCGTTTGTTTTCAAAAATTAGTAATCCTTGTTATATTTGCTAATAGAACCCGGTAAAGGATTGTAGTTTTGTCGATTTCTTATGTTTTCTTCTCTATATATGTTTAATAGTTTCGGAAGCAACAAATATTGTCGTGTGGCGGGTGTGTGAGAAGATTTTCTTTTACTCTTCCCCTCTCCTCGTTGATTCTTCACTATCCCTCTGCTTTTCACGATTTTCACTCGGGTTGTTCGGCAATATCTTCTAATCCCCTCCGTTCTTAACTTCTTCACTATCGTTTTCCCCAGTATGCACCATACAAACACAGAATGTATTCCATGAAAGTGTTCTGTGTACTTCTGTGAAACGTTCCCTTTTGTTTGTATTTTTAACGATTCATCTCTGTGTGCACGCTTCTTCAATAAGTATTGTGGAAGAGTTTCCGAACTTGTATTGGACATTAATTTTCGTATGCACCTTATAGGAACTCTGGTGATTAGTCCGTTAGCGCTAACTTTTCTTGCCGACTGACTACCGAACACTTTTGGCGTCAACGAATGCGAACCACACTTAGGAATGAACAATGGATTCTCACAAAGTGCCCTACACATGCACTGTACTTTAACCCCAACGATTTCACACGAAACGATTTCTTTACTCCATGCAAGCGAAGTAGAATCCCAGCATTTCGACAAATTTCCGACAAAAGCGCTAATCGTTATTTTCAAGTTCTTTACGTGTTAAACGCGTTGGGTATATAATTGTTATTGCAAATAGCTTCTCGGTTTCATATCTCCTTTGGGGACCTGATTATTTCTGGGAGCGAAAGAATAACTTTTCGACATATGGTCTAAGAGGGGGGGAAACCTTTGCACACCCGAGCGAAAATACTTTCACCATACATTTTGACGGAGCACGAGTTTTGTTCTACTTTCCACTCCCTACACGACTCACGAACGTTCACAATTTTCACGATAACTTAATTCGATTTTCTATTCACTACAGCGTTTGCTTAAATTTTCCATAAATACTAACCCCGCTTTCCTTTGACGAACAATTTATTTTTCAATCGCGACCTTCCCGCTCGCTTCGCTTTCCTTCTTTCTTCCGCGACCGTGACATCTTTATGGACTGGCTCGAGACGGAGCTCGAACACAAAGAAATAATGCCACCTATCTGGATCAGATATGTAGATGACATCTTCACGGTGATCAAAAGTAAGGAAGCGGAAAAACTTTTGGATGAGCTGAACAATATACACCCACGAATAGCGTTTACAATGGAGAAAGAGAAGAACGATCGGATACCTTTCCTGGATATCAGCATAATAAAAGGCTCTGGCAAACTTGAATTTGACATATATAGGAAAGAAACAACCACACAAAGAATGATCCCGAGCACGTCAAACCACACATATGGGCACAAAATGGCAGCGTACAATATGATGATTCACCGGATGATCACGGTACCAATGACAAACGAGCGACTACAGTTGGAAAAACACTACATAATGGAAACAGCGATGAAGAATGGGTACAGCACAAAAGTAATCGAACAACGGATAAAGAAAAAGGAGCACAAACAACGCCAAAATCAGTTGACAACATTATTCAAACAGGAGCAAGAACAACAGGTAAGCAGGATCTCACTCACCCACACAACAATTTCGAAAAAGCTTCAAAGGATAATAAAAATGACGGGAAACAACGCAGCTTTTACCAGCAGAAAATACAGCCTAGAAACAGCCTTAGGATCAGCGAAGGACCCGAAAAACAAGGAAGAAAAAGGCGGTATCTACAAGATCACTTGCCCGGAGTGTGGCATGGTTTATATTGGGCAAACGAAACGACTAGCGAAAACCCGGTGGCAAGAGCACATCAAAGAAGCGGAACAAATAATCAAACGAGGTACAACAGAAACAGCAAGATCGGCGGTAGCGAGGCACATTGTCGAAGAAAAGCATAAAATCGAATGGGAAAATCTCGAGATTGTGCAGGAAGTAGCTGATTGGAGAAAACTGGATGGATACGAAAGTTTGTGGATATCTCGAGTTCCGAAAAACAAAAGAATGAACACCGATGTTGGCAACGGGTATAGTTACTTAATGAAGTTGGTGTGAGTCATCACTTGAAATATCTCCTTTCCATACAAAAATCGTTATTTTGTTAAAACCCCTTTTTATAAGATTCTTCTGTTGTTAATTACCGTTTAATTACTATAAGGAAAAACTATTGTTATAAAAGGCCATGTAAACAGCAATTAGCTTCAGAATATCGCCACTGAGGAAGGAGATCATTTATCTCCGAAATATCGATATTTGGAAAAATAAAAAACAAATAGTGCTTTAAGGAATAATTCTTTTTTTTTTCTTTTATTTTAGGGCGCTATTATTCCGAAAATGAGTATTGTAGATGAGACGACCAGGTCAAAATCGGAGTTCAACAGGTTTCTGAAGCTAAATAGGACAATCGGTGGGCTTACAGAGGACATTAGGTTCTTGAGATCGTGTTTGAAGTACAAGGTGACCCCAAAAAGCCACCGAATATCTTTAAAATCATCGATTTTTGAAACCAAGAAAGAACGGAAAATGGTAGAAAGGAGTCTGATAAAGAGGAGTGTGAGTCAACTGTACGGAAAACTGCATGCGTTAACATTAGAGTGCTACTCGCTGCACCTGAAAATTGCGATGAACGGCACAGAGATGCTCCTGCCAGAAGGGTATTGTAAAACAATTAGTAAATCAAACAATATATCCTGTATATCAAAACTATTTTGCCCCATTCATCATGCATCAGAGAGTAAATCGTCTTTCTTTACATGAAAAGTTAATTTTATCTTATACAACCATCAGTTTATTGTGTGTGGTATGTATTTCTATTCTTATTCTTTTTCTTTGTTCATATTCTTTCTATCCATTTTTCGGTTTGTTTTTCCCACTCGGTTACTCTTTCAATTTGCATTCTTTGCGCAAACATATATAAAACAAGTTGAAGTAGCAGGAGGATGCTCCTGCCAGAAGGGTATTGTAAAACAATTAGTAAATCAAACAATATATCCTGCATATCAAAACTTGACTAATATACAGATTCCATAAATTGAGTTCGAAAAATTATTATGGTTATTATGATTTTAAACTCGCCACTATTTTGTTTCAAGTGTTTTGACCCCGTCGCTTGATAAGTCATGATAACATATGAATATAACAAATCATTTCTAAAATTTTTATCAAAATTCCTACATATTTGTAGTGTCTAGGTCCGTTGCAAGCGTGCATCTCCCTAGTATCACGTGTTAATGTGGTTGTAATTGTTAGATATTCAATCGGCTGTAACTTAGCTGTTTATTGTTCAGAAAACTTAAATTATAGATTTTGGGAAATTTAAGTGTCCCATCTTGATTTTATAGACAAAAAAGCAAAATTTATAAAATGTACTATTATTAACAAAGTTGATCGAATTTCGACTTCTAAGGTATTTGTTGCCCTTGTGAAGGAAAAATTGTCAGTTTAAGTACTGTTTTGAAAAGCTCTTATAAATAACTTTCATTTGATATTCATATCGGCTACCTTTGATGAAATTTTTTGTTCAGCGGCCACTATCCTGTACTGTAATCATCGATTCATGGCTTATTTTTTCGAATCCTAGAATAGTTACAAAGCCTATTTGCTAGGAGCTCTCTCCTGCCTCCTCAACTTGTTTCACTTATGAGTATTAATTGTAGGTACTCATCTTCAGGCATTCATTAAATTGAATCAAGTATTAAAAGCATGTGCCTTAAACGTTGAAGTTGAGGCAAAATACATCAAAATTATTCAATCTTCGCATTTAAAACAGCCACCATTTTGTTTTATGATTACTGATATCACTAGCTGAATCATTTCTCAAAGATATTCATGATACCTATCATTCCTGAAATTTTAATGCAAATCCTAGCAAAGCTGTAGTATCTGAGTCGGTAAAAAGCGCATATTATTCCATAGCCATATGTTTCCATTGTAATACAGCGCATATTGTTCCATAGTAATACAGGAAAATTCAAATCGCTATAACTTCATTAAATACCATTCGATCTTTATGAAACTTTCAGGACAGATTAATCTTATAAATAGTCATCTGTGTACTGAAGTTCATTAAGTTTAAGGGCACCGTTAAGATTTTATTCAAGAAAACATAAAATCGATAAATCATACTATTACTAACAAAGTTGAGTGCATTTTGACTTCTCATTTATTTGTTGTTGTTGTACTCATAAAGGTCTACATTCATGATTTTTTTCAGATTTTTCGGGTCAAAGGTGTCCAATCGCGAGGAGGGGGACACAAAATTTTCGTACATTTCCCCTTCCGCTGCACCCCTCAAAGCAAAATTTGTCATTTTAAGACCTGTTTTGAAAAGTTCTCATTAAGACCTTTCATTTGATACCCATATTGCCTACATGCAATGAAAACTTTTTTTCAGGGGTTACTCCCCTATATGGGGAGACCCCCCTTAAAGACCTTATAAATTTTTTTTGTGTTGAAACTTTGAAGAGGGCATCACTTTGCACCTATTTACAAAATCTTGTGTTTCTAGCTTATGTAGTTTACGAGAAAAAGTGGTGTGACACACGGACGGACGGACGGACGGACAGACAGGACGCGATTTTAGTAGGGTGTTGTAAAATGATTTTACAATACCCTAAAAACTGACCAAATATTTTGAGAACGCACAATGATTGATGTTTCGTGTTGGTTTGACGTTGATTTTGGGCTCTTGTGCCATCGAACTCCACTGTTCTTGAAGTTCTCCCGATTTCGATTTGTATCACTTGGGGCTTTTCACTGACAGCGCATTCTGTAGTCATTAATTTTGTTTCATTCTGGGGCATTGTAACGCTGGGCGAACCCGATTCGGGACTAGCGCTGGCGTATTTTTCAGTGTGCATGTCGCGTATTGGACGGAGTTCACAACCGTACCTGCTCGATTACAACAGGACAGCTAATTTTCTCGCGATCCCAAGGCGACGAGGATTGCGAAAAAGGAGCTGCAGGATCTTTCGTTATTGCATGGGTTGTCTTTGGCGTCGGAATATGGAGTGACGAACAATAAAAGAAAACACAATTGACAGACGGACGGACTGATACGTATGTTTATGTTTTGCCGGAAGTATACAACCCTTGTGCGTTTTGAAAATGTATGCGGACGGACAAAACAGACGTGGCTAATTATCTATCGGCGCAGGTCTTTTGCGTGGTATATCCCAACTTCTTTTCCCGATGGGTCCGTTATCAGATAACGGTTAGGACCCATTACCTGCTTTATGCGGCTTTTCAAGAAGCGCAAGTCCAGCTTGGCGTTGTAAGGCCCCGCGGCGTCACTTTGGCGGAAATTGCGCCGGAAAACTTCATCTCCTTCTTTGAAATTGGCAGATCGTGACCTGAGATTGTACTGCGCCTCATTTGCCCGTCCCGCGGCCTTAATCTTCCGTCCGATTTGTTGGCGGAGGTCTCCTAGATGCTCGTGGGGCTCCAGCGCAACGACGGGGTCTCCCAAACACTTTAATTGCCGTAACAGCCGGTATGATTTACCGTGGCAAATCATGTGCTGTCCGAATGCGGCAAAGTAAGGTGCAACACCGGTGACGGAATGATACGAGGATTGCAGTGCGCATGTGATGGCGGACAATCGCCGATCCCAATCTTTTTGAGATGGGTGGACGTAGGAACGGATTGCGGCCAATAGGGTGCGGTTCAACCGTTCGGAGGCGTTAGACTGAGGAGAGTATATGGGCGTCAGTTGGTGTTCAACGCCATACTGCTCGAGTAGGCCCTTAAACTGCCGAGACCGGAACTGTACTCCGTTGTCCGAGTACACACTCTCTGGAACCCCGAACACATGGAATACCCGGCTCTCTAGGAATTTCACGATATATGGAGTTGTGAATTTACGGATAGGTTCCACCAGTGGGAATTTTGAGAGCTGGTCTAGAACGACTATAGCTCCGATGTGTCCCATGGATGACCGAGGATATGGACCGAGTAGATCTATGTATAGACGTTGGAATACGCGTTCTGGGACGTTGAGTTGACCCATAGGTGGTCGAAGGGGCTGGTTGGGCGCTTTAGTGCCTTTACAGGTCTCACAGGCGCTCACGTAGTCTTTGACCTGGGATGCCATTTTAGGCCAAAAGAAGTATTTCTTGAGTCGCCGTAATGTCCGACTGTAACCTCCGTGGGCACTTAAAGGATGGTCATGTGCGCGGAGGATCAGATGTTGTGTCATTTCCTCCGGTACCCAGAGCTTCCAGGACTCTTCTTCCTGCCATGGATCACCAGTGGCGTATTCATTTCGTCTATACACGTAGCCGTCTATTACTTTCAAATCAGGCAGCTGCGATTGTTGGGTCGCGATGGTTTGCCTCAACTCTTTGTAGCTGTCTGATTCGAAATGTGGGCTGTCCAAATCTATTTCGATGGGGTCCTCGTCACTTGTTGTCATTTCGGCTCCCTCTGGGGAAAACATTCGTGAGAGAGTGTCGGGTACGATGTTTTGGGTCCCTTCCCGATGATTGATGGAAAACTTGAACCCTTGCAGTTTAAGAGCCCATCTGGCTAGGCGTCCATGTAAATCTGCTTGGTTCATCAACCATTGTAGCGAAGCGTGGTCTGTGATGATCTCGAATTGGTGGCCCTCGATATAAGCTCGGATTTTCTTCACAGCCATTACCGCTGCCAAACATTCCTGCTCGGACACAGTATAGTTTCTTTGGGCCGAGTTCAGCTTATTGGACATGAAGGCGATGGGAGCTTCCTCTCCCTCTTCGGTCAATTGCACCAGCACGGCTCCAACTCCATGTTGACTTGCGTCACAATGAATGGAGAAGGGCTTCGTGAAGTCGGGGCTGTGCAAGACCGGAGCTGATGTGAGGGCGTGTTTTAGCTCTTCAAATGCCTTTCGGCTGAGTTCGGTCCAAATGAACTTCCCTTTCCGCAGCATGTCTGACAGGGGCGCTGAAACTGTTGCATAATTCCGAACAAACCTTTGGTACCAACCGCACACACCAAGGAAACGTCGTAGCTGCTTCACAGTTTTTGGTAAGGGGAACTCATCAATCGCACGAGTTTTGTCTGGATCCATTTTGATAGTGCCATGTCCTATGACATATCCTAGGTATTGGACTTCGTTCATGACAAACTTACTTTTCTGTACGTTGATGGTGAGTCCCGCCTTACTGATGTGCAGGGCTACTTCTTGTAGGAGTAGGAGGTGTTCGTCGAACGTTTACGTGATGAGTAACAGATCATCC
Source organism: Odontomyia ornata (assembly GCA_963969285.1). Taxonomy (NCBI): domain Eukaryota; kingdom Metazoa; phylum Arthropoda; class Insecta; order Diptera; family Stratiomyidae; genus Odontomyia; species Odontomyia ornata. The sequence goes on along the minus strand of OZ017738.1, from coordinate 277,280,288 downwards.
AGGTACACGAACACTTGGTGTTTCAGGTGAGGTGGGATGACCTTGTCCTTCAGCCGAGTCATCGTTTGCGGCGCTGTAGTGAACAAGGAGTTTTCATAGTCCGTGAAGGACTGCAGCGATGTTCTGCTGCCTCGGCAGAGGAAGGTGTCGGTTTCTGCCGAGAATGCCCTCGTCCGGAGACGCGTGAATGCGCTGGCAGGCTAGCATTGCGGTGTCGTGGGGCGGGTTCGTTTCTCCGGCACGAGGACTCACTACAAAACAATTTCGCATTCACGAATTGCTTTCAGATATCAAAAGAAAACGACCGAAGTCGCAAAGTTGTAGATAACCTCACCGAAGGAATTATGACTTGTTACGAGAACAAGTGAAACCTGACAAGAAAGGCGAACTTGGGGTGACCTCGTCTTTACCCAAATAAATTCAGGGCCCACAAATGAAAGAGGGGCAACCGGGTGGTGGTGGAGCCCCTTCATACCCACCCAACCGGAATGAATCCATTGTTAACTTGTTGAAGTGGCCAGATATTCCTCTTCTGAGTGGAAAACTCATACAACTTGAATTATATGAACTTTCCCATCAGAAGGGGAGTACCCCGGTGACCAATTTATGTCATAGAATTATACAATTGAATTGCATAATTCTATGCCATAAAAAGGTACTTTGCTTGGGCCACTCAACCCATGAAGTCACCTGAAACAAAAGAAGGAATTAATTTGTACCCGGTGGCTGGCTCATGTTTTGGGGTGGAAGCCTGCCACCGTACCGGGTCCTATACCCGATTGGAAAAGACCGGAAGGGAAAGACCGATTTTATCCGCTTAATTCATCATTTTTTTATTTTTTTTTTTTTCAAATAACTATTATCATACATTAATTTTTCCCCCCTTTTTCTTTCAAGCACAAAATTTAACAAAAAATTTGAAGTATTGCGCAAAAAAAATAACGAAATATTTAGAAGGATCAAGAAAAATTAAAATCGTGTATAGAAAGACAAAAAAACAATTTAAGAAAAAGCTCAAGAATATTAAAATTTGTATAAAAAAAACAAAAGAATTTAGAAAAAATTTGAAAAATTTAATAACGATAAAAATTAACCAAAGGGTACTTACCCAACCTTTTCCGACGACGAGCGCTCGTTGACGGGGCTGGGGTGCCAGAAAACTTTTATTATTTATTTTGTTCTATCTACTAATTAATTCGATTATCAATTTGCGGCACGATGATCATAAGAGATAGTATCCAAATTCACTTTCTGTATGTATTCAGGATTCAGGATGCATTGGTAGCTTTAATTTCAGTTGACAAACGCGACGCCTCTCGCTATAAAACAATTCGTCCCGCGCAACAATCCAATCAAAGTGCGAAACTTTCTCTTCTTTTCTGAATTTTAACGTTGTTTCTACTTGCGCCAGCAAATTCTTGGGAACACCGTTAATTAACATAAAATTCACTCATTTTATTTATAATAGGGTTTAACTGAAAATGACGATTTAACGGGCCACAAGTTTTCATTCACTTATTCTCAACATACGGTCATGAGTAGACAGCAACTAAACGGCTAACAGGTACATACTTCAAGATGATATTCGCGAATCTAACATATGCAAATGCACCACTTTATGTATGACGAAGCCCCAAAATTTCATTAACTTGGATTACGTGCTTTCAACTAATCCATTATTTATAAACCAACTGCGACACTTGTTGGAAACTACCGTTGGTTCTGAATTTCGTGATTTCACCAGCTTAGTCATATACACTTGCTTCTCGAATTTCTCGAGAATTGAATGCAAACAAGCACAAGAACACATTCGCTCCACATGTTAATACACCAGGGGGACGAAGATAGCACAGGACTAAACACCTTTCAATATTGAGCGTGATATCACAAATCATTTTGCGATCGCATTAGATTATTAATATCCTTTAATCAAATCCAATGGCTGGTCTAAAACTAAACTCAGCAAACTACAGTCACTTGCACTCGAGAAATTTTCAACTTCTCCCCCACGTCAATTCGCGCGAGACCTCGAACAAAGTCGAAATTCCGGGCGTAACAAAATTCCTTTGAACTTCCAAAAATTAACACAAGCACACACGAGTTTATCTTTTCCTTAAAACACTTGACTTCAAGCTAAACAATTCTTGGCAATATCCTCGCGCTTGAGAAGTTAAAAGCAAATCCAAATTGGAACTCAGTCAAAAGAAAATTCCAAAATCCAAAATGAATTTTCAAGTCGGCTGTCGTGTAGAAATCGCGTGCTCTCCCCCCAAATGACTTGCAATACGCTCCGCCGGCAACTCGTTTTTTCTTTCCTTATTCCCTGTTGTCTTTAACTGTAGCAATCGAGTTCAGATCCAAATATCATCGACAATATCCAACATGAAACTAACTGGATATATCGCAGCTAAAGACTGATCAAATTTTTCCGTTACACGCCTCGCTCTCCAATGCGTCGTGATTTCAAACGACTTATTGAGAACCCGTTAAATGAATTCATTAGGTTTGAAAACATTAACGATGGTTTTATATAAAATGAATTAAATTCATTTTCTTACGACAAATTCATACATTGTACACAATAATTGTACAATTTTATCAAAAAGACTTCTAGTCAATATTTTGGTAATATTTTAACACTAGTAAGGCACTTAGTGACTACCTTAAGTGAGTTTCGTAAGAAATTAACAATTAACAAAATTTTCAATAGAAACATAAGAAAAAATAGTTACGAGTTGTATAATTTGGCGATTAAATTAACTATTTATGCTATTAAATATGTACGTTCAGTTATTTTGGATGTTTTGTAAGTGGTAGTGTATTTTTTATTGTTCATCTTTACGCGTTAAATAGAGAGATATTTTATTAATTCTTTTTAGGTTTAAATATTTCGATTTATCGCAATCTGGTCAGGTGGTGCAAGAGCGAGAGAGTCCTTTTCAAATTTAAATTTTATTTTGTTTTCTTTTATTAAATGTAAAGTTGAAGGCCTTTGGTAGATTTTGAAGAATAAACACAGATTATTCTTGCCTTGCTGACTTCAAGGTATTTACGCGATCCGCTTTTTGGAAATTAAGTTGAAAGCTGCTGATGATGGTAGATGTTAGAATTTAATGTTAAATTTCACCACATTAATAAAAAAAAACAAAATTAAATGATTCTTTTGCTCGTGAAATATTAATTATTTTAAATTTTTCTACGGTTATTCCCTTTATTGTTTACTACGATTATATATAGTCTGTATAAAAATATTCTCGGTTCGGCGATTTCCCGGTTTTCTAGTTTATTTGTGCTGAGCCTGGCAGTATTCTGCGCTGTCTAGGTGAAACTCCATAGAGGTGAGAACAAGACAAACCAGCGGAATAGCCATACACATCGGAATTAAGTAGAAACTATGTCGGACGGATTCCCACGGCGATTGCAAGCGGAAAACCAGAACAGAACTCCGTACTCGGCGCTGTCTCTTCAACTTTCACTCGCGAAAACCTGGTCGCAGCTGCGATCAGTCAAAACACACCGACGGTCGCGACAGGGCCCCAAAACGGTAACTGGGCACTCGACTAGGGCCTCACACAGGTTGGATGCGTTTTCCAATAAGGAAATCCCAAATGCAATTTGCGAAAACGCACAATTATGTGGGAACGAGGAAAATTCCACGCGAAAAGAAAAAGAGTGAGGGTTGCGATGGGGAAGGTGACTGAATCGTTCCTCCTTGTTAAATTGAGTTTGTGCTGTGTGCCTGTGGCAGCGCTGGCTTTTAGAGCCATAGCTCCTCGGTTACTACAGGGCAGCTAATTTTCTCGCGATCCCAAGGCAATGCGGATTGCGAAAAAGGAGCTGAAGGATATTTCTGTGTATCACGTTGGGCGCCATTTGTAGTGAACAAGGAGTTTCCATAGTCCGTGAAGGACTGCAGCGATGTTCTGCTGCCTCGGCAGAGGAAGGTGTTGGTTCCTGCCGAGAATGCCCTCGTCCGGAGACGCGTGAATGCGCTGGCAGGCTAGCATTGCGGTGTCGTGGGGCGGGTTCGTTTCCCCGGCACGAGGACTCACTACAAAACATTTCGCATTCACAAATTGCTTGCAGAAATCAAAAGAAGACGACCGAAGTCGCAAAATTGTAGATAACCTCCACGAAGGAATTATGACTTGTTACGAGAACAAGTGAAACCTGAAAAGAAAGGCGAACTTGGGGTGACCTCGTCTTTACCCAAATAAATTCAGGGCCCACAAATGAAAGAGGGGCAGCCGGGTGGTGGTGGAGCCCCTTCATACCCACCCAACCGGAATAAATCCATTGTTAACTTGTTGAAGTGGCCAGGTATTCCTCTTCTGAGTGGAAAACTCATACAACTTGAATTATATGAACTTTCCCATCAGAAGGGGAGTACCCCGGTGACCAATTTATGTCATAGAATTATACAATTGAATTGCATAACTCTATGCCATAAAAAGGCACCTTGCTTGGGCCACTCAACCCATGAAGTCACCTGAAACAAAAGAAGGAATTAATTTGTACCCGGTGGCTGGCTCATATTTTGGGGTGGAAGCCTGCCACCGTACCGGGTCCTATACACGATTGGAAAAGACCGGAAGGGAAAGACCGATTTTATCAACTTAATTCATCATTTTTTTATTTTTATTTCCTTCAAGCAACATTATACATTCCCTCTATATATAATAAAATTATTTAATTTTTTTTTTTAATAAATCATTACTATTATTTTTAATATGTATGTTTTCATTAAACGCGATTTGATTTATACAAAAATGTCCAAAAATATTTTTTTCAGGCAACTTATTCAAATTGTCATTTACCAGAGAACCGCGTTTTCACAATTCAGCATCAATTTTGGCAACTAAGGAGGATATCTCCCACAATTCAACAGAATTATAAAGCATAAACAAAAACATCAACTTATTCAATTATTCGTTATTGTAATGCTTTGTGCTTTGAAAAAAAAAGATTCATTTGATTCCACGAATTGTTCGAAGCGAACAGAGTCAAGCTTGAGATTGATATATGCGAATGCGAGAGTACGATTCCAATTGATTTGTAAGGAGTGTTGAGAAGTTTGTAAGCTACACTGTAATTGATCTGTCATTACTACCCGATGGCACAATATGCAATAAAAGTATTTATGAACTGGGAACAAATCAATCTGACTTATGACAAAGTCAAGAAATTCGGAGAACGTTATATGAAAAATTTTAACTCAATCTGAATTGAAATTTAGAACATTTAAGTGTTCAAGAGTTATTTTATGTGTAGCTGAAACTCTCACAATTCTCTATTTTTTTTTTAAATATAAATATTAATATATATATAATATTATAATGATATTAAATAATTTTTATAAATAATGAATCTATATGTATTTTTCAATAAATAAGTAAATAATTAAATAATTAATATTATAATAAAAATTTAAATTAAAAATGGTACTTACAATACCGTTCCCTCGACGACGAGCGCTCGTTGACGATTTGGAGGTAAGCAAGTCCTGGAATTCATTTTAAGTGTATTATTGTACCGGTTGTAACATATGAGTCACGACTTCTTTCTTTTGGTAGTGTAGATTCGCGTTCGCATATCAAATATTAGTACACGAGTATGAAAGCATAAAATATATCCTAAGTGTGTATAAAATCATATAAAAATTCAGCTATCAAAGTGTAAACACATGTAGACTTCTTTGAATATCACAACCGTATGGTCTTCGAACGTGGTAATGCTCGCTGCTACTTATTCACAAATTTATCGACTTTCTCAGCGTTTAAACTTTTGATTGTTTCATTCCACGAATTGTTAGTCTCTCTAGATAAGTTATCAGCTTCTTTATATGCAATCCGTTGGTCACTATATGGATTGAGTGATTTGACTAATTCTTCTGGATCTAACTTTTCAGTTGATTTATCACTCTTTGTTGAACTATGTTTGAATACACACTGCGCCTTTTTGCATCCAAACGGTGTGTTTTCCCAGAAACAGGGAGTACGGTCCCGCCGTTTCCCAATCAACATGTGCCGCTCCTTACAATGAAGATCTTCACATCGGCCTTCCAACCACCTGTTGCACATCACTTCGTGACCTAATGCTGATGGCTCATGGCGATATTGGCAACTGCTACCGTTTTTTACAGGCACTGTAGTAGAAAACGTAGCAATCTGTGAAGTTTTTTTTTTTTTTTGCTGTGCATCAACAGGATGGTAGAAGTTATCTCTGCCAACAACCATCCACCACGATTTTCCTAATGAAACTCCCTCGCCGAACCATCCAAATACACTTTTCAAATGACCACTGCAAGCACACAAATCAGTTTCACTAGATCTAGGTTGGCACTTGATCGAATGCAGTCTTTTGCACGGAGCGGTTTATGGGAAACTGTCCATTGAAAAATGTTCGAGACACACGGAATAACCTCGCTCGTACCATGTGGAAATAGAAGTGCCATCTATGGGTGAACACGCGGTGGTGATAATGCACACTCGTTTCGGTTGTTTTAAAATTCTAAATCGTCTTTTGTAGATTCGCTTAAATTATCAATTGAAAGCAATTTTCGTTTATAATGATTAGGCGTAATTAAGTGGGAAAAATCGGAAGAATTAGACAAATTTTAAGGGGTTTAAATGATACAATGATTTTAGCGTTCATATAATTTAAAAGGTTAACCGTTTCGTTCTAAGCATTTGTATCCCGCGTTACACCGCAATTTGTTAAATTATATTCAAAAGATATTGTAGTAAAATCACTACACATAAAAATATTAAACAATTTTAGAATTTTGTTTCCCGGGAGTTAAGTACAAAAGACATTTTCTGGACCTATTTTCCATGCAAAGAAAAAAAACGAGTGTTGCGATGGGGAAGGTGACTGAATCGACTGAATCCTTGTTAAATTGTGTTTGCGCTGTGTGCCTGTGTCAGCGCTGGCTTTTAGAGCCATAGCTCCTAGATTACTACAGGGCAGCTAATTTTCTCGTGATCCCAAGGCAATGCGGATTGCGAAAAAGGAGCTGAAGGACATTTCTGTGTATCATGGGTTGGCTTCGGCGTCGGGACTAGAGATGACGGACAATAAAAGAAGAACACAATTAACAGACGGACGGACTGACTTATGTCTATGTTTGGCCGGAAGTATACAACCCTTGTGCGTTTTTTTGAAAATATATGCGGACGGACAAACAGACGTGACTAATTATCTATCGGCGCAGGTCTTTCGCGTGGTATAGCCCCACGTTGGATCACCAGTGGCGTATTCCTTTCGTCTATACACATAGCCGTCTATTACCTTCAAATCAGGCAGCTGTGTTTGTTGGGTCGCTATGGTTTGCCTCAACTCTTTGTAGCTATCTGATTCGAAATGTGGGCTGTCCAAATCTATTTCGATGGGGTCCTCGTCATTTATTGTTATTTCGGCTCCCTCTGGGGAAAACATCCGTGAGAGAGTGTCGGGTACGATGTTCTGGGTTCCTTTTCGATGTTTGATGGAGAACTTGAACCCTTGCAGTTTAAGAGCCCATCTGGCTAGGCGTCCACTTAAATCTGCTTGGTTCATCAACCATTGTAGTGACGCGTGGTCCGTGATGATCTCGAATTGGTGGCCCTCGATATAAGCTCGGAATTTCTTCACAGCCATTACCGCTGCCAAACATTCTTGCTCGGAAACAGTATAGTTTCTTTGGGCCGAATTCAGCTTGTTGGACATGAAGGCGATGGGAGCTTCCTCTCCTTCATCGGTCAATTGCACCAGCACGGCTCCTACTCCATGTTGACTTGCGTCACAATGAATGGAGAAGGGCTTCGTGAAGTCGGGGCTGTGCAAGACCTGAGCTGATGTGAGGGCTTGTTTAAGCTCTCCAAATGCCTTTCGGCTGAGTTCGGTCCAAACGAACTTCCCCTTCCGCAACATGTCTGACAGGGGCGCTGAAACTGTTGCATAATTTCGAACAAACCTTCGGTACCAACCGCACACACCAAGGAAACGTCGTAGCTGCTTCACTGTTTCTGGTAAGGGGAACTCATCAATCGCACGAGTTTTGTCTGGATCCGTTTTGATAGTGCCATGTCCTATGACATGTCCTAGGTATCGGACTTCTTTCATGACAAACTTACTTTTCTGTACGTTGATGGTGAGTCCCGCCTTACTGATGTGCAGGGCCACTTCTTGTAGAAGTAGGAGGTGTTGATCGAACGTTTCCGTGATGAGTAACAGATCATCGAGGTACACGAACACTTGGTGTTTCAGGTGAGGTGGGATGACCTTGTCCATCAACCGAGTCATCGTTTGCGGCGCGTTACACAGGCCAAAGGGCATTGTGACGAACTGATATAATGGTCGTCCAGGCACTGTGAAGGCGGTCTTGTCCCTCGACCCCTCATCGAGTGGAATTTGCCAGAAGGCGTCTTTTAGGTCGAGACTGGTGATATAATTGGCTTTCGGCAGTCTCCCTAGTATTCCATCGATGAGTGGAAGAGGGTACGCGTCCTTGATGGTGACCGCGTTTACCTTACGGGCATCAAGACAGAGGCGGACTTTACCTGGCTTCACCACCAAGGTTACCGGTGATGACCAGGCACTTTGGGACTCTTCTATGACCCCCAACTCGAGCATCCTATCTAGCTCCGCATACACCAATTTCTCCATGGCGGGTGAGATGGCGTAGTGTCTCTGTTTAATCGGTTTACTATCGCCGACGTCGATGGTGTGTGAGACTAGGGTGGTGCGGCCAAGGCCTTGGGTAGCGTAAGATGGGAAAGCAGCAATGGATGCTTCCAGGCGTTGCCGTTGGTTAGGCGTCAGGTCATGCCTATCGGGAGTAGAAGTGATTTCGTTGACATTTCTGGTTTTTAAAGACAAATCTGTGAATAAATCTGAGGCCAGTCCAAAGCGAAGGACGAAATCGACACCAAGGTATACATTCTGAGTCAAAGACGGGATAATGTAGAACGTAATATCCTTCGTCTGACCCCTGAACGTCACGGGTGTGGTTAGTTTACCTCGTATAGGGTGTTTGGTGCCATCAGCTGTACTGATTTCAGTGCGCCAGGATTTAATCAAGTTCGGATAGTCTTGGAGCACCTTCGAGCCAAAGCTCGAGGCAAGACAACTGATACTGGCACCCGTGTCGATCAATGCAAACACGGTCTCGCCCAACACTTTAATTGGATGAAGGTCTGATCTCATTCTCAGCAACCTCCGAGATGTTACAAGAGTTTACGGTTTGACGGCAGATGCGCACTCTCTTGCGGAAATCTCGCCAACGACGGGTTGACCATTTTGTCGTGCGCGGACGGGAAGTGACTACTTCGGAAGCAAATATTCGCTCTCGAGCCACCCGATATTCCTGCAGTCGAACATGATAAGGTTTTAGCGTGCGTATTTGAGGCTGCCGGGGTTCTTCTGGCAGTGACTGCGGTGGTCGCTTTAATATTGACGTTGGTGAGGTCTCCGGAAGAGAGTGAACATCCGCAGTCGTAGTGGTCATGGCTGGTGGGTTAACGTCAGGTTTGTTGGGGTGAGCAGCTGACTGAGGAGCTACTGCTGGGGCTTCGAGTACCGCTGAGGTGGTCGGGTACTCTTTTGGCCGTTTTTTCGCGCGGCACATTCAGAACAGTCCGGGAAGTAAGTGTCCGGCTTGCCGCAACCGTAGCAGAAAACCTTACGCTCTGCTCGGCATGAAATGAACCGGTGTCCGGTTTGATGGCAATTCCAGCAGGTCGTAAGACTTCCCACTGCTGCTACCGCAAGATGGTCTGGGTCCAAATCTTCCTCCAGATCTATGGTGGTATAATCTGAGGCCAATTCCGCGATTCCTCGTCGAGGACCCGTCCTGGCTAGTAAGTATGGCCGGTCCCGTAGGTCTTCCTCAAACCCTTCTATGCGACGCACAGTTCTCAGCAGGGCCTCCATACTCTGTGGATCGGAGTTCACGATATGGCGACGAATCTCCGGCCTTAGATTGCGCTTTAGCAGGCGTAATATTTGGGTAGAAGTCAATGGCTCTGACAACTGGTCATTCAACCGAAGGATATCGGCTCGATATTGATGGAAGGACTCGTCCGGACGCTGCCATCTAGCATTCATCTTGTCCAGGACTAATTCGTCCATGTCGACCGTAGGGTATTCCATGCGGAGTACCTCCTTCAACCGTGACCAGCGTATGGATGGTGGGGCTGAATGTATTCGCCAATATGTCTCCAGTGCTGCTCCCCTAAGCAGCATTGGCAAGTATCCTGCGAGCGCTGTGCGGTCTCCTGCTAGCATCTGCTCAATCAGCGACTCCACCCGACTTATGAAGACTTCCACCGTTATAGTATTGGGTTCCCCACTGAAATGCAGATTCCATCCCTGGATGATGCTGGGGATCTGTGTCGGCTTCAGCCGATACATGTCGTGTGGATGGAAGCGTTGGTCCGGCGGAATCACGGGAGCCTGATTTGGTGGCGGTGCTTGGCTCAATCGGGGCCGGTAAACTGGAGCCAACGGATTCATTGCTGCACCTGGCCGGATCCGTTCGGGATCACGCCGCGAGTCTACTGGGAAATCCCACGGATTTGGGTCCGAATCCCACATAGGAGGAGTTCTTGGCCGGGGTGGTGCGGGGTTCTCTCTCTGGCTTTCTAGCGAGGCTAACCGGGTGGACATGTCCTGTACGAGCGCCATGAGGTCTTGTAAAACTGTGGCTTCCACAGCCACAGTGGATCTCGCTTCTTCTACAGGCGGAACTGCTTCAGCACTGTAGTCTTCCTCTCGTGCGTTCATTGCCGTGGATGGAAGGGGTCCGCTTTTGGGCACAGCTCCACTTGCACTGGAGGACTGAGGTCGTTCTGTTGCTGGCTGGGCGATTTCTAGAGGCTGACGACAGAGCGGGCACGTGGATGAGGTTTGCCGCAGTTGGACCAAACACAGCTGGTGTAGCCTGTGTCCGCATTGCTACCTCTGGCTGGTGATTTCATCCATGTCCTCGTGACATATTGAGCATAAAAGCGCTGGTCCGGCATCCGACCGCAACTTTCTCCTCTCGGGAGTTCTTTTGGTGGGCATTCTAAATAAAGTTTGTTTTCCTAATTAAATACCTAAATGGATATGTATATATAAATAATGAATAGAATGTGAAAAATGACGTGAAATATATATATGTATAATTCCCAAGTGGCCGTCAGTGGCGAACTATTTTCAATCCTCAAAAAAGAAATTTTTTTTTTTTTATTAAATATCAAAAGTTATCAAAAAGGTTATCAAAAAATATAACCAGTCTCTCCTTTCCGTCCTTCCTCCCAAGTATGGACACCAACGGCACAATCCTTCTATGGCGTTTCAGGGACACTCTCTTGTGGCACCATGAAAATCAGGGTTCAGAAGTGATCCCTCATTAGCAAATTTCTCAAGTTACAACTTGTTAGCCCAGGGTGGGATTCTAATCCACAAGCAGCGCGTGTCTTGTCATGGATAGTCATGGATTAGCTAATCAGCCAATCACATGAAATCAAAATCCATGTAATTTAAGACACCTAGGCACCGCTGGTTTGGGGAGCGGATCAGAATCCTCCGCAAAGAGTTGTCGGGATAATAACTTCCGAACACAAAAAGGGACTCTAATATCATTTGGCCTTACTAGTTATACAATGGTGGTAAACCACCAAAGTATAATTCAAAAGCAGGACCAAACGATATTGATGTCCGAAGACAACACAAGTTCGAAAGTTATTAAATTGCTCACACCTAGTGGGGACACCTAGAGACGATGGACTGTCTCGTGCTCACGACTGATGATACAGCCGGGCTTTTCGGGCCCCACGTTGGGCGCCATTTGTAGTGAACAAGGAGTTTCCATAGTCCGTGAAGGACTGCAGCGATGTTCTGCTGCCTCGGCAGAGGAAGGTGTTGGTTCCTGCCGAGAATGCCCTCGTCCGGAGACGCGTGAATGCGCTGGCAGGCTAGCATTGCGGTGTCGTGGGGCGGGTTCGTTTCCCCGGCACGAGGACTCACTACAAAACATTTCGCATTCACAAATTGCTTGCAGAAATCAAAAGAAGACGACGGAAGTCGCAAAATTGTAGATAACCTCCACGAAGGAATTATGACTTGTTACGAGAACAAGTGAAACCTGAAAAGAAAGGCGAACTTGGGGTGACCTCGTCTTTACCCAAATAAATTCAGGGCCCACAAATGAAAGAGGGGCAGCCGGGTGGTGGTGGAGCCCCTTCATACCCACCCAACCGGAATAAATCCATTGTTAACTTGTTGAAGTGGCCAGGTATTCCTCTTCTGAGTGGAAAACTGATACAACTTGAATTATATGAACTTTCCCATCAGAAGGGGAGTACCCCGGTGACCAATTTATGTCATAGAATTATACAATTGAATTGCATAACTCTATGCCATAAAAAGGCACCTTGCTTGGGCCACTCAACCCATGAAGTCACCTGAAACAAAAGAAGGAATTAATTTGTACCCGGTGGCTGGCTCATATTTTGGGGTGGAAGCCTGCCACCGTACCGGGTCCTATACACGATTGGAAAAGACCGGAAGGGAAAGACCGATTTTATCAACTTAATTCATCATTTTTTTATTTTTATTTCCTTCAAGCAACATTATACATTCCCTCTATATATAATAAAATTATTTAATTTTTTTTTTTAATAAATCATTACTATTATTTTTAATATGTATGTTTTCATTAAACGCGATTTGATTTATACAAAAATGTCCAAAAATATTTTTTTTCAGGCAACTTATTCAAATTGTCATTTACCAGAGAACCGCGTTTTCACAATTCAGCATCAATTTTGGCAACTAAGGAGGATATCTCCCACAATTCAACAGAATTATAAAGCATAAACAAAAACATCAACTTATTCAATTATTCGTTATTGTAATGCTTTGTGCTTTGAAAAAAAAAGATTCATTTGATTCCACGAATTGTTCGAAGCGAACAGAGTCAAGCTTGAGATTGATATATGCGAATGCGAGAGTACGATTCCAATTGATTTGTAAGGAGTGTTGAGAAGTTTGTAAGCTACACTGTAATTGATCTGTCATTACTACCCGATGGCACAATATGCAATAAAAGTATTTATGAACTGGGAACAAATCAATCTGACTTATGACAAAGTCAAGAAATTCGGAGAACGTTATATGAAAAATTTTAACTCAATCTGAATTGAAATTTAGAACATTTAAGTGTTCAAGAGTTATTTTATGTGTAGCTGAAACTCTCACAATTCTCTATTATTTTTTTAAATATAAATATTAATATATATATAATATTATAATGATATTAAATAATTTTTATAAATAATGAATCTATATGTATTTTTCAATAAATAAGTAAATAATTAAATAATTAATATATATAATAAAAATTTAAATTAAAAATGGTACTTACAATACCGTTCCCTCGACGACGAGCGCTCGTTGACGATTTGGAGGTAAGCAAGTCCTGGAATTCATTTTAAGTGTATTATTGTACCGGTTGTAACTTATGAGTCACGACTTCTTTCTTTTGGTAGTGTAGATTCGCGTTCGCATATCAAATATTAGTACACGAGTATTAAGGCATAAAATATATCCTGTGTGTATAAAATCATATAAAAATTCAGCTATCAAAGTGTAAATACATGTAGACTTCTTTGAATATCACAACCGTATGGTCTTCGAACGTGGTAATGCTCGCTGCTACTTATTCTACTGCTTTTAATGTTTAATATTTCAGGGGTGTCTTGAGTCTGAATTTTATTCACAAATTTATCGACTTTCTCAGCGTTTAAACTTTTGATTGTTTCATTCCACGAATTGTTAGTCTCTCTAGATAAGTTATCAGCTTCTTTATATGCAATCCGTTGGTCACTATATGGAATGAGTGATTTGACTAATTCTTCTGGATCTAACTTTTCAGTTGATTTATCACTCTTTGTTGAACTATGTTTGAATACACACTGCGCCTTTTTGCATCCAAACGGTGTGTTTTCCCAGAAACAGGGAGTACGGTCCCGCCGTTTCCCAATCAACATGTGCCGCTCCTTACAATGAAGATCTTCACATCGGCCTTCCAACCACCTGTTGCACATCACTTCGTGACCTAATGCTGATGGCTCATGGCGATATTGGCAACTGCTACCGTTTTTTACAGGCACTGTAGTAGAAAACGTAGCAATCTGTGAAGTTTTTTTTTTTTTTTTTGCTGTGCATCAACAGGATGGTAGAAGTTATCTCTGCCAACAACCATCCACCACGATTTTCCTAATGAAACTCCCTCGCCGACCATCCAAATACACTTTTCAAATGACCACTGCAAGCACACAAATCACTTTCACTAGATCTAGGTTGGCACTTGATCGAATGCAGTCTTTTGCACGGAGCGGTTTATGGGAAACTGTCCATTGAAAAATGTTCGAGACACACGGAATAACCTCGCTCGTACCATGTGGAAATAGAAGTGCCATCTATGGGTGAACACGCGGTGGTGATAATGCACACTCGTTTCGGTTGTTTTAAAATTCTAAATCGTCTTTTGTAGATTCGCTTAAATTATCAATTGAAAGCAATTTTCGTTTAAAATGATTAGGCGTAATTAAGTGGGAAAAATCGGAAGAATTAGACAAATTTTAAGGGGTTTAAATGATACAATGATTTTAGCGTTCATATAATTTAAAAGGTTAACCGTTTCGTTCTAAGCATTTGTATCCCGCGTTACACCGCAATTTGTTAAATTATATTCAAAAGATATTGTAGTAAAATCACTACACATAAAAATATTAAACAATTTTAGAATTTTGTTTCCCGGGAGTTAAGTACAAAAGACATTTTCTTGACCTATTTTCCATGCAAAGAAAAAAAACGAGTGTTGCGATGGGGAAGGTGACTGAATCGACTGAATCCTTGTTAAATTGAGTTTGCGCTGTGTGCCTGTGTCAGCGCTGGCTTTTAGAGCCATAGCTCCTAGATTACTACAGGGCGTTACACAGGCCAAAGGGCATTGTGACGAACTGATATAATGGTCGTCCAGGCACTGTGAAGGCGGTCTTATCCCTCGACCCCTCATCGAGGGGAATTTGCCAGAAGGCGTCTTTTAGGTCGAGACTGGTAATATAATTGGCTTTCGGCAGTCTCCCTGGTATTCCATCGATGAGCGGAAGAGGGTAAGCGTCCTTGATGGTCACCGCGTTTACCTTACGGGCATCTAGACAACGGCGGACTTTACCTGGCTTCACCACCAAGGTTACCGGTGATGACCAGGCATTTTGGGACTCCTCTATGACCCCCAACTAGAGCATCCTATCCAGCTCCGCATACACCAATTTCTCCATGGCCGGTGAGATGGCATAGTGTCTCTGCTTAGTTGGCTTACTATTTTCCAACGTCTATGACGTGTGAGACTAGGGTGGTGCGGCCAAGGCCTTGGGTAGCGTAAGATGGGAAAGCAGCAATGGATGCTTCCAGGCGTTGCCGTTGGTTAGGCGTCAGTTCATGCCTATCGGGAATATAAGTGAGTTCGTTGACATATCTGGTATTTAAAGACAAATCTGTGAATAAATCGGAGGCCAGTCCAAAACGAAGGACGAAATCGACGCCCAGGTACACATTCTGAGTCAAGGACGGGATAATGTAGAAAGTAATATCCTTCGTCTGACCCCTGAACGTCACGAATGTTGTCATTTTACCTCGTATAGGGTGTTTGGTTCCATCAGCTGTACTGATTTCAGTGCGCCAGGGCTTAATCAAGGTGGGATATTCATGGAGCACCTTCGAGCCAAAGCTCGAGGCAAGACAACTGATACTGGCACCCGTGTCGATCAATGCAAACACGGTTTCGCCCAACACTTTAATTGGGTGGTAAGGTCTGATCTCATGCTCAGCAACCTCCGAGATGTTACAAAAGTTAAGGGTTTGACGGCAGGTGCGCATTCTCTTGCGGAAATTCCGCCAACGACGGGTTGACCATTTTGTCTTGCGCGGGCGGGAAGTGACTTCGAGCCACCCGATATTCCTGCAGTCGAACATGATAAGGTTTTAGAATGCGTATTTGAGGCTACCGGGGTTCTTCTGGCAGTGACTACGGTGGTCGCTTCAATATTGTCGTTGGCGAGGCCTGAAAATTCGTTATTCACGACAGACAGATATATTTTTGGGTAATTATGTTTTTCTTTTTCTTTGATTCCTCTGTCGCTTCTCCAATGAATGTGTTCCTCGTTTATCAATAATAGCTTAAAATCTTTCTCGCCGTTTTGTAATGATTTTCAACCTTTTAGGTTCGAACGCGGAACCGACCTCTCATCGGTTCGAGACGTTAAGTCTGAGTAGTGCCAACGGATGGTACCAACAGGTCAACCAATCCGTGCACCGTAACCCATTCACGCGGTGGCTGCTTGTCGGCCAGCTAGTTCGGAGAGGATTTCGGTCGCGGGTCTCCGAATGGGTTACGCTCAATTACAATATTTTCAGCCACCTGAACATGCCCGTTTTCAAAACGCGTTATCAAACCAAACCATACGGAGGAGAAACCTATTTTACGTTACTCCGTATTTCTTCTTATAATCAGTCAAGAATTCAAAACCTGATTTTTATTTCACGTTCCCGAAGTTTCGACGCGGTACCGAAAAGTATTCTACTCTAAATCAACCCGACGAAGTCTACTCTAAATAAAATAACGAAACAGCAAAGGTACCGCGTACCGCGCGCGACGCGAAACCGACCTCAGCGGATTTGGCGAAACCCTACCCTCGCGACGGCATACCTACCCTGCACTCTCTCTTCCCACTGAAAAAAGAAGAACCGCTGAAAAGGAAAGTCTTTAGTTATTTATTCGCAATTCATTTTATTTCAGTTGATCTGACCTAAACATCAAACTAGTGTCTATTATTTCGAAAATTAAACCAAAAAAATTGTGAAACATTAAATTTGATTGAATATTTCGAATATTATTGTTAAATTTCCTATGAATGTATTATATGTATTTGAATGTTTCAATACACACTACTTATTCGAAAATTGCAAAAATCATTTACACGTCTATGTACGAAATGATTTCTTTGTATATTATAGTAAATGCAATTGTTTTATTATATGGTGTATATCTACCCTCTATTTAATATGAATTGGAATTATTTTATTTGCTTTTCTCATATTTTACGATGACTGAATTCCAGCGTGCTATTATTTTACTATTGCATTTTATTTGAGTTCTACTGAAAAGTTGATTGTTATGCAAATTATGTTTGATGGAATAGCAACTTTGTAAAAGTACGGAATCATTTGAATATTATGCGAATTAGTAGTCCATATAAATTTTGAAAATATTAATTACTAAAGGGGATACTGTGCACAGGACCGTTAGAGTTCAATTTATTTTTAATTTTATTTAAATTGTGCTACTGAACACTTATCGCAATTTAAATCGCTTAATCGAAATGACTTCTATTTATCTTAATCTAAATTCAAGAATCGTAATGGATGTCGACTTAATTCAAGATAAATAAATTTATTTACATGTTTGCAGATGGCTTGCAGTGGTTAAATATAAATTAAAACAATTTACTTTTAAACCCATTGGGCCTTTTATCTGAAAGAAACCTATTCGATATTCTAAATTTATACTTTGGATAAATATATTAATAGATTCTCACATTAATATTTGCACATTAAGATAGCATAGTTGCAATGATCCTTTTAATTGGACGAATATGTATATATTTTTTTCTTTTTTTTTTTTACAAATTCGGCTTTTCTATATTTACTTCATCTAATTACTCATATGCGTTTCTTTCACTTAATAAATTTTAATTTATTCACATATATGGATGTATTTGCATTATTAACCTCTAATCAATTTGGAATACATATCACTTTAAATCTTACGCTTCTTTTCTTTATGAAACAAATCAAAATCTTGTTGCACAATGCATAAAGTTCACTTCGATAAATTGCATCCTTAAGATTGATACCAAGATGGAATGTTTCGCTAGAACTGTTTCCAAACAATTCTATACAACAAGTAGTTGATGCACTAGGATACTCACTAAAGTGCTATTGCAGTAGAACTACTACATATTTCATCAGATATCGTATCGTTCCCCAGAACTAATCGTTCAAATCGATGCCAAGCATTACATTAGTCCCTTACGATGTTTTATGAATAGCTCGATGAAAGCTTAAATTACTTTTCCCCCTTATAAGAATTTTTTAATTATGGAAATAATATTGCAAATTGCTCATACGATTATAAAATAAAATATATGTATCTTACGCTCGTACAGAATGCGCAACTCAAACACGGTTAACTTATAGGTAAATTGTTAAATCTGGCACCAATTGATTCGACGAGAAGAATTATCAACGTATTTAAATTGTCAATTGAAGTAAATCTTAATCTTACAAGAATCATTAAAATCGCCAAGTTAATAACATCATTTTGAAGCAGCCTCTCAAATTGAAAATCTATTGTCAGCAAATATAAATTCTGCATTGGGCGACAGCCGTGTTTTGTAACCGATTTTCGAATGGGAAGGGCTCATCGTATTTATTCAGGGCAGCGAGATTTTGCAATAAAAATCTGAGCATACAGTGAAAGAATAGTTTTCTATTCTCTTCGAGTGGGTCGCCCGCCAGATGAATGAGTCAATTATAGAAAAATGTGAAGATATAAAAATATATAAGGTTTCATACAAGAAGTTAAGCCGTTCATATTTCCTACCAATTAGAGGTTAAATGCCAGTGGATAAAATTCGTGAATAGTCTATGATTTATGACATCATCGGTATAATACACTGGATAGAACATTTTACTTGTATAACAAACTCACGAATGAGACGAATCTCCGGTTGAATTTTAAGTTGAATGCGCCAGCGTTCTTCCAACAATTGGATACCGTAACAGTGTTGAAGGAATGAAAGATTTACAAAAGACATATTTTAAGCAGTATACGAGTACATTAAAAAGTAGAAATCGCCAAGGTTTATAAACTGCGTGGCATTTTAAAATCCGATGAAAACTTAATATGATTCCCTGATCATAACTAATAATACCTAGTCAAACGTTAATAATAAATGCATGAACATTTACTACTGTTTCATTATATAAATAAATTTTCTTACTTTCTTTTTTTTTGACAAGTAACATTTACACTCGTTTCTACGAACAGCGGTACCTTGCTTTCCATCAAACAGAACGTTCTCTACATTCTTGAACCCTATATTAAAGGAGTTGGCGAAACAGTAATGCATTTGTAAAGCATTTCACATCTTAATTCGCAACGCGCTCTCCAGCTTAATATACATATATGTATACATCCTTCAATCAGGCCCATATGAGAACAAGCTTATGCGGAGCAACAGTAAAAAAGATCCTCGGAGCGATCAAACGCAACGCCACCTGTCAAAGATTCCAACTGTTAAAAACAAACGGTACCGTCATTTTTTGTTCGCACCTACGTTTCGCCACGAAGCGCACTCAGCGCTTTCCGGCGCAGGGTTGTATTTATCGACATTTATTAGCACCCTCGCGATGCCCAGAATGTCCATTTCCTTTCGTTTTTAGGTCGTCCAATTTGCATTTCAATCTCGAAATTATCGAACACCGCTCCAACTTCTTAGGCACAAGACCAGATGATGGCAAACACAAATCAGAACGATAAAGAATTTCTCATTCAAATTTTATCGTCGCCGTGACTTTCTTATGGAACTCGCGGCGATAGCGAAGATCGAGAAAACTTTGCCAACTTTCCGGGATTTGCAATTTTCTCCAAACGATCTATTATTCACAAAAACACCTCGGAATTTTAATTCCTTTTTAAAACCGTCAATCGTACAAAAATATAATTTCTCGTTGGCAACTAAAAATCTCTCTTATTTCCCGCCGTTTCTTTTTCCTCGTGGCCCGGACTGTCACTCCGACAACCACCGACAAAACAGATGTGCGGAATGGAACGCCACATGGCGGCAATGTGTATTTCCATTTGTCGCCAGTGGCATAGTGTTTCGATGGCCACGGTGGAGGGGGCATTCCCAGATGGATATGCCTCGAAATGTGTCGGGGTTTTGATTGATATTATGTTTCAAATATTTAAATCCACAGATCAAATATTTGGAGAGAAAAGAAAATATTTTCTGCGCAACGATATCCGCACGAAAGATGAAGTCCGCTTGCATTTCGAGGTCATACCCATCTGGCCGGGTGCAAGGGTTCGGGATCGGAATCACTTCGATTCGCGGGCGTAGGCGTCACATTACAGTTTGTTTTCAAAAATTAGTAATCCTTGTTATATTTGCTAATAGAACCCGGTAAAGGATTGTAGTTTTGTCGATTTCTTATGTTTTCTTCTCTATATATGTTTAATAGTTTCGGAAGCAACAAATATTGTCGTGGGGCGGGTGTGTGAGAAGATTTTCTTTTACTCTTCCCCTCTCCTCGTTGATTCTTCACTATCCCTCTGCTTTTCACGATTTTCACTCGGGTTGTTCGGCAATATCTTCTAATCCCCTCCGTTCTTAACTTCTTCACTATCGTTTTCCCCAGTATGCACCATACAAACACAGAATGTATTCCATGAAAGTGTTCTGTGTACTTCTGTGAAACGTTCCCTTTTGTTTGTATTTTTAACGATTCATCTCTGTGTGCACGCTTCTTCAATAAGTATTGTGGAAGAGTTTCCGAACTTGTATTGGACATTAATTTTCGTATGCACCTTATAGGAACTCTGGTGATTAGTCCGTTAGCGCTAACTTTTCTTGCCGACTGACTACCGAACACTTTTGGTGTCAACGAATGCGAACCACACATAGGAATGAACAATGGATTCTCACAAAGTACCCTACACATGCACTGTACTTTAACCCCAACGATTTCACACGAAACGATTTCTTTACTCCATGCAAGCGAAGTAGAATCCCAGCATTTCGACAAATTTCCGACAAAAGCGCTAATCGTTATTTTCAAGTTCTTTACGTGTTAAACGCGTTGGGTATATAATTGTTATTGCAAATAGCTTCTCGGTTTCATATCTCCTTTGGGGACCTGGTTATTTCTGGGAGCGAAAGAATAACTTTTCGACATATGGTCTAAGAGGGGGGAAACCTTTGCACACCCGAGCGAAAATACTTTCACCATACATTTTGACGGAGCACGAGTTTTGTTCTACTTTCCACTCCCTACACGACTCACGAACGTTCACAATTTTCACGATAACTTAATTCGATTTTCTATTCACTACAGCGTTTGCTTAAATTTAAACAATTTATTTTTCAATCGCGACCTTCACGCTCGCTTCGCTTTCCTTCTTTCTTCCGCGACCGTTCCAACGCAACTCCCCTGATCACCCACATTCAAACATCCCATCGCTATCGCTCGTACCGTTCACTCTCTTTCCATTTTTTCTATCTCTTTTTCACGGATAGCAAAAAGCTATCTTTTCGTGATACTTTCCGAGCTATACAACTAACGGAAGTCAAATTATAAAAGCGTGATGCTTTTTGTTTCACGATAAAAGGTTTTCACTCAAAATAGATGGTGGTTTCGTCATTCATGTTGATAGGGAGTCGATGTCTATTAACACCAACCACAGGCTCCGTAGTCGTTTCCTGTTGTATGAAAGTTGTCGTTTTCAGATCCGCAGAACTATCAGTTGTGATGTTTGTTGTTTCAGTCTCATTTGGTTGTACTGCAATTGCTTGATTATCATCTATCACCGAAACTTCTGCTTTCTCGGTAATCACTGCTTCCATTGAGGTCGTTATAAGATCCGATACTTGAGGCAATTTTGTTAACGGTAGCGAATTATCTGTTGTTGTTGGCTTCGATGCCATCGTCGTTAAAGTTTGTGTGCCACTACTGCGTCCAGTAGTAGTTGATGGCATTGTTGGTGTTTTTGTCTTTTTCACTCGTGGTCGATGGCAAGGTGTCTGCCATTATCAGCATAGGTGTAACATCCGCATACTTAACCGTAGTCATTGCAGAATCACTTGCGTTTATAATATTTGGCACAGTTGTTTGCTGTGATGCTATTGACATTGTAGTCAACACTGCTGCGTCGCTATTGTTTCTTAATTCTGGTAAACGTGGTGGTAGCGATTGAGTATCATTATCCATTGCAATTTCCGAGTCAGCCATGGTTGCCAATTCTTCCTCCAATTCGGTAGTGTCCATGCTAATGAAATTGGATTCTGTCGCTTTTTCCATATGTGATGACGGTATTGTTATGGCGGCATGTTGATTCATTCGCTGTCGACACGCCGGTAGCAATGTTAACTTCTCTCTTTGCTCGCAAGGCACCTGCATGGCTTGTTACTATAGATGTTAGTAA
>OZ017738.1:277245491-277247991 GCA_963969285.1 Odontomyia ornata | reverse complement strand
ACTCAACGGGGATAGTCTGCAAAAGCTCGGCAGCTCTTAGAGCAAGAATCAGTGCAGTTGCTCGTTCCTGCTCATTCCAGTGATTTGCCCTTGCGGCAGCTTCAAACTGGGTCTTGTTAATACTCCAGACCGTTTGCCCATCGAAAATTGGTACTTGCACATTTCTGGATGTGCTTTGCGCTGCGGTTATAAGCGGGGCTGGTGAGGTGGTTACTACTGTCTTCGCTGCTTCCAATTCTTTTTTCATGTTTTCCATCTCATGGTTCATTCTCTCCTCGCCCTGGCTGATCTCATGGTTGACTCTCTCCTCGACCTGGTATACCTTTTCCTCGACGCATTTAATTTGGTTGTTGAGACTACTGAGCTCTGCTTTTATTTCGGTAGACTGTTTTTCCGAATCTATCTTCAAATCAGTTGACTGTTTCTCCAGCTTCTGTGCGATGTCTGCCTTGATGTCTGCCTTGATTTGATGTTTGTTGGTCTAGCTTCGCTGATTGTTCATTTAGCTTCGCAGTTAGACTGGATGACATCAGCATTAACATTTGCATTAGCGCATTTTCTGGCTCCTTTGATTTTGGTATTTCTACTTCTCCAGCTTCTGCACCTTTTTCCGCATCTGAGAGCTCACCCGAATCCAGATTCACGCCTTCTGACTCGATCGCGTCACGCAAGCGTGCAATCAGTATGGCCTTTGTACCTTGCGTGGCCAGATTTCGCTATTCCAACTCCTCTTTGAGCTCCGATATGCTCAATTGATAGATTTTTAGATGTAAGTTTCCTGGCATTTTTATTGTTTCGGCAATTTTTCCACCAGTTTCCACGTTAATTCTCACTATTGTGCACTTCAAAAATGTTTTATCGTTTTCACTTCCAAAATTTTCTTTCTCACTTCTTGACACCATTGTCGGGTGTTTTGGTTCGCGGCCAATAATTTAATGTTCCGGGAAAGTGAAAACGCAATGTCTTTTAAATTAAATGAGTTTATTTAATTTGTCAAAAATGCACAATCACTTCACTAACAATTTAACAACTTTAATTTTCACTATTAAAATTCTACCTTCCACTTTGTCCATAAATTTCTATCGCAATTGTCTACTAAAATCACTTCACACTCAAACAATCAATATCGCCTGCACTTCGCGTATCGCAGTTTTCTATCGCGGTTGTAATGAATGATGCCCCCATTCATTCAGCTCGCCTTTATATAGGGTCTCTAATCATTCAACTCAGTTCTCGTACATTGGTGAATAAGCGGGAACATTCCAGCATGAATGAATGGGCAGTGACTCACTTTCAGATGTTGATAATGCTTGTTGGGTTCTCGTGGTTTCGAGTAAATTCATTTGTTGATGTTCTTAATGATTGTGAAACCAATTGCGACAGTAGCTCGCAGAATTATTAGTACATGTAACACTGCCCCCACCTCAGTTCTTTTCGCCCCGAAAAGATGTGTCGCTATTTGTAGTCAATTCTCCCTGGGTGTAATATGGGGCAAGACGGTCCAGATGCACGATTTTCATTTTAGCTCTTGGCTTACGATGTTCCTGTATTAGGTATACGACGTCGTTGATTCGCTTTGTAACTCGGTATGCTCCCTCCCAGTTATGCTGCAACTTTGGAGACCTACCCTTCCGCCGTTGTGGGTTATATAGTCACACCAAGTCATCTTGCTGGAAGCCAGTAGAATTTGCCTTTAGATCATACCTGGTCTTCATGCGGTCAGTAGCCGATTCGAGGTGTTTTCGCACTGTCCGATGTATCGGGTTCAACCGTTGTCTTAGCTCACTTGCGTACTCCGAGATCGTTTGGGGTTTCTCGGGGGGTGTTCCGAACTTTATATCAGCTGGCAGATGAATAGTCTTTCCAAAAATGACTTTGGCTGGAGCTTGGCCCGTCGATGCATGTTCGGCAGCTCTGTACGCCATCAAAAATAGTGGGATATGTCGGTCCCAGTCCCTTTGGTTCTCGTCAACCATCTTGGCCAGGTGTTTATTGAGCGTGCCGTTGAAACGTTCGACCATTCCATCGGATTGGGGATGCAGCGGTGTTGTTCTCGTTTTCCGTATTCCCAGCAGCTCGCACATTTCGCTAAAAACTAGTCACTCAAAGTTTCGGCCTTGATCCGAATGTAGTTCGCAAGGTACGCCGTACCTACTGACCCAATTTAACACTAGCTGTTCAGCTACAGTAGTTGCTTCCAGGTTGGGGATGGGGTAGACCTCGGGCCACTTGCTGAAATAATCGGCTACAACCAGCGTGTATCGATTTCCCCATTCAGATTCAGGAAAGGGTCCTGCGATGTCAACAGCAATCCTATCAAATGGTACCCCCACGTTATAGGTTTGCATTTGTCCTCTCAGTCGTCGCTTTGGACCTTTGACGGAAGCGCAAACTGTGCATCTGCGACACCAGTCCTCTATGTCTTCTCGAGCGTGGAGCCAGTAGAATCTTTCCCGCAATTTCGCCAAGGTCTTGTTAACACCAAGGTGGCCTCCCGAGG
>OZ017738.1:277235491-277237991 GCA_963969285.1 Odontomyia ornata | reverse complement strand
ATAATTAGGGGAATTCCCTTTTAAACTCGGAAATGAAAAGAAAAGAATTGCTCCAAACTTCAATGACTAATTTCACACTTTTCAAAATGTCCGATTACTTTTGTCCACTTGATGCAATGTGAATTTTAATTAGTTGTTAATTTTCTTGTGAAAATCTTTTTATTTCTGTTTTATTTTTTTTGTGCAATTAATTGAGAATACAAGTAACTTTTATATAAGGGAAAAATTTTTTATTTCATTTCAAAGCTTATGCTCGTAAAAGTATTTTATTGCTTGTTTCTTGTATTGTCCGATCACTTTTGGCCACCTCTGTATATATAAATATATACATATATATATATATATATATATATATATATATATATATATATATATATATATATATATATATATATATATATATATATATATATATATATATATATATATATATATATATATATATATATATATATATCTACATATATATATATATATATATATATATATATAGATATCTACATATATATATATATATACATATATATATAGATATCTACATACATATATATATATATATATATATATATATATATATATATATATATATATATGTATATACGAGTATATATCTACATATATATATATATATATATATATATATATATATATATATATATATATATATATATATATATATATATATATATATATATATATATATATATATATATATATATATATATATATATATATATATATACAGTATATATCGTTTATAACGACATCGGATATAACGACATATCGGCTTTTACGACGAATTTCAAAAGTCCCGGCCGGGAAAAGCACTTTTGTATGTAAGAACTGTCGTTTATAACGACATCGGATATAACGACGAAACTAATATAGCGACGGGAAATTGAAAGATGAACTGGTTAAGTTTGAGCCTTATAACGACGGACTCACGAATACAGTAAGATTACTCAAAGGAATTATCGAATAAGGGGAATCACCGGGGTATGAAAACAAACGCGACAGAACATAAACAGTCAGTTCAGTGTTTTGTTTAGTGGAAGTTGATTTCTTAGTTTCCTATAAAAGGTCCAATATTTAAACAGCTTAACGAAGGTCGACATGGCAAAAAGAAAGGCGTTCACAATCGCTGAAAAAGCAGCAATTATTTGGCGTCTGGAAGCTGGAGAGTCAAATTTCTGCATTGCCAAAGAATTTGATGTAAGTTCTAAATAAATATGCAGTTAGTAAAAACACTGTATATGCATGTTATTTCATCTTAGGTGGCACATTCAACAATATCCACGATGTGGAAAAATCGCGATAAAATACAGAGTGTATATGAAAATAGCTCTAAATCATTAAAATTAAAAAAGGTTAGGTCTTGTAAACAATCTAGAGTAAACGACGCTTTATTTGAATGGTTCAAAATTCAAAGAAGTCGCAATATTCCCATCAGCGGTCCTATTTTGCAAGCAAAAGCGGACGATTTTGCAAGAAAACTTGGATTAAAAGATTTTAAATGCACAGTGGGATGGATCCAAAGGTTTAGAAAAGGCACAACATTATTTTTGGCAAAATAAGTGGAGAAGCGGCAGATGTACCGGAAGGGATGTGTAACGATTGGTTAACAACAGTATGGCCAAATTTAAGAAAAGGATATAAAGACGAAGAAATATTCAACACAGATGAAACCGGTTTGTTTTTTAGAATGATGCCTGATAAAACAATGAAGTTTAAAGGAGAAAAGTGTGTCGGAGGTAAACTTTCTAAAGAAAGAGTGACTGTTCTTGTAACAGCAAATATGACTGGCTCGGAAAAATTAAAACTAGTGGTTATTGGCAAAGCTAAACGGCCTCGATGTTTTAAAAATGTTAAATCACTACCTGTCGAATATGAAAATAACCCAAAGAGCCTGGATGACATCAGCCTTATTTGAAAAAATTATTTTGCGATGGGACAGTAAGCTGATTCGACAAAAAAAGAAAATTTTATTGCTCTTAGACAACTGTCCCGCTCACCCGAATATTCAAAACTTAAAAGCAATAAAATTAGTCTTTCTTCCTCCAAATACTACGGCAGTTCTCCAACCATTGGATCAAGGCGTAATCAAGTCACTGAAAACACATTTTAGAAAAGTTCAAATTATGAAACTTTTAAAAGACATCGACGAAAATGGTGTGCCTAAAAAAATGCATATCCTTGAAGCCATTTTTCTGATTTCAAAAGCTTGGGATCGTGTTTCTCAACGCACAATAACCAATTGTTTTGCACATGCAGGATTTTATTTAAACGCAACAGAAAACTCTTTTGATCAAGATGATTCCCTACCCTTAGCGGAATGGCGACGGCTACAAAACGATCAAAATGAAGTTGAGGATAATCTATCTTTGGCTCAATGGGTCTGCGCTTTGGCTGTAGATGACTTGGCATCACAAGAATGTTGGGAACATTTTCCAAGCATTGATGAAGAACTTGAAACGGCGGAGGACATGACGGTAGAGGAAAT
>OZ017738.1:277170491-277225491 GCA_963969285.1 Odontomyia ornata | reverse complement strand
TCGAATCCCAAAAGGAACCGTCAAGCCGTCGATCGGTAAATCAAAAGCCGTTATTAATTTCCCGATTCCAAAGACGTTGAAGCAACTACAAAGCTTCCTTGGACTTGCCGGATATTTTCGGAAATTTATTCCGAATTTCGCAACACGAGCGCGACCGTTGACCGAACTTACGAAAAAGGGAGCTGTCATCGATTTAGGAGAACTTGAGCTGGAAGCCGTACACGACTTGAAAAATGCGTTGACATCAAATCCTGTGCTGAAAATCTTCAAATATGGCGTTCCTACGGAGTTACATACTGACGCCAGCAAACAAGGATATGGAGCGGTTCTTCTCCAGAGGGACGCGGAAGACAACTCGATGTTTTCTATATGAGCAAGTCTACGACCGAGCCTGAGAAAAAATATTCAAGCTACGAACTCGAGGTGTTGGCTGTCGTCGAAGCATTGAAGAAGTTTAGGATTTATCTGATTGGACAGCGCTTCAAACTTGTCACCGATTGTAAAGCGTTTAAATGCACCATGGAAAAGAAGGATTTGGCGACGCGGGTTGCCAGATGGGTCATACTGCTTGAAGATCTCGATTTTGAAGTGGAGCACCGTGCTGGAACTGGCATGCGACATGTCGATGGCTTAAGCCGCAAACCGGTTGTTATGATGATACAAAATGACGACTTTCTGAAACGATTGAGCGAAGCACAACATAGTGACGAGGCGTTGCTACCTATCATCGAAATACTGAGAGATAAGCCTTACAAAAATTATACGATGCATCATGGTATTTTATGTAAAATTTCAAATAATAATAGTTTGTTTGTCGTCCCAGAATTAATGAAATCAGCATTAGTTCGGGAAGTCCACGAAAAAGGGCATTTTCGTTTGCAGAAAATGAAGTATATGCTGCAAGAGTTTTATATCCCCTATCTGGATTGTCGCATTGAACGTTGCATTACCAGTTGTGTGAGATGCATCTTATCCGATAGAAAACGAGGCAAAGCAGATAGATTTTTGTACCCGATTCCGAAAGGCGATGTCCCCCTCGCTGCGTTCCATATCGATCATCTGGGCCCTATGCAAGACACGAAGAAAGGTTATCGTTATATTTTGGCTGTTATCGATGGATTCACAAAATTTTGTTGGCTTTTCCCGACAAAAACACTTGCGTGCGATGAAGTCCTGCAGAAGATGGAGGTAATTGCTGAATCGTTTGGTTATCCTCTTCATTTAATTTCCGACCGAGGAGGAGCATTTGTATCGCAAAACTTCAAGAAGTATTGCACCGACCACGATATTGAATTGCATCTTGTAACTACCGGCGTGCCTAGGGGAAATGGGCAGATCAAGCGTCTTCATGCGGTTGTCATATCGGCACTTACGAAGTATTCTATTGACACACCTGATGAATCGTTCAAAAATGTAAAAAATATTCAGAGAGCTATTAACTCTACGTATCATCGATCGATAAGAATGTCACCATTTCAATTAATGGTCGGTACTAAGATGAATTTTGGAAAGGACATTCGGCTTATGGAGATTTTAGAGGAAGTTATATCCCAACAGTATGACGAAGCTCGAGCAGAATTACGCAAGCAGGCGAAAGAGGCTATAGCGAAGATGCAGGATGAAAATTCGAGAAATTTCAACAAGAAGCGAAAGAAAGCTACCATCTACAAAGTTGGGGACCTGGTTGCGATAGAGCGAGTGCAGTTTGGTACGGGACTGAAGATCAGACCAAAGTTTCTTGGTCCCTATCGGCTTGTTTCAATCAAGGGATTCGATCGTTATGGCGTGCAGAAGGTTGGCGAACACGAAGTCCCAAAGGTTACCAATACGAGCGCAGACAGGATGAAAGTATGGTCCGAATTCGACGACAATGACGACCTCACCGTTCCACCACAAGACGCAGATGACTCGCCTGAGGCAGACGAGTAATATGGATAACCGAGTGCGGAATGAAATACGACTGTCAAACGAGAACTACGAACCGGGCAGTTGGTATCCAACCTCCGTAGAGCGTGGACGTGGTTTAACCTTTCACATCTTATATCTATTGTAAATCTTTTTCGCAATAATTTAATTACTAAAATAAAGTGAATTTGAATTAATCTATAAACCAAGCTTTACATATATATATACCGTAGACGGCCCCAAGCCCGTTTGAGAAAGGAAGAGGGGAGCCCCTGTTTCTCCAACCAACCTTCCATGATTCCTCATAATAAAATCCAGAATTAAATGGTAGTAAATGCTCTTGGGGTCGCACATGGGGCTTACTAGTTCCCCATTATTGGGACATTAAATGCCGAGAAATGTTAATAACTATGAATACATCTACAGCTCTACTATTATGTCCTACTTACACCTCCTTTTTGGGGATGTAAGAGGGTGAAGGCGAATCTTCCGCGCCTGATAACGGAATCGAAGTAATAACCACGTCGCCGAAATGGAAAACTTAAAATGTTTCGAAACCTGCAGATTGGCCTCGGAATGAATTGACCTCACGGCAACCTCATAGCAAACGGAAAAAGGACTTTGGTATTGGATCCTGGAATGTCAGATCACTCAATTACCCTGGCGCAATATCAATTAAAAACACTGGCAATCCAGGAAACGAACTGGACTGGAAACGACATTCAAGACATGAGATCGCACACAACCTTTAAAAGTGGGAAGCCTAGTGAAAAACGAGTTCGAGTGGCCTTCATTGTAGATAGGGAGTTCAAATCGCACGTTATTGATTTCAAGGCAATAAACGAACGGTCGTGTGCGATCCGTACGAAAGCGAAATTCTTCAAAATCTGGCTGATAAATGTTCACGCCCCGACCGAAGAAATGGACGAAGAACGATACAAAAATAATGCCTACAAACGATACAAAAATAATGCTGAGTGATTTCAACGCTAGGTGTCACCAGATGGCAACACACTTAACCAGATCGACCATGTTCTGACCCAACAACGTGGGGCCTCGAGCATACTTGACGTCCGTACATACTGAGGAGCCAATTGTAACTCGGATCATTACTTGATCAAATTAGTCTATCGATGTCGTATGTCAAAAGCATATTCGGCGAAGACCAGCCCGCTACAAACATTTGATATCGAAAGGGTCCAAACGGCGTCTGTGGCCAAATATTTCACGAAGACCCTCGACAATCAGCTGGCTCCCATTCTATCAGACGCATCGCTAAAGACAAGCAACGATATCTGGATGAAAGCGAAAGTGGCTATTAAGACCATGGCAGAACAGACGATCGGACATCAAGCCCGGCGCAAGAGAAGTCTTGGTACTTTCCAACAGCCTAACAGGTCAACAAGTCCGGACACCCTTCGTCTACTGCGAAGGAGAGGACTTTCGGTCGCAGATCTTTCGCAAGCAGACAAAGTCTGAATACAAGAATCACTATTACTGTGAATTTTGCCTTTAAAAGGCTACAGATCAATCGACAACGAATTCGCGCGATCTTGATCTGTATACCGACGTGGTGCCAGACGTAAGTTACTCTAATTCTAATTAAAACATTTTACGCTAACAAAAATATTGAACTTTGCGTTTAGCAATTCAGGGTTTCGTCCAATGAAATAAGTTTAAGAATTCAAAGGCATAAATTTAATCATATCAGAATAATAAATACAACAGAAATTTAATTGTAAACAAAAGAATTGTTGCTTTTCTTCAAAACTTTGTAAAATGTACAAACTATGGCTATCACTGAGTCATTATGTCAATAAATTATTTCTCAAACGAAATCCATTGCAATTTAATGCTTATTTTTTGCCAGTTAAATATGCTTCATGTGATTTTCAAAAATAAATGCCAATGACCAAATTATGAATAAGTACAAAAGATATCTAATATCTCCATGTATGATGAAGAACAATAATTCCTCTGGAATTGTGAGCCGTCAGTACTATATGCGAATTGATAAAAACTTAACACTTGTTGTCACTTCGATTGAATATCTTATTTTCTTCTTCTTCTTTGTAGCACTACAGCCCCTTGTAGTAACCGAGGAGCTATGGCTCTAAAAGCCAGCGCTGCCACAGGCACACAGCACGAACGCAATTTAACAAGGATTCAGTCGATTCAGTCACCTTCCCCATCGCAACACTCGTTTTTTTTTCTTTGCATGGCAAATAGGTCCAGAAAATGTCTTTTGTACTTAACTCCCGGGAAACAAAATTCTAAAACTGTTTAATATTTTTATGTGTAGTGATTTTACTACAATATCTTTTGAATATAATTTAACAAATTGCGGTGTAACGCGGGATACAAATGCTAGAACGAAACGGTTAACCTTTTAAATTATATGAACGCTAAAATCATTGTATCATTTAAACCCCTTAAAATTTGTCTAATTCTTCCGATTTTTCCCACTTAATTACGCCTAATCATTATAAACGAAAATTGCTTTCAATTGATAACTTAAGCGAATCTACAAAAGACGACTTAGAATTTAAAAACAACCGAAACGAGTGTGCATTATCACCACCGCGTGTTCACCCATAGATGGCACTATTAAACGAAACTTTGCGCGATTTTCCATTGCTGTTTCGTTGCTCGATGGCTCGGCCCCGCCATTTAGTTCGCGAGTTGCACAAAATCCTCGTGAGAGGAAGGCGAGGGAACGTAGGAAAGTACGCGTGGTGGCCATTTTAGTGTCGTGAGTAAATCATGATTGTAAGAGAATTCTCTTGATATAAAGTTGTGAATTTATAGTGAAAATAGTTTACATCAGCGAAGGAAACCTTTAAAACCAAAAAAAAATCGTGGTGGTGGATGGTTGTTGGCAGTTAGATAACTCCTACCATCCTGTTGATGCACAGCGAAAAAAACTTCACAGATTGCTACTTTTTCTACTACAGTGCCTGTAAAAACGGTAGCAGTTGCTAATATCGCCATGAGCCATCAGCATTAAGTCACGAAGTGATGTGTAACAGGTGGTTGGAAGGCCGATGTGAAGATCTTCATTGTAAGGAGCGGCACATGTTGATTGGGAAACGGCGGGACCATACTCCCTGTTCCTGGGAAAACACACCGTTTGGATGCAAAAAGGCGCAGTGTGTATTCAAACATAGTTCAACAAAGAGTGATAAATCAACTGAAAAGTTAGATCCAGAAGAATTAGTCAAATCACTCATTCCATATAGTGACCAACGGATTGCATATAAAGAAGCTGATAACTTATCTAGAGAGACTAACAATTCGTGGAATGAAACAATCAAAAGTTTAAACGCTGAGAAAGTCGATAAACTTGTGAATAAAATTGAGACTCAAGACACCCCTGAAAACGAAATATTAAACATTAAAAGCAGTAGAATAAGTAGCAGCGAGCATTACCACGTTCGAAGACCATACGGTTGTGATATTCAAAGAAGTCTACATGTATTTACACTTTGATAGCTGAATTTTTATAGGATTTTATACACCCTTAGGATATATTTTATGCCTTAATACTCGTGTACTAATATTTGATATACGAACGCGAATCTTCCCTACCAAAAGAAAGAAGTCGTGACTCATAAGTTACAACCGGTACAATAATACGCTTAAAATAAATTCCAGGACTTGCTCACCCCACTTCATCAACGAGCGCTCGTCGTCGAGGGAAAGGTATTGTAAGTACCATTTTAATTCAAATTTTTATTATATATTTAATTATTTACCTATTTATTGCAAACTAAATATCTACTAATTATTTATCAAATTATATAAATTAATATTTATATTTAAAAAAAAAAAATTTTTTATAAATGCAAATGGGAAAATTGCTTTAATTCGGCATATTCAGATTTTTGAATGTCGCAACACGTCACGAATAATACATTAAAACACTATTGCATTGGTATATAGAGAAACAATAGAAATTCACTCAATTACATTTAAATTTATCAGACTTTTCTTGAGTGTTTCATGTTACACAGATTCCTTTTGATTTTGAATCTACTGAAGAGTTTTTTTTTTGTGGTTGATTGATCTTTATTCTTTCCCAACTATGAAGCCATCATGGCAAGTCTGTTTTTTGGCTTCAACCATCTCTGCATATTTTTTTGTTGATTCTGTTTCACTTTTGAATCTACAGTAATTGACATGCTTAATATAATTGTCAAAAACACTTCACAACCTATAAGCTATTAACACTTTCATCCGGTGTATTCCACGCGATTCAACGTATTAGCATAATTAAATCCAAATCAAGTCGCGCATCATTCTGAGACATCGGATTTTGATTGTATTTTTTTTGTGATATTGAACTCAGACTGTTTATGTTTGTTGAAGTTATCAACAGAACATTAAATCCAAGGAAATAAAAATTCTTTAATAGAGCAGCTTGCCCACTTAATTCGGAAGAGTATTTTAAATTTGTGCGCTGTAAAGCAATCCATAGGTACGATTAGGAAATGTTCCGCATTTGGCATTTTATTTAAAATATGCTTCGAACCATTTTTCGAATTCCACAATATATAAAAAAATTTAATTTTTTTGAAGGACTTTATTTTGATTAAAATAAATTTACTATAATATATAATTATTGAATTAATACAATTTATTTTCAAAAATTAAATAAAAATTATAAAAATTGTTTTAAAAATAAATCATATCAAAATAAAAAAATGATGAATTAAGCGGATAAATTCGGTCTTTCCCTTCCGGTTTTTTCCAATCGGGTATAGGACCCGGTACGGTGGCAGGCTTCGACCCCAAAATATGAGCCAGCCGCCGGGTACAAATTAATTCCTTCTTTTGTTTCAGGTGACTTCATGGGTTGAGTGGCCCAAGCAAAATGCCTTTTTATGGCATAGAGTTATGCAATTCAATTGTATAATTCTATGACATAAATTGGTCACCGGGGTACTCCCGTTCTGATGGGAAAGTTCATATAATTCAAGTTGTATGAGTTTTCCACTCAGAAGAGGAATTCCTGGCCACTTCAACAAGTTAACAATGGATTTATTCCGGTTGGGTGGGTATGAAGGGGCTCCACCACCACCCGGTTGCCCCTCTTTCATTTGTGGGCCCTGAATTTATTTGGGTAAAGACGAGGTCACCCCAAGTTCGCCTTTCTTGTCAGGTTGCACTTGTTCTCGTAACAAGTAATAATTCCCTCTGTGTAGTTATCTACAGTTTTTGCGACTTCGGTCGTTTTCTGTTAATCTCCGAAAGCAATTCGTGAATGCGAAATTGTTTTGTAGTGAGTCCTCGTGCCGGGGAAACGAACCCGCCCCACGACACCGCAATGCTAGCCTGCCAGCGCATTCACGCGTCTCCGGACGAGGGCATTCTCGGCAGGAACCAACACCTTCCTCTGCCGAGGCAGCAGAACATCGCTGCAGTCCTTTACGGACTTTTGAACATTCTTAATTCACTACACCCTCTCGGGCCTTCGCTTAGAGATAGTTAGAGTATTGATTTTTTCGGGAGTTGGTTTGGTCAGTACCATGCTCCCGTGTGCTTGCTCAGCCATGATATGATCTGATTAAATCAGTACATATCACCACTGTGTGAACACTCGTAGTCTGTCTGAAAAATCCCCTGAGCTAAATCACGTTGCTCCCAGCGAGATTTGAACCTGGGACATTCGGCTTATGGGTTCATGCTCTAACTACTAGGCCACACAGACTTATTTTCTAATTGAACCATAAAACAGGTCGTTCGTATAATTGATATTCCAAAACTATTATGAAAGAAAGTAATAAAAGCACGATGGTTGTTCTAAATGTGATGTCTGTGCGTATTTTTACAAATAAATAATTATATTAATTCATCATCTTATCCTTTGTTATATTTTGAAGTCTTTCATCTAGATTTCGGTCTTCTTATACCTTGAAAATAATTATCTTCTATTGCGCTTCACATGTAGTATTGAATTGCTCTCCTTCTAAACTTATTTTCATAAAACATTCGAGCTGAAATAGTTTGTAATAGCTACTCAAAAAATAGAACCTAACATCGATTTAAATATAAAAACAAACAATTCGTTCTTGTAGTTCTACTAATTATGGTGAATATAAATCCAAGAAAAATGCCTTCACCAAGGTATTTCCGTATGAGCACTTGTGCTTAAATGAATATCGACTATTTTGACGTTTAGAATAGTAATTCTTAAAGTATTTCATATAGTCTTGACAGACAAATTAGGGACAGAATACAATTTTCAAATAAAGCTCAATATATTTAACTCAATTTAATTTTATTTACATAAAAACTGGAGATGCAACTTTATGTGTATCCATACATGCACTAAAATTATTCAAAAATTCCCTAATATTTCTATAATGAGAAAGCTGAACTTTTGCAGTCATTGTACCCGTAAATCAAACAACTTTTCATTTTTATTTAGAAACATTCGTTTCAGTTGATTATTTATAATTTATTCGCGATCACCTTAACAAGGTGGTTTTTCAATTTAGACAGTTGTGAAAAGTCAACAAAATGAACCAGCAACTTTGAATAGAAACAATCTTAAAATTTTAAATTTGCACTGAACGATGGAGGAATGTATACTTTTGCATAGCTCGTCTGGAGAAACGATAATGAACGCAAAACAAAGCAACCATTTATATAAAACATCGTAGATGCTATATCAGTTGACGATTTTGCGAGTAATAGGATGATATACGAGTAGTGAGATGAGATGTCTCTTGTGATTTGATGGCAAACAAATATCGTTAATCGATTATTTTCTTAAAGACAATTTGATAATTATGATGATAATAAACTTGGTATGTATTCAATCCAACCTCTGTTGAATCTTGGATTTATTGGGTTGTTCGTTAATTAATGTCGTTTTTTTTCATGTTTTTCAAAGCAAAATTAGTTATAACAAACATTAATCGATGATTTATTGACCATTTTGTTGGATGAC
Source organism: Odontomyia ornata (assembly GCA_963969285.1). Lineage (NCBI taxonomy): Eukaryota > Metazoa > Arthropoda > Insecta > Diptera > Stratiomyidae > Odontomyia > Odontomyia ornata. Next base: position 277,216,631 of record OZ017738.1, on the reverse strand, counting down.
CTTATGCCATCTTTCGGTAAGTTGAAAAATTACACGTTCGAAGAAGCCTTGGTTTTTAAAAGCGAAGAACTGGGCCAACTCATTTTTAACAGCCTGAATCGAAAGTTTTACCATTTAAATGATTTTAAAGGGAACAAAACAAATGATAGTCTGATGGAGCTAAGTCAGGGCTATGGGATGAATGTGGCATCAGTTCTCAATTGAGCTCCATTAATTTTTGACGAGTTATCAAAGAGGTGTGGGGTCTGGCGTTATAATGGAACATCACGCCTTTGCGATTGATCCGTCCAGCGCGTTTTTTCTTGATTTCTTCATTCAATCTCGACAGTTGATGAAAGTAGACATTCGAATCAATAGTTTGGTTTCTTGGAAGCAGCTCAAAGTAGACTATACCCTTATAATCCCACCACACAGAAAGCGCATAATCTTCTTTTGGTGAATATTGGCTTTGGATGTCGATTTTGGGGCCTCATCTTGCTTGGTCCATGATCGTTTTTGGACTACGTTATCGTAAACAATCCATTTTTCATCACCCGTTATAATTCTTTTTAGAAATGGGTCCTTTTGGTTACGATTCAGCGGAGTCGCATATGTTAATGCGTTTGGTTAGCTGGATTTTCTTTAATTCGTGAGGAACCCAAACATCCAGTTAGTAAGTGCAAGTAAACGGTTGAATTCGCTATGTGGAGCTTCTCTTCTATCTCTCGAGTTGTCATACGCCGGTTAGTTTCGGTTAACGCCTTTATTTTGTCGTCATCAATAGTGGTTGGACGCATCTTGCAAATTAAAATTTCCAGAACGAAAGTGAGCAAACCAATACTGACACTGGCGTTCAGTAAGGCATCCTCACCATAAACTTCACACAGTTTCTTTCGAGCTTGCACCGCATTTTTGCCCTTTCCGAAGTAAAACAATAAAGTATACCGATAATGCTCTCTTTGATTGTCCACTTTCAAGTTTATCTTTAACCAACTTGTTGTTTACTAATGACGCTCAATTTTTGACTGAAGATAGTCTAAAGTTGAATCTTTAAAATAGTATATAATAATATAATACTACATGATTAATGTAGTTCACATCTTCTATGAGAAAAAAAAACGACATGAATAGTGAACAACCCAATATGTAAAGTAGGAATACAAAGTTAAACTATCTGAATTCGTTTCACAAATTTTTCTTAAGAGAATATTTCCCACTATTTAACCGATTTCTTTATTTCTCACTTCTCACAATTTAAAGTTTTTTCTGTTTTTTTTTTTTAATATATCATTTATATTGTGCTGCTTATTAAACATTCAAATAGACGTTGTGTTGCTAGATGTAGGACAGCATTAAGCATTGATTTATCACCCAATAGTTATTGTTTGTGTACGATTACCTTTTTTGAGATCATCGAAAAGACTTTCTTAGTTTTGTGACAATTTTTCGTTGACTGTTGTGCTGCACCATTGTCTTATATGCCCAATACGTGTATGTACAATTAAGTCAATAATAAGTTCGCGCGTTGCAAATCTTACACTAGTTCCATCGTGTATTATGGCAAAAAAAAAACTTAAATCAAACTAAGTTCATCCTCTCGGCGATAGTTGCACTTGTTTACAACAAACAGCTGCCACAAAACTCCGACATGCCCACAACTGCACGCGAACTTTTCGCTCACTACGAGACTCGTATTGAGGATGCTTTCGATGACTAAAACTACTATCTCTTCATGTACCGTGAGCAAGAGTTGCGTTCCTGATCATATACCACCTTGATCACTTCCAAATGAGTGCAACGAAACTCATCACCCGACCAAGTAGAGTAGCCAGAACAGCATGTTGTGAATGTATGTGACTCACCACTCCAGCTCCACCATGGCGATAAACTAGCAAGATATAATGGTGTGAATTTCTTCTGAATAAATCGCTTGCGTTGTGTTTGATATGCCGCATTTATATACAATCGAAACCTTATCGATGTAATTTCCGCCATATAAGTGTAAGTGTATATTTTATCCGTACATGACACTTGATACACCAGCTCTCTGGATTCTGCAATGCGACATATGGCGGTTGCCTTCCGGAATTTTTGCGAAGCAGGGTCCTGTCGCGAAGTTTCACGGCAGTTCCCGGACAGATTTCCGTCACTCCGACACTTGTCAAACCGATTGGACCTGCCATAGTGCCAAATGCCAAATCCCTCTCCGAGACCAAGCCGCAAGTTATTACAGAATGTTGTTGATTTTCTCCAAAGTTACTATGGCTTCGTTCTTTTTTACCACGGCTGTGACATCATCGGCGATTATTTGGAGATTATCCATTTTTCTTCACATTTGACCATATATAAATCAACTATCAGCGGAGAAAGGTGGTTCAACATCGCAGTCTCGTCCTTTGTTGTAAAAAACTTCCTTTGAATGTAAAATAATTCTCCCTCATGCATAGTGCTGCCTATTATACATGCTGCCTAGTTATTTTTTTATATTCTCAATCTGCATTGTCACCTTGTAATCAATCTTCGAAAAAACAAAGTATCTCTTTGACAGGAATACTTGGGAATAGTGCTTTAACATCAAAGGAGGCCAACATCTCGTCTTCTTGTACGTGTAGCCCTTTGTTTTTTAAGGTTAAATCAGATCAATACATAGATTGCATGCTCAATAGCTTACCAATACTCGTATTAGCGATTTCTGCAACCAACCATTTTCAAAGTTATATGGGAATTTGTTTCCATTGTAATTTCCCTTATCTTGCTTCCATTTTTGTCGATTTTTGGTTGGCATCTAATACGCGGCAGCGAGAAGTTAGGCATATTCAACTGGTATATGTTCTCGAACATTGGACTAGCTTCCTTTAGCGTGTTATCTGGTAGTGGGTCTTTGCGAATTTCGATGAAGTTTCCTGCTGCTAGTTTCTTCGTAGTTCGGCTGTCATATACGGTCTTATCGATAATAACGACTTTATTGTTATCGCTTTAAGGTAAAACACCGTTTTCTTCTTCAATTGGTTGATCGTTCATTTATCGCGGGACAACCTGCTACTCATTGATGCACTCAAATCGTTTCGTATATTATAGCGGATATTTCCCTTTTCGCCTGGGCTGATGTTGCGCATAGCTGTTTCTATGTCTACGACCAAATAGTCCGTTGGAAAGGTCCCTCTAAAAGTTCAATAGTTTATTCAGTAGTTCCATTTCGGCTAATGAGAAAGTTGTACTAGTTTTATTTATGAAGAAATTCGGTATTAATTGGACTTTTGGTTTGGTTTTCGCTCGATTGATCACGTTCCTCGTCTTCGCCTCTAAACGTTGCCACTTTTCGTTCATGTATTTCTCGTTTACGTTTTTAGTCACATTCCACTGCTCGTGCAATTTACAATATCAATATGTTCAAACCTCCATTTGCCTGACCTAGCTTCAGGTGTGCGTGTCTAATTTTAATGTGTAATTTGCAATTTTTCGTCCAGTTTTTTTAATATTAAGCTTAATGAAATTCCTCGCGACTAATTTCTTCTGTTTTTCTATACTTGGTAGCCTGGATTTTATATTTATTTTGTGTAATACAGGGGTAGGGAATTCAATCCCGGGATCCCGAATAATGGGATTCCGACCATTTTACAGGCTTAGGAATTTCGGGATTTTATTTAGGTAACCCCAGGATTTACGAGATTGATTAATCATTTTTGAACTTTTTATAAATACGCTGCTTGAAATGAGTTCCCCCGCTTTCACCTACAATTTTTCCACTCTTTTGTTTTTGTTTGTTTAACTTGTTTAGTTTTTCCCAGTCAATTCGATTAGTTTTTGAGCGCGGTGACGATCAGGCAAGTTTATGCTGTTTAAACAGATTTGAATAGTGTTTATACCGCGACCAAAGGCTTTTCTTTAGCCGCTTGTATCCACAACAAAGTTAATGGATTTGTAAAATTCACCGCAGGCCAGATACAAAATCTGTCCCTTGAATTCCAAAATTTTTAATTAAGGCCAGATACAAAATCTGTCCTTTAATTATTGGTGAATCCCGGTCCAATACCGGTATTCTCTTATTGAAGGGGGAAAATGACCAAGCTCTCAATAACGACACTAATTTGTTCAATTAAATCCTGCAACTGGCAACTTTATTATAAAATTTCTAACTTAAATATACTTATTCTTACTATGTCAGCGATATTGTCCGCTCCCACGCTCCAACATTCTTCATGGACGAGCATATCGCTGACTTTGCACAAGTGCATGTCTATGTCCAGCCAGCGACCTGATCATGCTTCTACGAGTCAACATCATTCGTGGGAACGTGCTATCATATCGCTGACTGTGCACAATCGTATGTATGCACGTCGCGAATTCCTCAGCTTTTAGAAGTGCAAAGTGATATTTGCTTTGACTGAAGAATGAATTCACGACGTGCATCTGAAGATGATCATGTTTAATTTTATAATTTCATGCAATTTAGCTTTTAGATTGTTTGGTTTGTATTTCAATTTAATGTGATATTCAACAAAGATAATTTTAGATATTTAAGATTTAGACTAGGGAATTTATAATTTTCTTTGGGTTTCAAACATGCTCCATGCAAAGTGATATTTGTTTTGACTGAAGAATTCACGACGTGCATCTGAAGATGATCATGTTTAATTTTGTAATTTCATGCAACTTAGCTTTAAGATTGTTTGGTTTGTCTTTCAATTTAATGTGATATTCAACAAAGATAATTTTAGATATTTTAAGATTTAGACTAGGGAATTTATAATTTTCTTTGGGTTTCAAACATGCTCCCGGCGTTAAACGGCAGTTTAACCTGTTAACCGTAAACTGAAGGCTACTGTTGGTATCGATCTTGGAGCTGGAGTTGGGGCAAACGCACGTTTACTGCATCCCCGCTACGTAAGTTAAAGCGAGAAGGCCAATGAATAATCCGCTGTAGCCTACTGTGAATTGATGGACGGTTTGGGATTCCGTTTTGGTGGATTGTAGTTCCGCATTTAGCTGGGCTTGTATCGCTCGTTGCATCAAGTCAAAATTTTTCTGGTCTGAGGCATTGTAAGTTCGGATTGTTGTCAGTTCTTGTATTGTCGACTGAAAGGTAAATTGGGATATATTTCTGAGCTGAAGAAAATGGGTTTTAAAGGATGAAGGAAAAATTTTGTGAGCTTGGATGGTTAAGGTTTCTTCTCTTATAGAGCAATCTTCTGGCAATTCTAAAGTTCCGGAGCCATTGAGTGTTATTGATGACATCTCTTTTCCGCAATCGATATTGACTTCAGAGGCCTGGCTCATAACACAGATCCAGTGGTTTGGATTGGTTAAGGGGATCCATCTTTTCAATTCGGTAACCCTTTTGAGGTGGCATTTGTTTTCTCGGATCAACTGATTAACGAAGCTGAGTTCACATGCTGCCACTTCTGACCCTCGTCGATGTAAGGGTCTTGGTTGCAAAGATAGTGAAGATCATTGGCCGATCTACAGGACTTCAATTCATTCTCTGTGATCGGATAGTATGTGTCTCGATGTAGATTTACAATCATAAATTCTACTCGAAGCTCTATCTCCGCTAATGTCCCGTTTATTGTCATGGGAATTGAAATGAAATGAAGCATTTCATATTGGTCGTACGATACCAATGGTATCTTCAATAGAAATATCATTATTTTATTTAGAGAACAGCCGTGAATAGTGATAATCCTGTAGATACTAGATAAGTCCCCTGAAGAGATTGGCAATCGAACCGTATTTGGTAGATTTTCTTTTATGGACGTTACTGCTGATTGCAGTTGCTCCGGAGTTATAAGTAACGAGTTTAATTTGCCATGATTTGTATCCATAAACGATTCCCACAGTGCGTTGGTAATTATTTAATGTTAATGACAATTGTGTGGCTAACAGGTTAAAGATCTGGAGTGTGTTTTGTCTGCGCATCTCTTGTGTCATATTGTTGGCAAGCTGAATGTTTTTATTCATAGCAGCTTCCAGTTCGTTAAGGCGTTGTTCATTATGCTGTTGTGCCTGTGCCATACTGTAGAATTTATCACTGACGTTTGATTCTTAAGCAGCTCACGTAGATGTCGATCACTGTTATCTAGCCGATCAATTACTTTGGCCATATGTTCTGCATAGTCAGAGTCTAGCACGCCAAACAGAGCATTGGCCATGTTTCCTATCACATTCAATGCACCACGCTTTCTTAGTCTTGGTCTGATACGTGTGCTGCGTTGCATCAGTTGATTGATTTTTTCAGCTTCGCTTACCCAGGATTGGAATTGCTGTAGGGTGCCTTCGCATAAACTTTCGCGGCTTAATAGCTTATTTAAAAACCTTAGCTGATTTATTCCCACTTTCATTGTGTCCAACTCCATTACAATATGAGGTTAGATCATAATATACAACCAGTTTCCATTCATTAAGTATTAGATGTGCTGGCCCCAGGTTTTCGACGTATAGACCGGGAGATGTATCAAACGGTTGTATTTTGATGGACCTGACAGGAGCAGGTAAAATAAGTCCTACCACTAGTAGAATCTGTAGGAATAAATTTCCAAGCCGTGGTTTTTTAGCTCTTGTTGGACTATCGGGAACTTTCTCTGGACTATTGATTGGTGCATCATCCATCTCCTTCTCAGCCACTGTCAACCAATGCTCAGCGTGGTTTTGCTGGTCAGATGATGGTTGTTCTATTGGCAATAGTGCTAACTTGTGAATGGGTCGTCTTAGCGTGCCAGATGATGTTTTGACGTCGACGACTCTGACTAATCCATCTTTCCCTGTTATGGTTCTCATGATCCTGCCGAGGGGCCATTTCAACACCGGCGTGTTATCCTCTTTTAAAACAACCATCATTCCTGGCTGGACATTGTTGCATTGTTGCTTCCATTTGTATCTGTATTGCAGCTCATTCAGATACTCTTTTGACCATTTCTGCCAAAATTTATACTTTAAGTCCATGACCAACCTCCATCGGTGCCCAAGAGGTAGTCGAGGAAATTCCGCATGAGCATCTATCGTGCTTGTAAGCGGCTCGCCAATCAAAAAATGGCCTGGAGTCAGAGCTTGAAGGTCATTTGGATCGGATGACAATGGAGTCAACGGTCGTGAGTTCAGGATGGCTTCTGCTTCAACGTTGACTGTTTCCAATTCCTCATACGTTAGGCAGGCGTTAGCTAAGTTTTTGCAGATCATATGTTTGGCTGATTTTACCGCTGCCTCCCATAATCCACCAAAATGAGGCGCTCTGGGAGGAATGAAGTGGAAGTCCGTGCCTATAGTTGTGCAGAACTTGATAATATTCTCCTGCACTTCCTTGTTTTGCAATTTTTGTTTTAGCTCCAAAAGTTGATTGTTGGCTCCCACGAAATTAGTTGCGTTATCACAGTAGATATTTCGGCAATTTCCTCGTCGAGCTACAAACCGTTTAAGTGTGCCAATGAATGCCTCCGTCGTTAACTCCGTTGCTAGTTCAAAATGAACGGCCTTTGTGGCAAAACAACAAAACACGGCTAGGTAAGTTTTTTGCGGCTGCTTGCCTCGCTTTTTAAAATGGGTATAAAGAGGGCCAGCGAAGTCCACGCCTGTATTCAAAAACGGTCTTGCTTGATGTACAGGCAGGTCTCCCATTAATTGTGACAGTACCTTGGGTTTTGCTCTAACGCAGCTAATACAATTTTGCACCAGGGATCGTGCCAATGTTTTGCCCTTGATAGGCCAATACCGCTGTCGTGCGATTGCTAGTAAGGCTTTCGGGCCAGCGTGTTGATGGTCTTGATGTATTTGGGTCAGGATAAGTTTTGTGATAGGATGGGCGTAAGGAAGAAGTAAAGGATGCTTGTGGTTGTACTCCAAATCAGACTGCTCGAGCCTTCCACCTACTCGTAGGAAACGAGTAAGACTGCTTAGACGATTACTGCAACTAAGCTGCTCTGTTGATTGAAGTGATTTAACCTCTTCACGGAAGCCTTCCTTCTGGATTTCTTTGATTATGACTGAGGAAGCTTCATCCAGTTCTGATACGGTCGATGCATAATTTTTCCGATTGGAGGTGATTTTTCTACGGGCCAATCTAGTGAAACGAATTACCAATGCCACAATACATTTGAGTTTACGAAAGGTATTTCCGTGGTTTATTTTGTTGATAAAGTGTGGCTCGGCTTCAATGGTTAAGAAAACACTTTTAGATTTTTTCTTTTCTAGCTCAATTTCTTGCCCAACGTGTTTGGTAGGCCACAAATCAGGATGACCGTGAAAAAATAGAGGCCCGTAGAACCACAATGAAATCTGCTTTCGTTTTGCCTGGCTGATACCTCGCGAAGGTAAATTGCCTGGGTTATATGTCGAGCTTACGTGACGCCACTGACTGGGTGTTGAGTACTGCTGGATTGCTGCTATTCTATTTGCCAAAAACGTCTGATATGAAGCTGGACCGCTGTTTAGCCAGTGGAGTACCACCTCAGAATCAGTCCAGAAAAAGCAAGACTGAGCCGCCATACTTAAATCAGACTGAAGGCGATGCACTAGATCGGTCACAAGTTTTGCGACACACAATTCCATTCGCGGAATAGTTACAGTTTTGATTGGTGCTACCCGTGTTTTAGCACATAATAAATGAACGGTGGTAGTGCCGTCGTGGTGATTGGCCCTAAAATAGACCGCTGCTCCATAAGCTTTTTCTGATGCATCTGAAAAAGCATGCAATTGTGTATTACGAAGTACTCGAGCTCCAAAAACATGTCGCGGTATTTTAATTTCGTTGAGTTGTCCCAAGCTTTCATTAAAATTCATCCATGATGTATGTAGCTCCATTGGTAATGCTGCATCCCAATCAAGTTTTACCTTCCATAAACTTTGAATGAATATTTTCGTTGTGATTGTTACTGGACTCATAAGTCCTAACGGATCGAATATGTGAGCGATCGTTGAAAATGCAATTCTTTTGGTCACTTTTGTTGGGCGGATATAAGGTGGAACTCTAATTATGAGCTCATCTTGGGCAGGCAGCCACGTGACTCCCAGAGTTTTCACCTGTTCCGTTGGGTTGTCCTTTAAAGTGTATTGTACTTCTTGGTCTATTGGGTTTATGTCTTTAAGCAGGGTGGGATGATTTGCGCACCATTTTCGCAGATTGAATCCTGCTGATTTTAGGATGCCTTGGACCTCCTCTTTCTTTTGGAGAGCTTCTGGCAGGCTATTTGCACCAGTCAACAAGTCATCCATGTAGAAGTCTCTTTGAATTGCCAGACTTCCCAAGAGATATTTCAGTCTTGATACCACGGCTAATTGTTCTAAGCATTTCGTTGCTAAATACGGTGCCACGGTGGTGCCATAAGTTACCGTGTTTAATTCATAGCATCTTAATTTTTCACTGGGATGATTCCGCCAAAATATCATCTGGTAGGGACGGTCTTTTTTATCGATCCATATTTGCCGATACATCTTCTCGATGTCAGCGGAGAACACGTATTTGAATAGCCGAAATCGGAGTAAAATCGTAAACAGCTCGTTTTGTATCGTAGGCCCAGTATGGAGTATATTGTTCAAGCTAATATTGGTAGAAGACTTTGCCGAGGCATCGAATACCACTCGCAGCATGGTTGTTGAGCTGTCCGGTTTGAGGACGCAATGGTGTAGAAGCACAAAGTGTGTAGTCGCAAAATCGGGCATTTCGACCTCGGTCATGTGTCCCAACTTCTGATACTCCTCCATAAAGTCTTGATAGGCCCGTTTGACTTCTGCATCTTTGGCCAAGCGTTTTTCGAGTTGAATAAATCGTTTGAAAGCCATGTCTTTTGATTGGCCCAATTTTTTTGGATCATCTGCAAATGGTAGCCGAACTGTAAAACGTCCATCATTCAAACTGTGTTTTGTAGGATAGGGAGCGATTCACCAAGCCTAATTTGACCGATTGCCAACAGCTGGTAGTAGTATTCCACACTAATGAGCATATCAACTGGCCCTGCTTGATTGAACCCTGGATCAGCTAGCGAAATATTTCGTGGTATTGGCCAACCATCGAGCCCAAACGATTCCGAGGGCTGCTGACTTGTGATCTGACTCACCACGTATGCATTCAGCTTAATCTTGAAGTTCGTTTTTTTTTATTGGATCGGCAAATTCAGCTGTCTGTTAACCTTATGTGTGATTCCGCCAATGCTACTTATGGAAATGTTGGACAACTGGGGCTTACGGTTGAGTTTCCTTAGGACAGTTTCAGTGATTAAATTCACTTGTGAACCGCTGTCCAATATGGCACGCAAGTCCATCATTTGCCCATGATTATCTGGAGTTTGGACTATTACCGTGCTGAGAAGTACCTCGTTTCTCATTGCTTCAGTTGCTAAAGCTGCTATTTCTTTAGGCTTAGCTTCGAATTCTGCTGGAACTTGTTTAGTGGTTGGTATAATGGTCTGTTCTTCTTTATGCAACAGAGTATTGTGCTTTTTGCTGCACTTCAAACAAGCTCGGGACGACACTCTGTACTTGTCTGTCCTACGCGTAAGCAGTTTAGACAGAGCTTCAGTTGTTTGACCCTTTTTATGCGATCGAATATGCCAAGGGTTTTAAAATTCTCACATGCGAAAATTTTATGTGGGCCTCCACAATTTTTGCATGGCTCTAGCCCTGAATGATTGGTTGATACCAGCGCGGAGACTTTCTTTTGTTGTACCTTGTTGCTGCTTGCCTTTCACCACCCAAAGCTTCTAAGGCTTGGAATCTGCATTCTAAAAACGTTAAGAAGGATTCGAGTGATTGTAACTCCCGTGGTGATTTTATTGATTGCTCGTACAAGTTATGAGATGTCTTGTCGAGTTTCTTCATGAGAATATGCAGCAAAATTGGGTCCCAGCAGGCTGTCTCAATCTTCATGTTTTTCAGCCCCAACATACATTCTTTCGTAGTATCATGGCATAAATTTATCGATCTTGCTGACTCAGCGACAATTGCTGGTTGCTGGTTGATTTTGTCGAGAAGGGTGGACACCATGAGCCTTTGATTGTCATATCGGTTTCGAAGGATGTCCCAAGCACCTGTATAATTCTCATCAGAGATCGGCATATGTTTTATAAGTCGTTCTGCCTCCCCCACTAAGTTGGTTTTGAGATACCACATCTTTTGGGCATTTCCGAGTGGCTGTGAATCAATCATCTGCTGGAATAGATCATGGAAATATGTCCATTGCGCGTAGTCTCCATCAAATTTTGGTATCGATACCTCCGGGAGCTTAACACAAGGCTGAGCGTGAGCAACTGCATGTGGCAATGGCTCTGCCTTTTCCTTGCCTGTCGCTAGAAATATGAGGGCATCTTATATTCGCTCTTCTATTTTATTGAGGTCAGCTTGGCTACACATAGCACTTTCGCCTGGAGATCTGCACATGGCTCGACGTGCTTCTCGCAGTTCCTCCCAGTATCTTGTCAGTGTACCGGATTTAACTTCATAGTATAATCTGGTCTGGTCTGGTGGCGACCGGTAGATCCCATTCATAGTATACTCAATGGAGCCCTTCGAAATTTTCTTCGACCTTTTTGACTGTTGCTAAAGTAAGCTGCTCAGCCGGTTTCTCCCTATCGTTTTCATTCAAGAGACCAGTTATCGCATTTCTTGCGGTCATGTATTCACGCTGAATGACCAAAAAGTAATTTCGAGAGAAATAAGGATGATCAGGGAACGTGGCAGCGTGTGCTTGAAGTCGCTGATGTCTTGAATAAAACGTTTCCCAAAGTTCCTTCAACTCGGAGAGTCGTCTATTCAAGTAGACTGCTGTTCGTCTGGTAGGCCCATCTTTGCGGTAATTTGTGATAAGCCGCTCGATTTCAAAGCCAGTTTGGTCTTGTTCTCTGGCCAAATCTTCCATTTTTGTTAGCGCTCAATTGTCCCAAAGGAAAGATGTTCAGCACAAAGCTGCGAAAATAATCGATAAGGCAAATTGAAAATAACCGAACGAATTCTCTTAAAATTCTGATCGGGTGAAGAACCTTAGTCTTCAAAGTGGTCACGTGGATCACGTCGGGGTCACCAAAAAATGTTTATACCGCGACCAAAGACTTTTCTTTAGCCGCTTGTATCCACAACAAAGTTAATGGATTTGTAAAATCCACCGCAGGCCAGATACAAAATCTGTCCCTTGAATTCCAAAATTTTTAATTAAGGCCAGATACAAAATCTGTCCTTTAATTATTGGTGAATCCCGGTCCAATACCGGTATTCTCTTATTGAAGGGGGAAAATGACCAAGCTCTCAATAACGACACTAATTTGTTCAATTAAATCCTGCAACTGGCAACTTTATTATAAAATTTCTAACTTAAATATACTTATTCTTACTATGTCAGCGATATTGTCCGCTCCCACGCTCCAACATTCTTCATGGACGAGCATATCGCTGACTTTGCACAAGTGCATGTCTATGTCCAGCCAGCGACCTGATCATGCTTCTACGAGTCAACATCATTCGTGGGAACGTGCTATCATATCGCTGACTGTGCACAATCGTATGTATGCACGTCGCGAATTCCTCAGCTTTTAGAAGTGCAAAGTGATATTTGCTTTGACTGAAGAATGAATTCACGACGTGCATCTGAAGATGATCATGTTTAATTTTATAATTTCATGCAATTTAGCTTTTAGATTGTTTGGTTTGTATTTCAATTTAATGTGATATTCAACAAAGATAATTTTAGATATTTAAGATTTAGACTAGGAAAATTATAATTTTGTTTGGGTTTCAAACAAATAGTTTATGTATTGCCTGACAATCGAGCAGATTAAGTGGGAAAGTACAAAAAAGAAAAGTGAAAAAGTATAAAAAGGAAGTTTCTTTTAAACGTTAACATTGTTGTTGGTAGGAATTCATTTCAAATACGATTTTGTCCACTCTTTTGCATTTCCCGTTTATTTCCCCAGTCGATTCGATTAGTTTTTGAGTGCAGTGATAATCGGACAGATTCACGCTTTACAAAAAGTAAGTTTTTTTAAACATTAACATTATTGTCGGTAGAAATTCTTTCAATAGAATAGTTAGAGTGAGACAAATCGACGTTGATTTTTTTCTTTTTACTTTAAAGCTATTAATTTTTAGTTTTAGAGGCGCAAATGAGATACATTTGTTTGTTTCTAGATCGCATAAAGGGAGTAGCATGTCCATAAAAAGTGTCTATCTTGAGCATAAAAAAGATAGCGATGCTTCCTCTATATGTAGTCATTCTTTGATTGCCAAAGAGGGAAATACAGCGCAATGTAAGCGTTGTCAAGCAGTTTTGAAAACACTTGGAAGATCTACCAAAGGAACATACCCATCTCCAAGCGAAACATTCATTGACATTAAGCTCGACAATATCGTCTACATCAAATGCTCATAACGTCGAAGAACCACCCTTGAGACGAAAAAGCAATTCGATCGTGGACTGTTTTTGTAAAACTGATACTCTCGACGATGTTCTAGCTCGGATGACTGATTTAGACGGCTTCCCTTTGAGTGCATTTGTGACGTCAAATGACTTAAGGACTTTGATCCTATCAAAAGGGTATTCAGATTTACCAAAATCTGCCGCAACAATCTGCAATCGCGTGGTAAATTACAGCCATAAAAGTAAAGCGAAAATAAAAACTAAATTATTTACATTAAAAAATGAAGGAGAAAGATTCAGTTTAAGCTTTGACGAATGGACTTCGGGCTCAAACAAGAAATATATGAATATAAACATTCATTCATGTAATACAACCTGGAATTAAGGACTTGTTCGCATAAATGAATCATTAACAGCTGAAGCATCTGTGCGAATATTAGAGCGCCTTTTTGAGCTATACATTTCTCTTGATTCTGATATTGTTGCAATAATAACTGATGGTGCAAACGTCATCCTTAAGATTGGAAACCTTGTGAAAGCAGAGCACCAAGTTTGCTTTGCACATGCGATTCATTTAGCCGTTTGCGATTTGTTGTATAAAAATAAAGACGATTTAATTATGAGCCAATCTTTGAATGTGCATTCAGATTATGATGACGAAGATCTTAATCAGGTTTAATTATCGAATCAAGCCATTTTCGAGATTTGACGAACGATCGCAATATTAAAAACGTGGTTAAAAAAAGTTTGTCGAACAGCTGTTCTGTTCAAAAGATCACCTATGAAGAATGATACCATTCCTCAAAAATATGTACAGCAAGAACATTGAAAAGAGCTTACCCTGTTGCTTGACTGTAAGACGAGATGGATACAGCCTCTTCACAATGCTTTAATGCTTTGATCTTATAAAGAACAGCGTTCAAAAAGCTCTTATAGACCTGAATAATCCATACATTTTCGATGAATTTGATTCAGATATCATAAATGAAATAATCAATGTCTTGGCGCCAGTTAAGCTATCCGTAGAAGCATTTTGTCGTTCTGACGCAAATTTGTGCACGGCTGATATATATATCATCCTATGTTCCATTATTGGAACGGTTTGTTTTTGAATTTTATAATTTTTCGATCAACGAATCGGGTCATTATTTTTGCATGCTGGCTACACTAAAGTCCCAAGCTATCAATTACATTGAAATTTTTATCATAATCAGGGGAATTTCCATTAGTGAGTGGTGATTTATTTTACTAAGTAGTGGGGACAACATGTCTCGCAGTAAAACGTAAGTATTATTACTTTTTTCTTCAAAAGTATATAATATTTATGCATGATTTTATCAACAATGCTATAGGTAATTAGCAAGTTATAAAAATTAATTGAAAAACTACGGTTTTGATATAAGTATTGCGTTTTTCTTGTACCGTTCCATTATTGGAACAGTAGGAATATATACCTTTGTAATATTTTGTTTGAGACGGTACCGTATTTAGGTTTTATAATGGTCGCGTTTTATTTATTTTATTTTAGATTGACTGTTGATGAAATCCTTGCATATTTGGAAGGAGATGATAATGTTTTAGGGGCAAATATTTATATTACGCCTCCCGAAAACAACGAGTTAAGTGACGGAGATAGTGGTGATGAAGAATCACATGACATAAATCACTTGTCTCGAACTCAGTTCTTAGCGGAGGCGGCAGTAAGGGCTACAATCAACGCTGAAACAAATATTGAGGTAGCAGAGCATAACATGGATACTCCTACACCTGGATCCACTAGCAACGAAGTTAAAGTTAATCTTCCACCCTCTAAAAGAAAAAAATCTGAGGTACCAAGGAGATGGAAATCTGTTGACATTGTCGGAAAACCGGAGAAAGAATCTGCACCATCTTCATTCTTAGACGTTATAGAGCATCCAATTGATTTCTTTGAGCTTTTTTTTGATGATGAAGTTTTCGAACTTCTTCGTTCAGAAACGGGAAAAAATGCAATTCAGAAGGGGCATCACAGTTTCAGGGTAACCACTGCAGAAATCAAGCAATTTATTGGTATTCTACTGCTTACTGGTTATAATAATGTAGCTAGGTATCGCATGTATTGGGAGCAAAGCGTTGACTGCAATTTTCAGGGAGTAGCATCAGTTATGTCAAGAAACCGGTTTGAAGAGTTGTTGCGATTCCTCCATGCAGCCGATAACTATCATTTGCCTCCAAATGACAAATTCGCTAAGGTTCGTCCCCTTTGGGATCTTTTGAATAAAAGGTGGCTCAAATATTTTCCCGTTGACAGAAATTTGAGTATTGATGAGTCAATGATCCCGTATTTTGGAAAACACAGCACAAAGCAGCATATTCATGGGAAACCGATTCGATTTGGATATAAAAACTGGTCGATTTGTACACGACTTGGATATTTGGTATATGGAGAGCTTTACCAAGGAGCAAATACGCGAAATACTCGTCCTGAGCTTGGCGTCAGTGGCTCTGTGGTATTAGATCTCATATCCAAACTACCCCCGGGTAGTTATAACTTTTATATGGATAATTTCTTCACTTCGTTGTCTCTTCTCGAAGAGATACGGAAATTAGGTTACGATGCCACTGGAACAATAAGAGCAAACAGAGTCGAAAAGGCTCCTTTGAAGGATCCAAAAGAATGAAAAAAACCAAAAGAGGATCATACTTTCAGTGTACTGATGCTTCTTCTGGAATTATTTTGGTTCGATATAATGACAATAACATCGTCACTGTTGCGTCAACTCAATCTGGTACACATCCCGTTGGGAAAGTGATGCGTTTCTGTGATAAACAGAAAAAAGAAATAGATCAGCCCAGACCGATTAGACCAGAATGTAGGATGCTATCGAATTTCGATTCGCTGTAAGAGGTGGTATTGGCAGCTGCTGATGTTTCCTATAAATGTTTGTGTCAATAATGCCTTCCAGCTATACAAATCATCATCATTGTCAAAACAAGGTAGTACTTATGATTTGTTATCATTCACTACATATATGCAAACAAGAGATACAGCCTCAACTTCATCGATCTCAAAAATGCCGCTGCCTAGGTCATCGCTTGCTGTAATAAAACGGGTGCCAGACAGTATAAGATTAGACAAGAAGAGACCGCACAGTATCACCAACCAAAATAAACAAACTCGTTGCGGCTTATGCCACAAAAACACAACTATGAAGTGTAGCAGTTGCAACGTAGCTCTTCATAATAAATGTTCAATCGATTTTCACAATAAATGATATTCATTTCACCTATGATACTCATAAAATATAAGTTTATAAGAAGCTTTGTAACAATAAACAAAATAAATTTAGATTTTATGTAACTCGCTCTTTTATTTCAGTTACTTCTTCAATTTTATAAAGAAGAAAATACAGTGGCATATTGTCCTAATGTTCCATTTTTGGAACCGTACTGTCATAACAAAAGCAAAGCAGGATTTTTTTTTTCTGTCAATAGTTTTTCGTTTCTTAGGCCATTAATGTGCATTTCTGAGAGTTTGGCACAAATCAGATAAAGTTTAAAGTGCTTGGGATGGTATGGGTTAAAGTTTCTTTTTAAACAGTTTAGTGGCAATGAGACAATTATGGCGAATAGATTGAAATCACATTTGTTAGACCGCTTACAACATCGCCGATCTAATGAATTAAGTGGCGTGTTAAATTATTTACAAAATCTTCACAATGAGAGTAGTTGGTTAGATGATGATGTAAAAGATTTATTTTCATGTCTAAGCAAAGTTCAAGTTAAAAAATAGATAAATTAAAAAAAAATTTGGAAGTTTGAATACCACTTTATGTGTAAGTAGTGAAGAAAATTATCCTAATACGCCAATGGAATCGACATCTTGCAGTATGGCGACTTTAACATTAAAAGATAAGCTTCAGCTGGAAATTAACAATAGTATGAAAACACTAACTCCTGAAGGTATCAAAGAAACAGCCTTTTCAAAATTGATCAAGCAAGAAATAGCTCTTTTCGGAGCAACTAAAACTCGAGGTCACAATTTGGAACAAATTTATAAATATTTGGTGACAATACCTCCGACATCCATCGAGGTGGAGCGCGCTTTCTCAGCGTCTGCTTATATGTGCAACAAATTGCTTGGGGACGAAACATTGGATGCGTTAGTCTTTCTAAGATTTTATTTCCGCAATGCAAATAAGATGTAAAAGGTTAATACCTTAAATTTACCTCGTTAATTTAATAATATTAATCGTGATATCTGGAACATATTTTGTTTATTACAGACGAAAATTTAATAAGTTGATTTTAGAATGTCAAACATTAATGTGTTTATGAGAAAAAGTAATTGATTAACTAAAGTTGAAGGCGAATTTTATTAAATTAAGTGACAAAGTATTATATCTGATAATTTTATTTAATGATAACAGTTGATATAAGTAGAAAAATAATGAATTTATTAAGGACATCTAATATTAGTTGAGTTGTTTTTTAATTGCGAGCTTCAAGGTTTTATGTAAATAAGTTGTTCGTTTATTGTAAGAAATTTATGTTGATTTGTTTTGTATTGAATTTTTCTGCATTTGTGATGATTATGTAAACATAAGTTAATGAAAATAGTTGATTTTTGAAGAGCACTCAGACCTTTATTCTCTTTTTAAATTTGCCCGCATTATCCCAGGATCCCGGGACTATCTAGAGACAACCCCGAAATCCCGGGATTGGAAAAAAGGATCGGGATTGAATTCCCTATACAGGAGCTAACCTTTCTTTTAAGCAAATTTTCAAAAATTTTATATCTTTACTTATTCGCACTATTTTGTACTTCAAATTCATTAGTTGACAGAATTCCGACTTCGACTTGGTTGCCATTACAAACTATTCAATTATTACATATTGAACTAAATATTTATTTTTTCGTTTCCAAAACCGTGAATTTATTGTATATAAATACATATGTACATTTCGTCCTTCACACTAGGACTTCATCAGTGTAACTACCCTTTCTTAGCCTAATCCTAAACTATTTATCTAAATTACTTTTTAATTATCTCATTACAAATCTTAAAAGTTTATCAGAGCCATTACCTAAATCTTTGTTTAGCCTATTTATTACAGGTATATTTCTTATTTCTATAGTTTCACTAATGTCCAATTCATTCACCTTTCTTAGCTGTTTTATGACTTTCAAGCTTTCAGCACTTATCGTATGATTGCTTTCGATGACGTGTCTGGCTACGGTCGACTTTACCTGATGTTTATTGTTCTTTCTCCACAATTCTACGTCTTTCATGTGTTCGTCAAATCGTACTACCGCTTATCGCTTTGTTTGCCCTATATATACTTTGTTGCAATCTCCGCATGAAATTCTATATATGCCGCTTTTCTCGTGGTCCTCAATTTTGTCCTTTACGTTGTTAAGCAATTTACTCAATTGCATACAACTTCTTGGAACTGCGTCTATGTCATATTTGCTGAACATTTTTTGAAGGTCCCTATGCATGTCCGAGAACACTATACTCACTCTTCGCCGATGCTTTTTATTGATGTCCAGTGTTGTATATTTCCTAACTTGTAGCTGTCGATTTTTTTTGTGGATCATTCTCTTAATTGTTTCTGCTTCATACCCGTTTTTCTGTGCCGTATCCATGATGTAAACCAACTCCTTTTGGAAGTTCACCGCACTCATTGGTACCGTTAACAACCTGTGGACCATACTACGGTATGCCGCCATTTTATGCTGATACGGATGGTGCGAAGTATTTGGTATCGTCCTCTGCGTCGTCGTTGCCTTCCGGTGTATTGCAAATTCTATCCCGTCGGTGCTTCTGATTAACAATAAATCTAAGAACGGTAATTTTCCTTCTTGCTCGATTTCGACAGTAAACTTTATTTGAGGATGAAGCTTATTCATATACTCCAGCTGTTCATTAATGATATCCTTGCTCATCACCGCCACGATGTCATCCACATACCTTATCCACAGTTTTGGAAGCATATTCTGTTCTTGCATCCGCTTTTCCATTGCCGCCATAAATATTTCTGCTAGCATTGGTGATATGGGGTTTCCCATTGCTAGCCCCCGAGTTGTCTTATAATATTGTCCCCGAAATACGAAGAAATTTTCGCTCGTACATATTCCTGCCAGTTTCACAAACGCTTTGCACCGTTTTTTCCATTCCGCCGTCCCTTTGATTTTTTGCAACCAAAGTTCAAACTGATATAAAGCTTGTTTTTGCGGTATACTTGGAAATAACGCCTCTACATCGAAAGACACCAGGACGTCATCTCCATTCATTTTCGCCATTTTTTCTACTCGTTGAATCAAGTCTATTGAGTTTTTTATACTGTGGTCACCGTTCACTGCTGCTAGTTTTCTACATTCTGCTACCAGCCATTTAGCGATCTTGTACGTAGGTGAATTTGAATCTGCAACTATTTCTCTCATCGGATTCCCTTCTTTGTGCACTTTGGGTTGGCATTTCATTCTTGGTATTGCGGGATTTGACATTCTCAGATGGCTAACGTCTCCCAATATTGTTTTCACTTCATTCAACACTTTTTCTACTCTTTTTACTGAATCCTGAATTGGGTTTATTCGGAGTTTAAAATGACCCCCCGATTCAATTTTTCTTCGCATTTGTTCATCATAGTCCATTTTGTCCATTATGACAACTTGATTTCCCTTATCTGCTTTCAAATAATAAACTGGTAGTTGTCTTAGCTCTTTCATGTTCTTCATGGTCTGGATGTCGTAATTTTTTGGTTTTCCTATGTGTTTCCCTAATATTTTTCTCGCGTCTGCCCTGATTTGCTACTGATCATCACTATTTAAGAATTTTATACCAGTTTCAATATTAATAATCCTTTCTTCTATTGGGCGCCCTTCGTTAACTGCAAATTTGAGACCTTTATTTAATATTTCTATTTTTTTTTTCCGTAAAATTGCTCGATGATTTGTTGACAACAAAATTTGGTAAAATTTCTACCATCGGCTTTACTTGTCTTGTTCCCCCATTAAGTAAGTTCTTCAATTTCTTGTTCAGCGTATCTTTTTTCCCAATTGTTCTGCATTCTTCCGCTTTTTTAATTTTATTTATCATTGTTGAGATATCCCAGTTATAAAAATCTGCTTCCTTACATAGTACCATATGTGCTAGATAAGATTCTTTAGTAGTGAGATCTATCTTCGTGTACAACCTTCTAAGGCTCGCCTGCATCGCTGCTTTTTCCACTAATTTCGTATGTTGACTTGCGACCGGTGGTCCCGAAATGTTTTTCACTCGATGAGACTTAGGAACCACTTTCCACTTCATACACAATTTAAGGAATTTGATATCTTGGCTAAGTGACGCTATTTTTTCCCTTAATCTTAAAAGTTTTCTAAATTCAGGTTGTAGCTTGGTTACCATCTTGATAACGATTTCTCAATCAACCCTTATAATCTCAACGGTTTATTTAAATTACTTGTATATTGAACTAAATATTTATTTTTTCGTTTCCAAAACCGTGAATTTATTGCATATAAATACATATATACATTTCGTCCTTCACACTAGGACTTCATCAGTGTAACTACCCTTTCTTAGCCTAATCCTAAACTATTTATCTAAATTACTTTTTAATTATCTCATTACAAATCTTAAAAGTTTATCAGAGACATTACCTAAATCTTTGTTTAGCCTATTTATTACAGGTATATTTCTTATTTCTATAGTTTCACTAATTTCCAATTCATTCACCTTTCTTAGCTGTTTTATGACTTTCAAGCTTTCAGCGCTTATCGTATCGTCAACATACGAAATTAGTGGAAAAAGCAGCGATGCAGGCGAGCCTTAGAAGGTTGTACACGAAGATAGATCTCACTACTAAAGAATCTTATCTAGCACATATGGTACTATGTAAGGAAGCAGATTTTTATAACTGGGATATCTCAACAATGATAAATAAAATTAAAAAAGCGGAAGAATGCAGAACAATTGGGAAAAAAGATACGCTGAACAAGAAATTGAAGAACTTACTTAATGGGGGAACAAGACAAGTAAAGCCGATGGTAGAAATTTTACCAAATTTTGTTATCAACAAATCATCGAGCAATTTTACGGAAAAAAAAATAGAAATATTAAATAAAGGTCTCAAATTTGCAGTTAACGAAGGGCGCCCCATAGAAGAAACGATTATTAATATTGAAGCTGGTATAAAATTCTTAAATAGTGATGATCAGGAGCAAATCAGGGCAGACGCGAGAAAAATATTAGGGAAACACATAGGAAAACCAAAAAATTACGACATCCAGACCATGAAGAACATGAAAGAGCTAAGACAACTACCAGTTTATTATTTGAAAGCAGATAAGGGAAATCAAATTGTCATAATGGACAAAATGGACTATGATGAACAAGTGCGAAGAAAAATTGAATCGGGGGGTTATTTTAAACTCCGAATAAACCCAATTCAGGATTCAGTAAAAAGAGTAGAAAAAGTGTTGAATGAAGTGAAAACAATATTGGGAGACGTTAGCCATCTGAGAATGTCAAATCCCGCAATACCAAGAATGAAATGCCAACCCAAAGTGCACAAAGAAGGGAATCCGATGAGAGAAATAGTTGCAGATTCAAATTCACCTACGTACAAGATCGCTAAGTGGCTGGTAGCAGAATGTAGAAAACTAGCAGCAGTGAACGGTGACCACAGTATAAAAAACTCAATAGACTTGATTCAACGAGTAGAAAAAATGGCGAAAATGAATGGAGATGACGTCCTGGTGTCTTTCGATGTAGAGGTGTTATTTCCAAGTATACCGCAAAAACAAGCTTTATATCAGTTTGAACTTTGGTTGCAAAAAATCAAAGGGACGGCGGAATGGAAAAAACGTTGCAAAGCGTTTGTGAAACTGGCAGGAATATGTACGAGCGAAAATTTCTTCGTATTTCGGGGACAATATTATAAGACAACTCGGGGGCTAGCAATGGGAAACCCCATATCACCAATGCTAGCAGAAATATTTATGGCGGCAATGGAAAAGCGGATGCAAGAACAGAATATGCTTCCAAAACTGTGGATAAGGTATGTGGATGACATCGTGGCGGTGATGAGCAAGGATATCATTAATGAACAGCTGGAGTATATGAATAAGCTTCATCTTCAAATAAAGTTTACTGTCGAAATCGAGCAAGAAGGAAAATTACCGTTCTTAGATTTATTGTTAATCAGAAGCACCGACGGGATAGAATTTGCAATACACCGGAAGGCAACGACGACGCAGAGGACGATACCAAATACTTCGCACCATCCGTATCAGCATAAAATGGCGGCATACCGTAGTATGGTCCACAGGTTGTTAACGGTACCAATGAGTGCGGTGAACTTCCAAAAGGAGTTGGTTTACATCATGGATACGGCACAGAAAAACGGGTATGAAGCAGAAACAATTAAGAGAATGATCCACAAAAAAAATCGACAGCTACAAGTTAGGAAATATACAACACTGGACATCAATAAAAAGCATCGGCGAAGAGTGAGTATAGTGTTCTCGGACATGCATAGGGACCTTCAAAAAATGTTCAGCAAATATGACATAGACGCAGTTCCAAGAAGTTGTATGCAATTGAGTAAATTGCTTAACAACGTAAAGGACAAAATTGAGGACCACGAGAAAAGCGGCATATATAGAATTTCATGCGGAGATTGCAACAAAGTATATATAGGGCAAACAAAGCGATAAGCGGTAGTACGATTTGACGAACACATGAAAGACGTAGAATTGTGGAGAAAGAACAATAAACATCAGGTAAAGTCGACCGTAGCCAGACACGTCATCGAAAGCAATCATACGATAAGCGCTGAAAGCTTGAAAGTCATAAAACAGCTAAGAAAGGTGAATGAATTGGACATTAGTGAAACTATAGAAATAAGAAATATACCTGTAATAAATAGGCTAAACAAAGATTTAGGTAATGGCTCTGATAAACTTTTAAGATTTGTAATGAGATAATTAAAAAGTAATTTAGATAAATAGTTTAGGATTAGGCTAAGAAAGGGTAGTTACACTGATGAAGTCCTAGTGTGAAGGACGAAATGTACATATGTATTTATATACAATAAATTCACGGTTTTGGAAACGAAAAAATAAATATTTAGTTCAATATACAAGTAATTTAAATAAACCGTTGAGATTATAAGGGTTGATTGAGAAATCGTTATTATATTCAATTATGTCGGGTGTTTCAACAAACTAGGTGACAAAAGACAATAAATAAATAAATAAAAAAAAACTAATATTGGTAGGCAATTGAGCAGGCGATCAGTACATAACACATATGATTTAATGCACATCCAAGAAGACGAGATTTTGGTCTCCTTTGATTTTAAAGCACTATTCGCAAGTATGCTTGTCAAAGAGGGACTTTGTTTTTTCGATGATTAGTTACAAGGTGACAATGCAGATCGAGAATATAAAAAATAACTAGGCAGTATGTATGGAAAAGCACTGCATGAGGAAGAATTATTTTACATCCAGAGGTAAATTTTTAAAAACAAAGGATGAAACTGCAATGTGGAACGCCCCTTTCTTCGCTGATAGTTGAACTATTTCTGGCTGATAGTTAAGTATTTCTGGCCAAGTTTGAAAAACTAATCCCCCGAATATGGTGGCGATATATATCGATGATATTATAGCCGGGGTAAAAAAGGACGAAGCCATAGTATCGTTGGAGAAAATCAACATTCACAAAAACATACATTTTACTGCGGAAGAAGAGGCGAAAATGAGTTGGATTTTCTGGAGTTAAACATTATCCGTAAGAACCAACATCTGGAATTCGGTATCTTCAGGAAACCTTCAAGCACACAGCGAACAAACACCAGCGGATCTAACCACGCATTCCAGCAAAAATACCTACCTATCACTCAATGGTACATAGGTTAACATCAAAACCGTTGAGCATCGAGGAATTCAACAAAGAACGTGATTACATTATGAAGATAGTAACGATAAATAGTTTCCTAGCCACGATAGTTAACCAATTAACTCGCAAAAAAATGTAGTGTCTGAAGCAGGAGGAATTAACAACGTTGTATGCGCAAAATGCAAATCCGTAACACACTCTAGCCCAGTGTTTCTCAACCTAGGTGGCGCGGCGGCTTAGGGTGCCACGTATGAGTAGCGATGAACTGTCTTTGTCGAACAAGTCAGACCAACGTTTGCTCGGTTTACTCACTGGTCTTCGGCTTCAGTTCTCCCAATGAATAAATTTTTGTGTATCCGTTGTTCGTCCATTCGATTCGTGCGGCCAGCACATTGCAGCTTCCGCAGTCATACAATCGTTGAGACCTTCGGCTCGTCAAAAATTTCATACAGCTCATGGTTGTATCGAGTTCGCCATCGGTCCCCGTTTAGTTTTACTACAATTATCCGCCTCAGGACCCGTCTCTCGAAGGCGTGCGGTCTTGGCGCGAAATAGTGTTTATTTAATTGTTTATTTTTAAAGAATGGACAAATTTTTCATTCACTGAAAGAACGCAAAAGTTCAAAAGATGTGTGTACGTGGAGATGATTGCTTGTATGAAAAAACTTCAAATGGGAATATAGCTGCATCATGTTCATTATCTTCGAACCAGGCTGTTTTTTTTTTGTGGTAGGGAGGTGAATGCTACTTATGCAGAGTGTGGGGCTCCCATGCGCGACTGGACTACCCCTGTCAACCTGGGAACCCAGCCTGGAACCATTTTACACATTACTTCGGGCCAGGTCTCGTTTTGTTACGCCGTGGGGCGCCTTCAAGCTGGGGAGTCCCTTTCCTAGCGGGAGGGGAGAGGGGAAGAGGAAATGCCAGTAGAGCGATCCCCCAGCCCCAGCGCCCCAGCTGCTGTGAGTCCCTTTTATATTTTAGGACTGCCCGAGCATAATGTGCCACCTGGTTCCATTTGTCAACTGATTTGAGCATGACCGCAAATATATTATCCGGGGTGAGCTCTCCCGTCTCCCTGTAGAGTTCCCTTCGCAGCCTGACCCATTTTGTACACGCAAAAAATGTGTGACAGGCATTGTCCGTGACTTACCGATCTTGTGCAGGTAAGACTGAAAACACCCGTGCCCGCTCAAAAGCTGGGTCAGATAGAAGTCAGTCTCACCATGTCTTCGATTTAGCCACGGTCTCACATCCGGGATGAGGCGCGCAATCTACCTTCCCTTCGTGCAATTCACCCAAGACTGCTGCCAATCGTTCAGTGAGCGCTGTCTCTCCTCGCGGACAACTATCTCCCTCGCATCCTCGTTTCGGCACAGGTAAATAGCGTGGCGCTCTCTAGCAAGGAGGGCGACAGGTATCACGCCTGCAATTACTCTCACCGCCGAGTCGGAGACTGTTGGATACGAAGATACAATTCTCAGAGCTCCTCTTCTCTGTAGCCGTGCCAAACGTTTCCGGCATACCTCCTTGCTGAGAGCGTCGCCGACACCTCTGCTCCGTACAGTAGCACTGACCCTACAGCACTCATCAAGAGGCGTCTTCTTGATGGACTGGGTCCCCCTACGTTGGCCATAAGTCGACTCAGAGCCGATATTCCCGAAGCAGCCTTCTCAGCCGTTGCCCTGATTTGCTCAGAGAAACTCATCTTCGAGTCGATCAGTAGCCCCAGGTACTTCACCGCTGGCTTCGATTCGATTTGTATGTCTCCAATACTGATCATCCTTACTCTAGGGATTCTCTTTTTTGTTAAAATGACCACTTCGGTTTTCTCCAGTGCTAAACTCAGCCCGCGAGCAGTCATCCAGTCCCTCACTCGGCGCATTAGCATACCTAGCCTAAGTTGCGCTTGTTCAACGGTGCGTCCAGTGACCAGAGCCGCAACATCATCCGCATAGCCGACCAAGCGCGACTCATCTGGCATCTCAAGTCTCAGTAGCCCGTCGTAAGACACGTTCCACAGGTCCGTACCAAGGATAGATCCCTGGGCAACACCCGATGTAATTTCCATCCTTCGTTGGCCCCGTGTCGTGTCGTAGAGCAGGCTTCGGTCCTTTAGGTAGTTCCTCATAAGCCGCATTAGATATTCTGGAACTTGAAAAGAGTTCTCCAGCGTGTCCAGAATATCCAACCATCTAGCGGAGTTGAAGGCATTCCTGACGTCGAGTGTCACCAACTATATGCCTCTGCCTTTTGGACTGCGTTCACCACCTCTGCAATCGCATCAATGGTAGAACGTCCTGCTCTAAAGCCGTACTGCCGAGGAGATAGGTCCCCAGCAGCACGAATCGCGTCAGTGAGTCTTCCCTTGATGAGTTTCTCTAGCACTTTCCCAGCCGTGTCTAGCATGCGTAACGGGAGGTATGCAGACGGCGATTCGGGATTTCCGTTCCCCTTGCTGATCAGCACGAGCCTCGCCACCTTCCATCGTACCGGGAAAACCCCGTCCCGTAGGCAAGCGTGGAATGTGCTGAGCAGCAAGTCGGGACAATGGTGATAAACGAGCCGCAACACCTCAGCCGGCACACCATCTGGACCTGGAGCCTTCCTCGCTTTCAATGAGAGGACTGCCTCCTCCAGTTCCAGCTGTGTGAAGAGTGGGCACTCTACTGCTGTTTCACCATGGACAGCGTCAACACGGACGGGATGGGCGGGGAAGAGTCCCCGCACTATCGCGTCCATCTTTTCCGCGTCATGTACACAAGGCTTCCGTAAGGCACCAAGTTTCCCCATGACCAGCTTGTAGCCAAGGCCCCACAGAGCCTTGTTCACATTGTCCACTAGATCTTGCCAGCAGCGAGCCTTGCTACTGTTGATCAGTTTGCGAAGGCATTTCCTGGCCGACTTATATGCTGCCACCTGGTTGCATGCCTCGTCACGGTTCCGCGCCCGTTGAGCCTCACGTCGAAGCTTATGACACTCCCTTCGCTTTTCAGCGATTTCAGTTGACCACCAGTACACTGGGGGCTTGCCGTGCCGGGGTCTTCGACGGGGCATAGAAGCGCAGCAAGCAGTCGTGATGATGCTCATAGTAGAGTTCACCACGTCTTGTGCTACCAGTTCTTCCGTCCCCTCCGAAGCTCCCTGCAGCGGCTCACCTGCTGTGAAAACCTTGACGAACCTCTCGACGTCCATCCTTCCGATGTTCCATCCAGTTGTAGAAGGCCGAGTGCACGGACGTCAGGAGACAGCATCACTTATCTGCACTGATGATCACTGGCTGAGTAGTCCTCTAATACTTTCCAGTTGTGTATCCTCCATACTAAAGAATCCGAGGCGAATGTCACGTCCGGTATGGTTCCCTCACAGCCAATGCGGCGGAAAGTCGGCGTGTTTCCGGAGTTTAGTATGACGAGGGCCGTCCTGGCCGCCATTTCCAGGATTCGTTTTCCCCGCAGATACGTCTGAGGCATGCCCCATTCGATTGCTTTAGCATTGAAGTCGCCCCCAACGAGCACTTTGCCCTCTGCGTTCGAGACAACGCCCTCCAAAGCATTAAGCTTGGCTTGGAAAGATGATATCGACTCGTTAGGCGTTAGGTACACACTAACGAAGGTGATCCCTGAGCACCGAACCCACACGAAACCATCCCCCCGTCCACAACTCTCCGCTTGAAAGTCACTGTTCCGAACCCAGATAGCGGCAGTACCAGTTTCATCAGAATACCATAATGCAGGACTTTTATTATGGTGTTGCTCACTCAGCAGCAAGAAGTCGGCTTTCATCGCAAACTGCTCAAGCAGATTTTGGGCGGTTGAAGTGCGGTGCAGGTTTAGCTGCAGGATGCGGGTCATAGAGTTTCTGATTTTGCCTTGGCTAGGGCTTCCTGGAACACCCGGCATTTTTCTGATCCCAAGACGTGTCCAAAATCAGGTTTTGGATCAGCATCCTTGCAAAGAATACAGTGTGCCTCCTTCGTACACTCTTTTCTTTTATGTCCCATTTCACCGCAGTTGTAACATAGGGAACTCCTATCGGGTCCTTTGCATACTTGTGTGGTGTGACCATAACCAAGGCATTTGAAACATTGAAGAGGCGTTGCTCTTTGCCGTATCCTACAGACAACCCACCCAATTCGTACTTTGCCCTTGTTCAGGAATTGTTCGGCGTCCTTTTCGGTCAAGTCAACTATGGCCATGCATTGTCCCCTGTTGTTTTCTGGTGTCAGTCTCGCTTTGATCCTTCCCACGCTAGGAAACTCCTTTTTGATGGCCTCTTCTACCTCGGCCAGATCCCAGGCTGTTGGAAATGCGAAACTATCTAAAACCCAAATGTGTAATTTGTGGTGATACGTTGGCTTACGAAGTAATGGCACCTAGCAAATTACAAAAACACTTATTCAAGAAGCACATAAATAATTTGGACAAGCCAATATCTTATTTAAAAGATGCTTGAATTCGCAAGAAAATCAATCCGCATGTTTTACAAAAATAAGGAAGCTACCTGTCACACGAAGTTACTAGACAAGTCGTGCCAAGTACAATAGTAGCCTATGCGGATGCCAAAGAACTCTTCCGAAACTTAATAGCGAAGCAAAACTAGTAGGGCTACAAATCAATGAAAATAGAACAAAGCTCATGACGCAGTCGAGTGAGCGAATTTGTGTATTTAGGTGCCAAAATAACGAGCACCAGTAATGAAAGAGACGAAATACGCCGAAGAATACAGCTCGCAAACAAAATATTTTATTCAGTTTTGACGATCTTGAAGACTGCATACACAGGTTAACAAAGCTCCAAGTATACAAATCTGTCATAAGGCCTGTGCTATGCTATGGATGTGAAACATGGACCCTAACCCAAGGATCCGCAAATATATTGAACCCCTTTGAGCGACGGGTCCTGAGGCGAATAATCGGAGCAAAGCTGGACAGGGACCAATGGCGAATTCGATACAGCCATGAGCTGTATGAAATTTTTGACGAGCCGGAGGTCTCAACGATTGTACCTGTACTCGTATGTACTCGAGGTCTCAACGATTGTAAGACTGCGGAAGCTGCAATGGGCTGGACACCTGAATCGTATGGACAAACAATGTATACCCAAAAAGGTTGGGAAAACTGAAGGTCGGAGATGAGTGCTGAAGCCGAGGAACCGCTGGTCTGACTCGGTCGAGGAAGACAGTTCATTGCTGCTCGGATTTCGAAATTGGAGGACATGGTCAATGGACCGAGACAGTTGGAGGCGCTGTTTGCAGAAAGCGAAAGCCCGAGAGGGGCTGTAGTGCTACGAAGAAGAAGAAGTATGCAAGGCAAAGAGAAAATATTCTGTCTTCAACTGACAAAATAAAAAGTTTACAAGATAAGTTAAATGGATGGTCAAGAGAAGTAAAAGGAGGGAATTTGAGGATGTTTAAATATTTTTCTACGATGAACAATATTGAAATAATACCTCCTATTGCGGAAGATATACACATCTGACTCAATAATATAAGGCACTACTTTCCTTCCTTATGTCTTGGGAACGTCAATGAAGTAAAGATAAGTATTGGAGAGCAAGAAACACTGATTGATTTAAAGAATGATGGAAATTTCAAACTGAAATATAAGGAATTGAATATTGATGAACTTTGGATACACGTAAAACCAGAGTATCCTCAATTAGCTAGAAGAGCTCTCATAATAATATTGCAGCTGCCGACTTTATACTTGTGTGAATTTAGATTTTCGGCTCTTACGTCCATCAAAAATAATAAAAGAGAACGTTTGCAAACAGTCGAAGCAGAAATTAGAGTATCTTTCAAATATTCCGCTTAGAATTAAAAAAAATTTTACGTCATATCAGCTCAGATCTCGCATTAATGAAAGTTATTATTATTAGTGCATTTACGCATCTTTGTGTTATTTGATAATGAAACTACATTAAAAACAAAAGTAAAACTATTATTTTGCATGTAGCTATTTCAAAAAACTCAGCGAACGTCAGTTTTGATTTTTAATATGTAGAAATGTTTTTTGCTTTCAAATGCTACTTCAAACTATCAATTACAAAAAATTCTTCACAGAAATAGAGTTGATTCCCAATGAACCACCTGAGCGTTGCGTGTAACATTTGTTTTCCCAAAACAAACAAAATGGTCCCTAAAGCGATTAACTGTTTAGTGGCGAATGAACGAACAATTAGAATTGTTTTGAGCATGAACGCAAGGCCATGGACAGAAAACAAAAGGAAGCAGTTTTAAGCGATGATTACTATTATGATTATATGATTTACTTGCATAAATTTGAAACAAATCTAGGAAACGACTACAATATTCCTTAAAGCAATTTTTATTAGTATTTTGAAATTTTTTCACGTTTATACTCACTCGGCTCCATGTTTATCCGCATTATTCTTCAAATCAGTTTCATCCGTACTGCATGACGACAAACTATTTGATATCATAGAAGCATCCTGAACTTTGAATGATTGTTGAAATGAATTTGTTCTTACTTGGGTTTTAATAAAATCTTCACATTTACTCGAGCTTTTTGAATAAATTGGATTATTTTGTGACATTGTTGCCGACAATGTTGGTGCAAGAGAAATAATATTTGATGCTATTGCTGGCTTATTTTGTGCATCTGATCTCAGTGGCGTAAACTTTTGATTAAATCGTAAGCGTTTTGCGAATTCAGTCCGCGCGCATTCCGGATAATTATCTGCTTTACTATTGTTTACTGATTCGATATCCGATGATAAAACAGATCTTGAATTGAATGAACATGACGACTTTGGCTCATCACCCATGTTATTCTTAAGTAAACTTACAGGTGACTGATCTGGACGTTTTGGAATAAGAACTTGTAATCCAACAGCTCTTGTAATTTTAACTGGCATAACAAACTGCTGGTTTTTCTGTTCAAGATCCTTGATTATTCGAGCATGTACCATTTCTAAGTCACGAAATTGCTTAATAATATCGGTTATTTTATTTCGATGAGAAATGATTATGTTTTCTTGTTTTTCAATCAATTCCCGCATATTAGCTAACTCACTTCGATGTATTATCGCTTCCACAACCTTCTCAAGAATAAGTTCTTCTAAATCTGATTTGGATATTTTTGTTAACGATTTTCTGAACTGATTTAGAAATTCAATTCCAAGTTTATTATGATCGCTTTTAAAGCTAACTGGGACAAGTAAATTTGTGATTTTGTTGATCTCAACATTATTATTAGTTAATTGAAACTTTTTGGTATGCTTCATTGAGTAGGGATCTGAGAAACTTTTCAGATTTTTAACATTACGAAAATTTTTTGAACCTGGCTTTTCTCCCATAAAATTGAGTTCAACTTCAGTCGGATCCCTTTTTTTGCTTTTATCAGTTATTTCATTATCATTTACAAAATTACTTTGCCCAATTTCATTGCTTTCACAATCAAGCATTTTCATTTCAGCTCTGTTGCATTGACTATATGTTCGATTTATAACAGAGGGCACTAGTTCCAATAGTAAATTTTGTTCAGAACTTTCTTCGAGGCATTTATAGTCATTTCCAAAAGCCTCTGGATTCTCATGCTGAGAATCCATTAATTTATGATAACCACCTTCGCTTGTTGATAAAGAACTGCCCATCATAATTTTAGGACATTTCATAGAAATTTCTGAGTCTTTTATAGACCTGGTGTCTAAAGATATATCATCATTCAGTTCATCTATTTTTTCCGATTTGCAATTTAAAACTGTATCGTTTTTACTAGTCCTTACTATCTCCCTGTCTATCAATATTACATCATCATCATTATCATCACTTTTTTTTTTTATCTTTTGATGTTCTTCATCACTTTTCTTAATCTGTTGATGTTCTTCTTTCGCTTTTTCAATAATTGCTTCTGCCATTGCAAGGTTTTCAAAGCAATCATTTTCGCTAGGGGTTAGATTTGATCTTGAGTGCGTATACTCCTCAAACTCAATTATTTTCGATTTTTTAGCTTGATGAGGCTGTAAGTCCATTTGATTGGCTTGAATATATTGCATAGAGTTCATACCAACTTCCGAATTTAGTTTCCTTTTTTGCGACAATATTTCAATAACATCGACTGGATGTAAATCTGTTGTAATACTTCTATGGTAATCATGGTCTTGAATGCGTTTGGAATTTTCTTCATCTACGACAATCTGCTTATTTTTCTCATTTTGCTGCGAGTTCAGTTTTTCTCCATGCAAAGTATAGATTTCTTTTTCAGTCACTTTTGCGTTGACTGACATGATAACACAAGTACACTTAAATGATTCAGGATTAGACTTGAATGTGCAATTAAATGATCACACTTGAGTTTAAGCTTTTAAGAGAATTATTCGTTGGGAGTTATTCCTATAAAAGATTATCTGGATACGCTGGCAAACGCAACTGAAAAGAAATAGTAATAATGGTTGATTTAGTAAGAGTAGTCGTCATAACATAATAGTCACATAAAGCAATGAGATAAAATAGGTCAAATAACATTTTATACACATATAGGGGAAAACCGATTAGGTTGGGACAACTTTTTTCTGGATGGCTCAAACATTTTTCATGCGGAATATTTTTGAGCTGTATATTCCTTTCTGCATAGATATGTCTACCAACATACTTATTGTCAAAGATATACATGTGTTTACAGGCAAAAAAATCTGGCAACCAATCTGCAATTAGATATCAAATTTTTATTTGCAAATTTTACTTATTAATTGCTAACTCATTAATTGCTTTGAATATCAATATTGAATTCTTCTTTCATAGATGTTCACCACTTTCAACAGCATTCTAAATCAAATTGATTTTCCAATAATCCTCAGCTTCAATAATTATATCACTTTAAACCATCTTACAATTTTTGCAATGGTAAATCTGTGATAAGACCTGTGTTATGCTATGCGTGAGAAACATGAACCCTAACCCAAACATGCCTTTGAGCGACGGGTCCTAAGGCGAATAATCGAAGCGAAGCTAAACGGGGACCAATGGCGAATTTAATACAACCATGAGCTGAATGAGCGAAGGCCCGAGAGGGGCTGTAGTGCTACAAAGAAGAAGAAGATGAGCTGAATGAAATTTTTGACGAGCCGGAGGTCTCAACGATTGTACTCGTATATATACAGGTATATATATATATATATATACATATATATATATATATATATATATATATATATATATATATATATGTATATATATGTATATATATATATATATATATATATATATATATATATATATATATATATATATATATATACCTGTATATATATATATATATATATATATATATATACTCGTAGATATATATATATATATATATATATATATATATATATATATATATATATATATATATATATATATATATATATATACACGCGTATATATACGTTTATACACGAGTATATATACGTTTATATATGTATATATACATATATTTCTATATATATATATATATATATATATATATATATATATATATTTATATATATATATATATATATATATATATATATATATATATATATATATATATATACATATATATATTGTATTAATAGAGCAGTTACCCTTTCAAACTGCTCTAAAACTTTCCTATCTCCTTCATCCCTACAGCATGGTAATCAAGTAGACATTAATGATTATGCAGTTTAGAAATTTTTTTTCTTAAATATCCAATGTCTTCTTTAAAATAATCAATAACTAACAAACACAAACACCTTGCAAATCAATTTTGTTTCAAATCAACGTGATATTCAAAAAAAAA
Organism: Odontomyia ornata; assembly: GCA_963969285.1. Lineage (NCBI taxonomy): Eukaryota > Metazoa > Arthropoda > Insecta > Diptera > Stratiomyidae > Odontomyia > Odontomyia ornata. Next base: position 277,182,667 of record OZ017738.1, on the reverse strand, counting down.
AGAAAAAAACTGAATTTAAAATGCTATTAATCAATATACGTGAGACATAAAAGCATTAATATAAATTCAATTTTTCAACAACCAAAAATGTGGCTATAAATAAAAATGCTCGATTCGAGGCGCGGGCAAAGGGTTAAAGAAAATTCATGCATACTATACACCAGATCTACTAATTCACTACACAACCAGCAAATCATCTCCATCTAGAAAATCCTACTATGACTTGAAAGTATTTGAAACAGACATTTTCTCACTCAGCTCGTCGTAATCCTAGACATACAAAATATACATTTACACTCATAGAATTGTTAGTAACAAATCTTATCAGTGAACAATCTACTCAACGCAACTTCGTATTCCATGCATCCCATCAGTGGATGCACATTTACATTCAGGCGCGTCACACAAATCATGTACGTTCAAAACATGAAACCTCAGCAACAATTCCAAAAACCTGATTTGCACTTACACCACAATAGGATAAGCGAATTAAGAGGGAATTGCAAAGCGTGAGTGCTCGAGATGGCGAGTCTTGTGAGGGAGTTGGCCGTGGCGGGCGTAGACGCTCGGTAGTTATTCCGGACGCCTTTAAATTTTCAGCTGGAATTCTACACAAAAACTTTAATTCGTACACCGGAATATGTTTCAATTCTAAGATTGAAAAAGTACAAAAGTGGCGCAAAGTAATATGACCTAGAGTTTGCGCATGAAAAAATTGAATCGTTTGCGATTGTGCTTTGTTTTGCTGAAAGGAAAATATTCATTGCATGCAGAATTGGAAGTGAAACTTTCAGATTAAAACTCAATTAGTGTACAGTGCTCGGCAATTGATGCTGTAAGTTTTTGTCATTCAGGAGCACTTAACGGAACACCTGTACTGCTGATTGTTGGAACTACACAGATCTCTAAGTCACCATATACTTCGAGGACAGAACAGACAAAACAAGTGCGTAGAACGGTGAAAAGGTTCCAGATACATTTCATAAAGTAAAGAGCGAATCACAGTTACATTTCAACGCATGTACACTTCATCAAGGTTGTCAATGATGTATTCATGGTTTAGCTTTGGTGTTAGCCTATGGAACAAAACATACACCTGGATTGTGTATTGGTATTTTCGAAGCGGTTTTTAATGTAGCCAAAGATGATTTTGGAACGGAACAATTGGAAAGTTAAAAACATGAACATAAACTTGTCTTGAGAAGCATATGAACTGCAACCGATAGAAGTGTTTTTCTGACCCGGGTCACAATTGGTGACGGAATTTTGTAAATACAAATATAAGTATAATTATGCTAGCGTAGTTTGATTCAAAACTGTCTGTCATTGATGATAACAGAATTAAACCATAATTTTGCACTGAAATTATACGATATATGGCGGGTGATTCACTAATACAGGAAGGTGATTTGAATCCCAACAAGTATGAACAGTGCAGTGGACGGAATAAATATAACTACATACTTTATACAAGAAGTTTGTAAAGTTTTGTTGCTGTAACTATACTACCAGGAATTCGTTTATGAACGAAGCTTTTGTTGAAACTCGAATTGCAAGGTCAACGGGACAGCTGCTACCCGGCGGGGTCATATTGGAAGTGAATGGAATTAGCGTCACAGGACTCACGAATTATCTTAGTGTCGCCAGAGAAGAATTGATACGAATGCTAGCAGAAGATGAACAGGGAGATGCAGCTTTACTTGTCTTCACAAACAAACAAAATTTGGCAAATGCAATGAATGCAGCAGAAGTAAACGACAGGCTAGGTTTGCACTCGCTACGAAATCGCAACTCGCATATACCAGTGACATACGCAACAAGTGGCTCAATATTTAAAGATTTAATTTAAACATAATTTAAATATAACACAAAAAATATATTAAAAATTAAATAGCAAAATAAAAAAGAACAATAATTAAAGTAGTAGTCTAAAAGAATGAATCTCAGATGAATTTGTTTTTGACAGAATCGATTGTCGTCCACCACCACATCGTTCTCGAGCGCTCGACGGACCATGTGGGTAAGTACCCTTCTAAGTTCATTTCTTTTCTTTAGATATGTTCTTTTTATAAATTTGTTTTATTCTATATTGGTTACATGCTAATAGCAATTACAGCTACAAATAATTTATTTAATTTTCATGGTCAATTTTAGCTAAAAGTGCTATTATTATTAATATTAACTTCTCTTTAAATCACACATACAAATCTGTTCAATTACCATTCGGTCATTTTGTTTAGTTGCCAAGAGTTAATTAATTAGCATAATAAAATGAATTGTTAGAGTACACCCTTCGGTCTTTCCTTTCCTTCCCCTCTGACCGGGTATAGGACCCGGTACGATGGTAGGCTCTCCACGCCAGAAATGAGCCAGCCATCGGACACCAACTAACCTCCTTTTGTTTCAGGTGACTTCGCGGGTTGAGTGGCCCGAGCAAGGTACTTTATGGCATAGGGTTACGTTATCGAATTGCATAGCTCTATGACATAAATTGGTCACCGGGGTACTTCTCCTCTGATGGGAAGGCTCATGCAAGTTATGTTGTATGAGTTTTCCACTCAGAAGAGAAATACCTGGCCACTACAACATATATGGATCTTGATCCGGTTGGGCGGGTGCGCGGGGGCTCCATCACCACCCAGTTGCCCATCTCTTATTTGTGGGCCATGAGCCTCTTCGGGTAAAGACGAAGTTACCCTAAGTCCGCCCATTTTTACTTGTTTCACTTATTCTCTGAACAAGTGATTTTCTCTCGGTATGGTTGCCTACAATTTTTGCGACTTCGGTCACCTTTCTTTTTTTGACCCCAGAAATTCGTGAATGCGAAATTTTTGTAGTGGGTCCTTGTGCTGGGGGAATGAACCCGCCCCACGAGACCGTAATGCTAGCCTGCCAGCGCATTCACGCGTCCCCAGACAGGCAGCAGACCATCGCTGCAGTCCTTCACGGACTTTTGAATCTATCTATTCACTACAAAATGGCGCCCAACGTGGGGCCCGAAATGCCCGGCTGTATCATCAGTCGTGAGCACGAGACAGTCCATCGTCTCTAGGTGTCCCTACAAGGTGTCAAGATTATTGGCGGGTCGGTAACTACTGAGGGCTTTTGCCCCAGCAATTTAATAACTTCCGGACGTGTGTTGTCTTTGGACATCAATATCGTTTGGTCCTGCTTCTGATTTATTGTATGACTAGTCAGGCCAAATGATATTAGAGTCCCTATATGTATTCGGAGGTTATTATTCCAACACCATATATGCGACGGATTCTGATCTGCACCCCAAACCAAGCGGTGCCTGAGTGTCTTACACTACATGGATTTTGATTTCATGTCATTGGCTGAGTAGCTAATCCATGACTATCCATGACAAGACACGCGCTGCTTGTGGGTCAGAATTCAACCCTGGGCTGACAAGTTGTAACTTGTAAAAACTTGCGGATGAGGGAGCACTTCCGAACCCTGATTCTCATGGTGCCGCAAGAGAGTAGTCCCTGTTACGCCTCAGGAGGACTGTGCCATTGGTGTCCTTGCTTGGGAAGAGGGAACGGTATGGAAAGACCGAACTTTCATGATATATATCCAAAAGTTTTTTTTATATAGATTGCGTTTTAGTTCGCCACTGACGGCCACTTGAAAAATTATATATTTTACATTATTTTTTCCACATTTTTCTATTATTTATATATACATACATATATATATATATATATATATATATATATATATATATATATATATATATATATATATATATATATGTATATATATATATATATATATATATATATATATATATATATATATATATATATATATATATATATATATATATATATATATATATATATATATATATATATGTATATATATATATATATATATATATATGTATATATATATATATATATATATATATATATATATATATATATATATATATATATATATATATGTATATATATATATATATATATATATATATATATATATATATATATATATATATTCATTTAGGTATAGTTTATCTTTATATATTTAGAGTTTAAGTTTTCTTTGAAAAAATAAATTTTGTCTAGCAATGCCCACCAAACGCACGCCCGAGAGGAGGAAGTTCCGGTCTGATACTGGACAGACGCTCCTGTGTGCCATTTGTCACGAGGACCTGGACGAGTCGGCAAGCCACACTCTGCCGTGCGGCCACCGGTTACACCAGCTGCGCTTAAGCCAGCTAAGGCAAACCTCGTCAACATGCCCGCTATGTCGTCAGCCTCTGGAGCCAACCCCTATAGTAACCGAAAGGCCTCAGTCCTCCAGCGCAAGTGGCGCAATGCCCAAAGGCGGACCCCCTCCATCAACGACAATGGGTGCACGAGGTGAAGACCATGGAGCCGGAGCCTTACCGACCAGTCGGCCCGGTATCGAACCATCATCAGCAGCGTCATGGGAGATGTCGCAGCTACTGGCGGCAATGCAAGCTATGGCCACCAGCATGGAAGAAATGAGGCAACAGCTACAGAATCTGTCGGTTCCGCAGCCAACCGCGCAGCCAACCGCGCAGCCCTCCACATCCACGGCCAGAGCAGACTATATCGAGCCACCAGTGGTAGTGATGGGGGATACAGTACCTCCTAGGCTCAGCGGAGCCATGAACCCCATGGCCCCAGAATACAGACCCAGGGGAGAGGTCCAGATTTCGCGACCGCAACGGCGGAATCATGCGAGTGCGTGGAGCCCAGAGCGAGAACAGTTCGAGCAGGCAGCTCGGGACCGCGGCTCGATGCCCTGGTAGAATTGGGACTTAGCATCTTCAGACCAGCCAGGAGCTCGCCGCACGGGCCGGCCTACTCTCCGCGAAGATATCGCACCCAGGCAGCCTAGTTATGAACGTAATCGTTCGCCACGTGGTATTCTGCCCTCTAAGATAGCCCATATAGTGGCAAGTTGCAAACTTATGTTTACTGGGCAGGACGACGACCCTACGACTATCGGTGCCTTCTTAAGGAGGGTCGAAAGCATGGCCTCGCTGAACATAGGAGGGAACATGCGAGCCGTTACCTGCTGTGCGCAGATGCTTTTTAGTGGGAGAGGTCTTCGGTGGTTCTGGCGTTTCGTCGACACGGATCCCACCTTTGATTGGGAAACCTTGAAACGGGCGGCTTTGCGGGAATTCACCCCAGTCGAGGAAGACAACACGCTGAAGCAGCGCATCCGAAACAGCCGCCAACAGGCACAGGAGACCGTGGACGAGTATTATGAAGTCCTATGCTGTCTGTTGGAGCGTCTAATGATCCCTATGCCAGAGTCGGAGTTTCTCAGCCTCTTCTGGGAGGGGATCAGACTGGAGCTGGGAGAGCGACTGGTGTTCGCCCCGCGCCACAGTGTGCATGCGCTTCGCGCATCAGCGAAGCAATTGGAAGCGGTGTAGTATTCCCAGCGCTCGGCGTCACATAGTAAACCCTTTGGCCGACGAGATCAGCCAGAACGACGCGCGATCGCTGAAGCTCCAGAGCCATATACCAGCCCTACCCGCGCCAGCTGTCCTCATTCCACCCACCAGCGTCAGCACCCCGGAGACTCTCTCTCCATTATCTACAGATTTAGATCCAGAACCTCAGTCTGAGGTACATGAACTGGCTCCCAGGGCCCGAACTACCACGTGCTGGAACTGCCGGCAGACGGGACACCGTTTCACTGCATGCCAGGCAGAGGCTAGCATTTTCTGCTTTCGACATGGGAAGCCAGACACCTATGCGCCTCAATGCACTAATTGCAAGAAGTCAAAAAACTTGCAAACGAGTGCGCACGACAGCCCGCAGCACTCGCGACAGACTCAGTAACGGAACGGCACGCCGTCCCGTCTACTGACAGTTCCATCTCCGCAGTAGTTCCCCAGCCAGCTGCTCACCCAAACAACCCTGACGATAACCCACCAGCCATGACCACTATGACTGCGGATGTTCACTCTCTTCCGGAGGCCTCGCCAACGACAGTATTGAAGCGTCCACCGCAGTCACTGCCTGAATAACCTCGGCAGCCTCAAATACGCATATTAAAACCATATCATGTTCGACTGCAAGAATATCGGGTGGCTCGAGAGCGAATATTTGCTTTCAAAGAAGTCACTTCTCGCCCGCGCAAGACAAAATGGTCAACCCGTCGTTGGCGGAATTTCCGCAAGAGAGTGCGCACCTGCCGTCAAACACTAAACTTTTGTAACATCTCGGAGGTTGCTGAGAATGATATCAGACCTTACCACCCAATTAAAGTGTTGGGCGAATTCACGTTTGCATTGATCGACACGGGTGCCAGTATCAGTTGTCTTGCCTCGAAGGTGCTCCATGAATATCCTACCATGATTAAACCCTGGCGCACTGAAATCAGTACAGCTGATGGCACCAAACATCCTATACGAGGTAGACTGACGACACCCGTGACGTTCAGAGGTCAGACTTACTTTCTACATTATCCCGTCCCTGACTCAGAACGTGTACCTTGGCGTCGATTTCGTCCTTCGTTTTGGACTGGCCTCCGATTAATTCACAGATTTGACTTTAAATACCAGATATGTCAACGATCTCACTTCTATTCCCGATAGGCATGAACTTACGCCCAACCAACGGCAACGCCTGGAAGCATCCATCGCTGCTTTTCCATCTTACGCTACCCAAGGCCTTGGCCGCACCACCCTAGTCTCACACGTCATCGACGTTGGCAATAGTAAGCCGATTAAACAGAGACACTATGCCATCTCACCGGCCATTGAGAAGTTGGTGTATGCGGAGCTGGATAGGATGCTCGAGTTGGGGGTTATAGAGGAGTCCCAAAGTGCCTGGTCCTCACCGGTAACCTTGGTGGTGAAGCCAGGTAAAGTCCGTCTTTGTCTAGATGCCCGTAAGGTGAACGCGGTGACCATCAAGGACGCTTACCCTCTTCCGCTTATCGATGGAATATTAGGGAGACTGCCGAAAGCAAATTATATTACCAGTCTCGACCTAAAAGACGCCTTCTGGCAAATTCCACTCGATGAGGGGTCGAGGGATAAGACCGCCTTCACAGTGCCTGGACGTCCATTATATCAGTTCGTCACAATGCCCTTTCGCCTGTGTAACGCGCCGCAAACGATGACCCGGCTATTGGACAAAGTCATCCCATCTCATATGAAACACCAAGTGTTCGTGTACCTGGATGATCTTTTACTCATCACGGAAACGTTCGAGCAACCCCTCCTACTCCTGCAAGAAGTAGCCCTGCACATCAGTAAGGCGGGACTCTCCATCAACGTACAAAAAAGTAAGTTTGTCATGAAAGAAGTCCGATACCTAGGACATGTCATCGGACATGGCACCATCAAAACAGATCCGGACAAAACTCGGGCGATTGATGAGTTCCCCTTACCAAAAACAGTCAAGCAGCTACGACGTTTCCTTAGTGTCTGCGGTTGGTACCGAAGGTTTGTTCGGAATTATGCAACAGTTTCAGCGCCCCTGTCAGACATGCTGCGGAAAGGGAAGTTCATTTGGACCGAGCTCAGCCGAAAGGCATTTGAAGAGCTAAAACAAGCCTTAACATCAGCTCAGGTCTTGCACAGCCCCGATTTTACGAAGCCCTTCTCCATTCATTGTGACGCCAGTCAACATGGAGTTGGAGCCGTGCCGGTGCAATTGACCGATGAGGGAGAAGAAGCTCCCATCGCCTTCATGTCCAATAAGCTGACCTCGGCCCAAAGGAACTATACCGTGTCCGAGCAGGAATGTTTGGCAGCGGTGATGGCTGTGAAGAAATTCCGAGCCTATATCGAGGGCCACCAGTTCGAGATCATCACAGACCACGCTTCGCTACAATGGTTGATGAACCAAGCAGATTTACATGGACGCCTAGCCAGATGGGCTCTTAAACTGCAAGGGTTCAAGTTTTCCATCAAACATCGGGAAGGGACCCAGAACATCGTACCCGACACTCTCTCGCGAATGTTTTCACCAGAAGGAGCCGAATTGACAATAAATGACGAGGACCCCATGGAGATAGATTTGGACAGCCCACATTTCCAATCAGACAGCTACAAAGAGTTGAGGCAAACCATCGTGACCCAACAATCACAGCTGCCTGATTTGAAAGTGATAGACGGCTACGTGTATAGATGAAATGAATACGCCACTGGTGATCCATGGCAGGAAGAAGAGTCCTGGAAGCTCTGGGTACCGGAGGAAATGACACAACATCTGATACTCCCGCGCACATGACCATCCTTTTAGTGCACACGGAGATTACGGTCGGACGTTACGGCGACTCAAGAAATACTTCTTTTGGCCTAGAATGGCATCCCAGGTCAAAGACTACGTGAGCGTCTGTGAGACCTGTAAAGGCACCAAAGCGCCCAACCAGCCCCTTCGACCTCCTATGGGTCAACTCAACGTCCCAGAACGCGTATTCCAACGTCTATACATAGATCTACTCGGTCCATATCCTCGATCATCCATGGGACACATCGGAGCTATCGTTGTTCTAGACTAGCTCTCGAAATTCCCACTGGTGGAACCTATTCGTAAGTTCACGACTCCATTCATCGTGAAATTTCTAGAGAGCCGGGTATTCCACGTGTTCGGGGTTCCAGAGAGTGTGTACTCGGACAACGGAGTACAGTTCAGGTCTCGGCAGTTTAAGGGCCTACTCGAACAGCATGGCATTGAACACCAACTGACGCCCATCTACTCGCCTCAGTCTAACGCCTCCGAACGGTTGAATCGCACACTGTTAGTCGCGATCCGTTCTTACGTTCACCCATCTCAGAAAGATTGAGACCGCAGATTGTCCGCCATCACATGCGCTCTGCGATCATCTTATCATTCCGTCACCGGTGTCGCACCTTACTTTGCCGCCTTCGGACAGCACATGATTTGCCATGGTAAATCATACAGCTGTTACGGCAATTAAAGTGTTTGGGAGACCCCGTCGTTGCGCTGGAGCCCCACGAGCGTTTAGGAGACCTCCGCCAACAAATGGGACGGAAGATTAAGGCCGCGGGACGTGCAAATGAGGCGCAGTACGTCCTTCCAATTTTAAAGAAGGGGATGAGGTTTTCCGGCGCAATTTCCGCCAAAGTGACGCCGCGGGGCATTACAATGCCAAGCTGGACCGGCGCTTCTTGAAAAGCCATATGCAGAAGGTAGTAGGACCCAATCGTTATCTGATAACGGACCCGTCGGGAAAAGAAGTTGGGATATACCACGCAAAAGACCTGCGCCGATAGATACTTAGCCACGTCTGTTCGATCCGTCCGCATAGTTTCCAGCACGCGCAAGGTTTATATACTTACGGCAAAACACAAACATACGTATCAGTCTGTCCGTCTGTCAATTGTGTTTTCTCTTATTAATTGTCACTCCATATTCCGACGCCAAAGACAACCGATGCTATAATGAAAGATCCTTCAGCTCTTTTTTCGCAATCCTCGTCACCTTGGGATCGCGAGAAAATTAGCTGCCCTGTAGTAATAGAGCAGTTACCCTATCATACTGCTCTAAAACTTTCCTATCTCCTTCATCCCTACAGCATGGTAATGAAGTAGACATTAATGATTATGCAGTTTAGAAATTTTTTTTCTTAAATATCCAATGTCTTCTTTAAAATAATCAATAACTAACAAACACCTTGCAAATCAATTTTGTTTCAAATCAACGTGATATTCAAAAAAAGAAAGAAAAAAACTGAATTTAAAATGCTATTAATCAATATACGTGAGACATAAAAGCATTAATATAAATTCAATTTTTCAACAACCAAAAATGTGGCTATAAATAAAAATGCTCGATTCGAGGCGCGGGCAAAGGGTTAAAGAAAATTCATGCATACTATACACCAGATCTACTAATTCACTACACAACCAGCAAATCATTTCCATCTAGAAAATCCTACTATGACTTGAAAGTATTTGAAACAGACATTTTCTCACTCAGCTCGTCGTAATCCTAGACATACAAAATATACATTTACACTCATAGAATTGTTAGTAACAAATCTTATCAGTGAACAATCTACTCAACGCAACTTCGTATTCCATGCATCCCATCAGTGGATGCACATTTACATTCAGGCGCGTCGCACAAATCATGTACGTTCAAAACATGAAACCTCAGCAACAATTCCAAAAACCTGATTTGCACTTACACCACAATAGGATAAGCGAATTAAGAGGGAATTGCAAAGCGTGAGTGCTCGAGATGGGGAGTCTTGTGAGGGATTTGGCCGTGGCGGGCGTAGACGCTCGGTAGTTATTCCGGACGCCTTTAAATTTTCAGCTGGAATTCTACACAAAAACTTTAATTCGTACACCGGAATATGTTTCAATTCTAAGATTGAAAAAGTACAAAAGTGGCGCAAAGTAATATGACCTAGAGTTTGCGCATGAAAAAATTGAATCGTTTGCGATTGTGCTTTGTTTTGCTGAAAGGAAAATATTCATTGCATGCAGAATTGGAAGTGAAACTTTCAGATTAAAACTCAATTAGTGTACAGTGCTCGGCAATTGATGCTGTAAGTTTTTGTCATTTTTCGTGTCCAGATTTGCCCTTAGTGCCTCCCCATGATCGAGATCCGACCTATTCAGGAGCACTTAACGGAACACCTGATTGTTGGAACTACACAGATCTCTAAGTCACCATATACTTCGAGGACAGAACAGACAAAACAAGTGCATAGAACGGTGAAAAGGTTCCAGATACATTTCATAAAGTAAAGAGCGAATCACAGTTACATTTCAACGCATGTACACTTCATCAAGGTTGTCAATGATGTATTCATGGTTTAGCTTTGGTGTTAGCCTATGGAACAAAACATACACCTGGATTGTGTATTGGTATTTTCGAAGCGGTTTTCAATTTAGCCAAAGATGATTTTAGAACGGAACAATTGGAAAGTTAAAAACATGAACATAAACTTGTCTTGAGAAGCATATGAACTGCAACCGATAGAAGTGTTTTTCTGACCCGGGTCACAATTGGTGAGGGAATTTTGTAAATACAAATATAAGTATAATTATGCTAGCGTAGTTTGATTCAAAACTGTCTGTCATTGATGATAAGAGAATTAAACCATAATTTTGCACTGAAATTATACGATATATGGCGGGTGATTCGCTAATACAGGAAGGTGATTTGAATCTCAACAAGTATGAACAGTGCAGTGGACGGAATAAATATAACTACATACTTTATACAAGAAGTTTGTAAAGTTTTGTTGCTGTAACTATACTACCAGGAATTCGTTTATGAACGAAGCTTTTGTTGAAGCTCGAATTGCAAGGTCAACGGAACAGCTGCTACCCGGCGGGGTCATATTAGAAGTGAATGGAATTAGCCTCACAGGACTCACGAATTATCTTAGTGTCACCAGAGAAGAATTGATACAAATGCTAGCAGAAGATGAACAGGGAGATGCAGCTTTACTTGTCTTCACAAACAAACAAAATTTGGCAAATGCAATGAATGCAGCAGAAGTAAACGACAGGCTAGGTTTGCACTCGCTACGAAATCGCAACTCACATATACCAGTGACATACGCAACAAGTGGTGAAGGTTTATATGAAGGTCTAGACTATTGGTCCAATCAACTACAATAAAAAATGTCTGTCGCTCAATATTTAAAGATTTAATTTAAACATAATTTAAATATAACACAGAAAAAATATTAAAAATTAAATAGCAAAATAAAAAGGAACAATAACACTGTGATCTACAAAATGTAACTTTCTGTGTGCCTTTCAATTGAATACTTTATTTTTATATTGCTTTGAGGTTACTGAATAGGAAAACAAGAATATGTTTTTTTAATAAGCTCTTTTTTTGGAAATATACCTAATATACAAAATTTGGCTTTAAGGCTTTAAGTAACACGTTAAAGTACAAAACATTTTATAAAAAAAAAACTATAATAATTATTTACTATTATTTTTTGCTTTTTACTTAAATAAAATTGAATATATTGCAATTAAAACAAAAAAAAATAGCGTATTTAATTAAGATTTTCTCTTCTTTTTCGTTTGTCTTTTGTAATCACTTTAGGGGTATCTCTTTTCAAACACCAGCAGTAGTCCGCTAACATTGAACCATCCCGTCGGCCCTGGTATCTCTTTTGCATTGTCGAGATATCTTGGTGGAATCGTTCACCATGTTCGTCACTTA
>OZ017738.1:277162991-277165491 GCA_963969285.1 Odontomyia ornata | reverse complement strand
GCTTGCATCAGTGTCAACTACAAACATTTTTCCGGGTTTCGGATACGCCAGCACGGGTGATTCACACAGCCTCAAAGGCTGTCTGGCATTGTTCGTTCCAGACATACGGACGATTTTTCTCAGTTAGCTGATGGAGACACTTAGCTATTTTGGCAAAGTCTTTGACGAATCTTCGATAGTAGGTTGCCAGACCCAGGAAACTTCGTAGTTGGCGCTTGTTGTTTGGTGTTGGCCAGCTTTTCACGGCTTCAATCTTCTCAGGGTCTGTTTTGACCCCTTCTGCTGATACGACGTGTCCCAGGTATTTTACTTCAGCTGCGAAAAGGGTACACTTATCGGGACTAAGTTTCAAATTTGCCAGTCGCAGCCTGGAGAAAACCTCTTCTAAGTTCCGCAAATGCTCTTCGAACGTTCTCCCGATGACAATGATGTCATCTAGGTACACCAAGCAGGTTTTCCAGGTTAGACCACGTAGCACGTATTCCATCAAGCGTTCGAAAGTGGCTGGAGCATTGCAAAGCCCAAACGGCATCACCACAAATTGCCACAATCCGGTCCCAACTGAAAATGCGGTCTTCTCTCGGTCCTTCTTGTCGATTTCTACCTGCCAGTAGCCACTCTTGAGATCGAGTGTAGAAAACCATTTTGCGTCGGCTAAAGTGTCCATGATGTCATCGATGCGTGGGAGCGGGTAACTATCTTTCTTAGTGACGTCGTTAAGCTGCCTATAGTCGACACAAAAACGAGTGCTACCATCCTTTTTCTTTACTAGAACTACAGGCGCGGCCCATGGACTGACAGAAGGTTCAATAACGCCTTGTTTTTCCATGTCCGAGATCAGCGCGCTCACTTCTCCTTGTTTGGCTATAGGGAGGCGTCTGGGTGCTTGTCGAATCGGCTTGGCTCCCTGTGTGTCTATGACGTGAGTTACCAGACTCGTTCGGCCTTGGTCATCCGGGCTTGTTGAGAAGATGTCACTGTACTTGGTGACCAGATCAGAGGCTCGTTTGAATAGCTGCACTGGCAATTTGACCTGCTTCAATATTGCAGACGTTGATTCCCGGGCTTTGCCTGTGTCTTGCCTCCTTTTGCAATGATGGTCGTGAGTAGCTTCCAAAGAGGTGATGGTGGAAACAGGCTGGCAGCTGCCGATGACTTCTCCCGCTTTAATGCTCGTGGTTGAATCTGCGGTGTTAAGGACTCTAACCGGCACATATCCGTTCCTTAAAGATCTTACAAGGCTTCGTCCTACAAACAAACTGCGCAATGCGGACGTCTTCGTTGGCTCTATCAGATAAGATCGGTGGTCTCCAGAATCACCATCAAGCTTGGCCCATACAATGCTTTCGGAAGAATTCGGTACATCAGTGTCAGTGCATACCACTACATTCATCTTGGGAATTTGGACGCTGGGATCCTCCATCAGTACTTCGACATTCTGCCATTTCAATACACGTTTGCCCAAATCCAACGTGATTCCATGTGGTCGCAGAAAATCCATTCCGAGAATGCAGTCATCCATAATATTCGCAGCCAGAAAATTGTGTCGGAACACAAGGTCTCCCAACTGTATCTGGAGGTTGACCTCTCTATGAACAGGTGCAGTTTCTCCCGTAGCTGTCCGTAGTGAGAAAATTCTGCCTTGTGAAGTTGTTGCTGTCTAACTAGGTCTGGTCGTATAATCGATCGGGTTGCACCAGTGTCGATGGTTATGGTGCAGTGTTCTCCGTCTACTTGACCCGGAAGGCATAAGTCCGCTTCTCCACGATGTAGTCTTGACACGGTGATGGTGGTGCTGGGGACGTCGATCCTCCTAGCCAACCTCTGCCCCACGAAGTTGGCTCTTACATGTTTCCCGACCCCTCTGTTTGAAGGGCTTCCATTCTGGGCTCCTGACTCGGTCTGGATCTCCTCCTAGCTGCACACCCTGGACAATAGCTCGGTTTTCTTCGCTTCTTGCAGTCTCTTTGTAGGTGCCCCTTCTCTCCGCAATTCCAGCATCTAGGCGCACCATTTACTTGCGGGTCTCGCTCAATTTCGACGCGCTCACACCTGCACTCGTCTGTCACTACCTCACGAACCCGGGCAGTGGTACGAGTCACGTTTTTCGCTGCCTCAAAGTTCAGACTGTAAGCCAATGCGTCCTTAACCGTTTGCTTTTGAGCTAAACGCACGGCTTGTTGCAATTCCGGGTCTTTTAGTGCGCTGATGAATGCTTCTGTTGCTGCATCATCTCGATGTTCTGGGTCGTAGGCTGGGTAAGCCAAAAGTGCTAGTCGCTCAATGTCTTGGGCTAGCTGCTGTAGGGTTTCACCAGACTTCTGCATCCGATGCCTTAGCTGTGACCGATAAATCTGCTTTAGATGATCGTCTCCATAACGCATGTCGAGCGCATTCATTATAGCATTCGGGTTTGAGTGCAATTCATCGGGGATCGTCTGCAAAAGCTCGGCAGCTGGGCCTCTTAGAGCAAGAATTAATGCAGTTGCTCGTTCCTGCT
>OZ017738.1:277107991-277157991 GCA_963969285.1 Odontomyia ornata | reverse complement strand
TAATTTTTTTATTTATTTGTATTATTTTTATTAATTTTACATCCTTTTTTTTTCAAATCAATCAAATGAAAAACTACTTTTTTAGCTCATTGCGGAGACTATCAAATTTTTAACTAGTTACTAAAACAAGCAAATTGTGATATAAAGCTTAATAAAAATTACCAGTTCAAATGCTACTTTACTCCTACTATTGACGAAGACTTAATCTATTTTAAGATATTTTGTATTTTCAATTGAAATATTATTGAAAATCAACTATCCCAAATTGGTTTTTGTTTCAGCTTTACTATAAATCTTGAGGAATTTGCTGGAGAAATTCAGGAATTTTTAAATGCTTTTCTTTTTTTTTATAAATTCACCTTACACTTATGTAACACTATAATAGTAATAACGTTCTTATTCGCTCGGACTCAGCTCACTACCTATATAGATCTCAGTTCTAAACGTTATACGCTAAATATCCTATTTACGAACTTCTTTTTATATCAGTATCGCTACCAACGAAATTTTTAAAATATTCAAAATATTTCCATGAAAAATACCCGAACAGTACGTCTCACTATTCGAACGACTAAATGTATAATGTTAAACATGACGCTAAAAATTATTCATTGTTTTTTTTTCTATATTGTATCTGTTACACAAACTGATTGTGTTTATAAATAAAGTTCGATTAGCTCACTTATTTGAATTCAACTGCCTATATTAACGCATCAATAAATATTATTTGAGTTCTTAGAAATTATAACGATGGGCCAAAATCATCCTGTATAGGATAGCTAATAAATAAATTAAGTTATATACAGTATTTAGGTACTAAAATTATTCATTTAAATTTGACAGAATTTCATGTTTATCTTCAAACTACTTCGTTATCATTCTTTTTTAACAAATGCATTGTTGTTGATGTTGTTCACTTTCGTTGGAGAATAATTTAAAAAATTGAACTAGTTTAAAAAAAATATACCTAGAAATAACAGCCGTTCTAAACTTCCAACTGTTGGGAAGTTGGTTGTGTTATAAAAGGTTCCCTCCACATCCGTCTCAAATCACCTTTTACGTATGCCGTGGTCAGTAAGGGCAGGAGCGTGAAATGAACAAGGTACAATAGTACAGGTTGCGCTGCTTTGAAGATCTCCGAACTTACAGTTGCCGTTAGTAAACCCAGAAAATATCATAATAAGGACCAATGAAAATACGTTAATTTCGATCCCATTCCTTTTTTGCGGCGCCAACTGGGATCTGATGTAATTCCCTGTGACCTTTTATATGCATCGCATCGTTATACAAAACATAGTGGCAGTCCCGGCATCACAATATCACCTAAACCGAGCATTGAAAAATGTCCACTATTATGATAACTAAGAAATACTAATTTTCCCGGCAGGTTCAATTTCGGCGGTTCTTTGAAGTCACATTGTTGCATGGACCTAATGTCAACGCAATTCATAATAGAGAAAGGAAAATAAAAGTATTGAAATACCTGATTAAATGATTATGGAAAATCGCGAATCGCAACCAGACATGCTTCCTGTTCGGCACTTTCCCAAACCAGTGTTTATTTTTGTTTTGCAGCGAGCGGTTTCGTCAGGAATATTTAATTTGTCAGAACGCCCATGCACACAATTAAGTAACTATTTTCTGAGCTAAACAAACTAGTTGCTCACACTCGCGAAATTAAGAAAATCGGCGACAGCTCTTGGGTGACGGCCACCACTCACACACTCCACTGCCATGTGACTGTCAATTCACCTTGACATCCCACGACAAAATTGACGTGGGATGTGCGCCCGTCACAACCAACATGAAATGACAAGCCACCTAGCATCAAGGTGTGTTGGTAGTGGTCGCCAGCGGCGTCGCATGATTCATTACAATATATATATATATATATATATATATATATATATATATATATATATATATATATATATATATATATATATATATATATATATATATATACAGTCTTCCACAAAAGTCAAGGTACAGAGAATCGGTAACTGAAAATTGTATGACTGAATCAATATTTTTATTTGAAAACCAAAAGTTATGAAATGGTAATGATACGAGTTCTGTTGAATTTAAGTTTTCATAAATTTAAAGGGATTCGGCAATAATGATCATTGAAGACAATAATTTTTTGTTGGCAATGTCTCTTTTCTACTCCACAAAAGTCTTGGTACATGCCCTGTTATTTGTAAAAAGTGGAATCCTCCAAGTTCATATTATCAGAGTGAGTTAACAACCGTAGGCCGCTGTCTTTAATATCGCGTCCGTATTCGTGGTGTTTTTTTTTATTAATAAAATTTTTAAAAAATGAGTCGAAAGGAGTTGAGTATTAAGGAGCGTGAAATAATTATTAATCTGCATTCAAATCAGAGCAAATCAAATTCTGAAATAGCTGAACTAGTGTTGCGAAGTCGGTCAACCATTCAAAAAGTGATAAATCGATTTAAGAAGGAAAATAGAGTGGAAAATGTGCTCCGAACAGGTCGTCCATCTAAACTAAGTGCAAAGGACAAGAGAAAAATTTCGCGAATGGTAAAACAAGATCCATTTCTAAGCTGTAGAAAAATCTGCGATGTTCTTGGAATTAATGATTAGAAGGAGGTTAGCGCAGAAACTGTGCGTAGAGCTGTCGTAGAAGCTGGATTTTCATCTCGTACGCCTAGAAGAAAACCTCTTGTAAGTTCCATAAACAAACAAAAAAGAATAACATTTGCAAAAGCATATATTGACAAACCAATAACGTTTTGGGATAATGTTTTATTTTCGGATGAGTCTAAATTTTGTATATTTGGTGTAAATGGGCATAAGAGGGTCTGGCGAAAAGTAGGAGAAGCATTTAATCCCAAGAACACTATTAAAACAGTAAAACATGGAGGCGGTGGTGTTATGGTTTGGGGTTGCATGGCTGCTGCTGGAGTTGGGAATCTGACATTCATCGAAAATACTATGGATCAGAACTCTTATTTAGAGATTCTACGAAACAACATGAAACAAAGTGCAGCCAAATTAGGTATACGAGAAGATTTCTTGTTTCAACAGGACAATGACCCTAAGCACACTGCGCATAAAGTTCGAATGTGGCTATTGTACAATACTCGCATGCTTGCTACACCGCCCCAAAGCCCTGATTTGAACCCTATAGAGCATCTTTGGAATGAGCTTGAGACAAAAATCCGAAAAAGAGTGATATCAAGCAAGGCGCAGCTTAAGGATGTTATATTGGAGGAGTGGGCCAGAATCAGCAGCGAATTTACTAAAAAATTGGTATATTCTATGCCTAAAAGACTGAAGTCAGTAATTCAGATGAAAGGATATCCGACAAAATATTAAGAAAAGTATAATTCAAATAACTATGCAAGACTATAATTACAATTTGTATCATTTTTCTTTAGGTGTACCATGACTTTTGTGGACTTCATTCATTGACTTTCCAACACATCATATGTAATAATATATTAATACGACAGAATTTTCGTTTTGTTTTACATGAATTTAAAGTGTAATGATTATAGTTGTAGTAGAAGTAGTAATACCAAAAAAAATTTACCACTATAGGTTTTTTAAATAAAAATATCAAACAATTTTCATGATATTTATCACTGTACCTTGACTTTTGTGGAAGACTGTATATATATATATATATATATATATATATATATATATATATATATATATATATATATATATATATTTATATATATATATTCGACCGCGATAAAAACTTGCGATAGTGTGTGGAAAGCGAATTGAAAAGCGATCAAGTAATAGTGAGGTGATTTTGAGAAGATAATTGCGATAAGAAATTTATGGACAAGTGTTAGAATTTTAATAGTGAAAATTAAAATTAGTGAAAGTGTTAAATTGATCATTGTGCACTTTTGTAATTAAATAAACTCTTTTAACTTAAATTAAAAGATTGGGTTTTCACTTTCCCGGAACATTAAATTATTGGCCGCGAACCGAAAACACGCGACAATGGTGTCAGAGGTGGGATTAAAATTTTGAAAATGAAAATTTGAACATTTTTATAGTGCACAATAGTAAAATTTAAAGAAACATTGAAAATGCCACGAAGCCTAAACTTAAAAATTAATGAATTGACCATGTCGGAGCTTAAGGAAGAGTTGGAACAGCGAAACCTGGCTACGCAAGGTACAAAGGCCACACTGATTGCACGCTTGCGTGACGCAATTGAAACGGAAGGCGCGTATCTGGATTCGGGCAAGCCCTCAGATGCAGGAAAAGGCGCAGAAGGTGGTGAAGCAGACACATCAAAACCAAAGGAACCAGAAAATGCGCTGATGCAAATGTTGATGCTGATGCAGCAAGAGCTGCGACAACAGTCATCTAATTTAACTGCGAAGCTCAATGAACAGTCGTCGAATTTAACTGCGAAGCTCAATGAACAAGCGATCGAAATCAAGGCAGACATCACACAGAAGCTGGAGAAACAGTCAACCGAAATAAAAGCGGAGCTCGGCCATCTGAACAAACAAATTAAAGGCGTCGAGGAAAAGGTTGACCAGGTCGAGGAAAAGGTCAGCAAGGTCGAGGGAAAGGTCAGCCAGGTCGAAGAGAGAATGAACCATGAGATGGAACAAGTGAGAAAAGAATTGGAAGCAGCGAAGGCAGTAGTAACTACTTCACCAGCCCTGCTTATAACCGCAGCGCCAAGCACATCCAGAAATGTGCAAGCACCAATATTCGATGGGCAAATGGTCTGGAGTATTTACAAGATCCAGTTTGAAGCTGCCGCAAGGGCAAATCACTGGAATGAGCAGGAACGAGCAACTGCACTGATTCTTGCTCTAAGAGGCCCAGCTGCCGAGCTTTTGCAGACGATCCCCGTTGAAATGCACTCAAACCCGAATGCTATAATGAATGCGCTCGACATGCGTTATGGAGGCGCCCACCTGAAACAAATTTATCGGGCACAGCTACGGCATCGGATGCAGAAGTCTGGCGAAACCTTACAGCAGCTAGCCCAAGACCTTGAGCGACTGGCACTTTTGGCTTACCCAGCGTACGACCAGGAACATCGAGATGACGCAGCAACAGAAGCATTCATCAGCGCCTTAGAAGACCAGGAATTACAACAAGCTGCGCGTTTAGCTCAAAAGCAACACAGTCAAGGATGCATTAGCTTATAGCCTGAACTTTGAGGCAGTGAAAAATGTGGCTCGTACCACTGCCCGGGTTCGCAAGGTAGTGGCAGACGAGTGCAGGTGTGAGCGCGTGGAGAATGAGCGAGAGCCGCAAGTAAATGGTGCACCTAGATGCTGGGATTGCGGTGAGAAAAGACACCTGCAAAGAGACTGCAAGAAGCGAAGAAAACGGAGCTATTGTCCAGGATGGTGGAGATTCAGACCGTGTCAGGAGCCCAGAATGGAGGCCCATCAAACTCCAAGGGCCAACTTTGTGGAGCAAACGTTAGCTAGGAGGATCGACATCCCCAGCACCCCCATCACCGTGCCAAGGCAACATCGTGGAGAAGCAGACGGATGCCTTCCTGGTCAAGTTGATGAAGAACATTGCACCATAACAAACGACACTGGTGCAACCCGATCGACTATCCGGCCCGACCTAGTGAGGCCCCAACTACTTCACAAGGGTAGAGTTCATGGAAATGCTGACGCCCTATCTCGTCATCCATGTCCAGCTAACTTCAAGCATTGTCGGCGGATTGAGGAAAAGGAGCCGACCGTTGCTCTGCGAGTGATAACGGCCGAATTCGATGAAGGTTGGTCAGCGGAGGAGATTCGAAATGCCCAGTTAGCCGATGAAGACATCGGACCATTGCTCGTATGGAAGGAGACGACTGGGCGACCTGAGTGGAAAGACGTTTCAATGCATGGCGCAACCCCGAAAAGCTATTGGGCACAATGGAACTCCCTTCAGGTGGAGGGTGGCGTACTCAAGCGGAAATGGGAAACGGCGGATGGCAGCTCCTATAGGATGCAAACTATACTACCCAAAAGCCGAATCCACGATGTGGTTAAGGAAATGCATGAAGGATCCTCGGGAGGCCACCTTGGTGTTAACAAGACCTTAGCGAAATTGCGGGAAAGGTTCTACTGGCTCCACGCTCGAGAAGACGTAGAGGACTGGTGTCGGAGATGCACAGTTTGCGCTTCCGTCAAAGGTCCAAAGCGACGACTGAGAGGACAAATGCAAACCTATAACGTGGGGTACCATTTGAAAGGATTGCTGTTGACATCGCTGGACCCTTTCCTGAAACTGAATGGGGAAATCGATACACACTGGTTGTAGCCGATTATTTCAGCAAGTGGCCCGAGGTCTACCCCATTCCCAACCTGGAAGCAACTACTGTAGCCGAACAGCTAGTGTTAAATTGGGTCAGTAGGTACGGCGTACCTGGCGAACTACATTCGGATCAAGGCCGAAGCTTTGAGTCACTAGTTTTTGGCGAAATGTGCGAGCTGCTCGGAATACGGAAAACGAGGACAACACCGCTGCATCCCCAATCCGATGGAATGGTCGAACGTTTCAACGGCACGCTCAATAAACACCTGGCTGTTACACAATACCCGTACACCCTATGTGTACTGGCATGCGCTGGGAGCTTGATATGATGTGTATCCTATATACACATCAAGGCTCCCGGGGAGAGAGAGATATTCCTGTATGATACTTATCTGCTACTTTATACTCGCCAACTAGGTCAGTAAAAGAGTGTTTTTGTTTAATGTTTTAAGTTTTATTTTATTCTTTGTTTGGTCATATAATAACAAGTTCAGTTTGCTATATTAATTTCAATAACATATTTACTAGGGAATTCTTTCAATAATTAATTTATTGCAGAGACGTATAAAGTTGGGCATTTATGGAGCGATCAATGAATGAAATTTTCTGAAGTGATTAATTTATTAAAGAACTAGTTAATGAGGTTTTATATTTACATATTTATGAATTTAGAGTGTTAATGGAGCAGTTATTATATTCTTTAATTATTTTTGTTACCAGAGAAAAACAAACCAATTTAATTAAGACTTTAACTGTTGCTCGGGCTGACGCCTTGAGCACGCAGTTATATTAGCGAATCGATTGATTATAATCCAACTGCTAGCCCCGGGCACAAAGCCTTGGGACGCTAATACTCGGGCTGATGCCTTGAGTACGCAGTCAGATTGATAAATCAATCAATTACTAGTTCAACTGCAGGCCCCGGGCATAACTGCCTTGGGGCGCTGATACTCGGGCGGATGCCTTGAGTACGCAGTTGAACGTATCCCACTATCCACTTATCTCGGGCTAAGTGCCTTGAGATAGAATAAGCTCGGGCGCACGCCTTGAGCCAGTGAATGGAGCCGGGAGCCTTGATGTGTATATAGGATACACATCATATCAAGCTCCCAGCGCATGCCAGTACACATAGGGTGTACGAGTATTGTGTAACAATTTGGCGCAGCCGGTAGGATATCGGTTTTGCAAACACCACAATGTAGTGCATTGTGTAGTAAAATTAAATGGGATGTAAGTCTTTCCTCCCAGCCGATATCCGAAACCACACAATTCCTGTATGTGATTATTGCTACTTACATTGTCAATGAAACTAGATCAGTTTTCTCAAATTTAAAAAAAAACCTATCTCATTGATCATTTAAATAACAAGCATATAATTTTCATATCCAATATTTTATATTCCAAAATCTAATCTAGTATATTCTAAAATCAATCAAATAAACTTCCATATGATTCAAACTTAATTTGACGTACAACTTATCAAGGAGATAAAGTTTCAGTTGACTTACATGCAAAACAATCAGCAGTACAAGTAAATATCAAACATAAGCAAGCATAATGAAAACATAAATAACGAGTAAATAAACTCGTGTCCATCTTATATCAACATAACATCTTTTATCGCTCAAACAACTGAAACAATAATAATAACAATAACGCGCGCCCACATGAATATTCAAGTCTTATCTTTAAAATTGATCTAGCATTCGAATAATTTCTTGAGAGCCTTTAATGAAGATGAAATTAATGAATAGACGTTTGAACAATAATTTTTAATGCAGTTAAATCAAAGTGCAAATAAGTAAACCAACCGCGTGAAATGAATATCAAATTTAGATACAAGAGACAATTTTTCAATACAAATGCTAAACAAGAAACTTTAATATTTTCAAGTTTCACTGAAATAATCCAAGTGTAGGAACTGTGAAACAAATGAGTTTTAATTATTATAGCTCAATACAATATAGGCCGACTCAATACAAACAAATTTACCCTTAAACCAATTACCTCTTTCAATTCCCATTTTTTCTCCCCCCCACGAATGACAAAATATGAATTCAGCACTCAATTTGCAATTTCATAGTATTAGCAGCAATAAATGGAAACTAGTGGCAGTCAAGCCGATAAATCCCGGCAAGCTTTCATAAATAAATAAAATAAGTTGAGTGGTTCCCCGAAAACCCACTGTCGACAGCCACAAATGTGGTCCCTTCAAAACAAAACTGTCGGCAGCCACTCAGCCTTTAGTCTAAGTAAAAAAAAAGATAGCCTCTGAGCCGTCGACCGAAGCTGTCGGTGGACACGCTATTTTTAGTTACAAGTCGGTAAGGAAACCGACAATAGCCTCTGAGCCGTTACCCCTAGTTGTCAGCGGACACGCTATTTTTAGTTATAAGGCACAACAGAAACGCATAATAGCCTCTGAGCCATCGGCCGAAGCTGTCGGTGGACACGCTAATCTTAACTACAAGTCGGTAAGGAAACCGACAATAGCCTCTGAGCCGTGGATCCTAGTTGTCAGCGGACACGCTATTTTTAGTTGTAAGTCACTATAGAAACAAACAAAAGCCTCTGAGCTGCCCGTCGGCAGACACGCTACATTCATTTAATATTAAGACAATATACCAACCAATCGGAGCCTCTGCGCTGTTGAACTGAAATGGTTTGCAGACACGCTTTCACTAGTCACTACGTTTCCCTGCTCAATACATGCATTCTAACTGCTAACTACTAAATAACTCACTATTTAAACCCCTGCGGTTAACGCAAAAAATTTAAAACCCACCCGTTTCCCACCCTTACATATTACACGTATTCTCGAGATAGATATCAACAATTTTAACGAACGGCTAATGAAGTGACCTCGCACGGCACTGTACTGTCCTCCAGCAAAGTCGGGGACAGCGTTACGCCAAACCGAACATATACTCACTAGGGAGAAATTCGACGGAACATATAGGGTCTTAAATGAAGGCCGAAACTATATGCTCCTTTGCCCAACATATAGTGATAGTTTTGTTGCGACTCTTTCTCGCAAGATATTTTTAACGTAATATTTCTGCTTAACAGCCTACCCATTTCCAACGCTTCCACTTTACACGCATCCTCGAGATCGGGATCAACAATTTTAACGTACGGCTAATGAAGTGACCTCGCACGGCACTGTTCTGTCTTCCAGCAAAGTCTGGGACAGCGTTACGCTAAATCAAACAGACACTCACTAGGGAGATTTGACGGAACATATAGGGTCTTAAATGAAGGCCGAAACTATATGCTCCCATGCCCAAAATATAGTGAAAGTTTTGTTTCGAATACGTTTTAGAATACTCCTTCTCGCAACATATTTTTAACTTAACAGTTTGCTGAAAACATTCAAAGTTTATATCATAACTTTCAAGCTTAAGATCTTTCCTTCGAATTTTATTTCCTCAATAACATTTATTATAACATACCCAACGTTTCTGTATTTAATAAAAAAAAAACTACTAAATAAAACGTTGTCTTCGATTTATCAATAATCTCCAGCTTTACACATAATTAAAAGAAAGAATGGTATAATTCAAGTAAAGTTCCCTTTGTACTATCTCATATAAATACAGGAGTTGCAATAGACAATTTGAACCAATCAAATAACGTTTGAAGGCATATACCTTAAAAGCTACATAATCCCACAGCAAGCCCTACCCACTACAAACTACATAAAGCTAACCTAATAGAAACAAATCATCTTCATTACGATTACCCGCCAACCACAAATTAGCATGTACAATGTACATAGCATCGAATTCCGAGCAACTGGCGAATGTGAAAGCTTTGAAAAGAAAAAAAAACATACTATTTGCTCACACGTAATTGCAGAGACAAAGCTATTCTCCTTATCATCTTATCTTCAAACCTTTTTAAGCACCTTCATGTAAATTATCTATCTTTGTTTCCCACTAACAACATTAACGATCCACATCAAGAGAAAAACTTAGGTCCCACACTACATAAAACCAATTAAAGCTTTAGCAATGAAGCAACAACAACAACTCGCAAGCTCTTCCCTTGCAAAGCTAATAATTCCCGAATAAAACGATCGTATCGATCTTACGTTCCCCATGGACAATTTAACTGGGTTGTTCCCAAAACAAACGAGCATCGAGAGCTTCATATACTAACAAATTTCCCTACTAACCTATTAACATAATATATTATTTGCAAAGTACATAACCAAAAGCTTATTTAGCAAGCTTTTCGTTATCGTCTATGAAAATTTAATAAGCAAGAAAAATGAAGCAAATGAAGGATTTTTTCTTTCAAATTGAAAATCATAAAAAGGCTTAACAAATGCGAAAGAAAAAATTTAGTAAACTAAAGTAAAAAAAAAAAACAAAAACTCTTTTTTATTTATGTTTTGGAAACATTATTTTTGCTACCAACCATCAATAAAACTAAAGTCCAAAACGAAATACAACCAAAAATTGGTGTAACGCAATATCGAACGAACTATATACATAATACAGTTTAAATCTTGAAAAACAAAACCGAATGAATGTAACAATACAAGGAATAGAACGAAATAAAGCAGTAGTAAATAGAAAAATAAGCATTAAAAAAAAACACACAAAAGTTTCAACAGAAAACCTTTCATGTAATATGAAAATAGGTTGCAAAAAGACAAATAAGCGAAACTGTACATAAATGTGAAATTAGTTCATCAGAAAATTGATTATATTTTCATTAACATTCTAAAGTAGAGAAAACAAGAAAATAAAGAAGAAAAAAAAAGGACTGATTATATGTTACATAAATCATAGCAATGCGAAAGTATACTGCAGTAAGCTGATTCAAGTAAAGAAAATGCAAAGCATATTGTAAATAACCGAAACTGTACTCGTATATATTTGTGAAATAGTTATATCTTCATTTGCATTAATATTCTAATATGTAAGTAAAGCAAAACAAGGAAATAAAGACAAATTAAAGAGAAATTATGTGTTACATAAATTACAGCAATGCAGAAGTAAAGCAAAAAAAAAAAATATTGTAAAAGACAAATAAGCGAAACAATGTATAAATGTGTAATTAATTATAATTCATCTTCTAGTATGTAAATGGAGCAAAACAAAATCAAATTAAAATGCCTAATAAGTCTTAGCAAACGATTAGCAAAAATATTCAAGCAAAGTAACTCAAAACAAAAAATTATGAAAGAACTACAAGTCATTATGATTCAATAAGAAAAAACAAATATTGCGATAAGAAATTAATATTCAAAGGAGCATGTCATAACTTTTTATGAAACGATGAGCAAAGGAAAAAGTAAATTCGATTAAAATCGTTTAAAATAGTAATTTTAAATCAACATTCCAAGTTTACCAATTAAAACAATCAAGCAAAAATGAATATCTTTCACGACATGGCTCTTCAAGCCAGTCGTGAACTTTTCTTTTCAGCGGGGAGGCAATGTTACGGGAACCGCAGTCCAAATATTGCTCGGTTCGTGTTCCGTCGTTCCTCTCTGTGTACTGTAAATGACAACATACATACGAAAAGCTGCGAATTGTAATCAATGCATCTGTGGGCACGGTGTCGTATCATGGATTAGCAGAAGTGGGTGTGTATCCATACTCGTATTAAGTATCAAACATATACACACAAGACTTCGCAATCGAACGTACCGCCCAGCGGAACGAATTGGTTACATGCATTGCAAATCGAGTGAAAGCTTTAGCTTTGTGGTTGCACCAGTCACAGAGAGATGGCACTAAATACGTTAAACTGTTTTGTTGTTGAACTTTGATCTTTTTTGAAATGGTAAATTTTCTTCATTGTTTTAGTTGGTAAACAATAAAGTCAGCATAATTATAGTATAAAAGAAACTTAAAGACACAAGACAATCGAGAAGTATTTCTCCATTCACTGGCTCAAGGCGTGCGCCCGAGCTTATTCTATCTCAAGGCACTTAGCCCGAGATAAGTGGATAGTGGGATACGTTCAACTGCGTACTCAAGGCATCCGCCCGAGTATCAGCGCCCCAAGGCAGTTATGCCCGGGGCCTGCAGTTGAACTAGTAATTGATTGATTTATCAATCTGACTGCGTACTCAAGGCATCAGCCCGAGTATTAGCGTCCCAAGGCTTTGTGCCCGGGGCTAGCAGTTGGATTATAATCAATCGATTCGCTAATATAACTGCGTGCTCAAGGCGTCAGCCCGAGCAACAGTTAAAGTCTTAATTAAATTGGTTTGTTTTTCTCTGGTAACAAAAATAATTAAAGAATATAATAACTGCTCCATTAACACTCTAAATTCATAAATATGTAAATATAAAACCTCATTAACTAGTTCTTTAATAAATTAATCACTTCAGAAAATTTCATTCATTGATCGCTCCATAAATGCCCAACTTTATACGTCTCTGCAATAAATTAATTATTGAAAGAATTCCCTAGTAAATATGTTATTGAAATTAATATAGCAAACTGAACTTGTTATTATATGACCAAACAAAGAATAAAATAAAACTTAAAACATTAAACAAAAACACTCTTTTACTGACCTAGTTGGCGAGTATAAAGTAGCAGATAAGTATCATACAGGAATATCTCTCTCTCCCCGGGAGCCTTGATGTGTATATAGGATACACATCATATCAAGCTCCCAGCGCATGCCAGTACACATAGGGTGTACGGGTATTGTGTAACATGGCCAAGATGGTTGACGAGAACTAAAGGGACTGGGACCGACATATCCCACTATTTTTAATGGCGTACAGAGCTGCCGAACATGCATCGACGGGCCAAGCCCCAGCCAAAGTCATTTTTGGAAAGACTATTCGTCTGCCAGCCGATATAAAGTTCGGAACACCCCCTGAGAAACCCCAAACGATCTCGGAGTACGCAAGTGATCTAAGACAACGGTTGAACCCGATACATCGGACAGTGCGAAAACACCTCGAATCGGCTACTGACCGCATGAAGACCAGGTATGATCTAAAGGCTAATTCTACTGGCTTCCATCAAGATGACTTGGTGTGGCTATACAACCCGCAACGGCGAAAGGGTAGGTCTACAAAGTTGCAACATAATTGGGAGGGACCATACCGAGTTACAAAGCGAATCAACGACGTCGTATACCGAATACAGGAACATCGTAAGCCGAGAGCTAAAAT
The DNA here is from genome assembly GCA_963969285.1 of Odontomyia ornata. Classification (NCBI taxonomy): domain Eukaryota; kingdom Metazoa; phylum Arthropoda; class Insecta; order Diptera; family Stratiomyidae; genus Odontomyia; species Odontomyia ornata. The sequence goes on along the minus strand of OZ017738.1, from coordinate 277,144,561 downwards.
GAAAATCGTGCATCTGTACGATCTTGCCCATATTACACCCAGGGAGAATTGACTACAAATAGCGACACATCTTTTCGGGGCGAAAAGAACTGATGTGGGGGCAGTGTTACTTGTACAAATAATTACATGTACAAATAATTCTGCGAGCTACTGTCGCAATTATTTTCATAGTCATTAAGAACGTCAACAAATGAATTTACTCGAACCCACGAGAACCCAACAAGCATTATCAACATCAACATCAACAACACACCAATGTACGAGAACTGAGTTGAATGATTAGAGACCCTATATAAAGGCGAGCTGAGAATGGTGGCATTCATTCGACCGCGATAAAAACTTGCGATAGTGTGTGGAAAGCGAATTGAAAAGCGATCAAGTAATAGTGAGGTGATTTTGAGAAGACAATTGCGATAAGAAATTTATGGACAAGTGTTAGAATTTTAATAGTGAAAATTAAAATTAGTGAAAGTGTTAAATTGATCATTGTGCACTTTTGTAATTAAATAAACTCTTTTAACTTAATTGCGTTTTCACTTTCCCGGAACATTAAATTATTGACCGCGAACCGAAAACACGCGACAATATATATATATATATATATATATATATATATATATATATATATATATATATATATATATATATATATATATAAATACACACACACACACATAAATATATATATATATATATATATATATATATATATATATATATATATATATATATATATATATATATATATATATATATATATTGTAGCGTATTCTACATTACTTGTAAATTAAATTTCACATTTTCATTAAATCCACACAAAAAGAAATAGTAGGCGTAGATGAATTGTCAAGTAAGAAAAAATAAAATATTTTTAGTTCATAAAACTATGTCAAATGAAATGTTCATAATTAATAATAAAATTTTATTAATTATTTAATTAAACTGAGAAGTTAATGATTTTCATCGTATATTCATTTTCCGATAAAGAAGTTTTATCTGTGTAGTGGAATACAAATTTCCAACTACATTCTGGTGACCCCGAATCAAAGTGAATTTTCATAATCTCGTGGAAGTGTGGATTTGAAAATATTCCAATTGAAATTGTTTAAAAAAAAACACTTTTGCTAACCGCGAACGATAGTTAAAGAAAGTGGGAAAAACGTTAAACTGTTATGAACTTTATTTCCCTAGGGATGCAAGCGATACATCGAATTTGTGAAAACATCGATGTTTCGCTTTTAAACATCGATGTTTTAACATCGATGTTACAATCCGCAAAACATCGATACATCGGTCATTATGAACGATGTTTTATGACCGATGTTTAGTTTTCAGAATGAAAGGAAGATCAGTGAAACTTTAGCTCGTGTGCACATTAGGGTGGGTCAGAAAACGCTTTTTTAAAATTGTGTATTCTAATAGTTCTAATAGACCACCGGATTTGGTCGGCTGCGTACCAAGTCTGCTCGTGTGGAGAGCAGTCCGCGGACCAAACTTTAGTCCGATCGAGTTCGAAAATTAATTTCGTCATTCGTCAACAACGTATCAGTTCTAGTGCGAGTGTTTTGCGACAGAAACAGAAACTTGATTTAAGGTGTTGTGTTGTGATAAATATTGATTATTGGTAAGCAATTTTACTTGTAACGTTTTTTTTATTGTAAACGTTTTAAAGGCGATGCATCTGTTTTCAACCTATCGGAAATTGTTTTGAATATTATGATATAGATTTGGTTAGACATAGTCAGTGGTCAATATTAGTAACTAGCCAACATTCTATGGCGAGGCGATTTGGCTACTATTCACAATATTGCTTTTTCCTTTCAGAAAAATGCCACCAAATAAAAGAAAGAGTGTAATTTGGAACTATTTTAATAAAGCTAGTGACAAAGAAGCTATTTGCATAATTTGTAAGAAAAGTTTAAAGACGTCTGGCAATACAACTAATCTTAGAGGTCACCTAGAAAAGATTCATCCTAATATTATAGAGGAGATAGACTGCTTAAATAAGAATGATGAAACAGTGAAAGAAACTCAAAATCCGTTATCCGATGATATTCCTGATATTGAAATTGTTTACCAAGGAGCCAGCACTTCTCATTGTACCTCAAAAACAGTCGATAAGCAGCAACAAAATTTAAACGAACTATTTGGTAATATTAAAAGTATTACAAGTACTGAAGGTACGAAACACAAAAAAATTACGGACGCCATCGTGAATTACATCATAATGGATCATAAACCATTTTCGACAGTAGAAGGCAAAAGATTTAGACAGCTTATGAAAGAAATTGTACCATTATATAAAATTCCTTCTAGAGAGATATTTAAAAAACACATAGATGAAAAATACAAAGCCTTATCCATAGTGTTCAAGAATTACATACAAGCTGCGGAATATTATTGCCTAACATATGACATCTGGACCGAGACCATGCAGAATAAATCTTTTGTTGGAATAACGATTCATTTTTTAGAAAAATCTAAGCTTGTGAGTGGAAATATTGGAATATTTGAATTATTTGAAAAGCATACGGCAGAATATATACAAAGGCGGCTTACAGAAATCTTTGACGACTGGGTAGTTTCAATTGGTAAAGTTACTGTAATAGTAACCGACAATGACAGTACAGTTATGAAGGTGAACAGGGAAATGTTTGGCGAAAACAAAATAGTACGATGCTTCGCTCACACAATAAACTTAATCGTGGTTAACTCATTAGATAAAGCTAAAGACTCTTCAGTACTCATTACAAAAGAAAGAGAAATTGTTAAGTTTATCAAGCGTAGTGTCAATGCCAGTGATGAATTACGACAAAAGCAAAAGGATTTTGGAGTGAAGGAAGTCCAAATAAAAAAATTAGTCCTTGATGTACGCACCCGTTGGAATTCATCATTTTATATGTTGCAACGTTTTCTGGAGTTATTACCAACAATAGGTGCAATATTGTTAAGCCGTTCTGATGGTCCAACGATGATAACATCAACCGAGGTGGGCTGCTTACGCGAAATAGAGCAGCTTTTGAAACCGTTTGAAAAGTTAACCAAAGAAATTTCAGGCCAAAATTATGTAACTGTCAGCAAAATCATTCCTCTAATAAACTGTTTAAGAGAAATGCTGGACAATTTTGCACCTTCATTTGATAGCGCTGCTGCATTGAAGGCAGAAATTTTAATGCAGATAACAAAGCGATTTGAAAAAGGAGAGCAATGCTCAATCTTGGCAATTGCAACTGCTTTGGATCCAAGGTTCAAGCTTATACATGTTAAAGATGTCACTACCAAAACTGAAGTATTCAATCATATCAATAACTATTTGAACAGTTTGCAACAAACTGATGCTGGATCTGAGACTGACGAGTTGGATAACGAAAATGCAGGAGATATTTGGAACTATCACCAAAAACTAACACATGAAAATGTAAAAACCATACATACAGAAAAAGGTAAAGTTGATACCGAGTTTCACATGTACATATCTGCGCCAGTGTCTCCTATCAAAGGAGATGCGATTGAAATGTGGGAAGATATGCGGCTATGTTTTCCATCATTGCATAAAATTGCGATTAAATATTTGCCAATCGTGGCAACCTCAGTACCATGTGAGCGGTTATTCTCCGAAGCTGGACTAACAATTACACAACAAAGAAACCGATTACTTGGTACAAGACTATCCAAATTACTATTTCTAAACTCATTTCTCAAATAATAATTACATGTATGTGTCAATATAGTATTGAAAAAAAAAATCCTATATTCGTATTTTTCATCTTTTTTTACAATTTATTTTAGTATTCCAAAAACATCGATATATCGACCTAAAACAGCGATGTTTTCGACATCGATGTTTCACTTTTACAACATCGATGTTTTTATGAACGATGTTGCATCCCTATATTTCCCTGACACAGTGCTCGAAATATTCGTTAAAATAGTAAAAGCAAGTGTGTTGCCACTCACCGTGAACTCTGTAGTGAGAAAAGCCCATTAAGAAAAAATCAAATAAATAAAACCCAAGCAAGCATTAGTTCAAGAGCCGAGCCCCAAGCAAGTTGGAAGAAGCCTTTAGAAACCAGCGCGCATAGGATTAAACCTTAGCTAAGGTACTTGGCGTACTTCAGTCCATAGACAAGTCTGGCAGTCAGCGAAACAGACGAAAATAAGGTAAAATATCGAGTTTTATGCTATCTGCGATTAGAAAAATTTAGCGAATGCATCGAAGATTGTAATTCAGCTATATAAAGAGATCCAAAATGTGTCAAAGTCTTTTATCGACGAATGCAGGCATACGAATCGTTGGGCGTAGTGGATAAATCCTTGGCTGATTGCAATAAAGTTTTAATATTAGATCCAGGAAATTTGGATGCTAAACGTAAATATTCGTGACGGATCTAAAATTTTAGAGCCGTCTTGGACACAAATCGATGGGTACATGAAAGAAATACCAGTTACAACTAAACCGCAACATTTAAGATCAAAGAAACCTATTAAAAAGTTCCTGTTGAAGAAGTCCTTACAGATGATACACACTTAAATGATATTCCAAAAGAAGTAATTGATAAACTATTCAATAGTAACGACTGTGGAAGTTATAAGCAAGTTGAAACCAAGCCTATCCCTGAAAAGGAAGTTAGCAATGAAAAGGAACTACTAATAGAAAAAGACACTTCACCGATGCAACAAAAAAAAAAAAAGGACAAGTAAGCGATAACACCACAATCAACAATTATATAGTAAGCAATTATTAAAAATATTAAATTGTACTTCTTTTTGTGTGGTTTTCCATAAAAGAATTATGGTTCAAATAAATTAATTCAATTTTTAATATTATATTTGCTGTATAAAACCTTCACATAAAAGTCTTTTCCCCTTTGCGAACTATTAATAATTTTAATTTTGTTTAAAATGGCGAATGAATCAGCTTCTGTAGTTAACTCCGAACTTGGTAATGGTGATTTCTCGCTTTCAAATCATTTATGTAATACCAAATTCTGTTAGTGCGGTTTCCTTAAAATGACCACCATTTTGGAGTCAATAGTCGGCCCAATGGTTTACATATGTTGAATCACATTTTTCAATTAGGAATATAACTCAGGAGATGACTAAATTTGAATATGTAATTTCATCTCTTCCTCCTGAAATGATAGATTCTGTATACGATATTATTCAAAATGCGTCTACTAATTCTACTTCTCCGTATACCGTCATTAAAAAAGCGTTGATTGATAGGCATTCTCTTTCAGAAAATGAACGAGATTGGGGATTTAAAGCCATCAGAATTTTATAGAAAATTGAAACAATTAGCAGGAGAATCTGTAATGTGACGCCTACGCCCGGGAATCGAAGTGATTCCGATCCCGAACCCTTGCAACCGGCCAGATGGGTATGCCCTCGAAGTGCCAGCGGATTTCATCTGTCGTGCGGATATCGTTGCTCAGAAAATATTTCTTTTCTTTCCAAATATTTAGATCTGTGGATATAAATATTCGAAATATAAAATTAATCCAAACCCCGACACATTTCGAGACATATCCATCTGGAAATGCCCCTCCACCGTGGCCATCGAAAAACTATGCCACTGGCGACAAATGGAGAGGCACATTGCCGCCATGTGGCGTGCCATTCCACACACATCTGTTTTGTCCGATGTGACAGCCGGTTGGATTTGACAGCCACATGGAGAAAAAGTAAAAGTGTCGGTGGCGGAATGTTGGCGCGGTCCTGGATGTGGTTAAAACTATTAAGAGGTAAAAAAAATCATTACAAATGGCGCCCAACGTGGGGCCTAAAACATCCTAAGGGGGAAAGAACTTCGCGTCTTCTGACGAGTTGGTCCTTTACGGAGGATGTAAGGTACTTTGGTACTCGAGTCCCACTATCAGGAGCAGTGGAGTTGTGTGATACACACTAGAAGTCGCTTCACGTGAGTTGTAGCTTCCGCTCTCCTTTGTTTGATTTTTTTTTTTCGCGACAGAATCCTTCCGATGTGTTGTCCCAGGTTAACCCCTGTAAGGACCTTCTATTTTCTTGATGGAACTGCCAGTCTGATGGGTTTACCTATCAGCATGGACTCTCAAGAAAATAGAAGGCTACCTTGCCTTTATGTCGCGGAAGGATTCTAATTATTTAGTATGCGTGATAGACGAGTGGTATCGGTTCAACGTTCGGTGGCGTATGCTGGAGTTGCGAAGCCCGGAATGCTTCCACGCGTCGGGAGTTTTGACCGCGTACTAAGCTGTTACGGTAGCTATACCACTTGTCTCGTCGAGTCAGTTAACGTAGATTAGAAACGTTTTGTAATGTATGTGGGTAGGGGTTTAAATTTAGTAAATCGACCGAAAGCACCCTTTCTTCGGCTGATTACCACGCACTCTCCTTTCCCGTTGAAGGAGTCGACCACTGAAAAGGAAAGTATACTTTAAATACATTTTTTTTCTCCCACTTACCATATAGCTCGCCACTATCGGCCACGAATTTATTTTTAGGTTTATTTTATATTTATATTAGGGTTAACCTTTTTCTTTTTTTTAGTAAGAAAAAAAAAACGTACTTCTACCACCCAGCAAAACAAGACAGAACCAAAAATGGCAACGAAGCGGACTCCCGATAAGCGGTGGACCCGGTCCAAAACGGTCCAACCCGCGAACTGCGGGATCTGTTTCGCGGACGTAGTGGAGGGGGTACACAGCGTGCGATTGGATTGTGGACATCTATTCCACCGTGCCTGTGTCCAACAGCTCCTCCTTACGTCCGAGCTGTGTCCCTTATGCCGGCGACCCATCGAGCGGACCGCCCTAGACGTCCCCCTCGGAACGCCCCTACCAACGCGTGGAGCAGTGGCGAAAGGAGTTCCAGAGGCCGAACAGTCCGAACCACTTTTAGACCTGCAAGGAGCCGTAGGCGGTGAAGTTCCGGCCGCAAGTGTCGTGTCTGAGGTGACACCCATGCCTTCCGCTCACTCCATTGACACCCTCGTGGCGTTGATGAGGGATATGTCGGAGAGAATTGGCAACCTGGAGGGAAAGCTCCAGAATCTCCCTATGAGCCAACCACCCAGTCGCGTGAGAACTCCGCTTGGATGGGAGCCCAATCCCAGTGTGGCGATGCCCCCTCCCGACAATCCGAGCAATGGGTCCCACCTCCAAGGAACTCGGGAATGGATCCCAGAGCTCCCGAATATAGACCACGACACAGTACCGGACCTCCGTTGGTACCTCCAGCCCCCGAGGCCGTTCAGTACAACAGGTCAATCGAGGATGTGATTCCCCCCGGGAACGCATTGACACCTTTTCGAGACCCGACGCCTCGTATCATGGAGAGTTGGCGCCTGAACTTTACAGGGTTCAACGATATGATATCGGCGGACCGGTTCCTTTTCCGGATCCAGGCGTTGGTATCCAGCACCCTGGGAGGTGATTCCTCGGCTTTCCTCCGGCATGCACATCTTGTGTTCAGCGGCGACGCTGCCGACTGGTACTGGAGCTTTAAAGAATCCACGCCACGTCCCACTTGGCACTCTTTCAGTGCAGCCTTCCGCAATCGATTTGAGGATGGCTTCACTGAGAGAGAGCTAAAGGAGCAAATAAAGAAACGGAAACAAGGCGCTCACGAACCGTTCGACCAGTACTACACAAGTATAGTGAGATTGAGCACTCGCTTGCGAAATACCATGCCCGAGGACGAACTGGTAGAAATTATCAGAGAGAACATGCGCTGGGATCTCCAGAACAGCCTTCTACATTTTCCCATCAACACCATACAGGGATTGCGCCTCCATGCCCGTAGACAAGAACACTTGGATGAGAGGCGGGGTACCTTCCGTCCACAACCTCGCATAATAGGACCAAATCCCCGAAATCATCACACCGCGGAGTTGATGGCAGCAGACCACCTGCTTGCTGATCCAGTACCAGTACCGAGGAGCGGAGCCCCACCGGAGCTTGAGGACCCATCCTTGATTGACCGACCCTCACTGGAAGCAATTACAAGCCCGACGGTCTGTTGGAACTGCCGACAACCGGGACATCGGTTCTATGCATGTCCAGCGGAGCCAACGCTTTTCTGCTACCGATGCGGGAAGGCCGACACATACGCACCTGACTGTGCTAATTGCAAAGGACGAAAAAACTTGCCACCGAGTGCCGCGACCACCCGTCGGCACTCCTAAACCCCGGACGAACCAATCCAGACCCCATCACTAGCTATGACCCAGCTCCCGACATGACTCCAATTCTGCTGACTCGCACCGTTAAACACAGTTCTCCCGAAGTTCCACAACCGACGCCATCCTTCGCCGAGGCCAACGCGCAGGGAAATGATAGCGAGGCGAAAGTTCCTTGGCATGTAAAACCTTTTCATGTCAGGCTGCGGAATTATTTGGCTACTCGACAGCGCATCTTCCATGAGGAGTTGGCTACAACTGTCCCACCGCGAAGAAAGCGAGCCACGCGTCGGATGCGGAGCTTCTGGAGAAAAGTCAGGCAGTCGAGGAAAGTGTTGAAGGACATACACTTAGACGAATTATTGAGGGATGATGTTCGGCCATATGCGTCAGTACACCTCCTGCAAAAACGAGTGTCAGGCTTAGTCGATACGGGAGCCAGTGTGAATTGCATATCTGCCGATTTTGCAGGGGAGGTACTGGCAAGGCACGCGGACCAAATCCGTCATTTCACCTCCTGGTTAAGCACGGCGGACGGAACTCGTCACTCGGTAGTGGGAAAAATTATGGCGGATGTCACCTTTAAAGGAGTAACTAAACCCATGGAATTTTTCATCATACCTCAGTTAACCCAGAATCTTTACCTAGGAGTGGATTTCGTTCGAAAATTTAACTTGGCCCCGGCACTATTTTCCGGTACGACCCTGGAGTCCGTCACCACAGCTCCTGACCAATCTCAACCCACTAACTTATTACGACATACACTGGATGTAAATCAGCAACTGCGTCTTGACTCGGCTATATCGGCTTTTCCATCGCATGAGAAGGAAGGTCTCGGGCGGACTACCCTGGTGTTCCACACTATAGATGTGGGGGATGCTAAACCCATAAAACAGAGACATTTCGCCATATCTCCGGCGAAGGAAAAATCGTTATATGCCGAAGTGGATCGAATGCTAGCATTAGGCGTAATCGAAGAATCACAGAGCGCGTGGGCTTCCCCAGTCACCTTAGTTGTCAAGCCGAACAAGGTCCGGTTATGCTTAGATGCCAGACGCTTGAACGCCGTCACAGTCAAGGACGCATACCCTCTACCGTTGATTGAAGGCATTTTGAGTCGGTTGCCTAAAGCCCATTTCATCACGAGCTTAGACCTCAAGGACGCCTTCTGGCAAATTCCTTTAGACCCCGGTTCAAAGGAGAAAACAGCCTTCACAGTCCCAGGTCGGCCCCTATACCAATTCGTGACCATGCCATTCGGATTGTGCAATGCCCCCCAAACAATGACGCGCCTTATGGATAAGGTGATACCACCTCATTTGCGGCACCAAGTTTTCGTTTACTTGGACGATCTGTTGCTTATAACCGAGACCTTTGACGAACACATCGACCTGCTTCAGGAGGTGGCTCTACACATCCGGAGGGCAAGATTAACCATCAACATAAGGAAGAGTCAGTTCGTGATGACGGAGGTGAAGTATTTAGGTCACATCATTGGGCATGGCCATATCAAGACCGATCCGGACAAGACTCAAGCGATCGACGTTTTTCCATTACCCAAGACCCCCAAACAATTACGCCGATTCTTAGGCTTATGCGGATGGTACCAGCGTTTTGTACGTGACTATGCCACCATTACCACTCCTTTGACCGACATGCTGCGTAAAGGACGTAAATTCGTCTGGGAAGAGCCCAGCTTGCGAGCCTTTGAAGAGCTAAAGAAGAGTCTGACTACAGCCCCCGTACTGCACAGCCCGGACTTTGACAAACCGTTCTCAATCCATTGTGACGCGAGTCAACATGGGGTGGGAGCAGTCTTAGTCCAGGTTGCACAAGACGGCGAGGAGAGACCTATAGCCTTCATGTCTCACAAGCTGAACCCAGCCCAGCGAAATTACACGGTCTCCGAGCAGGAATGTCTAGCTGCGGTGTTGGCAGTGAAACGCTTCCGAGCCTATGTGGAGGGACACACCTTTGAAATCGTTACGGATCACGCTTCTCTGAAATGGCTAATGAGCCAGACTGATCTCAACGGCAGATTGGCCAGGTGGGCACTGAAACTACAGGCATTTGACTTCACAATTTGCCACTGAAAAGGAAGCCAGCATGTAGTCCCCGACACCCTATCCAGAATGTTCGCCCCTGAAGGAGCCGAGTTGGTCCAGGAGGACGACAGCCCCCAATTGATCGATCTGGACCATCCTGCCTTCAAGTCAGCCAGCTACACCCAACTGATTCACACTATCCAGAATCAACTGTCCCAGCTTCCTGAACTGCGGTTGACGGATGGATTTATTTATAAGCGGATGGGACATGCATCCGGAGACCCCATACAAGAAGAAGAACAGTGGAAGTTGTGGGTGCCAGAAGAATTAACCACTGATCTCATCAGACGGGCTCATGACCACCCATCAAGTGCGCACGGCGGATACGGTCGTACACTTAGGCGGTTGAAAACCTGTTTCTTTTGGCCTAAGATGGCACAACAGATAAAAGCGTACGTAGCCTCTTGTGAGCTATGCAAGTGCACTAAAGCGCCCAACACCATTCTTCGGCCACCCATGGGTAAGGTTGAGGTCCCCGAACGCGTGTTCCAGCGCTTGTACATTGATCTTATCGGTCCTTACCCTCGATCTGCTTCTGGTCACACGGGAGCTGTCGTGGTCCTGGACCAGCTCTCTAAATTCCCTATCATAGAACCACTACGTAACATGCACACTGGACCTATAATCAGCTTCTTGGAAAACCGAGTCTTTCACATGTTTGGAGTTCCGGAGAAACTTGTCTCCGACAGTGGGGTCCAGTTCACCTCCAGCAAGTTCCGAGACCTAATGTCCAAATACGGCATCATCCACCAACGAACTGCCGTCTATTCACCACAAGCCAACGCATCCGAACGACTGAATCGTACGCTCATAGCGGCCATCCGCGCCTATGTCCACCCGAATCAGAAGGACTGGGATCGCAAATTGTCCGCCATCACTAGTGCGCTGCGCTCGTCGTACCACGCCACTACCGGCATTTCGCCGTATTTCGCATTGTTCGGGCAGTACATGATCTGTCATGGGAGCGCTTACCGGCTATTGCGGCAACTGAAATCGCTAGAGGACCCAATCGTGGTTCTGGAACCGCACGAAAAGCTCCAACTTCTGCGAGAGCGACTGCGGGAGAAGATTGAAGAAAGTCGACGGATGGGAGAGGAGCGGTACAACTTGCGATCTCATCCTTCTGGCTTTAAGGTAGGCGACGAGATATATCGTCGAAACTTCCGACAGAGCGATGCCACCCGACATTACAATGCCAAGCTAGACAAGAAATTCGTGAAGTGTCGAGTCCTACAAGTAATAAGCCCCACCCGATACCTCATCGCGGACATGACTGGTAAAACCCTGGGAATTTACCACGCAAAAGACCTTAGACGATGAAGTACAACTATTTCACACGAAAAACCTTGGCTTACCTAAATCTCTGCCTAGACGAAGACCTCCGAATAACACCTGACTCCCTACTATATAGTCACTGTCGAGTCTTCACTTAAATTGTTGTAGCCTATTCCTCGAAATCGACCTTCGACCCGCCACGGCCCTAACCAAGACCTTTTACATAGGAGGCGGGATCGTAATTACTTCGATTTTGGGGGGGGGGGAATGTGTAATGTGACGCCTACGCCCGGGAATCGAAGTGATTCCGATCCCGAACCCTTGCAACCGGCCAGATGGGTATGCCCTCGAAGTGCCAGCGGATTTCATCTGTCGTGCGGATATCGTTGCTCAGAAAATATTTCTTTTCTTTCCAAATATTTAGATCTGTGGATATAAATATTCGAAATATAAAATTAATCCAAACCCCGACACATTTCGAGACATATCCATCTGGAAATGCCCCTCCACCGTGGCCATCGAAAAACTATGCCACTGGCGACAAATGGAGAGGCACATTGCCGCCATGTGGCGTGCCATTCCACACACATCTGTTTTGTCCGATGTGACAGCCGGTTGGATTTGACAGCCACATGGAGAAAAAGTAAAAGTGTCGGTGGCGGAATGTTGGCGCGGTCCTGGATGTGGTTAAAACTATTAAGAGGTAAAAAAAATCATTACAAATCCGCAATCGTATCTGATGAATTAATTTTAAAACTTTGGTTGAAAAAATTGCCTAAATTTATTCAGACAATTCTTAAATCACAACAAAATACAAATCCAGAAGTTTTAACAAAATTGGCAAATGATATCTTAGAAATTCATCCTTTTCAAAATTCTTCAATCTCTCCTAGTACATCTAGCCCAACCGATTTCACAATGGCTAGAATAATAACAGAAAATCAGCAAATGAAAAACGAAATTGCTGAATTAAAAAATATGATCAATGATCTAAGTTTAAATTTACAGAAATCTTACAATTATAAATATAGTAATCGTTTTAACTCTAGAAGCAGAAGTAGAAGTAGAAATCGTAGCTACAATAACAATAAAAGTGATAAAATTAAACATGAATTTTGTTGGTATCATTATAAATTTAGTGACAAAGCTAGCAAATGCATATCACCATGTAAATATGGGTCAAATCCAAAACTGACTTTAGATAGGAAGCCATATGGTAGAAATTTGCATATGTATTAGTTGGCCTACTATGGACAAGCTTCTGTGAGCTGTCAGCCAACTGCGGCATAAGCAAATGCTTGCTCATTCAACAAGTACTTAGCCTCACCGCCCGATGGCGCTGCTATTACAAAAGAGTTTTACCATCGTGCAGTTCATTCTTTTAGTAGCCTACTGTCAGTCAATTCCTCTCATTAGTTTTGTTTTGATAGCCTTTGGAAGAGAGCGTGTCGGTCGGTTGTACAAAAATGGAAAAGGAACAATGTTTCAGCACAATCCGGCGGAGTTCTTGCGTCGTTTCATGACCGTCGACGAAACATGCATTCACTGGTACACACCAGAGACCAAGGAACAGTCGAAACAGTGGACTTCACCCGGCGAACGTGCTCCGAAGAAGGCGAAGACTGTTCAATCATCCGGAAAGGTGATGGCCACCGTTTTCTGGGATTCATAAGATGTGATCCACATCGATTACCTCGAGAAGGGTAAATCAATCACGGGGCGCTACTATGGAGACTTATTGGGCCGATTTGACGTCGAATTGGAGAAAAAGCGGCCCCGCTTGGCGAAGAAAAAAGTGTTGTTCCACCACGACAACGCGCCGGCTCACACATCCGCCGTCGCCATGGCCAAATTGGTCGAATTGCGCTACGAATTGCTGCCCCATCCACCGTACTCTCCAGACTTGGCCCCCTGTGACTACTTTTTGTTTCCAAACCTGAAAAAATCACGCGCCGGGAATAGATTTGGGTCGAATGAGGAGGTCATCGCCGCCACGGACGCCTATTTTGCAGCCCTCGAGAAAATGTATTTTTTGGACGGGTTGAAAAGTTAGAGCATCGCTGGGACAAGTGTATCGAGCTTGAAGGAGATTATGTGGAAAAATAAATTGCCACCTTTCCAAAATTTTCTTCCTTCTGTAGGCTAAGTACTTGTTGAATGACCCTCGTATATCGCGTAATATGTACTATTTTCCGAATGTAAAACCAAAGAAACGCATTCCGTGCATCCTTAAAATTCACCTTGCACTGTCCATTGTACTCCTAAACTTTTCAAGACGAGCAAATGAAGCACATGTTTTGCACCTTCCACTGATAGCTCAGCGTTGAGAAGTAAACAAACTCATATTCTTTCACTTTGGAAGGCGATAAAAATTAAACGAGTATAAGAACTGAAATAATTTACACTTCACTAGGAGCTCCGCGGGTCATCTGGATATCACTGTAGAAATCCGTCTCAAAACCGTACAAAACCTCGAATTTTCGTTGGCACCTCCGTAATTCTTATACACCGCCATGTAAGTTAGCCAGCGAAGTCGGCCTAGTAATGGTCATGTGTGTGGCAGTAAGCGCTGCTGCCATATGGCTTCCTATCTAACGTCAGTTTTGGTCAAATCAGTTAAACTAATACCATCCGCTATCCAAGCGGCAGATAACGGATTAACCAAAATTAAATCTAGCCGCTTATTTATAAAAGATCCTTTAACTAAGTTAACATTTTTAATTGATTTCAACAATATTCTCAAAATTCAAAAGACCAACTCAAATTCTTTCGGCTGCAAATGGATCAAACATTAACATTTATGGTTCCAAAGTATTAGAACTCAGTTTAGATCTTCGGAGATCCTTTCATCATGATTTTATGATAGCATCAGTCTCCAAACCAATCATTGGAGCTGATTTTCTTGAGAAATTCAACTTAGTAATAGATATAAAAGGAAAGAAAATTATTGATCCAAAGACTAATATTGCTTTTCAAGGAAATGGTTCAATAGGAAATGTTTCTTCATTAAAACTTTATGCAATTGAATCTGAGTTTTGAGGTATTGTTAAAGAATTCCCAGAATTGCTTAAAGAACCAAATTTTAATCAACCAGTTAAACATTTTGTAATACATAAAATAATGACAAAAGGACAATTACCTATTTCTAAAACAAGACGACTTAACGCTTCTAAATTAAAAATAGCTCGAACTGAATTTGAATATACCTGTATGATGAAAATCCGAATATGTCGACCTTCTTCATCTTCTTGTTCATCATCTTTACATATGGTTCCAAAACAAGATTCATCCGATTGGCGCCCTTGTGGTGATTATCGTAGACTAAATGCCGTAACAGAACCAGATAGATATTCAATTCCTCATATCCTGGATTTTTCAATGAATTTGAGTGGTTGTAGCATATTTTCAAAAATTAATTTAGTTCGTGCTTATCACCAAATCCCTGTCGCTCCTGAGGATATTTTAAAACAGCCATTATTACTCCGTTTGGTTTATTTGAATTTACCCGCATGCCTTTCGGCTTGAGAAATGCGGCTCAAACTTTTCAACGAATGATGCATGAAGTTTTAAGTGGTCTAGATTTTACCTACGTTTATCTTGATGACATCACTGTTTTTAGTAAAACAAGTAAAGAGCATAAACACCATATTAGACTAGTATTTGAACGTCTAACAAAATTTGACTTAACAAATTGTAGTAATCGAGCAGGTTGTTAAATTTATAATTTTTTTTATTATTAATTTAAATTATTTGATAATCTCATGTAAAATTTAAATTTTATTTTTTTTTATGTCAATTTATAGATTTTATATTTTATATATTCATTATAACTAAAACTGCTCGATTTGAATTTAGCGCAGGCAAAGGATTAAAGGAAATTCCTGCATAGTATAGGCCAAACCTGTTAAATCACTACACAACCAACAAACCATTTCCATATAGGAAATCCTACTATGGCTTGATAGTATGGAAATTACAGATTCTCGATTCCGCTCATCGGAATGATAGTCAGTGGTGGAGCGTGATCGTGTGAGGAAGTTTTGGAAGAAGAGAGTCCGTCGCGATGCTAGAAGCTTGAACTGCACAAATTCGTGAGTGTCGGACAGTGAAAGAGGCATTGAACTTCAATCGAACCGAATGTACCCGGCGCAACGAAAATAAGCTTTAAATTTTTACGTGTGTGCCATTACGCGAAGAAAGTGCTATTCACAATCCATATTTGCGCGATTTATCTCTCACCGGTGTTGCCCGTCGTGAATCCCTCTTTGAATTCGGAGGCGTCTGTTCCGCTTCCCATCGCACTTTACCGGTTCTGCCGTGTTATCTTGCACACCTGAAAACAAAATGCCGCTGCCGCGTTTCAATCTAATATTTATAGCTGTTTATCACCGTCGTCACATCTTTCCCCGCGAAAACAAACAACTTAAAGGACTTTCTGCGGACAATCAGCTGGCGGAATAGTGCTTTGAGTTTGAGTGCGGCCAGAGGAGTTGGGCACGTCTTGTGGAGTTGCGCTAGCGCAGGACCCGCCATCGTGCGTGTTCCTCGCGAATATCTCGTGTGCGCCGCACGCACTTTTCTTGTGTCGCGCTGTCCGAAAAAGTGGAATTTTTGGAAGAGCGCACTCTTGCCGCCGCGGAGTGCTGTTGTAGCCAGAATACTGTTAGAAAAGTGATTTATCTACGAGAGAGCTCAGGGACGTGGAAATTATGCACCGTGAATTAAAAATTAATGCATATTTTTTTACATTGCTGTTGAGTATCGACAAATTCGATTAAGTAAAAAAAACGTTTTTCTTATCGTTTATAGTAGCGGTTACATAATATACCGAAAAAATTGTACGTTTTTTTGTTACTTCAATATTAGTTTCAATGAGGACCCGGTACGGTGGCAGGCTCACACCACCAAACATGAGCCAGCCGCTGGGTACATATTAACTTCTTTGTTTCAGGTGACGGCGCGGGTTGAGGGGCCCGAGCAAGGTACCTCTTTATGACATAAGGTTATGTAATCGAATTGCATAATTCTATGGCATAAATTGGTCACCGGGGTACTTCTCCTCTGATGGGAAGGCTCATGCAAGTTAAGTTGTATGAGTTTTCCACTCAGAAGAGGAATACCTGGCCACTACAACAATTATTGATTTTGATCCGGTTGGGTGGGTGCGCGGGGGCTCCATCACCACCCGGTTGCCCCTCTCTCATTTGTGGGCCATGAGCCTCTCCGGGTAAGGACGAAGTTACCCTACCTCCGCTTCTTTTTACTTGTTTCTCTTGTTCCATGAACAAGTCATTTCCCCTTGTTGTAGTTGCCTACAATTTTTGCGACTTCGGTCGCCTTTGTTTTGTTCGACCCCTGGAATTCGTGAGTGCGAAATTCTTTGTAGTGGGTCCTTGTGCTGGGGGAATGAACCCGCCCCACGACACCGCAATGCTAGCCTGCCAGCGCATTCACGCGTCCCCAGGCAAGGGCATTCTCGGCAGATACTGACAACCATCTTCTGCCGAGGCAGCAGACCATCGCTGCAGTCCTTCACGGACTTTTGAAATTTACCTTATTCACTACAAATGGCGCCCAACGTGGGGCCCGAAATGCCCGGCTGTATCATCAGTCGTGAGCACGAGACAGTCCATCGTCTCTAGGTGTCCCTACCAGGTGTCCAAATTATTGGCGGGTGGGTAACTACCGAGGGCTTTTGCACTAATCGTGCCCCAGCAACTTAGTAACTCCCGGACGTGTGTTGTCTTTGGACATCAATATCGTTTGGTCCTGCTTCTGATTTATACTTTGGTGGTTTACCATCATTGTATGACAAGTAAGGCCAAATGATATTAGAGTCCCTATTTGTATTCGGAAGTTATTATTTCAACATCTATTTTGCGGAGGATTCTGGATTGCTGCCCAAACCAAGTGGTGCCTGAGTGTCTTACACTACATGGATCTTGATTTCATGTGTTTGGCTGATTAGCTAATCCATGACTATCCATGACAAGACACGCGCTGCTTGTGGGTCAGAATTCAACCCTGGGCTGACAAGTTGTAACTTGTAAAAACTTGCGGATGAGGGGAGCACTTCTGAACCCCGATTCTCAGTAGTCCCTGTGACGCAGCAGGAGGAGTGTGCCATTGGTGTCCTTGCTTGGGAAGAAGGAACGGAATGGAAAGACCGATTATTTTTTTTGGATAACGTAAATTTGATAAACTTTTTCATACCTTTTGTTTTTTTTGTGTGAGGTTCGTTTATAGTTCGCCACTGACGGCCACTTGAAAATTATATATTTTACAAAATTTATGTTCACATTTTTCCATTATATATATATATATATATATATATATATATATATATATATATATATATATATATATATATATATATATATATCTATATATATATATATATATATCTATATATATATATATATATATATATATATATATATATATACTGTTAGAAAAGTGATTTATCTACGAGAGAGCGCAGGGACGTGGAAATTATGCACCGTGAATTAAAAATTAATGCATATTTTATATATATATATATATATATATATATATATATATATATATATATATATATATATATATATATATATATATATATATTCATTTAGGTATTGTTTATAGATATTTATAGTTTAAATTTTATTTGAAAAAAAAAAAAAAAATAAATAAATAAATTTTGTTTAGCATGCCCACCAAACGCACGCCCGAGAGGAGGAAGTTGCGATCTGATGCTGGACAGACGCTCCTATGTGCCATTTGTCACGAGGACCTGGACGAGTCGGCAAGCCACACTCTGCCGTGCGGCCACCGGTCACACTAGCTGGGCTTGAGCCAGCTAAGGCAAACCTCGTCCACGTGGCCGCTATGTCGTCAGCCTCTGGAGCCAACCTCGATAGTAAACGAAAGGCCTCAGTCTTCCAGCGCAAGTGGAGCAATGCCCAAAGGTGGACCCCCTCCATCAACGACCATGGGTGCACGAGGTCAGACAACGGAGCCGGAGCCTTACCGACCAGTCGGCCCGGTAGCGAACCATCATCAGCAGCGTCACCGGAGATGTCGCAGCTCCTCGCGGCAATGCAAGCTATGGCCACCAGCATGGAAGAAATGAGGCAACAGCTACAGAATCTGTCGGTTCCGCAGCCAACCGCGCAGCCCTCCACATCCACGGCCAGAGCAGACTATATCGAGCCACCAGTGGTAGTGATGGGGGATAAAGTACCTCCTAGGCTCAGCGGAGCCATGAACCCCATGGCCCCAGAATACAGACCCAGGGGAGAGGTCCAGATTTCGCGACCGCAACGGCGGAATCATGCGGCACGCCGTCCCGTCTACTGACAGTTCCACCTCCGCAGTAGTTCCCCCGCCAGCTGCTCACCCTAACAACCCTGGCGATAACCCACCAGCCATGACCACTATGACTGCGGATGTTCACTCTCTTCCGGAGGCCTCGTCAACAACAGTATTGAAGCGACCACCGCAGTCACTGCCTGAAGAACCTCGGCAGCCTCAAATACGCACACTAAAACCATATCATGTTCGACTGCAGGAATATCGGGTGGCTCGAGAGCGAATATTTGCTTCCGAAGAAGTCACTTCTCGCCCGCGCAAAACAAAATGGTCAACCCGTCGTTGGCGGAATTTCCGCAAGAGAGTGCGCACCTGCCGTCAAACCCTAAACTTTTGTAACATCTCGGAGGTTGCTGAGAATGATATCAGACCCTACCACCCAATTAAGGTGTTGGGCGAAATCACGTTTGCATTGATGGACACGGGTGCCAGTATCAGTTGTCTTGCCTCGAGCCTCAGCTCGAAGGTGCTCCATGAATATCCTACCTTGATTAAGCCCTGGCGCACTGAAATCAGTACAGCTGATGGCACCAAACATCCTATTCGAGGTAGACTGACGACACCCGTGACGTTCAGGGGTCAGACGAAGGATATTACTTTCTACATTATCCCGTCCCTGACTCAGAATGTTTACCTTGGCGTCGATTTCGTCCTTCGTTTTGGATTGGCTTCCGATTTATTCACAGATTTGTCTTTAAATACCAGAAATGTCAACGAACTCACTTCTATTCCCGATAGGCATGAACTGACGCCTAATCAACGGCAACGCCTGGAAGCATCCATCGCTGTTTTTCCATCTTACGCTACCCAAGGCCTTGACGTTGGCAATATTAAGCCAATTAAGCAGAGACACTATGCCATCTCACCGGCCATTGAGAAGTTGGTGTATGCGGAGCTGAATCGGATGCTCGAGTTGGGGGTTATAGAGGAGTCCCAAAGTGCCTGGTCCTCACCGGTAACCTTGGTGGTGAAGCCAGGTAAAGTTCGTCTTTGTCTAGATGCCCGTAAAGTAAATGCGGTCACCATCAAAGACGCGTACCCTCTTCCACTCATCGATGGAATACTAGGGAAACTGCCGAAAGACAATTATATTACCAGTCTCTAAAAGACGCCTTCTGGCAAATTCTAAGACCGCCTTCACAGTGCCTGGACGACCATTATATCAGTTCGTCACAATGCCCTTTGGCCTGTGTAACGCGCCGCAAACGATGACTCGGCTGATGGACAAGGTCATCCCACCTCACCTGAAACACCAAGTGTTCGTGTACCTGGATGATCTTTTACTCATCACGGAAACGTTCGAGCAACCCCTCCTACTCCAACAAGAAGTAGCCCTGCACATCAGTAAGGCGGGACTCTCCATCAACGTACAAAAAAGTAAGTTTGTCATGAACCAAGTCCGATACGTAGGACATGTCATCGGACATGCCACTATCAAAACAGTTCCAGACAAAACTCGTGCGATTGATGAGTTCCCCTTACCAAAAACAGTTAAGCAGCTACGAAGTTTCCTTGGTGTGTGCGGTTGGTACCGAAGGTTTGTTCGAAATTATGCAACAGTTTCAGCGCCCCTGTCGGACATGCTGCGGAAAGGGAAGTTCATTTGGACCGAGCCCAGCCGAAAGGCATTTGAAGAGCTAAAACAAGCCCTAACATCAGCTCCGGTCTTGCACAGCCCCGACTTTACGAAGCCGTTCTCCATTCATTGTGACGCAAGTCAACATGGAGTCGGAGCCGTGCTGATGCAATTGACCGAAGAGGGAGAACAAGCTCCCATCGCCTTCATGTCCAATAAGCTGAACTCGGCCCAAAGAAACTATACTGTGTCTGAGCAGGAATGTTTGGCAGCGGTAGTGGCTGTGAAGAAATTCCAAGCCTATATCGAGGGCTACCAGTTCGAGATCATCACAGACCACGCTTCGCTACAATGGTTGCTGAACCAGGCAGATTTACATGGACGCCTAGCCAGATGGGCTCTTAAACTGCAAGGGTTCAAGTTTTCCATCAAACATCGGGAAGGGACCCAGAACATCGTATCCGACACTCTCTCACGAATGTTTTCACCAGAGGGAGCCGAATTGTCAATAAATGACGAGGACCCCATCGAGATAGATTTGGACAGCCCACATTTCCAATCAGACAGCTACAAAGAGTTGAGGCAAACCATCGTGACCCAATAATCACAGCTGCCTGATTTGAAAGTGATAGACGGCTACGTATATAGACGAAATGAATACGCCACTGGTGATCCATGGCAGGAAGAAGAGTCCTGGAAGCTCTGGGTACCGGAGGAAATGACACACCATCTGATCCTCCGCGCACATGACCATCCTTTAAGTGCCCACTGAGGTTACGGTCGGACGTTACGGCAACTCAAGAAATACTTATTTTGGCCTAAAATGGCATCCCAGGTCAAAGACTACGTGAGCGCCTGTGAGACCTGTAAAGGCACCAAAGCGCCCAACCAGCCCCTTCGACCTCCTATGGGTCAACTCAACGTCCCAGAACGCGTATTCCAACGTCTATACATAGATCTACTCGGTCCATATCCTCGATCATCTATGGGACACATCGGAGCTATCGTTGTTCTAGACCAGCTCTCGAAATTCCCACTGGTGGAACCTATTCGTAAGTTCACGGCTCCATCTATCGTGAAATTTCTAGAGAGCCGGGTATTCCACGTGTTCGAGGTTCCAGAGTGTGTACTCGGACAACGGAGTACAGTTCAGGTCTCGGCAGTTTAAGGGCCTACTCGAACAGTATGGCATTGAACACCAACTGATGCCCATCTACTCTCCTCAGTCTAACGCCTCCGAACGGTTGAATCGCACCCTGTTGGCCGCGATCCGTTCCTACGTCCACCCATCTCAAAAAGATTGGGACCGCAGATTGTCCGCCATCACATGCGCCCTGCGGTCATCTTATCATTCCGTCACCGGTGTCGCACCTTACTTTGTCGCCTTCGGACAGCACATGATTTGCCATGGCAAATCATACCGGCTGTTACGGCAATTAAAGTGTTTGGGAGACCCCGTCGTTGCGCTGGAGCCCCACGAGCGTTTAGGAGACCTCCGCCAACAAATGGGACGGAAGATTAAGGCCACGGGACGTGCAAATGAGGCGCAGTACAAACTCCGGTCACGATCTTCCAATTTTAAAGAAGGAGATGAAGTTTTCCGGCGCAATTTCCGCCAAAGTGACGCCGCTGGGCTATACAACGCTAAGCTGGACCGGCGCTTCTTGAAAAGCCGTATACAGAAGGTAGTGGGACCTAATCGTTATATGATAACGGACCCATCGGGAAAAGAAGTTGGGATATACCACGCAAAAGACCTGCGCCGATAGATAATCAGCCACGTCTGTTCTGTCCGTCCGCGTACAGTTTCAAAAACGCGCAAGGGTTGTATACTTCAGGCAAAACATAAACATACGTATCAGTCCGTCCGTCTGTCAATTGTGTTTTCTTTTATTGTTCGTCACTCCATATTCCGACGCCAAAGACAACCCATGCTATAAGAAAGATCCTTCAGCTCCTTTTTCGCAATCCTCGTCGCCTTAGGATCGCGACAAAATTAGCTGTCCTGTTGTAAATTTATAATTTTTTTTTTTATTAAATTAAATTATTTGATAATCTCATGTAAAATTTAAATTTTATTTTTTTATGTCAATTTATAGATTTTATATATTTATTATAACTAAAACTGCTCGATTTGAATTCGGCGCAGGCATCCTGCATAGTATAGGCCAAACCTGTTAAATCACTACACAACCAACAAACCATTTCCATATAGGAAATCCTACTATGGCTTGATATTATGGAAATTACAGATTCTCGATTCCGCTCATCAGAATGATAGTCAGTGGTGGAGCGTGATTGTGTGAGGAAGTTTTAGAAGAGGAGAGTCCGTCGTGATGCTAGAAGCTTGAACTGCACAAATTCGTGAGTGTCGGACAGTGAAAGCGGCATTGAACTTCAATCGAACCAAATGTACCCGGCGCAACGAAAATAAGCTTTAAATTTTTACGTGTGTGCCGTTACGCGAAGAAAGTGCTATTCACAATCCAAATTTGCGCGATTTATCTCTCACCGGTGTTGCCCGTCGTGAATCCCTCTTTGAATTCGGAGGCGTCTGTTCCGCTTCCCATGGCACTTTACCGGGTCTGCCGTGTTATCTTGCACACCTGAAAACAAAACGCCACTGCCGCGTTTCAATCTAATATTTATAGCTGTTTATCACCGTCGTCACATCTTTCCCCGCGAAAACAAACAACTTCTAAGGACTTTCCGCGGACAATCAGCTGGCGGAATAGTGCTTTGAGTTTGAGTGCGGCCAGAGGAGTTGGGCACGTCTTGTGGAGTAGCGCTAGCGCAGGACCCGCCATCGTGCGTGTTCCTCGCGAATATCTCGTGTGCGCCGCACGCACTTTTCTTGTGTCGCGCTGTCCGAAAAAGTGGAATTTTTGGAAGAGCGCACTCTTGCCGTCGCGGAGTGCTGTTGTAGCCAGAATACTGTTAGAAAAGTGATTTATCTACGAGCGAGCGCAGGGACGTGGAAATTATGCACCGTGTCTTGTAGCACGTAGGGTGCGAGATAAGGAATATCGCTAACATAAAAAGAAAAACGGAGAAATCGTCGAAAAGTGGAACAAGAAATCCCAACACGATGAAAATAACTGTTTAGACGCTCTGACTGGAATTGTACGCGGTGCGCCGAATGACAACAGAGCCGCGTCGTGGCGGCGCTGCAAAAGCTAAGACAGCGGGAACGGAGGCGGCAAGAAATTGTTCCACAAAAAATTTATCGGAGCATCAACATTTCTAAACAAGATTTATGGACTCTACGGGACATGACTATTGAACATTATGTTGTCAAGTTGTTATTGGAGCATCAATCGCTTGAAATATTCTCCGCGCTCAAAAGCCTAACAGTTCAACTTATGTGATGACTAAATGCAGTTCTCGTTTCTGATTTCGATGGTAGACGGTTTGGTTTGGTTCGAAACTGTGAACATTGCAGTGATCATTTTTCGTTCCTGTTAGCTAATTCAATGAACAAAGAATTATCAGATGCTATTGATACAATGATTGCATTTCGTGTAAAATATTCCCTTCTCGAAGGTGAACGCGATTCTAGTGTCATTTTCGCGACTTATTCGCGCATTTTTGTTTAGTGAGAGGGTTAATAGACGCGTTTCAGACACTTTCCCCAGCCCATGATACTACGCAAGAAGATACATCAACGTTGACAAATAAAATCAAGAAATAGGACTCGAATATTTTTGAATATTAACGGTATGCTGTTGCAGTATGAACAAAGATCCCGAGATACTTATCAGAATGTTATTGATGAATTCCTCCAAAAATATTGCTCTAATTCTAATACCCTCTCGTGATCCCTCAACATTATTTTTTTTGCATCGCATCATGAAGTCGAGAAATAACTTTTGGCGTATCCATTCCATGGTGAATGCTTGAAACGAGTGATTGATGTGTGGAATGTAATTGAAACTAGTCAACTCGGTGTTGATCAGAATTTGGTAGAAAAATGGAGTGAAGAAGATTCGTGGAACGAAATCGGTAAGGAGACATTAACAACAATATTGGAACTATTTATACGAATCGCTAGAAGTGCTAGTGAAAAGGAACTTAAGGCATGTCTGCAAGTTGTCGAAAGATCATCTATGGACGCGATGCTGAAATCAATATCCAAAGTTGAAAAGGTACAAATTAATTTATTGCGAACATTAGAAAAGTTCAAAAGTCAATCTACGGCAGTTATTAGGTACTGCAACTGGTTTTTAAGAAATTTAACACTAGGTTGAGACACATTTGATTTATTTTCAAGTTGAAAACATCAAAATGCCAGGAAAGTGGATAAAATTTCTCTAATATGAGAGCATAACGTTCCTAGTATGAGTAAACCAAATTTAAACTAAATATCAGGTGCAGAGGTTAGCGAAGGATTATTTAATAAATTTTATGACGTTAAAAAGAATAGAAGAATAAAAATTAATGCAAATTTTTTTTACGTTGTTGTTGAGTATCGACAAATTCGATTAAGTAAAAAAAACGTTTTTCTTATCGTTTATAGTAGCGGTTACATTATATTTCACATAATTTAATGTCAGATCAGGTCGGGTCAAATACCGAAAAAATTGTACGTTTTTTTGTTACTTCAATATTAGTTTCAATGATAGTGAAATAAAAAAAAACAATGTTGCATTAAACGTACGACTTCGGTCTTTTCATTTCTGCTCTTTTTACCGGGTATAGGACCCGGTAGGGTGGCAGGCTCACACCACCAAACATGAGCCAGCCGCCGGGTACATATTAACTTCTTTGTTTCAGGTGACGGCGCGGGTTGAGGGGCCCGAGCAAGGTACTTCTTTATGACCTAAGGTTATGTAATCGAATTGCATAGTTCTATAGCATAAATTGGTCACCGGGGTACTTCTCCTCTGATGGGAAGGCTCATGCAAGTTAAGTTGTATGAGTTTTCCACTCAGAAGAGGAATACCTGGCCACTACAACAATTATGGATTTTGATCCGGTTGGGTGGGTGCGCGGGGGCTCCATCACCACCCGGTTGCCCCTCTCTCATTTGTGTGCCATGAGCCTCTACGGGTAAGGACGAAGTTACCCTGCATCCGCTTCTTTTTAGTTGTTACTCTTGTTCCATGAACAAGTCATTTCCCCTTGTTGTAGTTGCCTACAATTTTTGCGACTTCGGTCGTCTTGCTTTTGTTCGACCCCAGGAATTCGTGAGTGCGAAATTCTTTGTAGTGGGTCCTTGTGCTGGGGGAATGAACCCGCCCCACGACACCGCAATGCTAGCCTGTCAGCGCATTCACGCGTCCCCAGACAAGGGCATTCTCGGCAGATACTGACACCTTCTTCTGCCGAGGCAGCAGACCATCGCTGCAGTCCTTCACGGACTTTTGAAACTTACCTCTTTCACTACAAAGTTAGGTGAACAGACCTACGCTCATGTCAGAAGGGTTTTGTATTCAATTTACAAAATGCAGTCATCAGATCGAATCAAATCAAAAAACATGTCAAAGACGATTTTATTGGAGAAAATATGAAATACGAAGATCATACTATTATTAACAAAGTTGAACGAATTTCAACTTCTGAGGTTTTTGGTATTGTTATACTCATAAATATCTCCCTTGATAATTATTTCAGATGTCCATCCGCGATGGAGGAAACACATTTTTCATGTATTTCCCCCCTGTGCCCCCACTGAAGCAAAAACTGACAGTTTAACAACTGTTTTGAAAAGCTCCCATGAAAACTTTTATTTCATACTCATATCGGCTACGTTTGATGAATATTTTTTTCAGGGGCCACTGTTATCATCGATTAATGGCCAATTTTTTCGAATCCTAGAATGGTTACAAAACCCTTTTGCTAGGAGCTCTCTCCCACCTCCTTGACTTGTTTCACTTATGAGCATTAATTGTAGGTACTCATCTTCAGTCATTCATTAAATTGAATCAAGTGTTCAAAGCATGCACCTTAAACGTTGAAGTTGCGAAAAATAACTCAAAATTATTCAATCTTCGCATTTAAAACAGCCACTATTTTGTTTTACGATTACTGATACCACTAGCTGAACCGATTCTCAAAGATATACATGACACTTATCATTCCTGAAATTTTCATGCAAATCCTAGCAAAACTGTAGTGTCTGAGTCGGTAAAAAGCGCATGTTGTTCCATAGCCATATGTTGCCATAGTAATAAATGCAGCGCATATTGTTTCATAGTAATACAGGAAAATTCAAATCGCTATAACTTCACTAAATATGATTCAATCTTTCTGAAACTTTTAGGATAGATCAATCTTCTGTGTACTGAATTTCATTGAATTTAAGAGTGTCGTTAAGATTTTATTCAAGAAAACATGAAATCGATAAATCATACTATTACTAACAAAGTTGAGTGGATTGCGACTTCTCACGTATTTGTTGTTGTTGTACTCACCAAGGCCTACATTCCTGATTTTTTTCAGATTTTTCGGATCACAGGTGTCCAATCGCGGGGGGACACCAATTTTTCGTGTATTTCTCCTCCATGTGCGCCCCACGAAGCAAACTTTGCCAAACTGAGATCTGTTTTGAAAAGCTCTCATCAAGACCTTTCATTTGATACCCATATCGGCTACCTTCAATGAAATTTTTTTTTAAATACCTTATAAAATTTTTTTGTAGTCGAACTTTGAAGAGAGCACCACTTTACAGAATACACTCTTCAATGTCTTTGCACTCCGGTCCTCTAAGTCTCTTTAACGAAGATGGCTGGTTTTCATATTTTTTTTTGTTTTTTATTATGGTAGAAAGCGTATTGGCTGGGATGCCAAACTGCTTCGCTATATCAATCTTTTTCCTATCACCAGCATTCACGGCCTCTATAATCTTCACTTTTTGTTCGTACGACATGTTTTACGCTTTGACATTGCACTGAGTAATTATAGTCAGTTCCGAGAATTCACTTAAATCAGTTACATAGACACTTCACACAAACTTTTTTGTGAACTTCTCTCAAAACTGTTGCTGACAATAATAAACAAAGAACGATATAAGCACAGGAGATAAGCAGCACTGCAGTCAGGTTTTAACATGAATGATAGACAACAGTTCGTTGACTTCAATCGTTTTTTGCAAAAAAAACTTCGAAGTTTAAAGGTTTTCCAACAAAAACTTCGATATAATGAGATAAAATTCGATAGAGGCTTTACAACCAAAGCTTCGATATATAGAGGTGCAAAGATCACGGAAACATATAAAAATTCGATATATCAAGGGTTTCGAGGCGATTCCTTCGATTTATAGAGGTAAAAATAATATAGGAATGATAGAAAAACTCAAGGGGAATAGAAAAACTTCGATATATCAAGGAATTCGATATATTGAGGTTCGATATATCGAGGTTACACTATATATATATATATATATATATATGCTATATATATATATATATATATATATATATATATATATATGCTATATATATATATATATATATATATATATATGCTGTATATATATATATATATATATATATATATATATATATATATATATGTATATATATATATATATATATATATATATATATATATATATATATATATATATATATATATATATTTATATACGAATATATATTTATATATATATATATATATATATATATATATATATATATATATAGATGTATATATTGTGGCGTGTTATGGTTCGCGGCCAATAATTTTAATGTTCCGGGAAAAGTGAAAACGCACTGTCTTTTAAAGTTAAGTTTAAAGAGTTTATTTACTAAAAATGCACAATCATAAATTTAACTATTTCACCAAATTTTACTTTCACTTGTCTAACAATTTTTATTTCTACTGTCTATCACTTCACAATCAATATCGCTCTTAATTCGCACTCCACACTATCGCAGTTTACTATATCGCAGTTTACTATATCGCAGTTGTAATGAATCCCCCCATTCATTCAGCTCGCCTTTATATAGGGTCTCTAGTCATTCAATCCATTTCTCGTCCATTGGCGAATTACCTGGAATATTCGAGCAGCTTAATGATCGGGCAGTGAGGTCACTGTCTGATGTTGATCATGCTTGGCGGGTTTTCGAGTACATTCGTTTGTTGATGTTCTTAATGGTTGTGAAAACAATTGCGACAGTAGTTCGCAGAATTATTGGTACATGTAACACTGCCCCCACCTCAGTTCTTTTCGCCCCGAAAAGATGTGTCGCCAGTTGTAGTCAATTCTCCCTGGATGTAATATGGGGCAAGACGGTCCAGGTGCACGATTTTCAGTTTGGCTATTGGCTTACGGTGTTCCTATATGCGGTACACGATGTTATTGATTCGCTTTGTAACTCGGTATGCTCCCTCCCAGTTATGCTGCAACTTTGGAGACCTACCCTTCCGCCGTTGTGGGTTATATAGTCACACCAAGTCATCTTGCTGGAAGCCAGTAGAATTTGCCTTTAGATCATACCTGGTCTTCATGCGGTCAGTAGCCGATTCGAGGTGTTTTCGCACTGTCCGATGTATCGGGTTCAACCGTTGTCTTAGCTCACTTGCGTACTCCGAGATCGTTTGGGGTTTCTCGGGGGGTGTTCCGAACTTTATATCAGCTGGCAGACGAATCGTCTTTCCAAAAATGACTTTGGCTGGAGCTTGGCCCGTCGATGCATGTTCGGCAGCTCTGTACGCCATCAAAAATAGTGGGATATGTCGGTCCCAGCCCCTTTGGTTCTCGTCAACCATCTTGGCCAGGTGTTTATTGAGCGTGCCGTTGAAACGTTCGACCATTCCATCGGATTGGGGATGCAGCGGTGTTGTCCTCGTTTTCCGTATTCCCAGTAGTTCGCACATTTCGCCAAAAACTAGTGACTCAAAGTTTCGGCCTTGATCTGAATGTAGTTCACAAGGTTCGCCGTACCTACTGACCCAATTTAATACTAGCTGTTCGGCTACAGTAGTTGCTTCCTGGTTGGGAATGAGGTAGACCTCGGGCCACTTGCTGAAATAATCGGCCACAACCAGCGTGTATCGATTTCCCCATTCAGATTCAGGAAAGGGTCCTGCGATGTCAACAGCAATCCTTTCAAATGGTATCCCCACGTTATAGGTTTGCATTTGTCCTCTCAGTCGTCGCTTTGGACCTTTGACGGAAGCGCAAACTGTGCATGTCCGACACCAGTCCTCTACGTCTTCTCGAGCGTGGAGCCAGTAGAATCTTTCCCGCAATTTCGCCAACGTCTTGTTAACACCAAGGTGGCCTCCCGAGGATCCTTCGTGCATTTCCTTAACCACGTCGTGGATTCGGCTTTTGGGAAGTATAGTTTGCATCCTATAGGAGCTGCCATCCGCCGTTTCCCATTTCCGCTTGAGTACGCCACCCTCCACCTGAAGGGAGTTCCATTGTGCCCAATAACTTTTCAGAGTTGCGCCATGCTTTGAAACGTCTTTCCACTCAGGTCGCCCAGTTGTCTCCTTCCATACGAGCAATGGTTCGATGTCTTCATCGGCTAACTGGGCATTTCAAATCTCCTCCGATGACCAACCTTCATCGAATTCGGCCGTTATCAATCGCAAATCAACGGGCGGTTCCTTTTCCTCAATCCGTCGGCAATGCTTGCAGTTAGCTGGACATGGACGATGAGATAGGTCGTCAGCATTTCCTTGAACTCCGCCCTTCCGATGAACAATTTCATAGTCGTATGACTGCAATCTTTCGATCCATCTCGCAACTTGTCCCTCGGGGTTCTCGAAGTTGAGCAGCCATTTCAGCGATGCATGGTCCGCTCGAAGAACAAATTTCTGGCCATATAGGTACTTGTTGAACTGCTTGGTGGCCTCTATTATAGCCAATAGCTCCTTTCTGGTTACACAGTAGTTCCTCTCACTTTTTGAAAGAACTCGACTGTAATACGAGAGGACTCTTCCTTCGCCATCGATCTGCTGGGAGAGTACAGCTCCAATATCGCCGTTGCTCGCATCGGTGTCAACTACAAACATTTTTCCAGGTTTCGGATATGCCAGCACGGGTGATTCACACAACTTCTCCTTCAAGGTCTCAAAGGCTACCTGGCATTGTTCATTCCAGACATACGGACGATTTTTCTCGGTTAGCTGATGGAGACACTTAGCTATTTTGGCAAAGTCTTTCGAATCTTCGATAGTAGGTTGCCAGACCCAGAAAACTTCGTTGTTGGCGCTTGTTGTTGGGTGTTGGCCAGCTTTTCACGGCTTCAATTTTCTCAGGGTCTGTTTTGACCCCTTCTGCTGATACGACGTGTCCCAGATATTTTACTTCAGCTGCAAAAAGGGTACACTTGTCGGGACTAAGTTTCAAATTCGCCAGTCGCAATCGGGAGAAAACCTCTTCTAAGCTCCGCACATGCTCTTCGAACTTCGAACGTTCTCCCGATGACAATGATGTCATCTAGGTACACCAAGCAGGTTTTCCAGGTTAGGTCACGTAGCACGTATTCCATCAGGCGTTCGAAAGTGGCTGGAGCATTGTAAAGCCCAAATGGCATCACCACAAATTGCCACAATGTGGTCCCAACTGAAAATGCGGTCTTCTCTCGGTTCTCCTTGTCGATTTCTACCTGCCAGTAGCCACTCTTGAGATCGAGTGTAGAAAACCATTTTGCGTCGACTAAAGTGTCCATGATGTCGTCGATGCGTGGAAGCGGGTGGCTATCTTTCTTAGTGACGTCGTTAAGCTGCCTATAGTCGACACAAAAACGAGTGCTACTATCCTTTTTTCTTTACTAGAACTACTGGCGCGGCCCATGGACTGACAGAAGGTTCGATAACGCCTTGTTTTTCCATGTCCGAGATCAGTGCGCTCACTTCTCCTTGTTTGGCTATAGGAAGACGTCTTGGTGCTTGTCGAATTGGCTTGGCTCCCTGTGTATCTATGCCGTGAGTTACCATACTCGTTCGGCCTTGGTGTTCCGGGCTTGTTGAGAAGATGTCACTGTACTTGGTGACCAGATCAGAGGCTCGCTTCAATAGCTGCACTGGCAATTTGACCTGCTTCAATATTGCAGACGTGGATTCCCGGGCTTTGTCTGCGTCTTGCCTCCTTTTCCAAAGATGGTCGTGAGTAGCTTCCAAAGAGGTGATAGTGGAAACAGGCTGGCAGCTGCCGACTACTTCTCCCGCTTTGATGCTCGTGGTTGACTCTGCGATGTTAAGGACTCTAACCGGCACGTATCCGTTCCTTATAGATCTTACAAGGTTTCGTCCTACAATCAAACTGCGCAATGCGGACGCCTTCGCTGGCTCTATCAGATAAGATCGGTGGTCTCCAGAATCACCATCAAGCTTGGCCCATACAATGCTTTCGGAAGAATTCGGTACATCTGTGTCGGTACATACTGCTACATTCATCTTGGGAATTTGGACGCTGGGATCCTCCTTCAGTACTTCGACATTCTGCCATTTCAATACCCGTTTGCCCAAATCCAACGTGATTCCATGTGGTCGCAGAAAATCCATTCCGAGAATGCAGTCATCCATAATGTTCGCGACCAGAAAATTATGTCGGAACACAAAGTCTCCCAACTGTATCTGGAGGTTGACCTCTCCATAAACAAGTGCAGTTTCTCCCGTAGCTGTCCGTAGTGAGAAAATTCTGCCCTTGTGAAGTTGTTGCTGGTTCACTAAGTCTGGTCGGATAATCGATCGGGTTGCACCAGTGTCGATTGTTATGGTGCAATGTGCTCCGTCAACTTGACCCGGGAGGCATAAGTCCGCTTCTCCACGATGTAGTCTTGACACGGTGATGGTAGTGCTGGGGACGTCGCTCCTCCTAGCCAACCTTTGCCCCACGAAGTTGACCCCGTCAGTTTGAAGGGCTTCCGTTCTGGGCTCCTGACTTGATCTGGGTCTCCTCCGCCCTGGAAATTAGCTCGGTTTTCTTCGCTTCTTGCAATCTCTTTGCAAGCGCCCCTTCTCACTGCAATTCCAGCATCTAGGCACACCATTTGTCTGCGGCTCTCATTTAATTTCCACGCGCTCACACCTGCACTCGCTTGTCACTATCTTGCGAACCCGGGCAGTGGTACGACTCACATTTTTCGCTTCCTCAAAGTTCATCCTTAACCGTTTGCTTTTGAGCTGAACGCACGGCTTGTTGCAATTCCTGGTCCTCTAATGAACTGATGAATGCTTCTGTTGCTGCGTCGTCTCGATGTTCTGGGTCATAAGCTGGGTAAGCCAAAAGTGCCAGTCGCTCAATGTCTTGGGCTAGCTGTTGTAAAGTTTCGCCAGACTTCTGCATCCGATGCCGTAACTGTGACCGATAAATCTGCTTCAGATGATCGTCTCCATAACACATGTAGAGCGCATTCATTATAGCAGCCGGGTTTGAGTACAACTCAACGGGGATCGTCTGCAAAACCTCGGCAGGTGGGTCTCTTTGAGTAAGGATCAACGCAGTTGCTCGTTCCAGTGATTTATCCGAGCGGTGGCTTCAAACTGGGTTTTGTAAATACGTTTGCCCGTCGAGTATTGGTGCTTGCACGTAACTGGATGTACTTTGTGCTGCGGTTATAAGCGGAGCTGGTGAGGTGGTTACTACTGCCTTCGCTGCTTCCAATTCCTTTTTCATGTTTTCCATCTCATAGTTGATTCTCTCCTCGACCTGGCTAATCTCATGGTTAGTTCTCTCGTCGACTTGGTAAACCTTCGACGCATTTAATTTGCTTGTTCAGACTACGGAGCTCCGTATTTATTTCGGTTGACTGTTTTTGCAAATCCGCCTTGATTTCGATCGCTTGTTATTCCAGCTTTGCTGATTTTTCATTTAGCTTCACAGCTAAACTGGAAGTTTATTCATTTCGATGCGCTGATTGTTCATTTAGCTTCGTTGATTTTTCATTTAGCTTCGCAGTTAAATTGGAGGACTGTTGTCGCTGCTCTTGCTGCATCAGCATTAACATTTGCATTATCGCATTTTCAGGCTCCTTTAATTTAGGTGTTTCTGCGTCTCCCTTAAGCTCCGCCATGGTAATTTCATTTATTTTTATTATTTCGGCTTTTATTTTTTTTTCCACCAGTTTCCGCGTTACATTTCACTATTGTGAATTTTTTTTGTATGTTTAAAAGTTTTTCACTTTCAAAATTTTCTTTTTCACTTGTCGACACCACTGTCGCGTGTTATGGTTCGCGGCCAATAATTTTAATGTTCCGGGGAAAGTGAAAACGCACTGTCTTTTAAAGTTAAGTTTAAAGAGTTTATTTACTTAAAATGCACAATCATAAATTTAACTATTTCACCAAATTTTACTTTCACTTGTCTAAAAATTTTTATTTCTACTGTCTATCACTTCACAATCAATATCGCTCTTAATTCGCACTCCATACTATCGCAGTTTTTACTATCGCGGTTGTAATGAATCCCCCCATTCATTCAGCTCGCCTTTATATAGGGTCTCTAGTCATTCAATCCATTTCTCGTCCATTGGCGAATTACCTGGAATATTCGAGCAGCTTAATGATCGGGCAGTGAGGTCACTGTCTGATGTTGATCATGCTTGGCGGGTTTTCGAGTACATTCGTTTGTTGATGTTCTTAATGGTTGTGAAAACAATTGCGACAGTAGCTCGCAGAATTATTGGTACATGTAACAACAACAATATATATATATATATATATATATATATATATATATATATATATATATGTATATATATATATATGTATAGATGTATATATATATATATATATATATATATATATATATATATATATATATATGTATATGTGTATACTCGTATGTATATACAGTGCAGTCGCGTTAACGTAAACAAGATAAAACCGAGGCATTTCACGCTTACGGGGTTGTTCACATTCTCGGGGGTCCCACATTGACAATAACGTTAGCCGAATATATATGCAAATATATAATAATAGTGTGTTTATTAATACTGCAGTACAAAAGCGTCAAATAATTTAAAAATTAAACTTTATTCCACATTAAATTTTTATTATATATAAAATAATCTGGTGGATAATATAGATACATAGATATATGTGTTTGAATTAAGTAAAAAAGTTCGAAATTTTAGTTTGCCGCTGTCTGTTCTCCAAACTTTTAACTACCGCTCTTTCTCTTAATGTTTTTAACACTGATATTTGGTTGAAGCAAACTGAGTAACTTTCAGCCCAATCGATAGCTTTGTTGAAAATTTCAATCGCTTCCTTTGCTTTAATGTTCGGTCTTTTTTCTTCTATTATTATTTTGGCTTCTGAATCATTTTCTTCGCAAGTTTCTACTTGATTTATATCCTCTGCTGGGACATCAGTGTTCCATTCCTTAATATCGTCAACGGTGAAAGAATCCTTAAAATAAATTATGCATACATACTTTAATTCAATTCAACGGCATAAATTCAACATACTGCTGGATATAGAACTTCAAGTAGCTGAATAGTTTCTGTTACGGGAGCCAGTATCTCATCATTAACCAACATACGATCCCTTAGAATATTTAGGGGCAAATCATCATCATCCTCAACAGCTGCGTCTTCCAAATCTCTGAGTAACGGATTCCAGCATTTAGCAATAGTCTTCGTGTCAACCTGATTCCATGCGTGGGCAAGGTTCAAAATAGCATCCTTAATAGTCAGATTTTTCAAAATTTCTTCAATATTGCCACCTTTTGCCCACAATATGGACAAAAGATTTTTTCTGTAGAAAAGTTTAGTTAACCTTATAGCATTCTGATCCATTGGTTGGATCAAGGGGGTGACATTTGGTGGCATGAATATTGTTGAAATGCTTCCATCTGCTGTCTTTAACTCACTTTCGGGTGGATGAGCCGGAGCGTTATCCAAGAGGAGAATGGCTTTCATTGGAATACTCCATTGTTTTTGAAATTTCTGTACCTGTTAAAGACGAGATAAGAATCAATCTATTCTAATGTTAATATAAATTCTCACATCTGGAACAAAGTGGTTAAAGAACTAATCTTTAAATATTGCTGCTCTTTTGGAATTTTTATAAACCAAAGGGCAAGCAAAATTTTTAAATGCTCGTGGATTTTTAGCACAGCCAATGACAAGCGGCTTTAGTTTATGGTTACCCGTTCCATTTGCGCATGCCAAAAACGTTAGCCGCTGCTTCTCATTTTTTCTTCCACATGCAGTTTTTTCAAATGAAGCTACAAAAGTTTTGTCTGGAAGAAGCTTCCAAAATAGGCTACTTTCGTCTGCATTGTATACTTGCACCGGCGAAAGCTTCATATCTTGCATTTTCTTATGCAAGTTTCGTTTGAAGGGTTCAACGAACTCAGGTCTAGCTGATAGTTTTTCTCCTGTTATTTTTCGTTGTAACCATCCCTCACTTGCATTAAAGGAGATGTCAGTTTCTTTCAAAGCTTCATGTAATTGCCTTGCCTTTTCTTTCATTATATCACCGTTTATTGGGCAATTTTTATTACGCTGTTCCAAAAACCAATGATACAACTGTTTTTCCATAATTGGCAACTCAGCTTTTTTTAAAGTTCTTCTTTTTCCTGGTCCTGAATAAGTATTTCTTACCGTTTTCAAGATGTCTTCCTTTTTTTTCCTTATGGCACAAACAGTCCCTTTGGCTAGGCCATATTTCCTTGCAAGATCTGTAACTCGAGCTCCAGCAGCTAAATCGTCAAGAAGACGGCTCTTCTCTACTAACGTTAAACACTTGACTTTTTCTGTCGTTTTTATTATGAAAATTAGGTAAAATACAAAAACACAACCACGCACTCACTGAATAACTGGAAAAGTGAAGAACATAGCACACAAAAGAATATTTACATAGCGAATTCCAAGGAAAATATATAAGTAGTACACATTCTACGAATTCCTAGCATTTATGATATTGTTCACGTTACCGCGTGTGAGCTGTAAGCTTGTTTACGTTACAAGAAGGTGAATGTTGGAAATATTGTGTTCATGTTATCCAGTTTCACGCGAGCCGGTGTTTACGTTAGCGCGACTGCACTGTATATATATATATATATATATATATATATATATATATATATATATATGTATATATATATATATATATATATATATATATATATATATATATATATATATATATATCTATATATATATCTATATATATATATATACATATATATATATATATATATA
>OZ017738.1:276987991-277102991 GCA_963969285.1 Odontomyia ornata | reverse complement strand
AAGTAGTTACCGTGAATTGTGTTCGCTATTGCGAGATGATAACGGGCTTCTTGTAGTCAGAAATTATGGTTATGGACAGCCAACGAAACAATGGCTCTTTTGCGCGAGAAATTCAATGGCCGTGTTATCTCACGTTCATGTGATTTGACACCGTTGGACTTCTCTCTCTGGAGATATTTAAAAGAAAAAGTGTACGTCAATAAGCCAAGAACAATTCAAGGCTAAAGGATGAGATAATTCTGCACATTAACGACATTGAACCCCAATTATGCAAAATATGGACCATCGGATAGAACTATGCCACCGTAGCCGTGGCGACATTTGAGATATTGAGTTCAAATTTATTGAGGGTGCAGGGCAAGCATTACAGTTTTTGAATGAAATTCGATTTTGGTCATATGACCATCACGAGCCTGTTTACAGCGGTTGATTCTTTAGACCCAATTTTCCACCACTCTGGCACACATTTCGACCGGAACGTTGGGAATTTCACGTTAGATGTTGTCTCTGAACTCCTCTGAAGTTGCTGGTTTATTGGCATAGACCAGTGACTTGATATAGCCGCATAAAAGAAATCCAATGGCGTTAGATCGCATGAAAGAGGCGGCCATTCTACCGGACCAGTCATTGAGCCAGAAATGAGCTTCATCGCTGTATATGATTTTTGGATGAAATTCTTCATTTTCTTCAAGCTTTGCCAGAGCCCAATTGGAGAAGTTTCGGCGTTTCGAATGATCAAGTAGCTTTAGTTCTTGAGTCAATTTGATCTAGTAACCACGT
This sequence comes from Odontomyia ornata, assembly GCA_963969285.1. Lineage (NCBI taxonomy): Eukaryota > Metazoa > Arthropoda > Insecta > Diptera > Stratiomyidae > Odontomyia > Odontomyia ornata. The sequence goes on along the minus strand of OZ017738.1, from coordinate 277,102,211 downwards.
AGGTCAAGATCTTTTCGCGAAATACGCCACAGTGAGAACGACGTGGAATCGATTGATTTGGCTCATTTTGAATCGATGCACTTATGGCTACGATATTTAGTTCACTTCGAGCGGTACGACGTCTTTTTGGCACCGGAACGTCCAATAGTGAAAATTTGGACCCGAACTTATCCACTATAGTGCGCACAGCCTGTCGAGTGGGACGATTATTACGGCCGCAAATTTGAGTAAGCGCTCTTAAAATTTCGGTAGTAATGTTTATCTCCAAACGTTACTGATTCGTGAACTTTACCATGCTAAAAATGTTGACTTTAGCTAACTTTTTTACATTAACAGTTTATTAAAAAAGTTTAAGGATGCGTTCATATAAAGATACAAAATTGTAATATCCCTAATGGAAAACCCTATAACATATATATTTTATAATAGTATAGGTAAGTAAGTTTGTTTTGAAACGTAGTTTAGATTGTATTAGAAATAAAGGGTGCGAAATCTCGTGCTGCGCGCTTTAATAGTTTGATAACAATTTCAGTTTGGGGCTTTGCATCCCTGCTTGATTGAGAAGAATGGAATATAACTTTCATATTTTTCTTGATATTGAGCGGAGGATGGATTTATCGAAATACTCAATTTCTCCCGATGTACCGAGTGTATTCGTGACGACGATATGGAGAAATGCAAATTGACCAGGTAATAAATAAGCCAACCCGCTGATATTACTTAAATGGCCTTCTCTGGAACTTAGGTTCAAATTATTTTGATTGTGATTGGTATTAAGTGAGTATTGGCTTAAAAGTGGACTTGAAATCACTTGAAGAATAGTTGAATGATAACATTTCTAAAAATATATAACTGTGTTGCAGATTGTAAGATGAAAACTCCTATAAATATTTACATTTCAATTGTGTATTTATGTTTATTTAAACCGACCATTCACGGATTATCTAAACCCTACCCCTCGGCTGCATACTCACTTTCGCCGTCATTTCCCTATGAAAAAGAACGGGTTTACTGAAAAGGAATTACTGTGCTTAATACGCAATTCATTTTGTTTATTATTTACCCAAATACTTTACCTTACTTATTAAAATGCGAATAATTACGACTGACAATTCTATTTCCATGATTATCATTAAGCAAGGCTTCTAATGAGACTCCCCACATAAAACAAATCTTATTCCTTCAATAAAAACGATTTAATTACTTAAGGTTGGCAATTCTCACTTTATTATTTTCTCGGTTTATCCCCTTAGAACATTTATTATAATGTAATAAGCGAATAATTAGGGAGATTTTCACTCCAATTGTGTATGTATGTGTTTTTATTGATGTTATTTAATTATTACTCATTCTTTCCATGGAAATATGAATAGCTCTAGAAAAAGTATCGAATTGTTACCTTTAACGAATTCTTAATTGGTGCTTTTTTATTTTATTAAACAAAAATCACAATATCATGAAACATAACAAATCATTCACATAAAAATTAAGTTGACGTTATCTAGCTTTAATTAAATGTTTCTTAATTCTCTCGTTTTCCCGCGCTTCCTACATGAAAGTGGGATTCCTCTTTTTTTATGAAAAATACAATCCACTTCTAATATTTAGTAGATTATGTTTTGTTTTATTTTCTTTCTTATTTAATGTTTTTTTATTTTCATAAAGTTCTTAAATACTTAAATTTTACAGTTTTATTTATCGGCTGTACTTCACAGCAATTTAGGATGGTTCAAATGACACTAGCTGACATTGAAATTTGATTTTATGTATCAAGATTTCTGTAACGTAGAAATCAATATGGCTAGTAAAATGATACTGTGAAATAAATGAAACTGTCGAATGGTTAAGAAAATTTCCTTCACACCCGACTCGAATAGATTCCAAAAAATTTAAATTATTGTTTATTTCTTAATGGGTAATGGTAATTGCGAAAAAACAAAACGTAGGATATTGATTGAATGGATTTATTATTATGGTTAGTATTATGTATTATTATTATTTGTAGCATAAGTTATTATTTATTGTTATAGTTAGTGTTATGTATTATTCTTATTTGTATCGTTAGTTATATTTATTGTTGTAGTTAGTATTATGTATTATTATTTGTATCATTATTATTTACTGTTACGGTTAGTATTGTGTATTATCTGTTTTATTTGTTATTTAGAAATATGGTTCGTACTATTACTTTACAGAAGAGTATTGCTAGTTCATTGCAGTTTTAGCGGGCAGCCTCAGAACGTTGGGCATAAAAACGCCTCCATAAAATTTGTCACTACCATTATATAAATTTATGCCTAAAATAATACACTTTCGCCAGCAATCACTTTAGCGGTTAGTTCGAGTTTTCTAAATAACTTAGTCTCTAACATATGAATGCTCGAAGGACATTACGAAATTTATATGAGATGAAGTGTATTCTTATGACACATCACCACTTAGAACTCCGTGCCTGGATTTTACTACGTGAAAGGTTACGTAAGACATTTACGTGCCCTTTAAAAACACAGATAATACAATGTTTGCATGGAAATCGAAGCATATCTTTCGTAATTTTTTTCCCTATTTGCAGTAGAGAATTAAGATAATGCAGTCATTGTAGTAACTTAAAATAAGTCTTCACTTCCTCATGATTACTATTTCACGAACTAAAATTAAGACGTTTGGCAATTTTTAGTTAACATTTTTGTGTTTATAATGTTATCATGCAACTATTCTTCATAAAAAATACGCAGCGTTACATTATTATCAAATTGATTTCAAGTCCATTTTTAAGTCAATACACACTTAATACCAATCACAATCAAAATAATTTGAACCTAAGTTTCAGAGAAGGCAATTTTAAATTACAACAGCCCGTTGGCTTATTTATTACCTGGTCAGGTTGCATTTCTCCATATCGTCGTCTCGAATGCACTCGTAAAGTTAATTTTTAAAAAAACTTATTAAGTTGTCCAATTATTCGAACAATTTATCGAGTGTCTGGATTTTACTTGCGAGGAAATCTCAAAAAGTTCAAAAACGAAGAAACATTTTTATCGCCGGGAGCATGGTGGGGCCTGACGGCTTTCTACCGCTGGGGGACCCGGGGCCAGGCATTGCAAGCGCTACAAATGAAAAAAATCATGAAACGAAAAAAAAAACGACCAAGAAACGTTCGAGCGTGTTCCAAGCGAAGAATTGCAATGAGTAACTAAAAAAAAAACGCAAGAGTTACTAGAGAAAATGAGGCGATAAAACTCCGAGTTACAAATTTGGAGGAAATGCTCCGGCAATTAACAAACGTCAACAAACCAAAAGTGATGAAGCCACTAAATACGTCCGAAAAAGCGACAACAAGTACGAACGAAAATAAAGTAGCCATGCAAAAGGCTCAACAATCAAATAAAACAACATTACAAGATACGAAGAAGTCAACAATCCATGATGGTCATACTAAGCGCGGGAGGAGCAAGCGACAGCGCAAATCACTATGCGGTACTTGCTGCGATGAATTACGATATGGACATCGAGATGGAGTCTCAAGAAAACAGAGATAATATTAATGATTCTAGTGATACTTTTATTCAATACTCAAAATCAAAAAATAAGGAGAAAGAGACGAAGGCAACCGGTGTGTCTGCTGGTTCTCCCATTAAAAATTGTAAGATAACTGAAAAAGTTCCTCCGATTAATGTCTTTGGGCAGCGCGGAGGGGATATGGTTCGGCCGAACATAAGATCGATAATTTCGAAGTTAAGAGAGTGACCGCTGATAAACTCACAATTAAAACAAAAACACTGGTTGATTTCAAGCTGGCGAAAGATGCTCTTAGTAGTGTACAAGCTCCCCACTTCACATAGACGCCAAAGGCGGAAAAATATCAGACCATCCAGTTGAAGGGCTTGGGCTGTGGGGAGAATACAGTTGATCTCCTTGATATGTTTCAGGAAGCAGCAACAGCTGTCAAATTCATTAGTGTGAACAATTTTGCTACCAGGAGATCAACTGTTGAAGGCAAAATATTACCCTTTTATTTGGGACAAATTTCTAACGATACCAGTTCCAGTGCCCTCCAATAGGTAAGGGTACTTGAACTTTAAAGTTGTGAGATGGGAACGTCACAAAAAACTGAGGTCAACTAGTGTTACAAGTGCCAAAGATTAGGTCATTCGGATGCCAATTGAGCTATGCACTATCGTTGCGTTAAATGTAAAGATAATCATGCCCCCGGCGAAAGAAAATGACTCAGATGGAGCCAAAGAAAAATTATAATGGGTTAACTGCGGTATATTTGGTCATCAAGCATCATATCGAGGATGCCCTAAGTATCAAGATGCAAAAGTTAAATTTTCCCCAAAACAAACCTAAGTACATCGCAATTTGTTATCTCCCAACTTCTTCAAACCCGGAGTATCATTTGCACTTGCTTTGCTGCTAGAGGACCAGCAGACAACAATGTAAATAAAATAAATCATGTAAGTGGCAACAATGAGCTGCTTCTCAGAATTTACCAACAGCTTGAATCTCTTTCAGAAAGAAATAAACAAGACCAAAAAATCAATTTCGTTTTCCAACGTTTAGGCCAACCATACTTCAAAATAGTGTCTCATCCAGTCACATTTCCATGGTTAGGATTCGCCTCATGTAGTGAATAGATGAGTTTCCATAAGTCCGTAAAGGACTGCAGCGATGGTCTGCTGCCCCGGCAGAAGAAGATGGAGGTATCTGCCGAGAATGCCCTCGTCTGGAGACGCGTGAATGCGCTGGCAGGCTAGCATTGCGGTGTCGTGGGGCGGGTTCGTTTCCCCAGCACGAGGACCCACTACAAAAAAATTTCGCATTCACGAATTGGTCGATAGCTCAAAAGGCGACCGAAGTCGCAAGAATTGTAGATAACCTCACCGAGGGAGATGTAACTTGCTACGAGAACAAGTGAAACCTGAAAAGAAAGGCGAACTTGGGGTGACCTCGTCGTTACCCAACGAAGTTCATGGCCCACAAATGAAAGAGGGGCAACCGGGTGGTGGTGGAGCCCCTTCATACCCACCCAACCGGAATAAATCCATAGATAGCTTGTTGAAGAGGCCAGGTATTCCTCTTCTGAGTGGAAGATTCATACAACTTGAATTGTATGAACTTTCCCATCAGAAGGGGAGTACCCCGGTGACCAATTTATGTCATAGAATTATACAATTGGATTGCATAAATCTATGCCATAAAAAGGCACTCTGCTTGGGCCACTCAACCCAAAAAGGTCACCTGAAACAAAAAGGATTAATTTGTACCCGGTGGCTGGCTCATGTTTTGAGGTGGAAGCCTGCCACCGTACCGGGTCCTATACCCGGTTAGAACTAAAGGAAAGGAAAGACCGAAAGTTACGGGGTATTAATTCATTTTATTTTTCCTTTCTATGAATTCTGAATATGATTTGGCGCTCATAATCCACAGGCGATTGGCAAATATTCAAAGCAATTTTATTTCAAAAGATATTCAACGTTTCGCGGAAAATGTACATTGTTATTTTTATTAGTTATTTGAGTTAAAATGTTATTGTATTGTTCATTACATCTAATAATCTCTTCTACATTTAGATGGTTTAGAAGTTATTCAAAAATTAAAAAAAAAAAACTATACATAATATATAAGTCGTCTTGTACTTCGATTACTACAAATACGAGAAGGGCAAAGTTATGAAATTAACCTTTTTAATCTTTTTCTTTTTGTTTGTATTTTTTTTTTTTTTAAAACTTCATTGTTATATTTTGGTTTATACCTATTTTGGAATTCCTTATTTACAGTACTTTGTTTGGGTGTTATTGGAATAGGTATAAATTGCTAAAATTGGTAGCACTTGATTTATTTTTTTTTTCTTAATGCTTATTATTTTCACTTAATTCCTACTTTTATCTACATTTTGGGTGATCTTATTATTATTATTAAAATTAACTCTAAAAGAGATTAGCATACGAGCAAGAAAGGAAAAGAGAGATTTAAAAAAAAACAGTTAATATGACTGCTATTTTATTTTTTTTTCCCTGCAGTAGGTGTAGTTTTTAATTTCAGTGGTGGAGCATGTCTAAATATTTTAAATATATTTGCACGAAATCAACTTTAGTAAAGTTTCAACTTAATTTTAACGTCATATTATCTTGTTTCCATCTACTTCTTCTTTCCTTTTTTTTTGTTAAGAATCCGGTATTAAAAAAATCTACAATTAAAAGTTTTAAGTCTGTACAATTCCATTGTAATAGCTGCACATTTTCTATTTGAGGTTCGTTTCAAATACTTTACACCCTTTAAATAAATTAAGTTTGGGGACGTAAAATAAAGAACAATCAAAATTTGATTGAGATACGAGATGCTGATAGAGTCGTTACTGTAATCTATTTCCAAAACTATTAAAAAATTCTTGTACCGAATGATTTTCAGCCTAAATCTTTTCTTCAAATGAAATTGAAAATAACGAATGCAAAATTATTATTTTCACTTGTTTTCTGGTTATGTACAAAAAAAAAATAAATATCTTTAATTTTGAACGTTTTCCCTCTTTTCTCTTTCCAATGTTCGAAAAGCAATACATATAATGTGAAATATTTTTTTTTTCTTTAATTTTGATTTAACTTCTTTGCATTGTTTTGTGTTGTACACATTTTAACAGTAGTAAACGACCGTGCCTCCTATGTCAATTTTGCATGGGACTTTATACAATCTTTATTAGTTAATTTGTCTTTTTGTATCAATTGGCTTTTAATGACAACTGTAATAGGGATCTTCTGTACAAAACTTATAATCCATAAACATTCATGTTTAGTTATTGGTTTTAATATTCTTTTACACATGCTGACTAATGTACGTTCTAAGTATTTAGTTACCTGTAGTTAGTATTATAAGACAATAGCTGGTTGGGTCTTATAAGAGTTTCGGCATTATGTTATCGTGGCTAAAGCTATGCCGGAAGGTGATGACATGGGAGATGGTGATGGAACCATTAAACTTGACGGTGTCGTTTCAGCGGTGAGAATTCGTTCTTCATATACTCGATCTGCACATTTGTCAAATTTAAATCTCTTCCAAATGGTAGTTTTCGTTTCCAACGGAGTTCCATCTGCGACATTATAATTTGGATTGGTGAACGTCAGTATTGATCGGCTCGATCCACGTGATGCGTGCCTTATTTTGGGGGCACTTCGCGTGACCAGGGTGCGAAAACTGAAGGCGTGAATGCGTCACCTGATGGCGGGTTAAATTACTCGGCGAGCCGTCAACAATTCCACAATGTCGTTCAAAAGCAGACTCCCCGACTTGCAATTAGCGTTAATCTCGCGGAAACTCCTCGAATCGGGACAAATTAGGACGCAATTTTTCACGAGACCCCCTAACCGTACTTTCTTCCACCCCGCCAGATCCCAAAAAAAAACCTCGCGACGACATCTGCGTCAAATTGACATCTAGTTCACCTCGCTTTCGTTTGTGGTGAATACTCCGCCGGTGGTTTATGCCTTCGATGAAGCCAAAATATAGGGTGTTTTTTAGGATGTATACAATTTTCAAATGACATAAAATACAGATAAATTGTATTGACTGTCATGAAATTGGTTTTATTGGAAAGATAATTCCCTACCATTTTTATTTGAATATAGTTTCGGGTATGTGAGCGCCAACTAGCGCGGGGGGAAGGTGACTGAATGGTTACTCATTGTTAAATTGAGTTTGTGCTGTGTGCCTGTGGCAGCGCTGGCTTTTAGAGCCCTACTCCTCGATTACTACAGGGCAGCTAATTTTCTCGCGATCCCAAGGCAATGTGGATTGCGAAAAAGGAGCTGAAGGATCTTTCTGTGTATCATGGGTTGGCTTCGGCGTCGGGACTAGAGATGACGGACAATAAAAGAAAAACACAATTGACAGACGGACAGACTGACTTATGTTTATGTTTGCCCGGAAGTATACAACCCTTGCGCGTTTTTTTTGAAAATATAAGCGGACGGACAAACAGACGTGACTAATTATCTATCGGCGCAGGTCTTTCGCGTGGTATATCCCCACTTCTTTTCCCGATGGATCTGTTATCAGGTACCGGTTAGGTCCCATTACCTTCTTTATGCGGCTTTTCAAGAATCGCCTGTCCAGCTTGGCGTTGTAATGCCCCGCGGCGTCACTTTGGCGGAAATTTCGCCGGAAAACTTCATCTCCTTCTTTAAAATTAACAGAGCGGCCAATAGGGTGCGGTTCAACCGTTCTGATGCGTTGGACTGAGGAGAGTAAATGGGCGTCAGTTGGTGTTCAACGCCATACTGCTCAAGCAGGCCCTTAAACTGCCGAGACCGGAACTGTACTCCATTGTCTGAGTACACGCTCTCTGGAACACCGAACACATGGAATACCCGGTTCTCTAAGAATTTCACGATCGATGGAGTTGTGAATTTACGGATAGGTTCCACCATTGGGAACTTTGAAAGCTGGTCTAGAACGACTATAGCTCCGATGTGTCCCATGGAAGACCGAGGATATGGACCGAGTAGATCGATGTATAGACGTTGGAATACGCGTTCTGGGACGTTGAGTTGACCCATAGGAGGTCGAAGAGGCTGGTTGGGCGCTTTGGTGCCTTTACAGGTCTCACAGGCGCTCACGTAGTCTTTGACCTGGGATGCCATTTTAGGCCAAAAGAAGTATTTCTTGAGTCGCCGTAACGTCCGACCGTAACCCCCGTGGGCACTTAAAGGATGGTCATGTGCGCGGAGGATCAGATGTTGTGTCATTTCCTCCGGTACCCAGAGTTTCCAAGACTCTTATTCCTGCCATGGATCACCAGTGGCGTATTCATTTCGTCTATACATGTAGCCGTCTATTACCTTCAAATCAGGCAGCTGTGATTGTTGGGTCGCTATGGTTTGCCTCAACTCTTTGTAGCTGTCTGATTCGAAATGTGGGCTGTCCAAATCTATTTCGATGGGGTCCTCGTCATTTATTGTCAATTCGGCTCCCTCTGGGGAAAACATCCGTGAGAGAGTGTCGGGTACGATGTTCTGGGTCCCTTTCCGATGTTTGATGGAGAACTTGAACCCTTGCAGTTTAAGAGCCCATCTGGCTAGGCGTCCATTTAAATCTGCCTGGTTCATCAACCATTGTAGTGACGCGTGGTCCGTGATGATCTCGAATTGGTGGCCCTCGATATAAGCTCGGAATTTCTTCACAGCCATTACCGCTGCCAAACATTCTTGCTCGGAAACAGTATAGTTTTTTGGGCCGAGTTCAGCTTATTGAACATGAAGGCGATGGGAGCTTCCTCTCCTTCGTCGGTCAATTGCACCAGCACGGCTCCAACTCCATGTTGACTTGCGTCACAATGAATGGAGAAGGGCTTCGTGAAGTCGGGGCTGTGCAAGACAGGAGCTGATGTGAGGGCGTGTTTAAGCTCTTCAAATGCCTTTCGGCTGAGTTCGGTCCAAACGAACTTCCCTTTCCGCAACATGTCTGACAGGAGCGCTGAAACTGTTGCATAATTCCGAACAAACCTTCGGTACCAACCGCACACACCAAGGAAACGTCGTAGCTGCTTCACAGTTTTTGGTAAGGGGAACTCATCAATCGCACGAGTTTTGTCTGGATCCGTTTTGATAGTGCCATGTCCTATGACATGTCCTAGGTATCGGACTTCTTTCATGACAAACTTACTTTTCTGTACGTTGATGGTGAGTCCCGCCTTACTGATGTGCAGGGCTACTTCTTGTAGAAGTAGGAGGTGTTGATCGAACGTTTCCGTGATGAGTAACAGATCATCAAGGTACACGAACACTTGGTGTTTCAGGTGAGGTGGGATGACCTTGTCCATCAACCGAGTCATCGTTTGCGGTGCGTTACACAGGCCAAAGGGCATTGTGACGAACTGATATAATGGTCGCCAAGGCACTGTGAAGGCGGTCTTGTCCCTCGACCCCTCATCGAGTGGAATTTGCCAGAAGGCGTCTTTTAGGTCGAGACTGGTGATATAATTGGCTTTCGGCAGTCTCCCTAGCATTCCATCGATGAGTGGAAGAGGGTACGCGTCCTTGATGGTAACCGCGTTTACCTTACGGGCATCAAGACAGAGGCGGACTTTACCTGGCTTCACCACCAAGGTTACCGGTGATGACCAGGCACTTTGGGACTCCTCTATGACCCCCAACTCGAGCATCCTATCTAGCTCCGCATACACCAATTTCTCCATGGCGGGTGAGATGGCGTAGTGTCTCTGTTTAATCGGTTTACTATCGCCAACGTCGATGGCGTGTGAGACTAGGGTGGTGCGGCCAAGGCCTTGGGTAGCGTAAGATGGGAAAGCAGCGATGGATGCTTCCAGGCGTTGTCGTTGGTTAGCCGTCAGGTCATGCCTATCGGGAGTAGAAGTGATTTCGTTGACATTTCTGGTTTTTAAAGACAAATCTGTGAATAAATCGGAGGCCAGTCCAAAGCGAAGGACGAAATCGACGCCAAGGTACACATTCTGAGTCAAAGACGGAATAATGTAGAAAGTAATATCCTTCGTCTGACCCCTGAACGTCACAGGTGTGGTTAGTTTACCTCGTATAGGGTGTTTGGTGCCATCAGCTGTACTGATTTCAGTGCGCCAGGATTTAATCAAGTTCGGATAGTCTTGGAGCACCTTCGAGCCAAAGTTCGAGGCAAGACAACTGATACTGGCACCCGTGTCGATCAATGCAAACACGGTCTCGCCCAACACTTTAATTGGATGATAAGGTCTGATCTCATTCTCAGCAACCTCCGAGATGTTACAAGAGTTTAAGGTTTGACGGCAGGTGCGCACTCTCTTGCGGAAATTCCGCCAACGACGGGTTGACCATTTTGTCGTGCGCGGGCGGGAAGTGACTACTTCGGAAGCAAATATTCGCTCTCGAGCCACCCGATATTCCTGCAGTCGAACATGATAAGGTCTTAGAGTGCGTATTTGAGGCTGCCGGGGTTCTTCTGGCAGTGACTGCGGTGGTCGCTTCAATATTGTCGTTGGTGAGGTCTCCGGAAGAGAGTGAACATCCGCAGTCGTAGTGGTCATGGCTGGTGGGTTAACGTCAGGTTTGTTGGGGTGAGCAGCTGGCTGAGGAGCTACTGCGGGGGCTTTGAGTACCGCTGAGGTGGTCGGGTACTCTTTTGGCCGTTTTTTCGTGCGGCACATTCAGAACAGTCCGGGAAGTAAGTGTCCGGCTTGCCGCAACCGTAGCAGAAAACCTTACGCTCTGCTCGGCATGAAATGAACCGGTGTCCGGTTTGATGGCAATTCCAGCAGGTCGTAAGACTTCCCACTGCTGCTACAGCAAGCTGGTCCTGGTCCAAATCTTCCTCCAGATCCATGGTGGTATAATCTGGGGCCAATTCCGAGATTCCTCGTCGAGGACCCGTCCTAGCTAGTAAGTATGGCCGGTCCCGGAGATCTTCCTCAAACCCTTCTAGGCGACGCACAGTTCTCAGTAGGGCCTCCATACTCTGTGGATCGGAGTTCACGATATGGCGACGAATCTCCGGCCTTAGATTGCGACAACGGCTCTGACAACTGGTCATTCAACCGAAGAATATCGGCTCGATATTGATGGAAGGACTCGTCCGGACGCTGCCATCTAGCATTCATCTTGTCCAGTACTAATTCGTCCATGTCTACCGTAGGGTATTCCATGCGGTGTACCTCCTTCAACCGTGACCAGCGTATTGATGGTGGGGCCGAATGTATTCGCCAATATGTCTCAAGTGCTGCTCCCCTAAGCAGCATTGGCAAGTATCCTGCGAGCGCCGTGCGGTCTCCTGCTAGCATCTGCTCAATCAGCGACTCCACCCGACTAATGAAGACTTCCACCGTTATGGTATTGGGTTCCCCACTGAAATGCAGATTCCATCCCTGGATGATGCTGGGGATCTGCGTCGGCTTCAGCCGATACGTAGCGTGTGGATGGATGCGTTGGTCCGGCGGAATCACTGGAGCCTGATTTGGTAGCGGTGCTTGGCTCAATCGGGGCCGGTACACTGGAGCCAACGGATTCATTGCCGCACCTGGCCGGATTCGTTCGTGATCGCGCCGCGAGTCTATCGGAAAATCCCACGGATTTGGGTCCGAATCCCACATAGGAGGCGTTCTTGGCCGAGGTGGTACTGGATTCTCCTTCTGGCTTTCCAGCGAAGCTACCCGGGTGGACAGGTCCTGCATGAGCGCCATGAGGTCTTGTAAAACTGTCGCCTCCACAGCCACAGTGGGTCTCGCCTCTTCCGCAGGCGGAACTGCTTCAGCTCGGCCCATTAAGTCAGGCTCATCAGCCGCTGTTGGAACCTGCTCCCGCCGGTCCTTTGTTTTGGGCACCGCCCTTTGAGCAGCTGGAAGCTCTAGGTGGCTGAAAGGTCGCTCCGCTGAGGTGGCTGGTTGTCAGCATAGAGGACAAGTCCGGCTGACTAGTAAATGCTGGGTCACGCAGGCTTCATGGAACTCATGTCCGCACGCCAACGTTTGTACGGACGTTCCATCATTTCGTGCTTGCTGACAGATGACACGCAATGCCGTGGGACCTGCTTCCGAACGCAACCTGCGCTTGTCTGGCGTGCGTTTGGTCGACATCCTAACAATGTTGACGCTAATAATAATAGAATAGTAAAAATACTAGATGATGCTATAAAAGAAATAATTAAATATTATTAAGACAACACACACAAAACGGCCGAAAGTGGCGAACTATTCACACTCCTCACAAAAAAAAACCGCAAGGTATGAAAAAATAATTTACGTTATCCAAAAAAACATAACCGGTCTTTCCTTTCCGTCCTTCCTCCCAAGTATGGACACCAATGGCACAATCCTTCTAAAGCGTTTCAGGGACACTCTCTTGTGGCACCATGAAAATCAGGATTCAGAAGTGATCCCTCATCCGCAAATTTCCTCAAGTTACAACTTGTCAGCCCAGGGTTGGATTCTAATCCACAAGCAGCGCGTGTCTTGTCATGGATAGTCATGGATTAGCTAATCAGCCAATCACATGAAATCAAAATCCATGTAATTTAAGACACCTAGGCACCGCTGGTTTGGGGAGCGAATCAGAATCCTCCGCAAAAAGTTGTTGGGATAATAACTTCCGAACACAAAAAGGGACTCTAATATCATTTGGCCTTACTAGTTATACAATGGTGGTAAACCACCAAAGTATAAATCAAAAGCAGGACCAAACGATATTGATGTCCAAAGACAACACACGTTCGAAAGTTGCTAGGCTTGCTGGGGCACGATCAGTGCAATTACCCTCGGGAGTTATCTACCCGCCAATAATTCTAACACCTAGTGGGGACACCTAGAGACGATGGACTGTCTCGTGCTAACGACTGATGATACAGCCGGGCTTTTCGGGCCCCACGTTGGGCGCCAATTGTAGTGAATAGATGAGTTTCCATAAGTCCGTAAAGGACTGCAGCGATGGTCTGCTGCCCCGGCAGAAGAAGATGGAGGTATCTGCCGAGAATGCCCTCGTCTGGAGACGCGTGAATGCGCTGGCAGGCTAGCATTGCGGTGTCGTGGGGCGGGTTCGTTTCCCCAGCACGAGGACCCACTACAAAAAAATTTCGCATTCACGAATTGGTCGATAGCTCAAAAGGCGACCGAAGTCGCAAGAATTGTAGATAACCTCACCGAGGGAGATGTAACTTGCTACGAGAACAAGTGAAACCTGAAAAGAAAGGCGAACTTGGGGTGACCTCGTCGTTACCCAACGAAGTTCATGGCCCACAAATGAAAGAGGGGCAACCGGGTGGTGGTGGAGCCCCTTCATACCCACCCAACCGGAATAAATCCATAGATAGCTTGTTGAAGAGGCCAGGTATTCCTCTTCTGAGTGGAAGATTCATACAACTTGAATTGTATGAACTTTCCCATCAGAAGGGGAGTACCCCGGTGACCAATTTATGTCATAGAATTATACAATTGGATTGCATAAATCTATGCCATAAAAAGGCACTCTGCTTGGGCCACTCAACCCAAAAAGGTCACCTGAAACAAAAAGGATTAATTTGTACCCGGTGGCTGGCTCATGTTTTGAGGTGGAAGCCTGCCACCGTACCGGGTCCTATACCCGGTTAGAACTAAAGGAAAGGAAAGACCGAAAGTTACGGGGTATTAATTCATTTTATTTTTCCTTTCTATGAATTCTGAATATGATTTGGCGCTCATAATCCACAGGCGATTGGCAAATACTCAAAGCAATTTTATTTCAAAAGATATTCAACGTTTCGCGGAAAATGTACATTGTTATTTTTATTAGTTATTTGAGTTAAAATGTTATTGTATTGTTCATTACATCTAATAATCTCTTCTACATTTAGATGGTTTAGAAGTTATTCAAAAATTAAAAAAAAAAACTATACATAATATATAAGTCTACAAGACGACTTATATATTATGTATAGTTTTTTTTTTTTAATTTTTGAATAACTTGCTTCGATTACTACAAATACGAGAAGGGCAAAGTTATGAAATTAACCTTTTTAATCTTTTTCTTTTTGTTTGTATTTTTTTTTTTTTAAAAACTTCATTGTTATATTTTGGTTTATACCTATTTTGGAATTCCTTATTTACAGTACTTTGTTTGGGTGTTATTGGAATAGGTATAAATTGCTAAAATTGGTAGCACTTGATTTATTTTTTTTTTTCTTAATGCTTATTATTTTCACTTAATTCCTACTTTTATCTACATTTTGGGTGATCTTATTATTATTATTAAAATTAACTCTAAAAGAGATTAGCATACGAGCAAGAAAGGAAAAGAGAGATTTAAAAAAAAACAGTTAATATGACTGCTATTTTATTTTTTTTTCCCTGCAGTAGGTGTAGTTTTTAATTTCAGTGGTGGAGCATGTCTAAATATTTTAAATATATTTGCACGAAATCAACTTTAGTAAAGTTTCAACTTAATTTTAACGTCATATTATCTTGTTTCCATCTACTTCTTCTTTCCTCCGGTATTAAAAAAAATCTACAATTAAAAGTTTTAAGTCTGTACAATTCCATTGTAGTAGCTGCACATTTTCTATTTGAGGTTCGTTTCAAATACTTTACACCCTTTAAATAAATTAAGTTTGGGGACGTAAAATAAAGAACAATCAAAATTTGATTGAGATACGAGATGCTGATAGAGTCGTTACTGTAATCTATTTCCAAAACTATTACAAAATTCTTGTACCGAATGATTTTCAGCCTAAATCTTTTCTTCAAATGAAATTGAAAATAACGAATGCAAAATTATTATTTTCACTTGTTTTCTGGTTACGTACAAAAAAAAATAAATATCTTTAATTTTGAACGTTTTCCCTCTTTTCTCTTTCCAATGTTCGAAAAGCAATACATATAATGTGAAATATTTTTTTTTTTCTTTAATTTTGATTTAATTTCTTTGCATTGTTTTGTGTTGTACACATTTTAACAGTAGTAAACGACCGTGCCTCCTATGTCAATTTTGCATGGGACTTTATACAATCTTTATTAGTTAATTTGTCTTTTTGTATCAATTGGCTTTTAATGACAACTGTAATAGGGATCTTCTGTACAAAACTTATAATCGATAAACATTCATGTTTAGTTATTGGTTTTAATATTCTTTTACACATGCTGACTAATGTACGTTCTAAGTATTTAGTTACCTGTAGTTAGTATTATAAGACAATAGCTGGTTGGGTCTTATAAGAGTTTCGGCATTATGTTATCGTGGCTAAAGCTATGCCGGAAGGTGATGACATGGGAGATGGCGATGGAACCATTAAACTTGACGGTGTCGTTTCAGCGGTGAGAATTCGTTCTTCATATACTCGATCTGCACATTGGTCAAATTTAAATCTCTTCCAAATGGTAGTTTTCGTTTCCAACGGAGTTCCATCTGCGACATTATAATTTGGATTGGTGAACGTCAGTATTGATCGGCTCGATCCACGTGATGCGTGCCTTATTTTGGGGCACTTCGCGTGACCAGGGTGCGAAAACTGAAGGCGTGAATGCGTCACCTGATGGCGGGTTAAATTGCTCGGCGAGCCGTCAACAATTCCACAATGTCGTTCAAAAGCAGACTCCCCGACTTGCAATTAGCGTTAATCTCGCGGAAACTCCTCGAATCGGGACAAATTAGGACGCAATTTTTCACGAGACCCCCTAACCGTACTTTCTTCCACCCCGCCAGATCCCAAAAAAAAACCTCGCGACGACATCTGCGTCAAATTGACATCTAGTTCACCTCGCTTTCGTTTGTGGTGAATACTCCGCCGGTGGTTTATGCCTTCGATGAAGCCAAAATATAGGGTGTTTTTTAGGATGTATACAATTTTCAAATGACATAAAATACAGATAAATTGTATTGACTGTCATGAAATTGGTTTTATTGGAAAGATAATTCCCTACCATTTTTATTTGAATATAGTTTCGGGTATGTGAGCGCCAACTAGCGCGGGGGGAAGGTGACTGAATGGTTACTCATTGTTAAATTGAGTTTGTGCTGTGTGCCTGTGGCAGCGCTGGCTTTTAGAGCCCTACTCCTCGATTACTACACTCATCTCGATTAACGTCAACTCCATTGTTACTCTACATCGACGTGATTATCTGCTTGAATTCATTGTTAAGCAAAAGCCTGACACCATGCTTCTCACTGAAACCCACCTCAATTCATGGCACTCTATGACATTCAAGGATTTTGAATTCGTAAGAAACGATTGGTGAGAAGGCCCTATTGTTTCCAAAATATTGAAAAAGTCGAAGTCAAAAACTTCGAACATCTTGAAGTGTCCGTTATCAAAATTTCACTGCCAGGTGGGGATAACCTCTTCGTTATCTCTGCCTATGCAACTGATCGAAATGTTTTCAAGTTCAAAGAGGAGCTCAATTCCTTGTTTGAAATACTCGAATTGAACAGGTGGCATAATTATTATATTCTTGCTGGTGCCAAGCATACATCATGGCCGAACGCCACTAATAATCCTAGATGTGTATTACTGAAATCGTGGATAACAGAGAACCAAATTGAATACAGGTGCAATCTATATGGGTCGGAGTTCCCAACATACCCTAGGACAAATTCATATTTGGGCCTCTGCATTGCTGACGCAAGACTTGAATTCAGGTTGAATAGCCCTCAACGGAAACTGCAGGTGCGTCCTTATGATAGCGACCATAACGCAATCGTAATGGAAATCAATCATCAAAGGGATGATGTCTTCCTGATTCTAGTTTGTAATGTGACGCCTGCGCCCAGGAATCGAAGTGATTCCGATCCCGAACCCTTGTAACCTGCCAGATGGATATGTCCTCGAAGTGCCAGCGGACTTCATCTGTTGTGCGGATATCGTTGTGCAGAAAATATTTTTTTTCTGTCCAAATATTTATATCCGTGGATATAAATATTCGAAATATAGAATTAATCCAACCCCGGCACATTTCGAGACATACACATCTGGAAATGCCCCTCCACCGTGGCCATCGAGAAAACTATGCCACTGGCGACATCTGAAGAAGCACATTTCCGCCATATGAAGTGCCATTCCACGCACATATGTTTTGTCCGAGGTGACAACCGAAAATTTCGACAGCACATGGAGGCGCTAAACGTCATCATAAAGTTCTTCGTGATAATATCGAAGGTATTACAAAACCAGCTATACGTCGTTTGGCGCGACGTGGTGGAGTGAAACGTATTCCCTGTTAATCTATGAAGAAACGCGTGGTGTGCTTAAAGTGTTTTTGGGAAAACGTATTCGTGAGGCAGTGACATTCACCGGAGCAGAAAAATTAGGAAAGAGCGGAAGGCAGGGCGTTTATCTCATCCAATCAATCCCATCAATCCAAGGTATCGACCGATAAATGAGGGTGTTGCTGAACTGGACGCCTCGCAACATCCCAACAGATGCCTGGTCGAGGAAGGTGACATATTTATGGATAAACATACAGACGGATCTTTGGAGGTTAGCAAGTGAGTTTTATGTTGAAATATCGGCAGTGCCCACGTCATTCATTTGACGGAATAAGTTCCGGGCAACCGGAATCGCTGCCATAGTGGAGTTTAGGCGCAGAGTTTCGGATATAACGAAACCTTGGTAATTAAGTATCTGATGCAACATTGCTCACTATGAAAATTTCTCACCTAAATGCATCTCATCAACTCTGAAGGCGAGTAAAGTAGGCAAATTAGTTAGATCGCCGAAAATATGTTTACCCGCGGTTTGTGTTGTATGCAATGCCGAGGTTGAGAGCAGGTGACAAATATTGGGGGTCATAATATGATCAACTCAATTAGTACATGATTGATTTAGAAACATCTCAATAACGAGGAATTAATTGAGTTTATATGAGAAGAGAATTATTGATTAGTGTTCCCGATGTTTTTGATATCTAAAATTATTTGCAAGAATTTAATTTCTATCGAAATATTCAATGCCTAGTTCAATTTAATAATATAGGTTAGTTTATTATATATTATTTTTAAATGTTAGGTTTTTTTTTGTGTTTTTATATTTCAATAGCAATTAATCCAAACAACATTATTTTGAAGAGCATGTGAAATTATTTGACCTGCGAGGAAATGACATTTAGAATACTTGATTATTTTGAAATATCAAATTATGTTCAGTTCCGAATTTTAAGGACTAATCAATTCACCATCATTACTTTCAAGTAGAAAAATTAAAAGGCCTTTTAAATTTTTCTAAATTAAATCGACACTATTAATTCTGTAATGCGGAAGTCTACAGAAGATTCATCCTCGCTCAATATGAAAATTGTTTTACAGATCTAGCTTCGTGAAGACATTTTGCATATGTCAAAAAAACATACATCTCAGTGAATTTTTGAAAAAAAAATTGAATTTTATATTTGAAACCATATTTTGCATGCTCAGGAGTGTTAAAAAAGAAAATGAAATAGCAACCAAATCCCCCAGAATCAATTTCGTGGTAATTTTAGAGGTGGTAATAATTGGTAATCAAATGTAATTAAAAACAAAGTGAAATTGAAACAAACGAAGGCCGAGTTTTGAAAGAACATAATTATAGAATGTTTTTTTAAATTGCATTGAAACGAGTAGAAAATTACTACCAAAAAAATGCGATATTTGTGTACAAATGAACTAGTGTGTGGATGCGAGAGTGCACGGTTGAATTTTTAGATAAATACGAGTATAAGTAATGTAAAATCTTTGGGCATAAAATTAATATTTTGTTTGTACAAAGAAAGTTATTATTGAACATAATCGAAGCTTCTATAATTGAATTCGGATGAGATCTCACGAAAAACAAAGTATAATTAACTGTGTGTTTGGTTTAGGAGTGTGAAATGATAATTGAGTTGTTTTCACTATATTCAGAAATGAAGAAAAAAAAATGTTTTTAAAAGACGTAACTATGTTCAGAAGTAATTGCTTAGTAATATGTAGTCTTTAAACTGATGCGAGTGTTGATATTGTGTGTAAATAGTATTTGAAATTTTCGTTCCTTCAATGAAGTTTAATCTAAGATTTTAATACATTCCTTCATTCTTTATTGATGAACGTTAGTGGAGAGAAAATACTTACGAGCATTGTAAAAAGTTATGAATCCTTAGGGATAAGATGTTATTTCTTCATTTATCCAAGAGCGTGAAAATCCCTCAAATGTTAGAAAGGAAATCACTTGAAACTAATATGCGAATAGTTTTATTGTATTGGAATTACATAGTAAGTCAAGTAATGCAGGGCATTTAGGGATTTTAATTTTAAAATTGACATTCATCTATAAGACTTTGAGTAATCGGAATAAAATTCATACTATTCAAGAGCAAAACCTCTTGTTCACCTTAAAGTTTAAAGTAGCTTCTAATTTCAGATCAAAAAAAAAAGCAATGTTTACAAGCAAATATCAATATTTCTCTTTTCCTTATATCGGCTCTTAAATTAAAAGTCTGTTTTTGTTTTGCTCGAACCAAAGCATTCTTCAAACTATTCGTGGTTCATCTAGGAAATCATCTTTTTCACTTGATTTTAAGGTTTAGGGTGCGTGTGAATGGATTTTATTTCCAAAATGTTCATATGAACTTGCGCTCTTTTAAGACTTATAAACAATACACAGCTAGAGTGATAGTTCTAATAACCTGCTTGTTTGCACCAGGAGATATAGGATAGTTCCCCCCAAAATTTCATATAGCATAAAACATATTACTGCATTAGAATTTAGTTCAGTAGAATGCATAAATTGCTGTAATACCCACTAATCAAACATGAACGTATATGACTGGTTATTAAAAATAACAGGGTTCTAGATAGCTTGCTATTTCATTTTTCTTTTGAGGTTTCATTGTTTTCCTTTTAGAAAAAGTTTAATATATATATTCAGTAATACTGCATTCATCATTGTGACGCGATTATTTGCATATTGTATAAAAATGTGCGTTATTCTCTTTTTGTGTGTTGCATTCTAGGGCAAACAGATATATTAAGGATTTCTCTGTATAATTATAACCAACGCAAATTTAAATTGAAAATAAGATGAATTGCTAAAGTAACCCACGACTTTCCTTTTTAGTGACTCTTCTTTTTCAGTGGGAACTGAGAGTGTAGGGTAAGTATGCCGTCGCAAGGGTAGGGTTTCTGCAAATCCGCTGAAGTCGGTTTCGCGTCGCGCGCGGTACGCGGTACCTTTGTTTGTTTCGTCATTTCCTTAGAGTAGTTTCTTTCGATTTAATTTCGAGTAGCCTATTTTTCGGTACCGCGTCGGTGAATCGGTAACGCGCCTATGGGATTTTGTAGCGTTTTTGATTTGAGATCTGTGGATAGATCACATCCAGAACTAACGTAATGTAGGTTTCTCGTTCTGGATGAGTAATTGTTGACGCGTTTGAAAAACGGGCAATTTCAGGTGACTGAAATATTGTAATTGAGCGTAATCCATTCGGAGACCCGCGACCGAAATCCTCTCCGAACTAGCTGGCCGACAAGCAGTCACCGCATGAATGGGTTACGGTGCACGGATTGGTTGACCTGTTGGTACCATCCGTTGGCACTACTCAGACTTAACGTCTAGAACCGATGAGAGGTCGGTTCCGCGTTCGAGCAGAAGAGAGAAAATCATTTCAAATGGCGCCCAACGTGGGGCCAAACAACATCCTAAGGGGGAAAGAACTTCGCGTCTTCTGACGAGTTGGTCCTTTACGGAGGATGTAAGGTACTTTGGTACTCGAGTCCCACTATCAGGAGCAGTGGAATTGTGTGATACACATTAGAGGTCGCTTCACGTGAGTTGTAGCTTCCGCTCTCCTTTGTTTGATTTTGCTTTCGCGACAGAATCCTTCCGATGTGTTGTCCCAGGTTAACCCCTGTAAGGACCTTCTATTTTCTTGATGGAACTGCCAGTCTGATGGGTTTACCTATCAGCATGGACTCTCAAGAAAATAGAAGGCTACCTTGCCTTTATGTCGCGGAAGGATTCTAACTATTTCTTATGCGTGTTAGACGAGTGGTATCGGTTCAACGTTCGATGGCGTATGCTGGAGTTGCGAAGCCCGGAATGCTTCCACGCGTCGGGAATTTTGACCGCGTACAAAGTCGTTACGGTAGCTCTACCACTTGTCTCGTCGAGTCATTTAACGTAGATTAGAAACGGTTTGTAATGTATGTGGGTATGGGGATAAATTTCGTAAATCGACCGAAGCACCCTTTCTTCGGCAGAATACCACGCACTCTCTTTTCCCGTTGGAGGAGTCGACCACTGAAAAGGAAAGTGTATCAAATAATTTTTTTTTCTCCTATCATTATATTAATAGCTCGCCACTATCGGCCACTCAATTAACATTAAATTCTTTTTTTTTTTTCACTTATATAATAGGAATAAGTATATTTTATATATATTTTTTTTTTCTCTTCTTCTCTCGTTTCATACTAGCAACCACCCATAATAAACCCACACAAAATGGCAACGAAGCGGACGCCCGATAAGCGGTGGACCCGGTCCAAAACGGTCCAACCCGCGAACTGTGGAATCTGTTTCGAGGACGTAGTGGAGGGTGTACACAGCGTGCGATTGGATTGTGGACATTTATTCCATCGTGCCTGTGTACAACAGCTCCTCCTCACGTCAGAACTGTGTCCCTTATGCCGGCGACCCATAGATCGGTCTGCCCTAGACGTCCCCATCGGAACGCCCCTACCAACGCGCGGAGCAGTGGCGAAAGGAGCTCCAGAAGCCGAACCGTCACAACCACTCTTAGACCTGCAAGGAGCAGTAGGCGGTGAAGTTCCGGCTGCGAGTGTCGTGTCCGAGGTGACAACCATGCCTTCCGCCCACTCCATTGACACCCTCGTGGCGTTGATGAGGGATATGTCGGAGAGGATTGGCAACCTGGAGGGAAAGATCCAGAATCTCCCGTTGAGCCAACCACCCAGCCGCGTGAGAACTCCGCTTGGCTGGGAGCCAAATCCCAGTGTGGCGATGCCCCACTCCCGACAATCCGAGCAATGGGTCCCACCTCCAAGGAACTCGGGAATGGATCCCAGAGCTCCCGAATACAGACCGCGACACAGTACCGGACCTCCGTTGTTACCTCCAGCCCCCGAGGCAGTTCAGTACCACAGGTCAATCGAGGATGTGATTCCCCCCGGGAACGCCTTGGCACCTTTTCGAGACCCGACGCCTCGTATCATGGAGAGTTGGCGCCTGAACTTTACAGGGTTCAACGATATGATATCGGCGGACCGGTTCCTTTTCCGGATTCAGGCGTTGGTGTCCAGCACCCTGGGAGGTGATTCCTCGGCCTTCCTCCGGCATGCACATCTTTTGTTCAGCGGCGACGCTGCCGACTGGTACTGGAGCTTTAAAGAGTCAACGCCACGTCCCACTTGGCACTCTTTCAGTGCAGCCTTCCGCAATCGATTTGAGGATGGCTTCACTGAGAGAGAGCTAAGAGAGCAAATAAAGAAACGGAAACAAGGCGCTCACGAACCGTTCGACCAGTACTACACCAGTATAGTGAGATTGAGCACTCGCCTGCGAAATACCATGCCCGAGGACGAATTGGTAGAAATTATCAGAGAGAACATGCGCTGGGACCTCCAGAACAGCCTGCTACATTTTCCCATCAACACCATACAGGGATTGCGCCTCCATGCGCGTAGACAAGAACACTTGGATGAGCGACGAGGTACCTTCCGTCCACAACCTCGCATAACGGGACCAAATCCCCGAAATCATCACACCGCGGAGTTGATGGCAGCGGACCACCTGCTTGCTGATCCAGTACAAGTACCGAGGAGCGGAGCACCACCGGAGCTTGAGGACCCAGCATTGATTAATCGACCCTCCCTTGAAGCAATTACTAGCCCGACGGTCTGTTGGAACTGCCGACAACCGGGACATCGGTTCTATGCATGTCCAGCGGAGGCAACGCTTTTCTGCTACCGCTGCGGGAAGGCCGACACATACGCACCTGATTGTGCAAATTGCAAAGGGCGAAAAAACTTGTCACCGAGTGCCGCGACCACCCGTCGGCACTCCTAGACCCCGGACGAACCAATCCAGACCCCATCACCAGCTATGACCCAGCTCCCAACATGACTCCAACTCTGCTGACTCGCACCGCTAAACACAGTTCTCCCGAAGTTCCACAACCGACGCCGTCCTTCGCCGAGGCCAATGCGCAGGGAAATGACAGCGAGACGAAGGCTCCTTGGCATGTAAAACCTTTTCATGTCAGGTTGCGGAATTATTTGGCTACTCGACAGCGCATCTTCCATGAGGAATTGGCCACAACTGTCCCACCGCGAAGCAAGCGAGCCACGCGTCGGATGCGGAGCTTCTGGAGAAAAGTCAGGCAGTCGAGGAAAGTGTTGAAGGACATATACTTAGACGAATTATTGAGGGATGATGTTCGGCCATATGCGTCAGTACACCTCCTGCAAAAACGAGTATCAGGCTTAGTCGATACGGGAGCCAGTGTGAATTGCATCTCTGCCGAGTTTGCAGGGGAGGTACTGGCAAAGCACGCGGACCAAATCCGTCATTTCACCTCCTGGTTAAGCACGGCGGACGGAACTCGTCACTCTGTAGTGGGAAAAATTATGACGGATGTCACCTTTAAAGGGGTAACTAAACCTATGGAATTTTTCATCATACCTCAGTTAACCCAGAATCTTTATTTAGGAGTGGATTTCGTTCGAAAATTTAACTTGGCCCCGGCACTATTTTCCGGTTCGACCCTGGAGTCCGTCACCACCGTTCCTGACCAATCTCAACCCACTAACTTATTACGGCATACACTGGATGTAACTCAGCAACTGCGTCTCGACTCGGCTATATCGGCTTTTCCCTCGCACGAGAAGGAAGGTCTCGGGCGGACTGCCCTGGTGTTCCACACTATAGATGTGGGGGACGCTAAACCCATAAAACAGAGACATTTCGCCATATCTCCGGCGAAGGAAAAATCGTTATATGCCGAAGTGGATCGAATGCTAGCATTAGGCGTAATCGAAGAATCACAGAGCGCGTGGGCTTCCCCAGTCACCTTAGTGGTCAAGCCGAACAAGGTCCGGTTATGCTTAGATGCCAGACGCTTGAACGCCGTCACAGTCAAGGACGCATATCCTCTACCGTTGATCGAAGGCATTTTGAGTCGATTGCCTAAAGCCCATTTCATCACGAGCTTAGACCTCAAGGACGCCTTCTGGCAAATTCCTTTAGACCCCGGTTCAAAGGAGAAAACAGCCTTCACAGTCCCAGGCCGGCCCTTATATCAATTCGTGACCATGCCATTCGGATTGTGTAATGCCCCCCAAACAATGACGCGCCTTATGGACAAGGTGATACCACCTCATTTGCGGCACCAAGTTTTCGTTTACTTGGACGATCTGTTGCTTATAACCGAGACCTTTGACGAACACATCGACCTGCTTCAGGAGGTGGCTCTACACATCCGGAGGGCAAGATTAACCATCAACATAAGGAAGAGCCAGTTCGTGATGACGGAGGTGAAGTATTTAGGTCACATCATTGGGCATGGGCATATCAAGACCGATCCGGAAAAGACTCAAGCGATTGACGTTTTTCCACTACCCAAGACCACCAAACAGTTACGCCGATTCTTAGGGTTATGCGGATGGTACCAGCGTTTTGTACGTGACTATGCCACCATTACCACTCCTTTGACCGACATGCTGCGTAAGGGACGTAAATTCGTCTGGGAAGAGCCCAGCTTGCGAGCCTTTGAAGAGCTAAAGAAGAGTCTGACTACGGCCCCCGTACTGCACAGCCCGGACTTTGACAAACCGTTCTCAATCCATTGTGACGCGAGTCAACATGGGGTGGGAGCAGTCTTAGTCCAGGTTGCACAAGACGGCGAGGAGAGACCTATAGCCTTCATGTCTCACAAGCTGAACCCAGCCCAGCGAAATTACACGGTCTCCGAGCAAGAATGTTTAGCCGCGGTGTTGGCAGGGAAACGCTTCCGAGCCTATGTGGAGGGACACACCTTTGAAATCGTTACGGATCACGCTTCTCTGAAATGGCTAATGAGCCAGACTGATCTCAACGGCAGATTGGCCAGGTGGGCACTGAAACTACAGGCATTTGACTTCACAATTCGCCACCGAAAAGGAAGCCAGCATGTAGTCCCCGACACCCTATCCAGAATGTTCGCCCCTGAAGGAGCCGAGTTGGTCCAAGAGGACGACAGCCCCCAATTGATCGATTTGGACCATCCTGCCTTCAAGTCAGCCAGCTACACCCAACTGATTCACACTATCCAGAATCAACTGTCCCAGCTTCCTGAACTGCGGTTGACGGATGGATTCATTTACAAACGGATGGGACACGCATCCGGAGACCCCATACAAGAAGAAGAACAGTGGAAGTTGTGGGTGCCCGAAGAATTAACCACTGATCTTATCAGACGGGCTCATGACCACCCATCAAGTGCGCACGGCGGATACGGTCGTACACTTAGGCGGTTGAAAACCTGTTTCTTTTGGCCTAAGATGGCACAACAGATAAAAGCGTACGTAGCCTCCTGTGAGCTATGCAAATGCACTAAGGCGCCCAACACCATTCTTCGGCCACCCATGGGTAAGGTTGAGGTCCCTGAACGCGTGTTCCAGCGCTTGTACATTGATCTTATCGGTCCTTACCCTCGATCTGCTTCTGGTCACACGGGAGCTGTCGTGGTCCTGGACCAGCTCTCCAAATTCCCTATCATAGAGCCACTACGTAACATGCACACTGGACCAATAACCAGCTTTTTGGAGAACCGAGTCTTTCACATGTTTGGAGTTCCGGAGAAACTTGTCTCCGACAATGGGGTCCAGTTCACCTCCAGCAAGTTCCGAGACCTAATGTCCAAATACGGCATCATCCACCAACGAACTGCCGTCTATTCACCACAAGCCAACGCATCCGAACGACTGAATCGTACGCTCATAGCGGCCATTCGCGCCTATGTCCACCCGAATCAGAGGGACTGGGATCGCAAATTGTCCGCCATCACTAGTGCACTGCGCTCGTCGTACCACGCCACGACCGGCATTTCGCCGTATTTTGCAGTGTTCGGTCAGTATATGATCTGTCATGGGAGCGCTTACCGGCTATTGCGGCAGCTGAAATCGCTAGAGGACCCAATCGTGGTTCTAGAACCGCACGAAAAGCTCCAACTTCTGCGAGATCAACTGCGGGAGAAGATTGAAGAAAGTAGACGGATGGGAGAGGAGCGGTACAACTTGCGATCTCATCCTTCTGGCTTTAAGGCCGGCGACGAAATATATCGTCGAAACTTCCGACAGAGCGATGCCACCCGACATTACAATGCCAAACTAGACAAGAAATTCGTGAAGTGTCGAGTCATACAAGTCATAAGCCCCACCCGATACCTCATCGCGGACATGACTGGTAAGACCCTGGGAATTTACCACGCAAAAGACCTTAGACGATGAAGTGCAACTAATTCCCACGAGAAACCTTGGCTTATCCCAAATCTCTGCCTAGACGAAGGCCTCCGAATAACACCTGACTCCCTACTTTATAGTCACTGTCGAGTCCTCACGAACAGGGTTGTAGCCTATCCTTCGAAACGGATCTTCGACCCGCCACGTCCCTAACCAAGACCTGTTACCAAGGAGACGGGATCGTAATTACTTCGATTTTGGGGGGGGGAATGTGTAATGTGACGCCTGCGCCCAGGAATCGAAGTGATTCCGATCCCGAACCCTTGTAACCTGCCAGATGGATATGTCCTCGAAGTGCCAGCGGACTTCATCTGTTGTGCGGATATCGTTGTGCAGAAAATATTTTTTTTCTGTCCAAATATTTATATCCGTGGATATAAATATTCGAAATATAGAATTAATCCAACCCCGGCACATTTCGAGACATACACATCTGGAAATGCCCCTCCACCGTGGCCATCGAGAAAACTATGCCACTGGCGACATCTGAAGAAGCACATTTCCGCCATATGAAGTGCCATTCCACGCACATATGTTTTGTCCGAGGTGACAACCGAAAATTTCGACAGCACATGGAGGCGCTAAACGTCATCATAAAGTTCTTCGTGATAATATCGAAGGTATTACAAAACCAGCTATACGTCGTTTGGCGCGACGTGGTGGAGTGAAACGTATTCCCTGTTAATCTATGAAGAAACGCGTGGTGTGCTTAAAGTGTTTTTGGGAAAACGTATTCGTGAGGCAGTGACATTCACCGGAGCAGAAAAATTAGGAAAGAGCGGAAGGCAGGGCGTTTATCTCATCCAATCAATCCCATCAATCCAAGGTATCGACCGATAAATGAGGGTGTTGCTGAACTGGACGCCTCGCAACATCCCAACAGATGCCTGGTCGAGGAAGGTGACATATTTATGGATAAACATACAGACGGATCTTTGGAGGTTAGCAAGTGAGTTTTATGTTGAAATATCGGCAGTGCCCACGTCATTCATTTGACGGAATAAGTTCCGGGCAACCGGAATCGCTGCCATAGTGGAGTTTAGGCGCAGAGTTTCGGATATAACGAAACCTTGGTAATTAAGTATCTGATGCAACATTGCTCACTATGAAAATTTCTCACCTAAATGCATCTCATCAACTCTGAAGGCGAGTAAAGTAGGCAAATTAGTTAGATCGCCGAAAATATGTTTACCCGCGGTTTGTGTTGTATGCAATGCCGAGGTTGAGAGCAGGTGACAAATATTGGGGGTCATAATATGATCAACTCAATTAGTACATGATTGATTTAGAAACATCTCAATAACGAGGAATTAATTGAGTTTATATGAGAAGAGAATTATTGATTAGTGTTCCCGATGTTTTTGATATCTAAAATTATTTGCAAGAATTTAATTTCTATCGAAATATTCAATGCCTAGTTCAATTTAATAATATAGGTTAGTTTATTATATATTATTTTTAAATGTTAGGTTTTTTTTTGTGTTTTTATATTTCAATAGCAATTAATCCAAACAACATTATTTTGAAGAGCATGTGAAATTATTTGACCTGCGAGGAAATGACATTTAGAATACTTGATTATTTTGAAATATCAAATTATGTTCAGTTCCGAATTTTAAGGACTAATCAATTCACCATCATTACTTTCAAGTAGAAAAATTAAAAGGCCTTTTAAATTTTTCTAAATTAAATCGACACTATTAATTCTGTAATGCGGAAGTCTACAGAAGATTCATCCTCGCTCAATATGAAAATTGTTTTACAGATCTAGCTTCGTGAAGACATTTTGCATATGTCAAAAAAACATACATCTCAGTGAATTTTTGAAAAAAAAATTGAATTTTATATTTGAAACCATATTTTGCATGCTCAGGAGTGTTAAAAAAGAAAATGAAATAGCAACCAAATCCCCCAGAATCAATTTCGTGGTAATTTTAGAGGTGGTAATAATTGGTAATCAAATGTAATTAAAAACAAAGTGAAATTGAAACAAACGAAGGCCGAGTTTTGAAAGAACATAATTATAGAATGTTTTTTTAAATTGCATTGAAACGAGTAGAAAATTACTACCAAAAAAATGCGATATTTGTGTACAAATGAACTAGTGTGTGGATGCGAGAGTGCACGGTTGAATTTTTAGATAAATACGAGTATAAGTAATGTAAAATCTTTGGGCATAAAATTAATATTTTGTTTGTACAAAGAAAGTTATTATTGAACATAATCGAAGCTTCTATAATTGAATTCGGATGAGATCTCACGAAAAACAAAGTATAATTAACTGTGTGTTTGGTTTAGGAGTGTGAAATGATAATTGAGTTGTTTTCACTATATTCAGAAATGAAGAAAAAAAAATGTTTTTAAAAGACGTAACTATGTTCAGAAGTAATTGCTTAGTAATATGTAGTCTTTAAACTGATGCGAGTGTTGATATTGTGTGTAAATAGTATTTGAAATTTTCGTTCCTTCAATGAAGTTTAATCTAAGATTTTAATACATTCCTTCATTCTTTATTGATGAACGTTAGTGGAGAGAAAATACTTACGAGCATTGTAAAAAGTTATGAATCCTTAGGGATAAGATGTTATTTCTTCATTTATCCAAGAGCGTGAAAATCCCTCAAATGTTAGAAAGGAAATCACTTGAAACTAATATGCGAATAGTTTTATTGTATTGGAATTACATAGTAAGTCAAGTAATGCAGGGCATTTAGGGATTTTAATTTTAAAATTGACATTCATCTATAAGACTTTGAGTAATCGGAATAAAATTCATACTATTCAAGAGCAAAACCTCTTGTTCACCTTAAAGTTTAAAGTAGCTTCTAATTTCAGATCAAAAAAAAAAGCAATGTTTACAAGCAAATATCAATATTTCTCTTTTCCTTATATCGGCTCTTAAATTAAAAGTCTGTTTTTGTTTTGCTCGAACCAAAGCATTCTTCAAACTATTCGTGGTTCATCTAGGAAATCATCTTTTTCACTTGATTTTAAGGTTTAGGGTGCGTGTGAATGGATTTTATTTCCAAAATGTTCATATGAACTTGCGCTCTTTTAAGACTTATAAACAATACACAGCTAGAGTGATAGTTCTAATAACCTGCTTGTTTGCACCAGGAGATATAGGATAGTTCCCCCCAAAATTTCATATAGCATAAAACATATTACTGCATTAGAATTTAGTTCAGTAGAATGCATAAATTGCTGTAATACCCACTAATCAAACATGAACGTATATGACTGGTTATTAAAAATAACAGGGTTCTAGATAGCTTGCTATTTCATTTTTCTTTTGAGGTTTCATTGTTTTCCTTTTAGAAAAAGTTTAATATATATATTCAGTAATACTGCATTCATCATTGTGACGCGATTATTTGCATATTGTATAAAAATGTGCGTTATTCTCTTTTTGTGTGTTGCATTCTAGGGCAAACAGATATATTAAGGATTTCTCTGTATAATTATAACCAACGCAAATTTAAATTGAAAATAAGATGAATTGCTAAAGTAACCCACGACTTTCCTTTTTAGTGACTCTTCTTTTTCAGTGGGAACTGAGAGTGTAGGGTAAGTATGCCGTCGCAAGGGTAGGGTTTCTGCAAATCCGCTGAAGTCGGTTTCGCGTCGCGCGCGGTACGCGGTACCTTTGTTTGTTTCGTCATTTCCTTAGAGTAGTTTCTTTCGATTTAATTTCGAGTAGCCTATTTTTCGGTACCGCGTCGGTGAATCGGTAACGCGCCTATGGGATTTTGTAGCGTTTTTGATTTGAGATCTGTGGATAGATCACATCCAGAACTAACGTAATGTAGGTTTCTCGTTCTGGATGAGTAATTGTTGACGCGTTTGAAAAACGGGCAATTTCAGGTGACTGAAATATTGTAATTGAGCGTAATCCATTCGGAGACCCGCGACCGAAATCCTCTCCGAACTAGCTGGCCGACAAGCAGTCACCGCATGAATGGGTTACGGTGCACGGATTGGTTGACCTGTTGGTACCATCCGTTGGCACTACTCAGACTTAACGTCTAGAACCGATGAGAGGTCGGTTCCGCGTTCGAGCAGAAGAGAGAAAATCATTTCAAGTTCAACATGAAAATCATCGGATGAATTTAAAAAAAAAAACGGATTGGGGAAAGTTTCAAAAGAAGTTTTATCGGAATTACTAGAAGCAATGTCCTCCTTCTAATGTTCGCAACGCTTGCTCAATGGTTCCTTATGACAGGAATCTAACTAATGATGGAATAGATCTCTATTTCTCGAAGTTAGAGAGCCTGACATAGGAAACGATTGAGAAAGTAGTTCCCAAGATTAAACATCGAAACAATATGGAATGATATGAAACACCAACAATCGCAAGGTTTAAAAGATTGAAAAGCCTTCTTCTTACACGTGTCAACAATATTTATCGACGATTTTTGGACTACAACCATCCCTCGTTGGCTTTGTTGAAGTTACATCTGAAGAATGTCCGAAACTTAATCCGTTCATACTCCAGGAGTGAGGTCAGCAATCAATGGGCGGAAAAATTGAGGGGTATTAGCCCACAGGACCCAGATGGCGTTTTCGCGAAAGTGAATAGCATATTCCGTAAGAAGTTTCGAGTGAAGGTATCGAATCTTGAAGTCACTAGTGATGAGATAAATCTTCTCGATAGGGCTGGTATCGAAATTGATAGTACGACTCCGGATAGAAATGGAAACAGGATATGTGATGGATTGCAGAAACTTGCTCTGACTGGAACTCATTTTGAATCGGTTCATCTACCAAACCCTGAGAGAGGTAATCAAATACTTTCCAAGGTCGTTGAAGCAAAAGTTTCCGACTTCAAATCAAGCCTGAATGGCGAATCTCTTTTTCATTTCAATGAAACATTAACATCCGACCTCATACCGAGCTTGAATCTTATTGATTATTTTGTCAGCGATGAAGAATTGTGATATTTGGCAGGAAGGACAACAAGAAATCATGTGGTATTGACGGTGTTCCAAATATAGTTCTCCGACATTTGCCTGAGGTTGGTATTAGGATTTATTGCATATTGTTCAACAACATGTTGAGCAATTCATACTTGCCAAATGAGTGGAAAAAGGCTAAGGTATTTCCGATCTTGAGGAAAGGAAAAGAATCTTCGAGCCCTAAAAGCTATCACCCAATCAGCGTGCTGCCTAACATCAGTAAGGTGTTTGAAGTGATCCTAAATAAAGCATTAAACGTCCATATTGAGAAATATGAGTTGAAGCCGAATCGCCAATTTGGTTTTCGTGTCAGGCATTCGACCATACATGCGATAGCGAAAGTAACCTCAGACATCTGTTGAAATCTAAACAACAGAGAATGTGTTGGAGCGTGTCTCATTGCCATGGAGAAAGCCTTCGATACGGTGTGGTTAGATGGACTAATTTTTAAACTCCTTCAGGACAAGTTCCCCAGACACCTTGTCGTCATATGTGCAATATGTTATACAGGAAAGCATTTGTTGTTACTGATGGAAATCTGACGACAATGCGCGACTTCAAGGCCTTGACTAGTCTACAGCAGGGAACAGTAACTGCCCTCTGCTTTTCTCAATATTCATCCGCAAGCCATTAAACGGCTTTGATTTTAACATCTCACCAACGAGATCATTGGTAGCGTTTGCTGATGATCTGGTCATCTAACGGCAGACCGAAAAGCTACAATAGTTCAGAGCAATCTTCAAAAAATGTTCAATGATGTGCAGTTATACACTAACATTGGCGAATGAATATCAATGCGCAGAAGTGTGAA
Organism: Odontomyia ornata; assembly: GCA_963969285.1. NCBI lineage: Eukaryota > Metazoa > Arthropoda > Insecta > Diptera > Stratiomyidae > Odontomyia > Odontomyia ornata. The sequence goes on along the minus strand of OZ017738.1, from coordinate 277,069,522 downwards.
ACAATCTTGTTTCGGACAATGCTGCAGGGGGCCAGTCAAGACCTGAAACGTAATTGGAATGATTCCTACATTATGGCTGGTGAGGGTAGTTCAGAACGGGTTCCACATAAATCCTGTGTTCGATGCCTCGGTGTTCATCCCGATCAGTATCTGTACTATACTGAACATGTCAAAATCATGATCAGTAAAGCACAAAAAGTAGTTATGGCCCTTCGACGATTCTTTCATTCCAGATACATTGATCAAAAGGTCAAAATTATCTGTTACAAGGCCCTGGTTAGACCAGTTTTGACATATGGATGTCAGATCTGGTACAACCAGAGTGCTAGTACTATGGAAAGATTAAGAGTTTTCGAAAGGAAATGTCTTCGTGCATGTACTGGTATGTACAGAAAGCCTGAGATGGATTGGAAGCACTATATATCGAATAGAAGAATTTATCAAACTGCTAAAGTGACAAGAGTCGATATCTTCATATTGAGACTTCTTCGGAATCATATCGCAAGATCTGTAACTGTGAGTGACAAACCCTGGATTTCTCAGCCGTTCAACCCTACAGACGGGTATATTGAGCCTTGTCTCACTACTGGCTTCATTCCTCCAGAAGGATTTGTGTTTTTGGACATGAATCGATATGTTTTTGATTCTGACGGTGTCCCAATCATATATCACATATATAGACGGATCACCGATAAGAAGATAAAATATCGTCCAAATTTGAGTTCACGAGACCAACAATTCCAATGGAGAACTCATTTGCTAAATTCGTTGAGGTTGATCGAGCTGAGACGGAATAATGTAGGTATTGATGGCTGAATGACAACGTCTAAATTATTCGTGTTTATTTTGTTTTGTGTTTTCCGTTGCATAGTTTTGAGTTTCAGCTCATTATTGCTACATATAGCGTTGTTGTTTGTTTGTGTTAAAAATCAGGAATATATATCAATATTAGGGATAGGTATATGTTATGTTTATCATATTAGGTTTAGAGATAAGGTTTGAGGTTTTTTTAGTATAAGATAATGTTTTTTGATTAAATTTGATTAGAATTAGGTTATAACATATAGGTATAGGTATAGGATAAAAGTTCACTGTTGTGTTAAAATTATAAATAATTGTTAATAGTGTTGGTTGGTTTTTTCTCCTATTTTCCAATTGAATCATAAAATATGTAATAATTTTGATTAATTTGAATTTGATATCGTTTTTTTAATTTAATGTTTTTAATTGATAATGTAGAAATTTAGAGAACCATTTGGGCCATTAAGTTTTTGTATTGTTATTGTTTGGAATTTGCTTTATACTCTTTTAAAATTTGTAACGATTAGTATTGAATTAAGCACTTTTGAGTTTGACTACGTTCGGGTAGTTCTAAAAGATAAAAGGGACTCACAGCAGCCGGGGGCGTTCGGGCTGGGGGATTGCTTGTCTGGCACTTCCTCTTCTCCTCGCCCCTCCCGCTAGAAGAGGGATCCCCAAGCTTAAAGGCACCTCAAGACGTAACAAAACAAGACCTGGCCCGAAGTAATGTGTCAAACGGTCCCAGGCTAGGTTCTCGGGTTGACAGAGGAGGTGTTTAGTGGGTAGTCCAATCGCTTTCTTGTGAGCATGGGAATCCCACACTCTGTGCATGAATGGCATTCACCTCCCAACCACAAAAAAAACCCCTAAATTCTATTTCCCGCACGGTGTTATTGCACCGATGGCCACTGAAGTCCGTGACTAAATTGGCGGAAGGCGCACGAAAAATTCATAAACAACTGCATGCACTGCGTGCGGACTACCAACCAGGACACGTGGGAACGGGAAACTCACCAATTTCCCGATATTTCACTCGCTGGATGAGTGGCAGTTCTGTGACAGAGATCGGTCATCTAACTTTGTCAACTGGTTGGGAAATTGTGTAGAGACCACAGATCTCTGTCAGGTATCGCTCCGATATATTGAAAGTTATTACACCTTATCATCCACAAACTAATGGTTTACTAAGGCGGTGGCATCGTTTTTGAAACAAGCACTCCTTTGTAATGAACAGCAATCATGGTTCGAAGCACTACTTATGGTTCTGCTTTGACTTTGTACTTCGCTTTACGAATCATCGGATTTCACACCTGTCATGATGGTTTACGGGGAGAACATTCGTATCTCTGGTGATTTCCTTATCGATTCTTCTCAACCAAAAATTTTTAATGAAGTTCTAGGGAGTCGATTACAGAATTTTATGCATAATATAAAACCTGTTCGGGTCAATTCACACAATCAACACAGAACGTTCATCTATAAATACCTGGACACTATTTCTAATGTTTTTGTACGAAAGCCTCCTATGCATAGTTCTCTAACGCTACGCAAAATTCTAAAATCTTCACTATTAAAGTGAAAAATAAAGACTGAGCCATTTTGGTAGATTGATTGAAACCGACGTATTTCCTCAACAATCAAATAACAACATTTCGATCATTTCATACGAACACAACACAAATCATCATACAAACAACTTAATTAAAAGCACAAACAACACAGTACATCTATTATACAAAACTCAAAACGTCGAGTAACATTTAACACTACATATTTTCTACGCCAGCCTAACAGCTTATGTGACGATTGTCATCTGCAGACACTGAAGATGACTCGAAGTAGTCGAAACGCGTCTGCTCACACAACAAAGCAAAGCCCGATGGCTTTTAAAGAAAAAAGAGAATTGGCCTGCGGATACCAAATAAACAAAATTATTGACTATATATAACTGTGTTGTAGATTTTGAGACGAAAACTCGTATAAATGTTTTAATGCAAATTAAAAAAAATAGTTAAAAAAACCATTCTCTCGAAATGATATCAACATTTTATTCTAGAGGCTTTACTCCTTTTGTAAATAGTTCAGAAGCCAATTCACTGTTCCGCACGATTAAATTATGCAGAACATTATAAACACAAAAATGTTAACTAAAAATTGCCATGTGTCTTAATTTTAGTTCGTGATATAGTAATTATGAGGAAGTGAAAACTTATATTTAGGTTATTACAATGACTGCATTATCTTAATTCTCTACTGCAAATAGGGAAAAAAATTACAAAAGATATGCTTCGATTTCCATGCAAACATTGTATTATCTGTGTTTTTAAAACGCACGTAAACGTCATACGTAAACTTTCAGGTAGTAAAATCCATGCACGGAGTTCTAAGTGGTGATGTGTCATAAGAATACACTTCATCTCATATAAATTTCGTAATGTCCTTCGAGCATTCATATGTTAGAGACTAAGTTATTTAGAAGACTCGAACTACCCGCTAAAGTGATTGCTGGCGAAAGTGTATTATTTTAGGCATAAATTTATATAATGGTAGTGACAAATTTTATGAAGGCGTTTTTATGCCCAACGTTCTGAGGCTGCCCGCTGAAACTGCTATGAACTAGCAATACTCTTCTGTAAATACAATGTAGAACGTAAAATAGGTTCCCCTAATTATTCGCTTAGTACATTATAATAAATGCTCTAAGGGGATATAACCGAGAAAATAATAAAGTGAGAAGTGTATACGTTTATCGAAAAAAAAATATTTTGCCAATACTTACTTACTTACCATTAAAATTTAAGATAATCTCAAATATGAAAATTATCAAGTTGAGCCATTTTAAATAGAAATTCTTTTAATTCGCGAATTGCCAAGCTTAAATAATTAAATATTTTTTATTGAAGTTTTCTTATTAGAACCTTTGCTTAATGATATTGGAAAAAGAATTGTCAATCGTAATCATTCGCATTTTAATAAGGAAAACTATTTGGGTAAATAATAAACACAACTCCGCCGTATACGGTCCCAAGCCCGTTAAAGTGAAACCCCTTGTTTCCCCAACCCATAGCTTCGATGATTTGCTCTCGGGGTCGCACATTGGGTTTACTGGTTCCCCAATAATGGGACATTAAATGCCGAGAAATACTAATAACTGTGAATATATCAACAGCTCTGAGACTAAATCCTAGTTACACCTCCTTTGTGGGGACGTAAGAAGGTGAAGGCGAATTTCCGCACCTGATAACGGAATCGGCGTAATAACCATGCTGCCGGAATGGAGGTTGGGCGACGGGCTAACTCTCCGTCCCTGGAAAACCCTAAAATGTTTCGAAACCAACAGATGGGCATCGGAGTGGATTGGGCTCACGGCAACGACCTCGCAAACGAAAAAACGACTATGGCATTGGATCCTGGAATGTCAGAACACTCAATTACCCTGGCGCTGTTAAAGACCTTTTACAACCGGCCAGTCAATATCAATTTGAAATACTGGCAATCTAGGAAACGAACTGTGGACTGAAAATAATATTCACGGCATGAGATCGCACACAATATCCAAAAGTGGGAAGCCTACTGGAAAACGAGAATTCGGAGTGGCCTTCATTGTGGATAGGGAGTTCAAATCGCACGTTATTGATTTTAAGGCAGTCAATGAACGGTTGTGTGCAATCCGTATAAATCCGCATAATTCTTCAAAATCTGGCTGATAAATGTTCACGCGCCGACCGAAGAAAAGGGCGAAGAAACGAAGGAAACGTTCTACAATCACCTGGGAAGACTAGACGACTCATTGCCTACAAACGACACAAAAATAATTCTGGGTGATTTCAACGCTAAGGTTGGCAATGAGCTATCTCACCGGGGAATGACTGGAGAATATAGCCTCCACGATGAAACAAATGACAACGACCAGCGCCTAATTGACTTTGCATGAAGCAGAAATCTAGTCATACGTTCGACTTCCTTCCCACACCGACGCATTCATAAAATGACCTGGGTATCACCGGATGGCAACACACAAGACCGGATCGACCATATTCTGATCCAACAACGATGGGCCTCGAGCATACTTGACGTCCGTATATACCGAGGAGTCAATTGTAAATTAGATCATTACTTGATCAAATAAACCTATCGATGTCATATGTCAAAGGCATATTCGGCGGAGACCAGCCCGCTACAAAAATTTGACATCGAAATGGCGTCTGTGGCCAAAAATTTCACGGAGGCCCTCGACAACCAGCTGGCTCTCATCTAATCAGACGCATCGTTAAAGACAAGCAACGAGCTCTGGAGTGAAGTGAAAGCGGCTATTAAGACCGTGGCAGAACATACAATCGGACATCAAGCCCGGCGCAACAGACATGATTGGATCGATGATGAGTGCCAGAATGCGTTAGATAAGAAGAATCAGGCGTACAAGCAATCTATAGGTAGGAAAACCAGGACGAAGAGAACTATGAATATCTCAGAAGAGTTGCGAATACGATAATTAGAATTAAGAAAAGAAAATACTATGACGACCAATTGAGAAGTATAAACGTAAGTTTAGCGAAACGTGGTTATCAGCCCAAAACCACGCTCTGTCGTGATGACGTCGGCAATATCATCGCTGATGAAACCAAGATTAAGGAAAGATGGGCATCATACAGGGTTATCGATTTTGTGGTAGGAAAGTATGACCCTGCCATTTTACAACTGTAAGAATTAAATGTCATCCAAAGCGTGTTTTTTTTAGTTGAAGGTTTGCCATTTAGAAATATGGATCGTTTAACAGTCGAAGAACGCGTTAAAATTATTAAATTTTATTATAAAAATGGTGATTCTGCTGTAGCAACATTTAGGGTTTTACGAGCCGATTACGGTCGACATAATCGACCTACACAGCAAACAATTTCGAACACAGTAAGAAACTTTGAAGAGACTGGATCGGTTATTGATATTGCAAGGCCTGTGCATCATCGCAACAGTCTTGCTGCTGAAAATATCGCTGTCGTTGCTCAAAGTGTGGAGGAAGACCCGAATTTGTCGATTCCTCGACGTGCTCAACATTTGGGCTTGTCTTACGGCTCATTGTGGCGAATTTTGCATTTGGATTTGCATCTCCATCCATACAAAATCCAACTCACTCAAGAACTAAGCCTCAAGACCATACACAACGCAGAATGTATGCGAATTGGGTGATTCAACAACAAGCCATTGATAACGATTTTTCGAACAAAATTTTCTTTAGTGATGAGGCTCATTTTTCGCTCATTGGTTACGTAAATAAACAGAATTGCCACATATGGGGCTCTCAAAATCCTCAGGTGATCGCAGAAAGGGCTTTGCATCCGGAAAAGTGACCGTTTGGTGTGCATTATGGTCTGGTGGTGTTATTGGTCCGTATTTTTTTTAAAACGTTCAAGGAAGAGCCATTAAAGTCAATTCTGATCGCTATGCACGGATGTTAACCGATTATTTTTGGAGAGAAATTGAAGATTATGATTTGGAGAACATGTGGTTCCAACAGGACGGAGCCACAAGCCACACAACACAGGCTAATCGAGCACTTTTGCAAGAGAAATTTCCAGGACGCGTATTTTCGAGATTGAGTGATGTCAATTGGCCCGCAAGATCCTGCGTCCTAACACCTTTGGATTTCTTTTTATGGGGTTATGCGAAAGATCGTGTTTACGCGAACAATCCTCAAAATCTTGAGCAATTGAAAACCAATATTCGTGAAGTTATGGCCGAGATATTGCCGGAAATGTGCCGAAAAGTCATTGAAAATTACCTCAAAAGGATGGAGGCCTGTAAGAGGTCCCGTGGAGGACATTTGAATGATGTTGTGTTTCACGTATAATGACAAGGTTCAATCTTTAAATTGAATAAAAAATTTCGTTTCCATCTGAATATTTTATGTGTTTTCTTCAGCCTTACTTCCCCAAGCGTAAAATGGATAACCCTATTTTTTAAGATCCTCCTTAATCCTCCGCACATCTCCAGAAAATCGAAGCCAATAGGTGTCTGCCGAGAGCTTCCATTAGCCCCACGCACACTGGATGAAGTTTTTTCCATCATCAAAGCCCAAAAGAATAATAAAGCGCCGGGCATTGATGAGGTTCCAGTGGACCTCAACAAATATGTTGGCAGCAGTGTTCATAAAGCTATTCACCAAGTCATCCAGCACATTTGGCAACAAGAACATATGCCGAAAGAGTAGAGCCAATCAATTATATTCCCTATCCACAAGAAAGGTGACAAGTTACAGTGCGAAAATTATAGAGGCATATAACTACTTTGTTTGTGTATATTTTCAAAGATCGTAGAAAATAAAATCGGATCATACGCCAACAGTATTATTGGGGAGTATCAAAGTGGTTTTAGAGTAGGTAGATCGAACAATAGACCAATTGTTCACAGTGAAGTAGGTACCTGAAAAATGGTGGGAGTTCAACATAGACGTACACCAAATTTTCGTTGACTTTAAGCAAGCATACGACAGTATTGACCGTAACGTACTGTACCAAATAATGCTTTCCTTTGGCATCCCAGCCAAATTAACACAAATATCGGACTAAAGCTAGGAGATGAGCTGGCCCCATTGCTATTCAATTTGGCCCTGGAGTACGTCATAAGAAAGCTACCTGTCGATACACGAGGTAAATTACTATAAAAGTCGAGCCAAGTAGTAGCCTATGCGGACGAAATCAACATTTTGTCACGGTCATTAACAACTGCCAAAGAACTTTTCCTGAAACTCGACAGCGAAGCAAAACTAGTAGGGCTACAAATCAATGAAAATAAAACAAAGCTCATGACGCAATCGAGGAAAAATACCTCAAATAGGCGCCAAAATAACGAGAACCAGTAATGAAAGAGACGAAATACGCCGAAGAATACAGCTCGCAAACAAAATATTTTATTCAGTTTTTACGATCTTGAAAACCAGCTGCATACACAGGAAAACAAAGCTCAAGTATACAAATCTGTGATAAGACCTGTGTTATGCTATGGGTAACAAACATGGACCCTAACCCAAGCATCCGCAAATATATTGAACGCTTTTGATCGACGGGTACTGAGGCGAATAATCGGAGCGAAGCTACATAGGGACCAATGGCGAATTCGATACAATTTTGAACTGTATGAAATTTTTGACGAGCCGGAGATCTCAACGATTGTAAGACTGCGAATGGGCTGGCCACATGAATCGTATGGACCAACAACGGACACCCCAAAAAGGTTTTCGTTGGAAGAACTGAAGGCCGGAGACCAGTAGGGAAACCAAGGAAACGATGGTCTGACTCGGTCGACGAAGACAGTTCATCGCGGTCAATGGACCGAGACAGTTGGAGGCGCTATTTGCAGTAAGCGAAGGCCCGAGACGGGCTGTAGTGCTATGAAGAAGAAATAATAAACACAATGAATTGCTAATTTAGCACAGTCTTTTCTTTTCAGTAAACCTGTTCTTTTTCATAGGGAAACGACGGCGAAAGTGAGTAGGCCGCCGATGGGGTAGGGTTAAGATAATCCGCGAATGGTCGGTTTCGTATTGCGGTCTGTACTCGGTGCCGTAGATTGGTTTTTCTCGTTTTTAGTAAGAGTATATTGATTCAGTTTTGGATTCGAGAAGTTTATTTCGGACACCGCGTCGGTGAATATTCGGGAACGCGTGGTTTTTGGTTGTGGATGTTTCGTGTTGTTTTTTTCTCGGACCAAAATAAGAAAGAATTTGAAATGAAGTAAAATAAGGCAAAGTCGAATTGTTGGAAGCTGATAGACGCAATTTAAATCGCGCATTTGAATTGGTGGCTGATTCTTGTATTTTGGAGTTAGTCTGCTCGCGGAAGCCCTGCAACCACCTCGGAGTAAACTAAGGATGTCGGGACTTGTTGACCTGATGGGTACAGTCCGTTGACACGTTCCCAGATTTCACGACTATGACCGATGAGAGGTCGATTTAGATTTCCCTCAGGAAATCTCGGACGAACGAGAACTTACGCTTACGCTTGAATACTTAGCTCCTTCAACAAATTGCATTTAAATTGAGAACCCTGATCAGTAATACTATATTTGGGAATGGCTTCCGTCCATTTAGTCATACTATCGATAATTGTTAAACAATATTTACATTAATTGACCATAGGAAAAGGCCCGATTATATAAATGTGAATAATTTCCAGTCTTTTCGTTGGCGTATCGAACCGAAATAAAGATGAAGAAACGTGTCTTATGATTTTTGTTGACTTTATCTTTAATATCAGCCTTGATTTTATTCCATAAAAATCTAGACGTGATTAATTTGAATGTGGTTTTGATTCCTGGATGATGTAAATTATGAAATTGATGGAAAACCTGTTGCCTGCATAGTTGAGGAATAAATTTTGGCTGTGGTCACAAAAAACTTTTAAGGAAGAATTTGGAATAGCAACTTCTTTAAAGCAAAACGAAGAGTTTTGAAGGAAAGAATTTAGCTCCGTATCGTTTTGTTGCGCTCTGGCAATTTCGTCAAAGACAAAAAATGGTTGCCACCCATTCGCTTCTATTCTCGATAGAAAATCAGCGACGAAGTTGCTTTTACTATTGAATATCGGTAGAAAATTGTGAAATATAGTTCAATTGCCGTATTTTGTCGAAAAGCATACACTAGAAGTCAGTGAATATAGTGAAGTTCCGAACTTTTAAGATACAGGGTCTGTACAATAAGTAAGCTTGCCCCGCGCCGTCAAAGCGTCTGCTAACCGGTATCTGGTGCTTTAGTGGTGGTGGGGGTCTAGGTAAAGGGAACCGGGCTGCAGCAGTTGCCTCCAAGCGCTTGGAAAGATAGCATCGAGCGAGAGCGGAGTGCGTGTTCAGTTACGTCGTCGGAGTGAAAATGGAGCGTACGATCGAGCAACCGAACCAGAGTTTTTTAACCACGTTATTACAGGAGACGAGACGTAGGTTTTCGAAAACGATCCTGAGACGAAGCGGCAGAGTTCGGAGTGGCGAGACGTAGGTTTTCAAAAACGATCCTGAGACGAAGCGGCAGAGTTCGGAGTGTCACCACGACCGAAAAAAGCGCGCATGAGCAAATCGAAGGTGAAGTCGATGCCCATTGCTTTCTTTGACGTGAAAGGCATTGTTCACAAAGAGTTTGTGCCACCCGGCAAAACTGTAAACGGCCAGTACTACAGAGAGGTGCTCCGTCGACTAACCGCCCGGGTTCGCCGAGTCCGTCCGGAGATTGCCGATTCGTGGATCCTTCATCACGACAATGCTCCATCGCACACCTGCCTGCTCGTCACCGAGCAGTTGACCAAACAGTCGAGGGCAACGTTGCCACAGCCTCCTTAGAGCCCGGATATGGCACCAGCGGACTTCTTTCTGTTCCCCAAGATCAACAGACACCTTAAGGGGACGCGGTTCGGGACTCCGGAAAACGTTCAACGTGCTACGACGAGGGCTCTAGACAGCATCGAGGTTGCCGACTTCCAGGGAGCGTTTGGGGATTGGAAAATCCGGTATCAGCGTGTTATCGACTCCAATGGGGACTAATTTGAAGATTTCTAAAGAAAAATTGTACATATTTTGCCAATAAAAAATTTCCTGAGGTCAGTCCGGTTACTTATTATTCAGATGTATGTTAAAAGTGCTTAATGATATTGTAAATAGCTAAAAGCTCTCTATCGTAAGCACTGTATCGAATTTGTGATGCTAATAATTTAACGGAGTAGAATCCGAGAGGATGCCAAATATTGTCAATTTTCTGTTAGACGACTCCACCTATAACGAAATTTGGAGCGCCTACTACTAAAGAGAGTTGAGCAGCTGAAGAAGGGAACTGTAGTAATGTGGCTTGGGATAGTTAACAAGAGAATCCCATTTGATTTTTCTATTACCATCCATCTTGTTACTGTTAAGGAATTTATTCAAATGTCTGTGGATATCTGCGGCGTTTTGAATAAACCGACGATAAAAATTAATCATTCCAAGATATCGTCTTAACTGCTCAACCGTTTCAGTTTTCCAGAAATTTTGAATAACTGAGACATGTGCTGGACAAGGTTTTATACCTCGCGAGCTAATATAATGGCCAAAAAATGTAAGTTCAGGTTTCATGAAGTTACATTTTTCCAAATTGGTTGTGAAACCAAATTCCTGTAGTCTTCTAAAGACCGCATGCAAATGAGTAAGATGCTCATTTTTGTCTTTAGATGCAACTAAAATGTCGTCAATATATACAAAACAGGATGGCAAATCTCTAAGGACATTGTTGATAAACTGCGGTTTCGTTGTGGATGACGGACACTCTCCAGGAGCTGCCACACGCAATCATCCACAGGGCAGCTCGACCGCGTGGTCCCAAGGTGGGTATTGGACCCTTTATATGCATGTGGGGGCACGCCCAACATGCAACTTATATAGAGCTGTAAGCTTCCACGTCAGACTGTGGTTATCAACTCAAATGTGTTTAAGTATAATGGTGCCAGCCTCCTAAGTGAAAGAACCACTTATTCTTCACCCGGGCCATCATTGGCTATCAACATGATAGCACATTTTCTTGGCCCGATGGAGACCAGCGTTTCCAGTATAGGGCTGGTGCCAGCAAACGCTGGTCTCCATCGGGCCAAGAAAATGTGCTATCATGTTGATAGCCGATGATTGCCCGGGTGAAGAATAAGTGGTTCTTTCGCTTAGGAGACTGCACCATTATACTTAAACACGATTGTTGATAAACCTTTGGAATGTGTGACAATCCAAAGGTCATTCTCGTGAATTCGAACAATTTAAAAGGTGTGCAGATTTCCGTCTTTTCTATGTCGAATGCCATGACCAAATCTAGTGTGGCAAATATTTTGGTTCCATACAGGTAATTTGAATATTTGAATGTGTGGTAGTGGATAATTGTCAGGGACAGTGATGCAACATATATTTGAGGCTATCATCTTATCAAAATCCCTCTTAAAATCCGACAATCGTTCTCCGCTTAACCTTCTGACCTTAGAAGAAATAACATGCCTAGATTTGATAATTTGGTGAGTAACAGAATATTTAATTGGCTTAAATGTACCATCGTCCACAATAATATTGTTGAATTGCTTTAACAATTCCTCCAATTTAGTATTGTGGTTGGGAAATCTTAGATTTAGTAGATAATTTATTTAACGGATTAGTGATCTTTGTTTAATGACCATAATAAAGCCAAAATTTTCTCAAAAAGTCTGCACCAATGTTAGGTTTGATTACCTCAGCAATAATAAAATTCCATGTAAAATTCCTTTTAGGGCCAAAATTGACTGCAATGGACTTATTACCGTACTTTTTAATTCTAGTGGCATTAGCAACTGTTAAGTAAAAATTACAATTTGGAGAACAAGATTCACGACTCTTGAAAAGAAGCACAGAGACTTCTGATCCTGTATCAATGTGATACATATGTAAATCTCGATAAGTGGTCAACAATTTCTAAGCGGCTATTATGGCAGTTGGTATCAACGACAGCTTGCGAGAATGCAGCCATTAGTTTAAAGATTGGTCTTAATTTAATCGGACCTTGGCATACTAGCAGGGTTGTTTACCTTTACGTGCTTTTCTGTCAACATTTCGGTGGTAAAAGCAAATGTTATAATTATTACTTCGAGGAGGAGTTCTAGATCTAGAACCTCTTTGAAAACGATTGTTTCGAATGAATGCGCTTCCATTGAAAGATTTGCTACTAATTGAGTAAGTTCCTTATGCAAATCATTATTTGTGTGACTAATAGCACAAGAACTTACATTACTAACTCCTGAAGTTCAAGAGCTAGATTTGGCTAATGAATAAACCGAATTTGCGCTGGAAATTACGTGTATCTTGTCTGCGTAGGCTACCATAACATCTAATGAATCTGTATAACTAGCTAAAACCGCCAGCATTTGAGGGGGTAAGCGTTGGAGCTATTGTGGTGAACCGAACCAACCTCGAGACATTAGGCTCGGCCAATGTCTAGAGCATTACTAACGCTTCACACATTGGTTCTCGTAGGTACATTGCATCATGCGCAAAAGCTTGAGACGTAAGTGTATGCGTGAGTATGCCATATACTTCGCGCTCGTCCACTTAGCTTTGCATTGACCAACCCACAAATCTGGGGTAAATGGAAATAATACACATATAAAATCACTTCTCGAAAAGCTTAAGCATTGTTGCTAATCACCGACAGATGGCCACGTGAAAATTGCCCAAAACAATCCACTGGCCTAATTTACTATTAATTTTAATCGTTATTTTAGTTGACTAAGCAAAGAGGTAAATGCACCCAATATGAAATGCAAATGAATGAGAACAAAGGTAATCTTGAGGTAAGCATTATTTTGTATAAATATTCATGGCCATCAACAAACCAAACACTCTTGATACTACGCTTGTCCTACTCACGGCCTTTGCTCGAGTAGAATCGTCTTAAGGCATTTAGCCCGAGACTGACAATTTTCAAGAGAGTTTCCAGCCAGGATCCAGGTAGCCGAACGGAAACCAGCCCTATGCGCATCAGCCAGCTATTTTGCCAGCCCGTACGTTCATCAGCCAAACAGCGTTACTTGCCCTGCTCAAGGCTCTTGCCCGAGCAGTAGTTTCCCTAAGGCATTTCGCCCAGGGACGAGCAAGTTAACGTGATTTCGATCCAGCGATCGTGCGGATAACACAATTCGCGCCAAATCGCCATCGGCAACCAATTGACCAGCTCGCACCGCCAGCAGCCACCACGACCAACACGCATCGCCAGCAAGTTCACCGGTACCACGCATTCAGCATCGAGCGGACATAACAATTTGGGCCAAATCGCCATCGGCAACCAATTGACCAGCTCGCACCGCCAGCAGCCACCATGGCCACCACGCATCGCTAGCAAACTCAGCTGCACCACGCATTCAGCATCGTGCGGACATAACAATTTGGACCCAATCGCCATCGGCAACCAATTGACCAGCTCGCACTGCCAGCAGCCACCACCACGCAACATCAGTATCGTGTGGACATAACAATTTGGGCCAAATCACCATCGGCAACCAATTGACCAGCTCGCACCGCCAGCAACCACCACATACGACATACGTGGGTGGCGACTGGACAACCACCACCAGCAGCCTGTGATGACAACGCAACCCCATCCGTCGCTCGAGGAAGCAATTGCTGCGTCGCCCGGAGCGGGTCTGAGGCCAATCACGATCGAGGATTACCGGACACGCTTGATCAAGCCGCTCGATACGTCGGTGGTCGCGCCGGAAGAGAAGCGGCGAAGAGGTGGGCGCATTGTCGAGTTCCGGCGCAAGAGCAGTGACCTGCGCCGATTGGCACGTCTTGCGGTTACCAAAGCGGAGCGGAAAGCATTCAGAAAAAAATCAAAGCGTTGGAGTTGGAATTCAAGGCAGAGCAGCGCCGTAAACGGGAGGCACCCGCAACAGTCGATCGGAGTAGAAATTGTTATTTAAAGATAAAATAAATGTATTTGATGGAGGAAACGTATGTTTCATTGGGGAAGCTATGAAGTGAAGTTGAGTGGAGTTTATAGGTATTCCAGAGCAAGCGAGTGGATACGCGTACGCACCGAATAAATACAAGTGGGTATATTGGTGCTACGTCCAGCGGCACTCACCCCAGGTTGGTTAGGCCTTCGAAATAGTCCTAGCAAAATTGGCGCAGCCGGTAGGATATCGGTTCTGCTGAGACTATGGTCAGAGACTGTATAGCATACTAACCGATGGGAATATCAGCCGATATCTGAACCAAATGTTTGGTACCTGGGAACGATGTTGGAAACATCCATTGCCTGGAATACCTATTTTTTTTTTTTGTTTTGCCAAATACACTTCACTCCTCAGTTGACCCACGCTATCTCCAATTCACGTACTAATAAACATTTAATTTACAGTGGCACGCAGATATAAACCTCAAACTAAGGGAGACAAGTAAAGAAGCAGAAAGTGAACTTTACAATTTAGTGTGAAATTTCGAGTGGAAAGTGAACATTTTGAACACACAAACAAAAAAAAATTCAGTGAAAACAACAAAGACCCGTGGGTCGAATAATAAGAAAGTGTTAACAAGAAGTAAGTCTGAATCGTCAGAGGCTACTAACCAAGTAACCACAGCCCAGGTTCTGCGAGAACTGACGTCATATCAATACCGTAGAGGAAATCCACACTCGACGATTGGAGTTCATCAGTAAATTCCGACAGCACACAGAAGACTTTAAGAGAGAAATCGAACAGTTCAGAGGAACCTCGCATAGCCAGGCACCAAGCTCAGACAGCCTATCGCAATCAGTTGACCAATTAATAACTCCAGAGACTGGAAAATCTTTCTTGAACTAGGTGATACATCATTTGTCACTAACGACTCCATGGTAGGAGGGACATCCGGCGAAATGGCAGACTACATGAAAGTAGCCAAACTAATGGGGCAAATGGTTCCCTTGTTCTGAGGAGCCCCAAGATCTACCATAGTTTACGAGCTATAAACTTTTTAGGATGCAGCAAACAAGTCTAGCAATGTTTGAACAAATTGGAGCAATCAGTGTTTATGCAAATCTTCCCAACTAGGTTGCGTGGTGAAGCCTACCAGTTGATTTTCTCTAGCTGCTCCACAACACTTGACGCTGCTGAAGCTCCTAAACCGATTGTATCTACCTCAGGAAACTTATCAGGAGTTAGTTATCGGACTAGCCACAGCCAAGGAGTTCCCTACTGAAACGCTTACTGTCTATACCTCACAAATGCGACAACTGTTGAAGCGTAGCCAGGAAGCGGCCAATATCAAGTATGGAAAGGAGGCAGTAAAGGTTTTAAGTCAGTAATTGGAGGATTTCGCTGTGACATCCCTAAAAGGTGGAGTCACGAATCCTCACCTACGCCAGTATTTACTGCCATTGGAGAAGCTCACCTTTGAGGAACTCATACTTAAGGCTTTGGACATGGAGAAAATGCAGCAAGGGCTGCCCATGTTCAGTGGACTCCCCAGGACCTCGCACCATCGTTCTAGCCTCGGAATAAGAACGAAGAAAGCATCCCAGCGCACGTGCAAGAGCGCAAGAAGCAACACAAGATAACTTGCAACTTCTGTCGCAACCTTGGGCATACTTACTCCGAGTGTTTAAAGCGCAAAAACACCCCTTTCTGTCCTACTTGCAAGCAGTACGGTCATGATCTCAGAGACTGCAGGGCCCAGCAAGCCACAATTAAACAAGAGGGTAATCTCCAGGGGTATCGCACTTCAGTAATTTGGGATTTCTGTGGTCGCTAAGGTCATCAAGTGAAGGACTGCCGTCAAAAAACGAAATGGGAAAGTACTAACTCGGGAAACGCCAAAAAGTCGAGTCAAAAATCCCCGACTCGACTCTAATTAGAATTAAATTGGGCACTAATCTCGGCGCTACTAAACTGTTTTCTGCCACTCTACTCCTAGATATAGGAATGCAACCTACAACTACATTGACCATAGACACTGGCGCAGAAGTAAGTCTGATCAAAAAGTCAGCTATCAATACAAGTAACATAGATCCACGTGTCAGTGCCCGTTTGGACGGGGGAGAACTCTAGGACTTATAGTAGGAAAATTTAGCCTCCCCACTCCTTTTTTCTGTAACTTTCAAGTGGTAGATGAAATACCCGGAGTCACTGATGATGGATTGTTAGGCAATGATTTTCTAGCTAAGAACTGCAACGTGGAGGATCCCACTCAAACTCTCAGATTTCCTCGCACAGAAATCAACCTCAGAGAGTTTTCCCTCCCTTTGAATGGGAACCATCTAGAGCAGAGTTACAAGGGAGCGTCGAATAACGCAGACTTAGACCTTAGTAAGGAGCAAACAGGCGTGACTCTCGAGCCACCCATTCACGGTCAACAAAGCCAAAAGTTAGGCTCGACCAGTAAAGATAAGGAAGGTGGGAGGTACATGGTTACTTTGGAAAAGGCTGTCACCTTGTGCCCCCGTACTCAGCAGATAGTGGAAGTGCCCCTAAAGTTACCGCAGGAAATGATCTGTCATTCGCAACAAATTCGTGGAGTTTTCATAGCTAATTCTCTACTAAACCCATCCCGAATATTAATCGGAGTACTTAACACTACTAGTATACCTATTATCTTGACACATGTGGATCTTACCCTGGAAGCGGCCACCCAATACACTATCAAAGAGCTAAAAGCTGAAGAGGAAAAGTTAGCAGGCTACCCTACAGCCAACAATAGTAATTCACAGGTTTGAACGGAACAACTAGGAATAATTTATAATCCAACTGAACTCGGTTACAGCGGCCTTGAGCAACTCCTGGCAAATAAAACAGAATATACCAGTACACAAAGAAATGCTAGACTGGAGAATGAATTAATGTTCTACGAGCATCTGAATCCTGAAGAAAAAATGGCTATTACGCAACTGTGTCAAGAATTTAACGATGTATTCTTCTTATCAGGAGATAAACTCACCCACACGAACGCTATCCAGCATGAAATACCATTGATCGCCGATCAAGCCTCCATAAATCAAAAAATGTACAGGCTAGCTCCACCACAAAAAGGAGTCATTAACGAACAGGTGAAAGAAATGCTGGACAATGATATCGTGCAGCCTAGCAAAAACCCTTGGAACTCCCCTCTGTTGGTGGTACCAAAAAAGGCAGGGGCCGACGGGAAAAAAATGGCGTGTAGTCGTTGACTTTAGGAAACTAAACGACAAGACTATTGGAGACGCGTTCCCCTTGCCCCGCATCGAGGATATTTTGGATCAACTGGGACATTCACGCTATTTTAGCACATTAGATTTTACCAGTGGCTACTACCACCTGGTTCTCGTACAACCCGAAGATCGATCTAAGACAGCTTTCAGCACAAGCTATGGTCATTATGAGTTTAAACGCATGCCTTTTGGATTAAAGGGGGCCCCTGCTACTTTCCAGCGATTAATGAATTACATTCTGACAGGCCTTCAGGGTTTTGATTGTTTTGTATATCTAGACGATATAGTCGTCTATGGGAAAAACTTACGAGAGCACATTGACAAACTTAGGAGAATATTCTACCGACTAAGGGAGAATAGTTTAAAGCTACAATCGGAAAAGTGCCAATTCCTGCGTCCTGAGGTAGTTTATCTGGGACATATCTGCTCCCAGGCTGGCAACCGTCCGGAACCCAGCAATACCAGCTGTGTCCAAGAATTTGCCCAGCCAAACACGGTAAGGAGGTTGCAGTCTTTTCTAGGCCTGGTAAACTACTATCGCAAATTCATACCCAACTTTTCAAAAGTGGCCAAACCACTAACAAACCTGCTCAGGAAGGGTGTTAAATATAATTGGACAAACAAATGCCAAGAAGCATTTCAACTTCTTAAGACTGCGTTGGTTGAACCACCTCTACTAGCCTACCTCAATTTTGATGAACCTTGCAACCTTACCACTGACGCCAGCAATAAAGCTCTGGGTGCAGTTTTATCTCAAGGGGACATAGGAAAAGACAAGCCAATAGCTTATGCCAGTCGGACATTAAACAAAGCAGAGCAAAATTACTCCACTACCGAAAAGGAGCTATTAGCAAAAGTCTGGGCAGCCAAAAATTTCCGCTGTTACCTGCTAGGCCGGAAGTTTACAGTATACACTGATCACAAACCTTTTAAAGGAATCTTCAGCGTTAAGGACCCTACCACACGCCTGATCAGGTTTCACCACAAACTGTCAGAGTACGACTACAGTATAGAATATAAGCCAGGCAAATATAACACAAACGCCGACGCTCTCAGCAGAATCCCTGTTGAGGAGCCTGTAGTTGAAGATATGGCAAATCAGTGTAATATTACTACACGATCTCAGCAGAAACAGACAAGAGTGCAACAGGACATACCTAATCCACCTTTCGAGGTACCTCCGGGACAAGAGCAACCCGACCCAGTGACCGACCCTGACACATTAAGTACTACGAATAATGAGTTGCCCAAGGAATCAAGTCAACCTCAAGAGACTCAGGTGGTAACGTCAGAAATGAATAAGTACACCATGTTACATGCCCCTGAGGAGATTGAGGCCGCACACCATGAATTTCATGACTCTCCATTTTGGGGTCACCAGGGAGTTTATAAGACACACCGGGAACTTAGCCCAGTATTGTATGCCAGACATAGCTGATAAACAATTCGACAAAGTATACCCCCTTAGGCCCCTTAGTTGGGTCCTCAGCAGAAAATAAATACGTTCTCACTTTTCAGGACAATCTGACCAAATTCGTTGACTGGTATGCACTGCCAAATGCAGAGGCTGAAACAGTAGCTCGAATTTTTTTTGAGGAAATAATAACAAGATACAGAATCCCAAAACAGGTCGTTACGGACCAGGCGACGAATTTTGTGGGTAATTTGTTTAAGCAATAGTGTAAGCTACTACATATTAAGAAGTTGCAGACAACTGCTTATCATCCTCAGTCCAATGGGGGTTCAGAAAGAGCTCATCGACCTTTGGTTGAGTATTTGTGGACCGCCGTGGATAAGAATCCGCAAGTTTGGGATCAGTTCTTAAGGACTGCCGCATTCGTCTATAATAACAGTGAACACGACAGTACTAAACTAACCCCAATGGATTGTTTGTTTGGTTTTACAGCAGATATTCCGTCTAACATTAAAAAGGACCCTGTTCCCTTATATAACTACGAAAATTACTTCTATGTTCTAAAATTTAAGCTCCAGAAAATGTCTGAAATAGCTCGCAAAAACTTACTTTCCAGTAAAACCAAATCTAAAGCGAACCACGACCAAAAAGCAAGGCCGAAAACTTTTCATGTAGGGGATAAGGTATTGCTCAGAAATGAAAATAGGAAACAAGTTAGTATAGGTATGGAAAAGCCCGTATATCGTTAAGAAAATTACTTCACCGGTTAACAACACGATTGCGATGGGGAAAAAACACACCAAAATACATAACAATAGATTAAAACTTTTTCATGAATAGATTAGCGCCTTCATTTTTATCATTTCTTTCTTATTTTCCTTTTTCTTTATCAAAAAGCAATGGGTTGCTTTTGGATTGTTACCCTTGTAAAGTTGGCAATTTTGGAAATACGAATCGAAGCACTTCCGTTCACGATAACACCAATAAACAATACAGGGGTTCTGTTGGAAACCAAAGGGGACTTTTTATGCTACCATAGCTCTTGGAGCATCGTGATGGAGTTAGACTTGGGAGAGATAAAAACTAAAATATCGCTTGCTCAACGGGCAGAGCAATGCCAAGATCAGGACAGGCACATACAAATTTTAGTGGAGAAGTACCGCTCTAGTACACTTTACGAATCATGGATGCCCCGAAAATCTAAACGGTCCCTATTCTATGG
This sequence comes from Odontomyia ornata, assembly GCA_963969285.1. Classification (NCBI taxonomy): domain Eukaryota; kingdom Metazoa; phylum Arthropoda; class Insecta; order Diptera; family Stratiomyidae; genus Odontomyia; species Odontomyia ornata. Next base: position 277,049,407 of record OZ017738.1, on the reverse strand, counting down.
GGTTGGTCGTACTGTGCACTATCTATTCGGTACAATGGACACTGAGAACGAAAATGAGCTATATAGTAGACTGCAACATGTGTATGCACTATCTATTCGGCACAATGGACAATGAGAACGAAAATGAGCTATATGGTAAACGGCAACATGTGGAAAAAAATGAAGAACAACTAGTTGAACTAGAAAAACAAAGAATTAGTGTAGTTAAAACCTCTTTGGAAGAACTTCATAGACCTTTAGCCCACGTTATGGACAGATAGCAACAATTGGCTATGCAAATCAGGAATATCGAAAATGTTACCAATGTTTTATTGGTAAATGAACGGAAAACGCAGATAATTACGATTCTGCTTGCTCAAATAATAGAAATAGAGTCTAGGCAACGAACACTTATTGATATTATAGTCTCGACTAACAATAATAGAATACACCCCCTCCTAATATCCACGAAAAAGCTCCAAGAAGTTTATACTAAGACTGGAAATGTTTGCCCTAATTTTTGTGAACAAGTTTTACTACAAAACATATGTCTTGGTTCCTGATGTCAATATCACATGCATTGCAAGCCATCTTCCTACACAGCAGTTCCTTTTATTCACCTCGGTAAATGCTGGAGTCTTAAAAAAATCAGACACCCCGAACCCGGAGATTTCTATGTAATGCCATTGTATTTGCCAATAATTCGCTCTCCACCTTCTGAAAATGAAATTATCAAACTCCTACATAATCCATATCACAAAAAAATTTCCCTACCACTTCGTATAAATATATATCCGCGTAATGCGATCATTAAATTGAATAAGGCCAATAGTTGGCTGTATTTTCTCCTAACTACCACACCCATCCACGTGCAATGTGAAAGCGACGTAACTACGCATATTCTTAGCGGTCAGGGGGTCCTGACCGTTACTCAGCCTTGTAACCTGCAAATAAATGAACTTCTATAAATATGTATCCACGTAATGCGAAATTGAATAAGCCCAATAGTTGGCTGTATTTTCTCCTAACTACCACACCCATCCACGTGCAATGTGAAAGCAACGTAACTACGCATATTCTTAGCGGTCAGGGGGTCCTGACCGTTACTCGGCCTTGTAGCCTGCAAATAAATGAACTTCTGAAGATTTCGTAATGCAACATCCACCTTTTTTCCCGGAATTCGATACTAACCTATTTAACCTCGACCTTTCAGCTCTTGCAGGTAGGCATGCTAATACATCATTACATTTAGCTCCGCATACGGACGAAGATAAAATCTTCCAAAGCAATACTCATTCCCTTACAGAAATCTATTCCAAGCTAGATCAGATCAAAATCAAGGAAACTAGCCAAACCCACATCCAACTAACCAAACTCTCTACTTCCGTTGTAGCACTCCTTATTCTAGGTATTGGAGCATATCTGATTATTCGACTCATATTGTATCGATGTCGTAAACCATCTAAAGCACTCAACCCACATCCAGACGATAGCAAAGCAGAAAAACCTCTTACTTCCCATGTTACTCTTCATCTCAACGGGCAGCCAGCAGTAACAGAAGCTAACCCAGTTGTCCAAAATAGTGAAAAAATATAGCCACCAACCCCACCAACAACACTCCCATTATATCCTACAGTTCAGTACAGTTTCAGTTAGTGTAAAATACTTGAAGAAACAGAAAACAAGCCTTAAAGGCAAGGTTTTCGAGATTTGGTAAAAAAATAAATCATAGTCAAGAAAAAATTAGCTCATAAATTGTCCATCCATATTCGCTCATAAATTGTCCATCGATATTCGCTCATAAATTGTCCATCCATATTCGCTCATACTTGTCCATCCATAATCGCGTAACGCGACTGTCTCAGATAGCAGTATTCATTATTTTTATTTTTTATTTTTGGAAACATTATTGTTGCTACCAACAAATGTAATAAAACAAAAAAAACAAACTAAAATATCAAAAGAAAGCCTTTCATATAATATTATAAAGATCAATAAACTCAAAAACAAAAAAACAAAATTATAGAAAGACAAATAACCGAAACTGTATATATTTGTGAAATTAGTTATATCTCCATATGCATTATCATCTTAATATATAAGTAAAGCAAAGCAATAAAACAAAAAAAAAGAACAAACTAAAATTTCAAAAGAAAGCCTTTCATATAATATGGGAAAGATCAATGAACTCAAAACAAAAAATATTGTAAAAAGACAAATAAGCAACTGTATATATTTGTGAAATTAGTTATATCTTCATATGCATTATCATTTTAGTTTACCAGTAAAACAAAACAAAGAAATAAAAACAAAAGAGAAGAAAGAAGAAACGCATTATTGTAAATAAATTATTGCAATGCAACAAGACAATGTAATAAGTAAAGAACAGAAACATACTGATACAAATATTAAATGGTCCAAAAGTAAATAAAGTAATATCGAAACTAGTTGTAATTTTGTATCTTCCGCTCAAAACAAACTATAATGCCATTTAAACTGTTAATCGTATTGAAAAATTATGTAAGTAGAGAAAAGAAATAAAAAATTCTCTTTTAAAAATGTTGCAGAATAGTTAACACAAAACAATAGTGCGGAAATGTAAAACAAAACATGAAAATATTCCTGTATCTCCTTACAATTTAATGAATACATAAAAAAACGAAAAATAATAATTGCGAAGTAAAGAAAAGAGTTAATAAAGGTAGTGGAAAAGCAATCAACTACATTGTAACAAACGGAAAATTAAAATACTTATAAATGAAAGTCCGCGTGGCTTAGTGGTAAGAGCACTCAGCCCGTAAGCCGAAGGTCTCTGGTTCAAGTCTCGTTGGAGTCAACGAGATTTAGTTCGAGTGGTTCTTCGGACGGACTATAAGCCTGTTCAGTTATGATACGTGCTGGTTTAAAATCAGAACGTAGCGCAGCTGGGTGGACGGACACACGGCCAAAGCGTGATAATGATCATATCACCTTGTGGAGTGCCGATACAATCGATTATGATAATGAGATACTCTAACTCGATTATGACAATGAGATACTCTAACTATCTCTAAGCGAAGGCCCGAAAGGGGCTGTAGGGCTACAAAGAAGAAGAAAAATGAAGTTAAAATAATTGCTTACAATCAAAATGTAAGACATATTAATAATTCTAGATAATTGTTTGAGCTAAAAATTAAAATATCGGAATCCAAATTAATGTATTATTAATAATTTTAATCAACATATGATAGCCATGAAAGAACCTAATTGAAACAAGTAAATACCTCTCGTTTACCGTTTCAACTATCAACTATCAATTTAAAGAGATCAGCAGCTTAGTAACTAAAATAACGAAATGAGAAATATTTTTATCACGATAAGGCTCTCGTGAACCACTCGTGAACTTTTTTTCGGGGGAAGGAATATTGTGGTGAACCGAGCCAACCTCGAGACATTAGGCTCGGCCAATGTCTCGAGCATGACTAACGCTTCACACATTGGTTCTCGTAGGTATACTGCATCATGCGCAAAAGCTTGAGAAGTAAGTGTATGCGTGAGTATGCCATATACTTCGCGCTCGCCCACTTAGCTTGGCACTGACCAACCCACAAATCTGGGGTAAATGGAAATAATACACATATAAAATCACTTCTCGAAAAGCTTAAGCATTGTTGCTAATCACCGACAGATGGCCACGTGAAAATTGCCCAAAACAATCCACTGGCCTAATTTACTATTAATTTTAATCGTTATTTTAGTTGACTAAGCAAAGAGGTAAATGCACCCAATATGAAATGCAAATGAATGAGAACAAAGGTAATCTTGAGGTAAGCATTATTTTGTATAAATATTCATGGCCATCAACAAACCAAACACTCTTGATACTACGCTTGTCCTACTCAAGGCCTTTGCTCGAGTAGAATCGTCGTATTGGACCCTTTATATGCATGTGGGGGCACGCCCAACATGCAACTTATATAGAGCTGTAAGCTTCCACGTCAGACTGTGGTTATCAACTCAAATGTGTTTAAGTATAATGGTGCCAGCCTCCTAAGTGAAAGAACCACTTATTCTTCACCCGGGCCATCATTGGCTATCAACATGATAGCACATTTTCTTGGCCCGATGGAGACCAGCGTTTCCAGTATAGGGCTGGTGCCAGCAAACGCTGGTCTCCATCGGGCCAAGAAAATGTGCTATCATGTTGATAGCCAATGATTGCCCGGGTGAAGAATAAGTGGTTCTTTCGCTTAGGAGACTGCACCATTATACTTAAACACGATTGTTGATAAACCTTTGGAATGTGTGACAATCCAAAGGTCATTCTCGTGAATTCGAACAATTTAAAAGGTGTGCAGATTTCCGTCTTTTCTATGTCGAATGCCATGACCAAATCTAGTGTTGCAAATATTTTGGTTCCATACAGGTAATTTGAATATTTGAATGTGTGGTAGTGGATAATTGTCAGGGACAGTGATGCAACATATATTTGAGGCTATCATCTTATCAAAATCCCTCTTAAAATCCGACAATCGTTCTCCGCTTAACCTTCTGACCTTAGAAGAAATAGCATGCCTAGATGTGATAATTTGGTGAGTAACAGAATATTTAATTGGCTTAAATGTACCATCGTCCACAATAATATTGTTGAATTGCTTTAACAATTCCTCCAATTTAGTATTGTGGTTGGGAAATCTTAGATTTAGTAGATAATTTATTTAACGGATTAGTGATCTTTGTTTAATGACCATAATAAAGCCAAAATTTTCTCAAAAAGTCTGCACCAATGTTAGGTTTGATTACCTCAGCAATAATAAAATTCCATGTAAAATTCCTTTTAGGGCCAAAATTGACTGCAATGGACTTATTACCGTACTTTTTAATTCTACTTCTGATCCTGTATCAATTTGATACATATGTAAATCTCGATAAGTGGTCAACAATTTCTAAGCGGCTATTATGGCAGTTGGTATCAACGACAGCTTGCGAGAATGCAGCCATTAGTTTAAAGATTGGTCTTAATTTAATCGGACCTTGGCATACTAGCAGGGTTGTTTACCTTTACGTGCTTTTCTGTCAACATTTCGGTGGTAAAAGCAAATGTTATAATTATTACTTCGAGGAGGAGTTCTAGATCAAGAACCTCTTTGAAAACGATTGTTTCGAATGAATGCGCTTCCATTGAAAGATTTGCTACTAATTGAGTAAGTTCCTTATGCAAATCATTATTTGTGTGACTAATAGCACAAGAACTTACATTACTAACTCCTGAAGTTCAAGAGCTAGATTTGGCTAATGAATAAACCGAATTTGCGCTGGAAATTACGTGTATCTTGTCTGCGTAGGCTGCCATAACATCTAATGAATCTGTATAACTAGCTAAAACCGCCAGCATTTGAGGGGGTAAGCGTTGGAGCTATTGTGGTGAACCGAACCAACCTCGAGACATTAGGCTCGGCCAATGTCTAGAGCATTACTAACGCTTCACACATTGGTTCTCGTAGGTACATTGCATCATGCGCAAAAGCTTGAGGCGTAAGTGTATGCGTGAGTATGCCATATACTTCGCGCTCGTCCACTTAGCTTGGCATTGACCAACCCACAAATCTGGGGTAAATGGAAATAATACACATATAAAATCACTTCTCGAAAAGCTTAAGCATTGTTGCTAATCACTGACAGATGCCCACGTGAAAATTGCCCAAAACAATCCACTGACCTAATTTACTAATAATTTTAATCGTTATTTTAGTTGACTAAGCAAAGAGGTAAATGCACCCAATATGAAATGCAAATGAATGAGAACAAAGGTAATCTTGAGGTAAGCATTATTTTGTATAAATATTCATGGCCATCAACAAACCAAACACTCTTGATACTACGCTTGTCCTACTCAAGGCCTTTGCTCGAGTAGAATCGTCTTAAGGCATTTAGCCCGACACTGACAATTTTCAAGAGAGTTTCCAGCCAGGATCCAGGTAGCCGAACGGAAACCAGCCCTATGCGCATCAGCCAGCTATTTTGCCAGACCGTACGTTCATCAGCCAAACAGCGTTACTTGCCCTGCTCACGGCTCTTGCCCGAGCAGTAGTTTCCCTAAGGCATTTCGCACAGGGACGAGCAAGTTAACGTGATTTCGATCCAGCGATCGTGCGGACAACACAATTCGCGCCAAATCGCCATCGGCAACCAATTGACCAGCTCGCACCGCCAGCAGCCACCACGACCACCACGCATCGCCAGCAAGCTCACCGGCACCACGCATTCAGCATCGAGCGAACTTAACAATTTGGGCCAAACCGCCATCGGCAACCAATTGACCAGCTCGCACTGCCAGCAGCCACCAACACGCAACATCAGCATCGTCCGGACATAACAATTTGGACCAAATCGCCATCGGCAACCAATTGACCAGCTCGCACCGCTAGCAACCACCACATACGACATACGTGGGCGGCGACTGGACAACCACCACCAGCAGCCTGTGATGACAACGCTCGAGGAAGCAATTGCTGCGTCGCCCGGAGCGGGTCCAAGCCCAATCACGATCGAGGATTACCGAACACGCTTGCTCAAGCCGCTCGATACGTCGGTGGTCGCGCCGGAAGAGAAGCGGCCAAGAGGTGGGTGCATTGTCGAGTTCCGCCGCAAGAGCAGTGACCTGTACCGATTGGCACGTCTTGCGGTTACCAAAGCGGAGCGGGAGGCATTCAGAACAAAAATCAAAGCGTTGGAGTTGGAATTCAAGGCAGAGCAGCGCCGTAAACGGGAGGCACCCGCAACAGTCGATCGGAGTAGAAATTGTTATTTAAAGATAAAATAAATGTTTTTGATGGAGGAAACGTGTGTTTCATTGTGGAAGCTATGAAGTGAAGTTGAGTGGAGTTTTCAGGTATTCCAGAGCAAGCGAGTGGATACGCGTATGCACCGAATAAATACAAGTGGGTATATTGGTGCTACGTCCAGCGGAACTCGCCCCAGGTTGGTTAGGCCTTCGAAATAGTCTTAACAGAGCAATAATGTTTTTATAATATTTTCGCTCAAACGATTCTGATTGTTTGTTTTCATATCCCTTATACGTTGTGTAGGGAGGTTATCTCTGAGAGTATGTTCATTTAGAACTTGTTTTAATTTCTCGGATTTTGAAATAGATAGTCTATCTACTAAGGCAGGTTTGAAAATAGAATATGGATTGTTAGGTAGAGGTGCAGATATAAAATCTGTTAAGATTCTTAAAATATCCTGGTCAAGAGGTGCAAGCAAGTATTTAGACTTTGTTCAAAGTCAAAGTCAAAAGCGCTTTATTCAATATTAATCGTTATAAATTTTAAAAGAATATCAAGCAAATTCCAAACATTAAACATACAAAAACTTAATGGCCCAAATGGCTCTCTAAATTTATACGTTATCAGTTAAATACATTTTATCAAAAAAAACTATAGCAAATTCAAATTAATTAAGATTATTACATATATTATGATTTGATTGGAACAAGGAGAAACAACCAAACTACACTATTTATAATTTTAACACAATAGTGAACTTTTATCCTATACCTAATATGTCACAACCTAATTCTAATCAAATTCAATCAAAAACTTTATCTTATACCAAAAAATTCGATCACAATATTCCTAACCTTCGCGTTTAACCTTATCTCTAAACCTAATATAATAAACATAACAGATATCTAACCTATCCCTAATTTTTAACACAAACAAATAACACTAAATGTAGCAATACTAAGCTGAAACACAAAAATTGAAAATAAACACGAATAATTTAGACATTTCATTCAGCCACCAACAACTACATTATTCTGTCTCAGCCCGCTCAGCTTCAACGAATCCAGCAAATGAGTATCTTCATTGGAATTGTTTGTCTTGTGAACTCAAATTCGGAGCATATTTTATCTTCTTATCGATGGCCCATCTATATATGTTATATATGACTGGGACGCCGTCAGAATCAAAAACATATCGATTCATGTCTAAATACACGAATGCTTAGCGTAGCGAGGCAAGTCGCTATATACCCGTCTGTAGGGTGGAACGGCTGTGAAATACAAATCTTGCGATACGATTACGAAGAAGTTTAAATATGAAGATATCGACTCTCATCACTTTAGCAGTTTGATAAATTCTTCTATTCTGTAGTAATCGAGCAGTTACAATATCAAACTGCTCGTACAGATAAAGAAATTCAGAAAAATTATTTATCCAGTACTGCTTGGCGATAATTACATTAGCAGGTGTGTGTTGCCGAGAATCTTAAGTACCAAGAAATGTGAAGATGATGCACATCTTTCTTGACCGGACCGAGCTTGTGGCTTGGCAGTGTCGTCAGTCGAATGCTAAAGTGGTCGAAAGTGATTCCAGATTTACACTTAATTTTTTTTGCTGTAAATCAAGCCTTTAATAGAGATATTAAGTAAAGTGAGCAATTATGAACAACAATGGCGGCAACCATTTAGTGGACACTTATTCATTTGGTCCATAATAATATGCAATGAACCAGACAAAAGTAAATCGGAAAGAGGTTTACTTCTATATTTACGTTATGGATAAAGATGGGGCAATGAGGTGGTACGTGGGATAGCAGATTTTCAATAACAGAACCGGCCCGGCATTGTGGAAATAGCATTTCTCCGTGCCAATAGATAGAACGTCATTTATCATGCAAGTCACGAGACTGCAAAAATAAATCCGCTAATAACGCGTTCATTACACTTTTCATTGAATCGACTATATAGTGCGAAAGTGAGAAAAAAACTGCAAAGTATTCAAAAACATATTTTCTGTGCAAACACATTTTCGACTAATGCAAATTCTTAGCAGACAATAAACATAAATTATCAAATTATGTATACAAAAATAATGTTGGCTACATAGATTGCCTCGGCTTTATGATTGATATTTAAATTGTGATAACGTGTGCATTCCATTTGATTTGTACGTTAATACTGAAAACTATACAATATATGCATTTTTGATCAGTTATAAATTATACATGTATACCAAATTGAGCTCTGCTTCGCAGAATTAGATAAATAATACCAACATGTTATGAAGAATTCTATTAAATATGTATAAACTAAATTGTTCTAATACAAGAACAATACAATATAATTCAGTGTATTCTATTGAAGCAAACTTCAATGGATTATGAATAATGTTGACATTATGTCCGCGCAACAACGTGACACATCAAAGAATTAAAAGTAATTCATACAGACTACAGGAAAAAGAATGTCAAAGATTCAATAAGGAAGTTGATACAACGTCTGGTTACGATGAATTTCTAATAGCATCTGCATCTTTATATTTGGCTGGAAAAATCAAAGATGATCCCGTGAAAATTCGTGATGTTATTAATGTTGCAAATAATACATTAAATCGTGGATCAAATCCTCTAGAATTAGGAGATGAACATTGGGCCCTGAGAGAGGCTATTGTGCAAGCTGAATTACTAATTTCACGGATGTTAAAGTTTGATTTGAATGTAGTTCATCCCCATAAGGATATGTTATTTTACATGAAATCCATAATTAAATTATATAAAAAAAAATTCCAGGACCTACCCACCCCGTCTACGAGCGCTCGTCGAGGAGGTTGTGTAAGTACCCTTTTAATTTCCTTTTTATATTTGTTTTATTAAATATTTATATATTGGCATGAGGTATACCCAGTTTTATTGATTCATTGGGTATACAATAACATTCTTAAGGGGTTTTCAAAAAAAAAAAAAGAGAAAACTTAAAACAGTACAACTTAAAAATTGAAATAAAACAGCAGCCTTTCTCTGTTAAATAAATAATAATACTATATCAAATCAGATTGAAAACTATAAACCCATTGAATGAACCTTACATTAAACTAAGTAAACCATTTTAAAACCTGGAAAATTCTACTGTTTACAATTTCTATTTGTGCCTAATGATGAACCACTTAAAGCCTCATCCCTTGCTACAATGTGAATTAAAGTCAAGATGTATTCAATAAAGTTAGAACAGAGGATTTAAAATAGATTATGACTGAAAACAGTGCAAGTCAATAATTAAAGACTTATCCATTTGCTTAATTTTGATTATTGTTAATTGTCAATGTTTTTCGAATCAAATTTAATTAAAAAAAAAGAAAATGAGTCATTAAATTATAAACTCGGTCTTTTCATTTTGTTCCCTCTGACCGGGTATAGGACCCGGCACGTTGGAAGGCCCTTTCGAAAAAACGGGTTTTGTTGTCTCAGGGCCTCTTGCCGTGTTGGGTGGCCTTCAGTTCAAGTGCCCTTTTTATAGCATAGGGTTATGTGACCCGATCACATAATTCTATGACATAAATTGGTCACCGTTATATTTCTCGTTTGATGGGAAGGCTCATGCAAAGTATATTTTTATGAGTTTTCCACTCAAAAGGGAAATATATGGCCACTTCAACATTTTGGATCTTGATCCGGCTGGGCGGGTGCGAGGGGGCAACACATCTATCCGACTGCCCCACTCTTATTTGTGGGCCATGAGAATCGTCGGGTAACGACGAAGTCTCTCCAAGTCCGTTTGTTTTGACTCGTTTCAACTTGTTCTCTGAACAAGCAATTTTCCCCTTTTGTAGTTACCTACATTTTTTTGACATCGGTCGAGCTTTTCTTCTAAGACCCAAGAATTCGTGAATGCGAAATTCTTTTGTAGTGGGTCCTTGTGCTGGGGGGATGAATCCGCCCCACGACACCGCAACGCTAGCCTGCCAGCGCATTCACGCGTTCCCAGAAGGCCGATCTCGGCTGATATTAACACCTTCTTCCGCCGAGGCAGCAGAACATCGCTGCAGTCCTTTACGGACATGTATACCTTCTGATTAGTACAAAATGGCGCCTTACGTGGGGCCCGAAAAGCCCGGCTGTATCAACAGTCGTGAGCACGAGACAGTCCATCGTCTCCAGGTGTCCCTACAAGGTGTCCAGATTATTGGCGGGTAGGTAACTACCTAGGGCTATGGCACTAATCGTCCCTCCGCAATTTAGTAACTTCCGGACGTGTGTTGTCCCCGGACACCAATATCGTTCGGACCTGCTTTTGAATCACACTTTGATGGTTTACCACCATTGTATGACTAGTAAGGCTAAATGACATAACAGTCCCTATGTGTATTCGGAAGTTTCGTGTGTGTTGTCCTCGGACATCAATATCGTGTGTTGTCCTCGGACATCAATATCGTTTGGACCTGCTTTTGAATCACACTTTGATGGTTTACCACCATTGTATGACTAGTAAGGCCAAATGATATTACAGTCCCTATGTGTATTCGGAAGTTATTATCCCAACACCATATTTGCGGTAGCATGTTTTGCTTTCGTTGTAGGATGCCAGATACTTATGCGCCTCACTGCACAAATTGCAAGAAGTCAAAAAACTTGCAAGCGAGTGCGCACGACAGCCCGCAGCACTCGTGACAGACTCAGTAACGGAACGGTACGCCGTCCCGTCTACTGACAGTTCCACCACAAGTTCCTCGCCAGTAAAACCATTAGAGTCAAACACCACGATACCATTGCTGGTACACGATGCAACAGATGCCACTTCTTCTCCGGAAGCTTCTCCAAAGACAGTGTTGAAGCGACCACCTCAAGTACTGCTCGAAGAATCCCGGCATCCAACGACTCGTGTATTTAAACCCTACCATATTAGGTTGCAGAAGTATATTGCTGCACGAGAGAGGATTTTTGCAGCAGAAGAGGTTGCCACACGCCAGCACAAAACTAAGTGGTCAATTCGTCTTTGGAGGAACTTCCGCAGAAGAGTGCACACCTGTCGCCAAACTTTAAAATTATGTAACATATCGGAGGTTTCTGAGAATGATACTCGACCTTACGCACCAATCAAAGTGTTGGGCGAAATCACTATTGCACTGATCGATGCAGCTGCCTTGCCTCGAGCTTCAGCTCCAAGGTAGTACAACAAAACCCTACGGTAGTAAAACCCCGGCGCTCTGAAATCAGTACAGCTGATGGCACCAAACATCCTATCCAAGGTAGGCTGACAACACCCGTGACGTTCAGAGGTCAAACGAAGGATATTACTTTCTACATCATCCCGTCACTGACTCAGAACGTGTACCTTGGCGTCGATTTCGTCCTTCAATTTGGATTGGCCCCAGATTTATTCACAGATTCGTCTTTAAATACTAGATATGTCAACGAACTCGCTTCTATACCCGATAGGCATGATCTAACACCTAACCAACGACAACGTCTGGAAGCGTCCATCGCTGCTTTTCCATCTTACGCCACGCAAGGCCTTGGCCGCACCACACTGGTCTCACACGTCATCGATGTTGGCAATAGTAAGCCCATTAAGCAGAGACACTATGCCATCTCACTCGCCATGGAGAAGTTAGTTTATGCAGAGTTGGATCGGATGCTCGAGTTGGGGGTTATAGAGGAGTCCCAAAGTGCCTGGTCCTCACCGGTAACCTTGGTGGTGAAACCAGGTAAAGTCCGTCTTTCTCTAGATGCCCGGAAAGTGAACGCAGTGACCATCAAAGACGCTTACCCTCTTCCGCTCATCGATGGAATATTAGGGAGACTGCCGAAAGCAAATTATATTACCAGTCCCGACCTAAAAGATGCCTTCTGGCAACTTCCACTCGATGAGGGGTCGAGGGATAAGACCGCCTTCACAGTGCCCGGACGACCATTATACCAGTTCGTCACCATGCCTTTTGGCCTGTGCAATGCTCCGCAAATGATGACCCGGCTGATGGACAAAGTAATTCCACCCCATCTGAAACAGCAAGTGTTCGTGTACTTGGATGATCTTCTACTCATCACGGAAACGTTCGAACAACACCTCTTATTCCTGCAAGAAGTAGCCCTGCACATCAGTAAGGCGGGACTCACCATCAACGTCCAAAAAAGTAAGTTTGTCATGAACGAAGTCCGATACGTAGGACATTATCATCGGACATGGCACCATCAAAACAGATCCGGACAAAACTCGGGCGATTGATGAGTTCCCCTTACCAAAAACTGTCTAGCAGCTACGACGTTTCCTTGGTGTGGGCGGTTGGTACCGAAGGTTCATTCGGAATTATGCAACAGTTTCAGCGCCCCTGTCGGACATGCTGCGGAAAGGGAAGTTAATTTCGACCGAGCTCAGCCGAAAGGCATTTGCAGAGCCAAAACAAGTCTTAACATCAGCTCCGGTCTTGTACAGCCTCGACTTCGAGAAGCCCTTCTCCATTCAATGTGACGCAAGTCAACATGGAGTAGGAGCCGTGCTTGTGCAATTGACCCAAGATGGAGAAGAAGCTCCCATTGCCTTCATGTCCAATAAGCTGAACTCGGCCCAAAGGAACTATACCGTGTCCGAGCAGGAATGTTTAGCAGCGGTGAAGGCTGTGAAGAAATTCCGAGCCTATATCAAAGGACACTAGTTTGAAATCATCACAGACCACGCTTCGCTAAAATGGTTGATGAACCAAGCCGACTTACATGGACGCCTGGCCCGATGGGCTCTTAAACTGCAAGGGTTCAAGTTTTCCATCAAACACCGGAAAGGGACCCAGAACATCGTGCCCGACACTCTCTCGCGAATGTTTTCACCAGAGGGAGCCGAATTGACAGTGAATGACGAGGACCCCATTGAGATAGATTGGGACAGCCCATATTTCGAATCAGAAAGCTACAAAGAGTTGAGGCAAACCATCGTGACCCAACAATCACAGTTGTCTGATTTGACAGTGATAGACGGCTAAGTGTATAGACGGAATGAATACGCCACTGGTGATCCATGGCAGGAAGAAGAGTCCTGGAAACTCTGGGTACCGGAGGAAATGACACACCATCTGATCCTCCGCGCACATGACCATCCTTTAAGTGCCCACTGAGGTTACGGTCGGACGCTCCAGCGGCTTAAGAAATATTTCTTCTGGCCTAAAATGGCATCCCAGGTCAAAGACTACGTGAGTGCCTGTGAGACCTGTAAAGGCACCAAAGCGTCAAACCATCCTCTTCGACCGCCTATGGGTCAACTCAACGTCCCAGAACGCGTATTTCAACGTCTGTACATAGATCTACTCGGTCCATATCCTCGTTCTTCTATGGGACACATCGGAGCTATCGTTGTGTTAGACCAGCTCTCGAAATTCCCACTGGTGGAACCTATTCGCAAGTTCACGACTCCATCTATCGTGAAATTCGTAGAGAGTCGAGTATTCCACGTGTTCGGGGTACCAGAAAGTGTGTACTCGGACAACGGAGTACAGTTCAGATCTCGGCAGTTTAAGGGCCTGCTCGAACAGTACGGCGTTGAACACCAACTGACGCCCATATACTCTCCTCAGTCTAACGCATCTGCACGTTTGAATCGCACACTGTTAGCCGCGATCCGTTCTTATGTTCACCCAACTCAGAAAGACTGGGACCGCAGATTGTCCGCCATCACTTGCGCTCTGCGGTCATCCTATCATTCCGTCACCGGTGTCTCACCTTACTTTACCGCCTTCGGACAGCACATGATTTGCCATGGTAAATCATACAGGCTATTACGGCAATTAAAGGGTTTGGAAATTCAGAAAAATTATTTATCCAGTACTGCTAGGCGATAATTACAACAGCAGGTGTGTGTTGCCGAGAATCTTTGAAAGTACCAAGAAATGTGAAGATGATGCACATCTTTCTCGACCGGACCGGGCTTGTGGCTTGGCAGTGTCGTCAGTCGAATGCTAAAGTGGTCGAAAGTGATTCCAGATTTACACTTGATTTTTTTTGCTGTAAATCAAGCCTTTAATAGAGATATTAAGTAAATTGAGCAATTATGGACAACAATGGCGGCAACCATTTAGTGGACACTTATTCATTTGGTCCATTAGTAATATGCAATGAACCAGACAAAAGTAAATCGGAAAGAGGTTTACTTCTATATTTACGTTATGGATCAAGATGGGACAATGAGGTGATACGTGGGATAGCAGATTTTCAATAACAGAACCGGCCCGGCATTGTGGAAATAGCATTTCTCCGTGCCAATAGATAGAACGTCATTTATCATGCAAACCACGAGGCTGCAAAAATATATCCGCTAATAACGCGTTCATTACACTTTCCATTGAATCGATTATATAGTGCAAAAGTGAGATAAAAACTGCAAAGTATTCAAAAACATCTTTTCTGTGCAAACACATGATTTCGACTAATGCAAATTCTTAGCAGACAATAAACATAAATTATGAAATTATGTATACAAAAATAATGTTGGCTACATAGATTGCCTCGGCTTTATGATTGATATTTAAATTGTGATAACGTGTGGATTCCATTTGATTTGTACGTTAATACTGAAAACTATACAATATATGCATTTTTAAAAAGTTATAAATTATACATGTATACCAAATTGAGCTGTGCTCCGCAGAATTAAATAAATAATACCAATATGTTATGAAGAATTCTATTAAAAATGTATAAACTAAATTGTTCTAATACAAGAAGGTCGCCAGACGAGCGGGCAAAAACGGGGGGTTAGTACGTTGGAGATACAGTTGTGTATTAAAATCCCGAACTCGGTGTGAATTTTTTATGTTGCTCTATACTAGTGAAAAGGACAATATAATTCAGTGTATTCTATTGAAGCAAACTTTAATGCATTATGAATAATGTTGACATTATGTCCGCGCAACAACGTGACACATCAAAGAATTAAAAATAATTCATACAGACTACAGGAAAAAGAATGTCAAAGATTCAATAAGGAAGTTGATACAACGTCTGGTTACGATGAATTTCTAATAGCATCTGCATCTTTATATTTGGCTGGAAAAATCAAAGATGATCACTTGAAAATTCGTGATGTTATTAATGTTGCAAATAAGACATTAAATCGTAGATCAAATCCTCTAGAATTAGGAGATGAACATTGGGCCCTGAGAGAGGCTATTGTGCAAGCTGAATTACTAATTTCACGGATGTTAAAGTTTGATTTGAATGTAGTTCATCCCCATAAGGATATGTTATTTTACATGAAATCCATAATTAAATTATATAAAAAAAAAAAATTCCAGGACCTACCCACCCCGTCTACGAGTGCTCGTCGAGGAGGTTGTGTAAGTACCCTTTTAATTTCCTTTTTATATTTGTTTTATTAAATATTTATATATTGGCATGAGGTATACCCAGTTTTATTGATTCAGTGGGTATACAATAACATTCTTAAGGGAGAAAACTTAAAACGGTACAACTTAAAATTGAAATAAAACAGCAGCCTTTCTCTGTTAAATAAATAATAATACTATATCAAATCAGATTGAAAACTATAAACCCATTGAATGAACCTTACATTAAACTAAGTAAACCATTTTAAAACCTGGAAAATTCTACTGTTTACATTTTCTTTTTTGGCCTAATGATGAACCGCTTAAAGCCTCATCCCTTGCTACAATGTGAATTAAAGTCAAGATGTATTCAATAAAGTTAGAACAGAGGATTTAAAATAGATTATGACTAAAAACAGTGCAAGTCAATAATTAAAGACTTATCCATTTGCTTAATTTTGATTATTGTTAATTGTCAATGTTTTTCGAATCAAATTTAATAAATAAAAAAAAGGAAATTGTAGTAATCGAGCACGGAGCGTGCCAGCGTCATAAATAATAAGAACCAAACACTCAAGCAGCGCATCAATAGTTTAGTCCTAAAAACATTAGCGGAGAATGTAGAAAAGTATAAACAAGCAATGGCCCAAAATAGCATCAACACATCAAATGATACCAAGCCTGCAAAATGATACGTTTTGGAACATACAGATACGAACCTAAGGAAAAAGTGTTAACATCCTCGAAAGGAATTAAAATAGTAGCACCAAGTTGTATAAAATCCTGCAGATGCAGTAGTTTTAAACATTCAAATGCGTGAAATTGTTAAAATCGTCGCGCATTTCTCAGACTCATTAAACATTTTATTTATTTACACTTTGCCAACATGTGGAAATTATATTAGGGAGAATCTGGAAACGAAGACGAAAAGTCCTGATGCACCCTACTATAATCCATCGGATCGGTCGGATCCATACAAAAGAATTGTCCTCCAAATGGATATAATTCCAGAAGAAGCGAAATCGGTGATAAGATCGATTTATTCGAAAGGAACTTTAGAAGAAATACAAAATAATGAAGCAAGTGAACTATTGGTTTGAGCATGCTCAAAAGACAAATATATAAGGCAGGATCAAGGATCAACAGCAAAATCGAACAATTTGTGGTTTGCTCGAGACGTGAAGGTGCCTTATTCGGTGTCTATTGCTCGCTTTTTCACGTCTTTTTGGTTGTTGCGCGTTGCTTTCTTTCTTTCCCGTGTGTGAGAGTGTTCACATATGTGATTGTCGACAAAAAAATTCAAGTTGCGTGCCCATGGCCAAAAAACTATCGTCCGGAACGAAAATCTTAACGAATCGCTTCCGAATCTCTCGCAAGCTGAAGAGAACTTGTTGCTTTTACACGCGAAAAAGTACACGCCGTGGCGATCCGATTCCGATGTCTCAAAGTTAATCGCTAAGTTCGAGCAAAACGCTAATTTGATTAGTGCCAAGTCCGAGGTCTGCCTGAAGACAATTTCCGTTCATAAGACAGTGCACGGGATCATGTCGCGAGCGGGAACCGCGAACAACGCCATGTCTATGTCGATGTCGGCGAGCAATCGCGAGTGGTCTACGCGGTATCGCAGCGACACGCTTAATAATAATCCCTCGACACCTACGAGACGCATGAGTGAACACAGTATATCGGCATATTCACCACACCCTCAGACATAGAGGTGCGCGGATTCACCGACGCTTCGTGCGTCCGCATTCCGATTGTTGGCTACGAGGTCATGGAGGAGCGTGCCCGCTTCACCGTGTACAAACTGCGCGTGGAAAATCCGTTTTCCAATGACTGCTGGCTGGTGCTAAGACGCTACACAAACTTTGTGCGTCTCAACAACAAACTGAAGCAAACCTTCCCACATATCACGCTCCAGCTGCCGAGGAAGAAGTGTTCAGCGATAACTTCAACTCGGTGTTTTTAGATAATCGGGTACAAGGGCGGCAGCGCTTCGTTAACTCTATCATGGCCACGCACTGCATTCCGCTGATAACTGGGTGTTATTTTAGTATTTAGCATTTTAGTATAGTATAAAGATTAGAGAAGACACAATGAGTAATTCAAGGAGAGCAGATAAAAAAAATTCAAAACCAGAATAAAGTCTGATAATAAGATCACATACTTTCGCATGTTTTCTTAGTGTGAAAATGTGTTATTAGTTAGTGTATTTTAAATATAAAAAGCGCTAGGGAATAATATTTTTAAAATAGGGTAACAACAGAAAATAACAAATACTAAAGCAATGAATTAAAACATTGTACATTCATCACCGAACAATGTCTATATTTGTTATGGTCGCATTTAGACCTCTATATGTTGCGTGCAATACCCGTCAATACTTTGCAGTACACGAGCACACTGAAAGCCCAAATCAATACACATTTTGAATTACATTTAACACAAATGGTGTCGATTAGGTATTAGTGGCGGTAGCGGGAGTATGACCGGTTGGTCCTGCTGGTGCTGTCGCCGGGAGATTTCGGGGAGCCTGCTCGAAACCGTCACACAGCGCGGACGCGAGTGCCCGCGAGCCAGCCGACAAGGAAATTCTAGTCGAGCACATGAATTACACGTTTGATTTACTTATAAGCATTTGCAAAGTGAATGTATGATTGATTGAAAAACGTTCGTTATTGTAGAATACATCAATTTACGATAGCCATTTTTTCAAGAGTCGAGAGAAAAGTGAAGAAAAATATGGACGTGAAATAATTACAGTTGTGTTGAAAAATTATCTGTAAAGTGCAATGGTTTTGGTTCATGAATACGTTGCGAATCATAAAGTGATCGGGAAGTGGAGAATTTGTGGTGGTTACGGTTTCAACTTCCCAACTGTAAATCAAATGGCGTGAAGAATTAAATGTTACAAACCGGATTGTGGAAATTCCTTTCAATTAGTTAGCAACAAAAATTTAGAACTCGATCGCAAATTTCAGTACCGCAGCACTCGCAACTGTAACGTAAATAACAGTGAATTTGGTGCATAAACATAGTTCACTCCGTTCATCTCACGATAAATTTTCTCTCGTTCCCATTCAATTTCCCATCGACGAAAATCACTTTTTCGTGTGGGCAGCAAAGTGCGAGATATCGAGTTTGGAAGCGCGAATCTATTCGCCTATGTATCTTTCGTATCATCCTCTGGTCCTCGACAATCGGAAAAAGCATTGAGGCAAATTCATGCAAATTTGGGAAGCAAATCAAGTATCGGAAACCAAATCGATGCAAAGCGGAGTTTGGAACAGCAACCAGATACTTTTCAATCAAAGTTGGATACGGTGTTTTTTGCAAGAGATCAGTAGCAAAAAGGAAATTGGGAGTATAAGTGTTCAAAGGCTTACATTCATTCACGCATGCGAGCGAGAAAAACGTCAGATTTCCTAAAAGTACTAAATCGAGCCAGACCTGAGCCAAGATAACAGAAAAGAAAACAATCACGGGAAGGACGTTTATTCGCAAAGAATGACGTTAAATTAACGTTTCTAGTTGTTTTTATATTTAAATAATTATTAATGTTAAATGATAAAACAGTGAACAAAAAAATTAATAAGATTTTTAAAAATTTTAAAGTACCCATTTAGCGAAAACGAAATGAACTTTCATCTGGTAGAATCCCCTGCTTCGTCAGCGAGCGTTCGTCGTCGGACAAGGAGATGTGAGTACCTTTTGTTTGCATTGTCCATACTATTTTATAACTTATATTTTATATAATTTTGAACGAAAAGCGGATTTTAATTGTATTCTCTCTGCGAGCAAAACATGAAATGAAAGTTTTATCGAAGCTTCAAGAAATGATTTATTTTGTTCAATGTTGACGTTTTTATCGTTTTCGTATTTGTTCGTTGCTATACGTGAATTATAATTATTATCAAAAGATAATTCAACTCATTAGAAGAGTGTTCAACTGGAAGGTTGTCGGAGAAACTTCCTTTATAATTTTTAACATAAACATGTTAGTGAAGATTAACTTGTGATTCGTATTGCATAGTTTAAATTTCCGGTGGAATACATGCCCGCAGACACTGAGGATGAGTCTTTAGACTGTTCTTAGAACCGAAACGCAACAAATACGGAAAAAGTTCATGTTCGGCGCGATAGCGAGCTTTGATTATAGGATGAAAACGCCTTAACTATGAGTTTATTGCTTTTCGAATATATAAACCAAATTAAAAAATTGATAACTAGAAGATGTTAGTCCTTTATTCAAGATATAAAGCAACTATGAAAATAAATTGAAATAGTTAAGAGTATATGAATTGTACGCCGCTGTGGATTGAGACTGAAGTAACGACCATTAAGTTCGTATCAGTGGCGGCTCGTGCGTTTGTAACCGGGGGGTTCACAGTTCACAGTAATAGCAGTTGCTACAATCAGAAGGGCTTTAAACTAAGTTAGCGTTACAATGTAATTGTACCTCATTACACAAGTCATTACCACATTTCCGAGTCAATATGAAATATTTCATATTATTTCGTTTTCATCTTGCCTTCCATTTTTCTTACCTTTGACATGCGAATTTTTCAAGATACATAGAATTGCGTAGCAGTTCGAATACGAATTTAATTTAGAATAAAATGTCATGAAAAAATACAGTTTTTGCTATTTAAGCACAATTTTTATTTTATTCATTATAATGAATCTTTATAAGTAATTTTTAATAATTGAAATATTGAAAATAAGTGAAATAATATTTTACAAAAAAAAAAAAATGGTGTACAAAAACAAATGAACAAGTAATTCAAGTGCAGTGCTTGTACGTAAAATCCAATCTTCTTTTTTTTTTAGCGGCAAATTTGTCGATTACCATGTCGTTAAAATTTTGCGATTCCTGCAATAATTTTTTTTCGATTGAAAGCATTGCTAACGCAGTAAGTCTGTCTTGGCTCATCGTTGATCTTAAAAATGTTTTAATTCTTTTTTGAGTCGAAAAAGACCTCTCTGCTTCAGCGGTTGTCATAGGGATAGTCACTATGAGCAAGTGGCATAAAATAAATTCTCAAGGCAGTTTTCTTTTATAAACTTGAGAAGATTAACGGCACCTGATAAATTCCTGAAGTCAGGCCTTTTATATATGATTTCAAGTTCCGTTCGTCGCCTGACTGCATCTAAAAATGGATAAGCTTCGACAGAACTATTTAAATAGTTGATCGGAAAGTCTGTTGCGAACTGAAGAAAATTTTTCGTTAAGAAAAGATTTGAAGCACTTAAATGATTTGTGAAAGCAAACCTATCAATAGCATGGCTTATGATTGAATCACAAATTTCTTTGGCTGCTACAATTTGCGTAATGTATGGATCGTCATTTTTTCTTTGCTTTTTAGCACTAGTCATTTCTGTAGGGATTTCATCTTGAATATTTTCAATATTATTTCTTTCATTTTGAATAGATTGTTTAAAACTCATCACGCATTCTTGAATTCAAACTGCATCTATACTAATTTTCTGTAACTGATTGTATAAAATATCGCAATGTGGCATTATACGACTGAAGATGGTCAGCCAAAATAGAAAGATAGGATCTTGAAGCATACGAGATATTGCACATGCTTGATTGATAGTTAGAGTCTGCTTTATTTCTTCCATGCACTCAATTAAGGAATTCCTATTTTGATATACAGTGGTAACAACTCTACTTTTGAAATTCCACCTTGTGTTGGAAGTACGTGGTATTCGACGACCAACAATTGCGTCTAAAATGGCTACTCGTTGCGGAGAATTCGAAAAAAAATTACTTATATCACTCAAATTAGAAAAAAAAACGCGTACTTGTTGGTTTTGTTTTGCACCTTGAGATAAAACCAAATTTAACTGATGGGCATAGCAATGAATATAAAATATATATTTGTAATGCGGTTGTATAATTTTTTGAACACCCTCAGTTTGTCCAGACATAACGTTGGCACCATCATAGCTTTGCGAAATTAGCTTTTCGGGGTTGTTGACCACTTTTTCCAAGACTCCATGAATAGCTTCCGCCAAACTGACAGCATCGTGCCCATTAGGGTTTAAAAACGACCAGAAACGTTCCACAGGACTACCATCTTGAAGAACATACCGAAAAACTACTGACATTTGAAAAATGGAAGACACATCTGTGGTCTCATCAGCAATCACAGATACAAAGTCAGCGCAGAGTATTTCTTTCTTGATGGTCTCTTGCATAATTTCCAACATGCAGTCCAACAATTCATTTTGGATTGTTTTTGAAGTACCTTTGAAAACGGTAGTTTTTTCTATGTGGTCTTTCAAAGCTGTATCCAATTCAGCAGTAAAATTTATGAGGCCACGAAAAACTCCTGGGCTTAGTGACTTTTGCGTCTCGTCATGACCTCGAAGTGCGAGCTCAAATACTCCACAAAATTTTAGGCAGTCTATGATTTTAGATAAAACATACCGATTTTTCCGCACTTGCTCGTTGTTTTGTTCGATACTGCGTCTATAAGCACTGTCAAGTTGTTGCCTAATATCTTGCTTACCTAGTAAGTTGAAGTCTAGTTGGGCATTGATATGAGATGCTGCACTCTCATGCTTTTTAAATTTTTGAGCAAGATGGCTCAAATCGTCAACGTTTTTGTCCAACTAGAATCTGAGCTTTTACTACCGAACAAAACGCACGGAAAACAAAATAACTTGTTTGTCACTGCACATCCACAAATCCACTTTGTTTTTTCATATGTTTCCGGTTTAAATTCGCGCTTGAACTGTCTCGATTTCGAGTTCGTCACTTGGACAATTTCAATTTTAGGAATTGGTCTTCCGAGATTTCTAAACTTGATTTTTTCATCTAAGGAAAGTTGTTTAAAGTTTTCTCTAAATAAACTAACGCAACCTTTTTCACAATCCATACTTAATTTTTTAAATTTTCGATTGGCAGCCCAAAGTAATGCTAAGAATTACAAAGATTTGAACTGATGGAGCACTCTAAATTCGTGCGCCGAATGCAGTACAAATTATGGTTAGCACTCCTAATACTTTTAACCCCCCAAAAACCAAAATTAGGTGCACGTGCGATCGCGACATACTCATGTTCATAAGACTATCTCGGATGCGAACGAACTAAACGAAATTGAGCACAAAGAATGGAGGAAAATTCCATCAGGCTAGTGAACATATGAGTTGATTTTCTTTGAAGAATTCATCTGGGAGGACCGTCATTCACTTTAAAGACATTACTATTGATAAGTTAGTTGAGGGTTGGCGCTCTGAATAATTCTTGCTGAATACATTTTTATGCTTTTCTACTTCCTTCTCAGGGGGTCACGTGCTCCTGTGCACATATGCTAGAGCCGCCACTGGTTCGTATTATATTTATAAATTATTATTGATAGAGTATATTTTTGTAAAGTAACTTAAAGGTGTTAGAAGGCGAAAACAAATGCGGAAATTGATTTGTTTTTAAACAAAACGCAATTGAAATACGATGTAGAGCAGAATGACAAGAAAAACGATTTAGAAATGAATAAAATGAATTGATACCCTTACCCTTCGGTCTTTCCATTACGTTGGATTTGACCGGGTATAGGACACGGTACGGTGGCAGGCTCACACCACCAAACATGAGCCAGCCGCCGGGTACATTTTAACCTCTTTGTTTCAGGTGACTTCGCGGGTTGAGTGGCCCAAGCAGAGTGCCTCTTTATGACATAGAGTTATGCAATCGAATTGCATAATTCTATGGCATAAATTAGTCACCGGGGTACTTCTCTTCTGATGGGAAGGCTCATGCAAGTATGAGTTTTCCACTCAGAAGAGGAATACCTGGCCACTGCAACAAATATGGATTTTAATCCGGTTGGGTGGGTGCGCAGGGGCTCCATCACCACCCGGTTGCCCCTCTCTCATTTGTGGGCCATGAGCCTCTCCGGGTAAGGACGAGGTCACCCTGCTTCCACTTCTTTTTACTTGTTACTCTTGTTCCATGAACAAGTCAGTTGTCCCTGGTAGATTTGCCTACAATTTTTGCGACTTCGGTCGCTTTGTTTTGTTCGACCCCAGAAATTCGTGAGTGCGAAATTCTTTGTAGTGGGTCCTTGTGCTGGGGGAATGAACCCGCCCCACGACACCGCAATGCTAGCCTGCCAGCGCATTCACGCGTCCCCAGACAAGGGCATTCTCGGCAGATACCGACACCTTCCTCTGCCGAGGCAGCAGACCATCGCTGCAGTCCTTCACGGACATTTTGAACTTCACGCTACACTACAAAAATGAGTCATTAAATTATAAACTTGGTCTTTTCATTTTGTTCCCTCTGACCGGGTATAGGACTCGGCACGTTGGAAGGCCCTTTCGAAAAAAATGGGCTAGCCATCGGGCGCGCTCCATCGGTTTTGTTGTCTCAGGGCCTCTTGCCGGGTTGGGTGGCCTTCAGTTCAAATGCCCTTTTTATAGCATAGGGTACTGTGACCCGATCACATAATTCTATGACATAAATTGGTCACCGTTATATTTCTCGTTTGATGGGAAGGCTCATGCAAAGTATATTTGTATGAGTTTTCCACTCAAAAGGGAAATATATGGCCACTTCAACATTTTAGATCTTGATCCGGCTGGGCGGGTGCGAGGGGGCACCACATTCATCCGGTTGCCCCACTCTTATTCGTGGGCCATGAGAATCGTCGGGTAACGACGAAGTCTCTCCAAGTCCGTCTGTTTTTACCCGTTTTAACTTGTTCTCTGAACAAGCAATTTTCCCTTTTTGTAGTTACCTACATTTTTTTTGACTTCGGTCGAGCTTTTCTTCTGAGACCCAAGAATTCGTGAATGCGAAATTCTTTTGTAGTGGGTCCTTTTGCTGGGGGAATGAACCCGCCCCACGACACCGCAACGCTAGCCTGCCAGCGCATTCACGCGTCCCCAGACAAGGCCGATCTCGGCTGATATTAATACCTTTTTCCGCCGAGGCAGCAGACCATCGCTGCAGTCCTTTACGGACATGTATACCTTCTTATCACTACAAATCGATATATAACGCTTCCAATCGGTCTCAGGCTTTCTATACAAACCAGTACATGCACGAAGACATTTCCTTTCGAAAACTCTTAATTTTTTCATAGTACTAGCACTCTGGTTGTAGCAGATCTGACATCCATATGTCAAAACTGGTCTAACCAGGATCTTGTAACAGATAATTTTGACCTTTTGATCAATGTATTTGGAATGAGAGTCTTCGTAGGGCCATGACTACTTTTTGTGCATTACTGATCATGATTTTGACATGTTCAGTACAGTACAGTTACTAATCGAGATGAACACCGAGGTATCGAACACAGGATTTATGTGGAATCCGTTCTGAACTAACTTCGCCAGCCATGATGTGGAAATCCTTCCAATTACGTTTCAGGTCTTGACTGACCCCCTGCAGCGTTGTCCGAAACAAGATTGTTTCGCACTTCTGCGCATTGATATTCATTCGCCAATGTTAGTGTATAATTGCACGTCATTGAACATTTTTTGGAGATTGCTCTGAATTATTGTAGCGTTTCGGTCTGCCGTATAGATGATCAGATCATCAGCAAACGCTAACAATGATCTCGTTGGTGAGACGTTAAAATCAAAGCCGTTCAATAACTTGCGAATGAATATTGAGAAGAATAGAGGCACAGTAACTGTTCCCTGCTGTAGATCATTCAAGACCTTGAAGTCGCTCATTGTTGTCAGATTTCCATCAGCTACAACAAACAATTTCCCGTGTAACATATTGGACCATATAACTAAGCGAATAGAGATAAATAATAAATCATGGCATCACAAGCAGCAGACAAATGTGGAAAATGTAGGAAGCAAGCGGAGGAGAACCATAAAGGAATGGGCTGCGGAGGCATTTGCAACAAGTGGTTCCACCTAAAGTGTATCAAAATGAGTGAGGAGAGATATTTGAAGATCATGGACATTTCCGAGGATGTGATATGGATGTGTCCTTCGTGTAAGTCACAACACCAAAAGACTAAAGAAGATCGTCTCTTCAACCAAATGAAAGAAATGGAAAACCATCTAATAGAACTGAAAACCACCGTGGCCACCTTAATTGATAAAAGTTCATCCACGCGAAAACCTTCGTATGCGGATATGACGAAAAGTATTTCCACTTTTCTACCCGAACGCCGTACAAATACTACCTCGCAAAAAGGAATCATAATTAAGCCCAAGAAGCATTCATCCTCTGAAAAAAACACTCATCGACTTCAAGTCGAAAATAAAGCCTTCAAAATGCAAAATTCCTCTCCAACTCATGCGTCCTCTTCGAAATGGTGGTGCCATCATAAAAACTTCCACAAATGACAATACAACCTCGCTCTACAACATTGCAAAGGATACCCTGAAGGATGAATATGATGTCATGGAGACAAAATCTCGTCAACCCAGGCTAGTAATTAATGGACTAGAAAAACAATTTTCGTATGAGGAGTTAATTAACGAAATTCACTCACTGAACCCTAATATTGTAGAAAATGATAAACTGGAATTGGTTCATGCCAGACGAACAAAAAATGGTAAATGGTTGCATATTCTGCAGGTAAATGGGAGTATGTACCAAAGACTGGTGAATAGGTACATCAATATTGATTATGGGTCTTACCTTGTGAAGGAAGACTACAATATAACGAGGTGTTATAAGTGCCAGAAATAAAACGACAAGACATCAAAATGTGAAGGAGAGCAAACATGTGCTAAGTGTGGAGGAAAGCACGAAACGAAGGATTGCAAGAGCTCGTGCGAGAAATGCTGTAACTGTGCAGGAAATAGTAAGAACGTAGATTATTCCCACAGAGCAGACTCTACGGAGTGCGCAGAATACCAGCGAAGGATCACAATTGCTAGGAGAAGCATTGACTACGAGTTCAAATGATTTTTAACAACGCAAATCGATTAATTGGGACGAAATTAACGCTCTTATATGCCAATATAAGAAGTTTACGGCACAAACTAAATGACATGCAGATTTATTTGAAGCAAAATCCTGAGATAGATGTGGTGATACTGAACGAAGTATGGATTTATCCTGAGGAATCGAAATATTTTAATATTGAGGATTATAACTCGGTATTCTCCTGCAGACCTGGAAGAGGTGGTGGGACAGCTATTTTTGTAAAAGATAAAATAAACTTCATCATTAAACGCGATACACCTGATAAATATAATATTATAATAATCGAATTAAACCTCGTAGGCAAAAAAATTAAAATCGGTACCTTCTATAACCCGAACCGTCTGAATGCGCAAGATCTCTGCTCGGTACTCGACAACCTATATTCCTCAGAAAATAATTTATTTACAGTAGCTGACAGAAACATTGATGTAATTACCGATTCCTCAGAAACAAGGCTTTACAAGGATGTACTGGATACTAATGGTGCTGTTATCATCAACAACGAAACAATTACTCGTCCTGTTTCGCATACGTGCCTCGATCATATCGTTACAAACGATAAGTCAACTGCGGGAAAAATCAATTTCATATTTGAGGATTGGCCAGAGCTGGATCATCGTGTCTTCAAAATAAGCATCCAAGGCATAAGCGCACAAAAACAAAAACCTGTATACAAAACATTCCAACACTTGAACAAAGAACTCTTCAAATCACATCTGCAAAGGTCATTAGAAGTCCGGAGTCCCCTAAACCTAATGGAACTTACGAATATGATCACAGAGTCCAAACGTTACTCCATCGTCGAGAAAAAGCTTAGATGCCGCCAGCAGACATGGATAACAAAGCGAGTAATCGAAGCCAGTATTAAAAAGAGAAAGGCGTACATAAGCTTTAGAAGGAACATGGAAGATCGTGTGCTAAAAAACATGTACATACAAGCGAAAAAGGAATCAAAACGTCTTGTGAAGGAAGCTAAATTCTCTTACTTCGCTAAAAGGTTGGAGACAGCGGCAGATAACAATCATGAAATATGGAAGATAATAAATGAAGTAAAAGACAACTCTCCCCCCCGAATTTTAATACCGGATTCGCAGTTTTCTCCAGTGACCCCTAATATTTTATCACAACCAGATGGAGCAGCAACTTTCTTGAACAACTTTTTCTCAACTGTGGGCGAAAAAATTACAAAAGAGCTTGGTGATGTCCCAACAAGTAGGCTAGATCACGCTAACATCTCACCCGATTCCATGTTTCATATTCATCCAACCAATAAAAACGAAGTTCTTAAGACTATTGAGGCAATGAAGAAAAATACGGCTCCAGGTATTGATCAGATCACGATGGAGGAAATTACGCTTGTAAAAAATGAAATAGCAGAACTCGTGGCTAATTATTTAAATGAGCATATCAGAAACGGAACGTTTCCTGAAGAGGGGAAGCTTGCAAAAATTGTACCTATATTCAAAGGAGGAGATCGATCGGACCCCAATAATTATCGCCCAATTGCACTCTTGACCGGATTTAGTAAAATATTTGAAAAAGTAATTAACTCTCGCTTAACATCCTTCATATTAGATAACTCTATCCTAAACTCCCGCCAATATGGCTTTCAGAAAAACAAGGGAACGTTTGACGCTCTACTCTCGGTAACGCGATTCATCAACGAGAGATTTGATGTAGGGGATTATGTTGTTGCCATTTTTGTGGATCTAAGGAAAGCGTTTGATACGGTCGATCATGACCTCTTACTTCGAAAACTAGAAGCATATGGTGTTCAAGGCACAGCAAATAAACTATTTCAAAATTACCTAAAAGGCAGACTGCAGAAAACAGCATTTAATAATGTTCTGAGTGACCCGGCACCAATGAAATCAGGTGTTCCACAAGGCTCAATACTTGGCCCAACCTTGTTCCTGCTATACACTAATAATTTAAATACATGCAGGGTAAGTGGTAATTACTTTTTATATGCTGATGATACAGTGCTTCTTTACTCGGGACGCGATAAAAATGACATCGGAGACGCTATCAACGAGGATCTAAATTCATATAATTTATGGTTGAAAGAGAATAAACTAGCGTTGAATATTTCAAAGACAAAATATATTATCTTTAAGCAAAAGAACAGGGAAGACATAGATGTTGATATAAAAATTAATGGTGAAAAGCTGCAAAGAGTGCTCGAACTTAAATATCTTGGCCTTACTATCGATCACCGTCTGACCTGGCTCCCGCATATAAACAACTTAAGGAGGCAATTAGCACCAATAATTGGATTGTTACGAAGATATGAGGAATTTCCAAAAAACATCAAGCATCTTGTTCTGAATGCCTTCGTACTGTCAAAAGTACATTACGGAGTGGTAATTTGGAGTCAGTCCTCAAAGCAACACCTAAA
Source organism: Odontomyia ornata (assembly GCA_963969285.1). Taxonomy (NCBI): domain Eukaryota; kingdom Metazoa; phylum Arthropoda; class Insecta; order Diptera; family Stratiomyidae; genus Odontomyia; species Odontomyia ornata. Next base: position 277,020,054 of record OZ017738.1, on the reverse strand, counting down.
TATAATTTCCAGGATATTAACCAAGGCGTATAAAAATATACATAGTCTCCCAAGGCTCACACCAACAAACATAGTGTATCAATCATGTAACGCATTAACTTTTAACCAAATCATTAAAATGGAGAAAGCCAAGTTTATCTTCAAAAGTTTAAATCTCAGCTTGTCGTCACAAACACCATTTATTAAAGTCTCACAAAAGAATCAATACAGTACTAGGAACGCAAACCAATTTGTAATTCCTTTTGCAAGGACAGATCGCCTGAAGAACGATGCTACAAATGACGCCCTTCGTATATACAACAATCTTCCAGGATCAGTTAAAGAAGCGAATTCTCTTATGGTTTTCAAGAAAAGACTTAGGAACTATTTAATGAATAACGATTGAATCTCAGTGCAGAAACTTTCAACATAGCATCTTAGGTCAATTATTGATCCTATCTTCGAGATGCCTCGAGAAACACCTACTATTATTATAATATCAGTCCAGTAATTTCAACATAGCATCTTAGGGCATTGTTGACCCTATCGTCGAGATGCTTGAAGAGACAGCTATTCTTTTAACTCAGAGTTTTTTTTTACTGCGTCGAATTTATAAATTTTTTTTTATCTCTGAGAGCTGATCACGATATGGACAAGACAAGATTAACCGGAGGACTTCACATATTTTTGTGTGCCCCCTTATACCGATGTGTTATACATTGCCTGGGTGGCACACCTGAGGTAACGACGAAATGTGAAGTGCAGATCGCACGAGCGTAGTGCGACGAAGAAAGTGTGATGGAGAGAGTGGAAGGGAATGGAGGTAAAAAAAAAAAAAAAAAAAAAAAACAAAAAAAAAAAAAACATCACGGCAACAAGGTGTCTGGGGAACCTGTCCTGAAGGAGAGGAGTTTAAAAATTAGTTGATCTAACCACACCGTATCGAAGGCTTTCTCAATATCAATGAGACATGCTGCAACACATTCTCTATCATTTAGTTTCCAACAGATATCTGAGGTTACTTTCGCTATCGCATGTAAATTGACAATGCGGCATCAACTCATATTTCTCAATATGGGCGGTTAATGCTTTATTTAGTATCACTTCAAACACCTTACTGATGTAAGGCAGCACGCTGATTGGGCGATAGCTTTTAGGGCTCGAAGATTCTTTCCCATTCTTCAAGATCGAAAATACCTTAGCCTTTTTCCACTCATTTGGCAAGTATGAATTGCTCAACATGTTGTTGAACAATATGCAATAATTCCTAATACCACCCTCAGGCAAATGTCGGAGAACTACATTTGGAACACCGTCAATACCACATGATTTCTTGTTGTCTATCCTGCCAAATATCACAATTCTTCATCGCTGAAAAAATAATAAGATTCAAGCTCGGTATGAGGTCTGATGTTAATGTTTCATTGAAATGAAAAAGAGATTCGCCATTCAGGCTTGATTTGAAGTCGGAAACTTTTGCTTCAACGACCTTGGAAAGTATTTGATTCCCTCTCTCAGGGTTTGATAGATGAACCGATTCAAAATGAGTTCCAGTCAGAGCAAGTTTCCGCAACCCATTACATATAATCCTGTTTCCATTTCTATCCGGAGTCGTACTATCAATTTCGATACCAGCCCTATCGAGAAGATTTATCTCATCACTAGTGACCAAGATTCGATACCTTCACTCGAAACTTCTTACGGAATATGCTATTCACTTTCGCGAAAATGCCATCTGGGTCCTGTGGGCTAATACCCCTCAATTTTTCGCCCATTAATTGCTGACCTCACTCCTGAAGAATGAATGGATTAAGTTTCGGACATTCTTCAGGTGTGATTTCAACCAAGCCACAAAATCGCCGATTAATATTGTTGACGCGTGTGAGAAGGCTTTTCAATCTTTTTGACCTTGAAGTGGTTGGTGTTTTATATCCTTCCATATTATTCCGATGTTTAATCTTGGGAACTACTTTCTCAATCGTTTCTAACGTCAGCTTCTCTAACTTCAACTAATAGAGATCTATTTCAACGTTAGTTAGAACCATCGAGCAAGAGTTGCCATCATCAGAAGGGGGCATTGCTTCTGATACTCCAGATTAAATTTCTTTTGAAACTTTCCCCAGTCTGTTTTACTGAAATTAAACCGATGATTTTCATGTTGAACTGGAATGAGGAAGAAATCCTCCCTTTGATGATTGATTTCCACTACGATTGCGTTATGGTCGCTATCATAAGAAAGCACCTGGAGTTTCCGTTGAGGACTATTAAAGTTCAATTCAAGTCTTGCGTCAGCAATACAGAGGTCCAAATATGAATTTGTCCTTGGGTATGTTCGGAACTCCGACCCATATAGATTGCACATGTATTCAATTTGGTTCTCTGTTAGACACGATTTTAGGAATACACCTCTTGGATTATTGGTGGCTTTCAGCCATGATGTATGCTTGGCGTTCAGGTCACCAGCAAGAATATAATAATTATGCAGGCTGTTCAATTCGAGTATTTCAAACAAGGAATTGAGCTCCTCGTTGAACTTGAGAACATTTCGACCAGTTGTATAGGCAGAGATAACGAAGAAGTTATCCCCACCTGGAAGTGAGATTTTGATAACGGACCTTTTCTCCAATATCCTGGTGCCACCTCCCCCCCCCCCCCCCCCCCCCCCCATCACCTATTACCTTGTCGCTTCTTACGAATTCCAAATCCTTGAATGTCAAGGAGTGCCATGAATTGAGGTGGGTTTCAATAAGAAGCATGATGTCAGGCTATTGCTTGACGAGGAACTTCAAAAGATAGTCACGTGGATGTAGACTCACAATGGAGAAGACGTCGCCCGAGATGAGACGAATCCTATCCATGGGAATGTGACTAGATGACAACTTATTTTGAGGCTTTCAAATGAAAGCCCTAAACGCTGAAAAACAAAGTTAATTTTAGAATCTTGTTTATCGATTCTCTCAGATAAGGAATTTAATTGCTGATAAATTTTGAGAAGTAGCTCATTATTGCCACTTACATTATTTATTTTATTTACATTGTCTGCTGGTCCTCTCGCAGCAAGTGCAAATGACACCCCGTGCTTGAAGAAGTTGGTAGATATCGCACTGCGGTGGACTTGACTTTGTTTTGGAGTAAATTTTACCTTTGCATCTTGATACCGGGGCATCTTCGATATGATGCTGGATGACCAAAGACACCGCAGTTCACACAATATAATTTTTCTTTTAGCTCCGCCTGAGCCAATTTTCACTCGCCGGGAGCATGGATATCTTTGCACTTTACACATCTATATTTCATGGCGCAATTGTCAGCCGAATGCCCGAATCTTTGGCACCTATAGCACTGGTCGACCTCGCTTTTCTGGAGGCGTTCCCATCTCACCACACAGAAGTTCAAGTACCTTATTTTTTGTAGGACACTTGAACTACTTTTGCTGGAAATCTGGACTAAGTAAGAAGGCAAGTTTTTACGCTCGACAATCGATCTCCTTTTTGCAAAGTCTTTAACGGAAATAAATTCTATTTCTGGTGCAACTTCTTGATGCACCTGAAGGAGATCGACTGTGTCCTCTCCACAGTCCACACCCTTCAATAAAAAGGTCTAGTTTTATCACTTTTAGGGGTGTATGTAAAATGCGGAACATCTCCAGAATTCAACGCACTTTTTGCTGCCTGAAAATCAACCAATGACTTAGTTCTAACTGTCAGTTTATCGGCATTGACTCTTTTGATCTCAAAATCATTTAACTTATTTTCGGTTGCCAAAAGCCGAAACATATCTTTGCCTGTTTGCCCAAATACATTGATTGGTGGGACTTTTTCTTTCTTTTGATTAACCTTGACGGACGGACCAGCAAACAAAACTTTTGGCTTCTTTCTCCCTATTTTTAAATATTCAATAAATCCATTATCTGGCTTAGAAGTACAATGTTCAGAAGTTTTATTACCTGTATCCTCTTCAATGCTCATGGAATCTTCCAGTGCTAACGTTTGCTCCGCCTGCGCTGAGGACTGAAGTGATGCAGGATCTCTATCCTGGGTTTCACTAATATAAATTTATAAGTTCTAAGTATTTCGGATAAGGTTTGACAAATTTTACCTAATAAAAAAAATGAAAGAAAGTATATACCCTTTAATTCTACTATTTATTTTAAATTTAGTATACAATTGTTTCGTTCTCTACTTGAGAACTTCCTCAGTACTACTATTCCCTAAACTTTAAGTGTCCTAATATTTATACTAAACTCATTAACGTATTAATATGAATCTCTAATTACATCTAATCCCTCAAAGTACTTTTACTTAATCTCTAATTACCTGATCCTTTACCATTCAAAAATTTGTTTATCCTTAATTACTACTTTTACTTTTTACTACTTTTTAACTATTAAATTTTACCTAACAAGCGGAAATGCTACGCAGATAGAGTGGCGAGGAACTAAAGCCCACGACGCCATGATTATTTCAGTCGAGCGAATATTAAACTTCGCGACTATGAATTCTTCACAGAAAATCAAAAGTCAACTCTTGAATGTCTAAATCAGAATTGAATTTATTTTACATTCGCCTCAACTATTTATACAGAAATTTCTTATTCTTAACGACCTACAAAAATATCAAAACAATTTATGACCTAATAAATTCTTAAAAATATCAATTATAAAATATATGCATTTTCACACACTCGGAAAATCCATTGGTGCCATATGTTTGTTTATGACCCAATAAATTTTCATCGTGCAACTTCCCTGACCTACGATACTCACATTGCACTCGAGTCATCGTACATTTCCCTATGCATATGCATTGTCCATTCGCACGCGACCTTTCTTCATGCACACAAATTATCTGAAACATGAATCCACACATGAAGAGTTAAGTGTGTCAGATAATTTATTGCTTTGCATAGACAGCGTACTACACGTGCATATGCACATATTCAAGAATGTACGATATGTTATTGTTCTTCATTAATGAATGTAAATGAAAGCAATGGAATGCAAATGTTTTTGTTTTGGATTACGTAAGTATGTTTCAGGTGAATTTATTGAGAATGGTAAAATTTAGGTAAGTACTTAATATGGGTTTTACATAGGAATTACACCTTCAACCTTTTTTTGATTAAACTTAGGTATGAATTTATGCATATATAAGTTGAATCACATAAAATTTATTATTAATTATCATTAATAAAAATTTTTTTTATTGTATATATATCTATTTTTTTTTTTTAGCTTATAACATATTTATTTTCATTTATATATAGCTTAACGTTATTTTTGTGTACATATTTTGATTTTCCATCTAATTCTATAAGAATATTACTATCTTTTATGTCTAGGACTGCGTAAGGACCTTTTTTTTATGTTTCTTACGGTTCTCATGCTTTAATAGAATTAAATCTCCAATATTTAAGTTTATAGGATTTGTATACTTTTGACTACTCACGAGTTCAGTTTTTACTTTTTCTATGATATTGCGTGCTTTCAGTAGCGATGTTCTCAACCTCATTCTCAGCTCATTCGCGTATTGATCTAAGTCATAGATTCTGTCATTATATTCGATAATCTCGTTGGGAAGACATGGAAGTTTTTCAAATATAAGCTCATAAGGAGTATTGTAATGAATCATGCGACGCCGCTGGTGCCCACTACCAACAAACTTCGCTGCTAGGTGGCTTGTCATTTTACGTTGGTTGCGACCAGTGCACATCCCACGTCTATTTTGTCGTCGGATGCCAACAGAATTTGACAGCCACATGGACTTGAAGTGTGGAGGTAGTGGCCGCGACGCAGAAGGTTATATTGAAGGGCCGCCACGCAGCAGGAATCAAACAGGACGAACGGTGCACCAAATACGAGGTGGTCGCATGTAGGTATAACCACGAAGTTTCTTTAAATTTTCGGAGATTTGTGTAATATTTCGATTTTGTATCGCTCACAGCTGGTCGTGTTCAGTACCCAGAACTGGCTCCACGGTCGATTCATCCCGGAAAACTGTTTCAATCCTCTCAAAACGGCGTTGGAAACAAGAGTGCAAGAAAAAACAAAAAAAAAAAGCATAGGGATTCGTGTCGATGACGAAGTATGATGAAGCTGCAATGGTGATACGTGCTCTTAATGGATACACGCTCGGCAACCGGCTGTTGCAGGTTAGTTTTCAAACGATTAAATCCGAGTAGGGAGCGCAGGTGACCGGCGCGTAGATGCAGACAGAATCATGTAACATACCCCCTCTTGGGCTTCATTCATATAATATGTATTGTTTCGAACCTTCCATGCTAAAGTAAATGTTTATAAGTTCACGCGTCCACAACGAAGGGGATACTCGTCGCTCTTGAGCATAGCATACTCCCATAGTAGCCACTCCAGTTTGAGAAAAAAAGTAATTAAACTAAAAATGGAATGATCCTAATTTTCAACTATTATTTTCATACAAATCAACTGTCCTGCCTGCACCGTGGGACGAATTGTTAGCGCTAATGACCTCGAGGGTATTAGCGAATTTAATCTTTTTTTTCATTTGCGTTTGGTGGTTCGACGACAAAACGAGTTTTACCTATGGGCGGGCATGTATCAAAGTTAAAACACTGTCTATTTTTCTTACACTGTGGCAGCCACATGGAAACTAGACAAACCGAACAGTGAATGTCAACTATTAACCAGAAAGGAGGTAATTGCTGACGTGAAAATGGGCACGAAAGTATACATATGATTCGAGGAAAGAATTCGTCGGTGCCAGGTGCAAAGGAATTAATAATTTTGCTTATTTCAACAAAAATAAGTTAGCTCTGTATAAGGTGACATGTTTTTATGTATAACCAATTACAAATTTATTTTTAATAACGATTTCTCAATCAACCCTTATAATCTCAACGGTTTATTTAAATAAAACAGGTAAGAAAGGTGAATGAATTGGACATTAGTGAAACTATAGAAATAAGAAATATACCTGTAATAAATAGGCTAAACAAAGATTTAGGTAATGGCTCTGATAAACTTTTAAGATTTGTAATGAGATAATTAAAAAGTAATTTAGATAAATAGTTTAGGATTAGGCTAAGAAAGGGTAGTTACACTGATGAAGTCCTAGTGTGAAGGACGAAATGTACATATGTATTTATATACAATAAATTCACGGTTTTGGAAACGAAAAAATAAATTTTTAATTCAATATACAAGTAATTATTTTTAATGATTTCGCTATACAAATACTTTTTGTTCCTGAAATTTCCTATCAAACTTTAAAACTCGTTGGTCATGCATCTTGGAATGTTTCCATGCGCAAAAGAGCTCGTATTTTTGGTTCGTTTTATAAAGAAGACAGTAGGCCCCTCGGAAACTACTGCAAGTGGACAGCACAGGGCAAATGTAAACTGTGGCTACTTTGTGAATGTACGGTGCGCTTGAGTTGGCAATATAATTTTGAAAGAAAACAAACCTTACTACTAGCAAGGAAATCATCCTATTTACAGATATTTCACCTGATTACAATTACTTATACTACATAATTTCATAATTGGCAATTCGATGAAAATAGGAGAGGACTAGAAGAAGCTTTGTCACTTGCCTTGTTTTCAATAAAAATTGCTTGCTTTCGAATTCATACTTTTTATAATTACACTTGCGCCGAAATACGGCTTTTGGTTTAAGCAGTCTTCAAATCTTCAAATCTCCAAATATGTTCCACTCACCTCTTAACTCAATTTACTAAATATGCAAAATCAAAAGGTGAAAATGGGATAATCGGAAAAAAATAAGGACCTAGAAACTCATCTAAAGTAAAAAAATTTTCCACCAGGGATAGAATGTAGAGTAGCCTTTTCAAGATAATTGCTTTAGTTTGTGGTAATTTGACCGTAAAATTTATGTAGTAAAATGATTTAAATGACCAGCGCAACAAAATATTGTCTTGTTTCGTAGTTGTCCAAGATGGTTTAGAGCTGATTGTAAAGTTCAGATGCCAGTGTCATCAGGACCCAGCATTTATATTTTCCAGAACTTACAAAGGTGGCAATTCATATCTTTTTTTTCATGTATCCTAAGAATCGATTTTTACCATCGATGATTCAGATTTGCTAATTTTATATATTTAAGTATGGACAATATTTATTGTGTCTTGTAAGTAAAAGAAAACAATATAAAAAAATAAATTATCAAACAGGAAATTTCAAATGACATGCGAAAACCGCGGACTTATGATTGATATGTTCGCAATATTGATTGAATGTTAATCAGTTACAAAGTCATGAGCAGAAAAGTCCCCTTTGTTTTCTCGCTATTATCAGCCTTTACAACATCCTTAAAAAGGCTAGCAATAAAGCGTCTGTAGTACTTAAATTTTGTTCTGTCCGAATTTCTTAAGTCATTCAATATTGAGACAACATTAAACATAAGTCATTTGTAAATGCTAGATACATACATACTTAACTTAATTAATTTGACAATTAAAACATATATCACAAAATTAAAAAAATATAAGATGATAAGTACATTTTGAGAAGTTTAAGCATTACCTGAGAGCAGTAAGAGAAAAAAAAAAAAATAAAATAAGGCATTTAATTACTATTATTTAGATTTTGTAATCAATTTGGTCTCGTGCATTATACTTTTCTCCGTTTTTATACACCATTCTCCTTACATGTTTTTAGATATCACTAATTACGTTTGCGACGATATACCTCGCCTTATTTTTAGTTGAAACCGAACGTATTTTATATTTTGTACGCATTCACGGCAAGAGTAAATCGCATGGATTTCTCAAATCATAATAGATATAAAAATTCAATTGCATAATAAAGAAAACCTGAAAATTGAACTAACAACTGAAAGTAATTCCATTTTGTAAAAAAAAAAATTTTAAGAAAAAAATCTCAGTATAAATGGCGAGTCCAGAGATGTGTCAACAATAAACATGTAAATACCCCGCGAAACATAAAAAAATGTACTAATTATTAAAAACATAGTAATTTTAGTCGAGAATAGAATAGAAAAGAGCTAGCGAGAAGAAATATATATCTATAGTATACACAAAATTTAATTTCAATATTAAGTTTTCTTTGCAATAAATTTACAAGAGAGAAGTAACAACGCTAATTTTAAGATCTTTTCGTAAGCCCTAGGATTAGTTGGTATACATTATAAACTTACTCTACTACCGATACAATTTGACAATTTAGTTTTAAATGTTCTTATTTCTCACATGAATGTTTTTATAACAACATATGGAAGTTATTTAATTTTGATTTTTTCAAACTCGCCATTTTTATTGGTACAATTTATCTTTTCAAATTATAATTGAGGAAAATTACAAGCAAAAATATTTCCTCGAAACATAATTATAACTCTACTTTTCATCATCCTTAACATTTTTGTACATTATTCCACAACAACTATAAATATTTTATTAAAGAACAAAATGAATTGCTAACGAAGAGTTAACGTAGTATACTTTTCGGTACCGCGTCGGAAATTCGGGAACGCGAAGTAAAAATTAGATTTTGTTCTTTGACTGGTTGATGAAGAAATACGGAGTAACGTAGAATAGGTTTCCTCTCCGTATGGTTTTGTTTTGTAACGCGTTTGAAAACGGGCATGTATAGGTGGCTGAATATTGTAAATGAGCGTAACCCATTCGGAGACCCGCGACCGAAATCCTCTCCGATCTAGCTGGCCGACAAGCAGCCACCGCGTGAATGGGTTACGGTCAAAACTGACGATAGATACAAGCCATATGGCAGCAGCGCTTACTACCACACACATGACCATTAGTAGGCCGACTTTGCTGGCTAACTTACATGGCGTTATATGAAGAATTTTGGAGGTGCCAACAAAAATTCGAGGTTTTGTACGGTTTAGAGGCGGATTTCTACAGTGAAATCCAGATGATCCGCGGAGAACACAATAGCGCTCCTAGTGAAGTGAAAATTATTTCAGTTCTTATACCCGTTTAGTTTTTATCGCCTTCCAAAGTGAATTTATAGGAGTTTGTTTACATCTCAACGCTGAGCTATCAGTCGAAGGTGCAAAACGTGTGCTTCATTTGCCCATCTTGGAAAGTTTAGGAGCACAATGGGCTATACAAGGTGAATTTATAGCATGCACGGAATGCGTTCGGTACGTTTTTTATTCGGAAAATAGTATATATGACGAAATATAAGCATTTGCTAATGCCGCAGTTGGATGACAGCTACCGGAAGCTTGTCCATAGTAGGCCGACTAATACATATTCAAATTGCTACCATATGGCTTGTATCTATCGTCAGTTTTGGTTACGGTGCACGGATTGGTTGACCGGTTGGTACCATCTGTTGGCACTACTCAGACTTAACGTCTAGAACCGATGAGAGGTCGGTTCCGCGTTCGCAGTAAATTTTAAAATAATCATTACAGTATATTCTGTGTCGACATGGGGTGTTGTATTGTATGCGAATGCGTAGTATGGTACCCATTTGTCCCATTCGTTATCATCGGCAAACGAGTGCATATATTCGTTAAGTACTCGATGATTGCGTTCGACTGTTCCTAAGGTTTGGTGATGGTAAGGAGTTGAGAAGATCTGTTCAATGTGTAGTAGTTTACATATTTCAGACATGAGTTTATTTGAAAATTCAGTTCCCAAATCAGTTTTTAGCCTACTAAAGTGTCCAAATTTTAAGATAAATTGATTAACTATACCTACTGCTATAGTATGTGCTTCTTTATTTTCTATGGGGAATGCTACTACAAATTTAGTTAATTCACATTGTAGTGTCAATATATATCTGCAACCATTAGATATTCGAAGTGGACCCACTGTGTCTACTTCTATCGTTTGAAAACTTGCAGATGGCGTATCTGTTTTTAGCATTTTTTCAGTTGTGTGTCTGACCTGCTTGCTCATGCGACAAGTCTTACAACCATTTACGTGCTCTTTGACCGTGTTATTCATGTTTTTCCAACAAAATTTTTGCTTTAATTTCAGTAACGTTTTGCGTACTCCGAAATGTCCTCCATGAGGTGTATCGTGATACTCCTCAATCAATTTCTTTTGTGTGTTCACATCAGTTATTATTTTGGGCGGCTTGTAAATTAATATTTTCAACTTCGTACGCGTACTTCCTTGTTGCAACGTATTAAAAATTCTTTTGAATTTGTTTTTATCCATGGATTTAAATATTTCATCATTTTCAGATAAAGAGAGTTCACTGATATTTTCTTGTCTGGTGAATTCCAACAGCTTTTCTAATATTGAAACGAATCCCAAATTAGACTTATTGCTATTGCTCTCTTCTGAATATATATTAGTACTTTTCGTTATGAGCTTAGCATTGGTAGAAACGTGTTTCTTACCAGATTTATCGCTATAACGTGCTTCTATATAGTTTTTAGTACGTACTATTTTATTTTCATCATTTGTATCGTGCAACATTATGAATTTTAGTTTTGGTATACCGGTTATGTCAGACAGACTTGTACAATCCCAACAATAGAGTTGATCAGATTCTATTTTGGTGTGGGTGCAACCGTTGTCGACTTTCTTCTCATCCTTTGTACTTTTCGCCATGCCCCTTGTTACAACTAGTAACTTTCGTTTAACACTCTCACCAGTATTTGGAGGTATCATTGATTTTAATATGTCTGAATCCAATTCGATTCTAGACAAGGCGTCTGCATTGGTATTCATGCTGCCTTTCTTGTAGACTATCGTGAAATCATAGTCGGATAAATCTACACGTATCCTCGTTAATTTTGAAGATGGATTTTTGTGACTGAACAGTGATACAAGTGGTCTGTGGTCAGTTACCACTATAAATCTTCTACCGTAAAGGTAAGGTCTGAAGAAGTTTATCGCCCAATGTATTGCTATTAACTCTTTTTCAATAGTTGGTTTGTTGACATCGTGTTTTGCTAACGACTTGCTAGCATAAGATATCGCTAAGTCAGAATCAATTTCACCTTGTGACAGAACTGCTCCCAATGCATAATTGGATGCGTCTGTAGTGAGAATAAATGATTTTTCGAAATTTGGGTATTGCAAAATAGGTGGTTCAATGAGTTTTGCTTTTAAGGTCTCATACGCTTTTTGACAATCCTCAGTCCAGTTGAAGGTAACATTTTTCTTTAGCAGAGAATTAAGACATTTAGCCGTTTGCGCAAAATTCGGGATGAATCGCATGTAGTAATTGCAGAAAACTACAAATCTTCGCACTTCATCCGCGTTCCGTGGTATCGGGTAGTTTTTGATGACTTCGTACTTTGATGGGTCGGTTTTGATACCTTTATCCGTGATCAAATGCCATAAGTACACCACTTCCGATCTCATAAATTGACATTTCGCAGGATTTAACTTCAAATTGTATTTACGTAGTCTGCTTAATACTTTGCTAAGATTGTCATTGTGATGCTTGATACCGCATCCAAAAACTATAACGTCATCAACATATAGGAAAGCTTCATGACTCAACCCACTTAGTGCAACAGTTAGCATTCGTTGAAAACTGTTAAGACGAAATTTTCAAACCAAACGGTAATCTTTTAAATTGATAATGACCATCGTTTGTTGAGAATGCTGTTAGTGGCCTAGACTCTTTCTCAAGTTCAATTTGATGAAAGGAGCTAGTCATATCCAAAGTAGAGAAATGCTTTGCCCTTCCAAGTTTGTCCAAAACGTCCTCTAGTCTTGTCAATGGAAATTTGTCGTTAACGAATTTATCGTTAAGTCTGCGGAAATCTACCACCAATCGCCATTTCTGCTCCCCATCACCCGACTTTTTTGGCACTACCAATAGCGGTGAATTATAAGAGCTAATAGATGGCTCTATGATGTCATTCGATTCCAAGTCTTTAACTTGTTGCAAAATTTCCTCGTTTTGGACTTGAGGCAACCTATAATTTTTTATGTATACCTGATTTTTGTCGGTTGTTTGCAGACGTTGTCTGTAAAAATTGTTTGTAGTCAATTTCTCTCCCTCTAGATAGAATACATCTTGAAATTCTCGAATGATGTTCAATAGATTCTTCATGGATGGTTTATCCAAATTATCCTTGTTAATCGTTTCTAGCAATTTTTCGAAACGCTTACTTCCCGACATCTGACTTTCTTGATGTCTTTTGTCACTCTTATGTATTGCAAGGATACTATAATCGCTCAAGGGTTCAACTTGTGCTCTGAATTCCTTGATGCTAACATCGTTGTCTGTTGTGTTCAGAATTTTCACATGTTGGACTCCTTTCGCGGGTACAATAGTATTCCCTACGAAAATACCTTTTTGTATTTCTGACAGGAATAAAATGCAGTCTTCATTTAGCTCTAAAGTTACCGGAACTATCGCTTCGGTTCTTGCAGATATGTTTATTTGGTAACTACTGGGTCTTCTTGCGCACATAGGTAATATAACTTCATCATCCTTTATGTTAGATAAAATAGTGTATGTCTCGTAGTCAATTTTGCACATGTATTTGACTAGTACATCTCTTTGTAATGATTTTCAACTTTCTGATCGAACGCGGAACCGACCTCTCATCGGTTCTAGACGTTAAGTCTGAGTAGTGCCAACGGATGGTACCAACAGGTCAACCAATCCGTGCACCGTAATCCATTCACGCGGTGACTGCTTGTCGGCCAGCTAGTTCGGAGAGGATTTCGGTCGCGGGTCTCCGAATGGATTACGCTCAATTACAATATTTCAGTCACCTGAACTTGCCCGTTTTCTAAACGCGTCAACAATTACTCATCCAGAACGAGAAACCTACATTACGTTAGTTCTGGATGTGATCTATCCACAGATCTCAAATCAAAAACGCTACAAAATCCCATAGGCGCGTTACCGATTCACCGACGCGGTACCGAAAAATATACTACTCGAACTTAGACCGAAGAAAACTACTCTAAAGAAATGGCGAAACAAGCAAAGGTACCGCGTACCGCGCGCGACGCGAAACCGACTTCAGCGGATTTGCAGAAACCCTACCCTCGCGACGGCATACTTACCCTACACTCTCTGTTCCCACTGAAAAAGAAGAGTCACTGAAAAGGAAAGTCGTGGGTTAACTTTTAGCAATTCATTCTTAGTTTATTCTGAGATACAGACAAAGCAAAATCCCTTTAATGCTGATTGTAATAGAAATACATACTAGCATATTTCTATGCGAAGCATTCACAAAGAGTGGTCTAACTAGTAAATTATACCTTAAATTTCCCAAGTGAAATAAAGTACTTCCAAAATAAAGTACTCTGAAGATGTAATTCAATAATTAGAAATATATGGAAAAAGATAAAAATGAAATAAATGATTTGCCTTTCTCTACATAACACAAAAATCTTTGAAAACTTGGTATGGTCGGTAAAATTTAATAACTACTTTAAAACAAAAGTAATAAGTACAAACAAAGTATCAATATTAGATATCGCGTATTTACTTTGCCTTCAACCATTTCATAAAGTGTAACATAGAATTATGCACATACAACCCCCAATATGGTTGCATTTGTTTTTGAACCATGTGAGTTATAAAATTTTACTAACGACTACCTTTTGATTTGGTGAGGCGCCTTGTTTCCGTTTCTTTATTTGCTCTCTTAGCTCTCTCTCAGTGAAGCCATCCTCAAATCGATTGCGGAAGGCTGCACTGAAAGAGTGCCAAGTGGGACGTGGCGTTGACTCTTTAAAGCTCCAGTACCAGTCGGCAGCGTCGCCGCTGAACAAAAGATGTGCATGCCGGAGGAAGGCCGAGGAATCCCCTCCCAGGGTGCTGGATACCAACGCCTGAATCCGGAAAAGGAACCGGTCCGCCGATATCATATCGTTGAACCCTGTAAAGTTCAGGCGCCAACTCTCCATGATACGAGGCGTCGGGTCTCGAAAAGGTGCCAATGCGTTCCCGGGGGGAATCACATCCTCGATTGACCTGTGGTACTGAACTGCCTCGGGGGCTGGAGGTACCAACGGAGGTCCGGTACTGTGTCGCGGTCTGTATTCGGGAGCTCTGGGATCCATTCCCGAGTTCCTTGGGGGTGGGACCCATTGCTCGGATTGTCGGGAGTGGGGCATCGCCACACTGGGATTTGGCTCCCAGCCAAGCGGAGTTCTCACGCGGCTGGGTGGTTGGCTCAACGGGAGGTTCTGGATCTTTCCCTCCAGGTTGCCAATCCTCTCCGACATATCCCTCATCAACGCCACGAGGGTGTCAATGGAGTGGGCGGAAGGCATGGTTGTCACCTCGGACACGACACTTGCAGCCGGAACTTCACCGCCTACTGCTCCTTGCAGGTCTACAAGTGGTTGGGACTGTTCGGACTCTGGCACTCCTTTCGCCACTGCTCCGCGCGTTGGTAGGGGCGTTCCGATGGGGACGTCTAGGGCAGACCGCTCGATGGGTCGCCGACATAATGCGCAACTCTCTGACGTGAGGAGGAGCTGTTGTACACAGGCACGATGGAATAGATGTCCACAATCCAATCGCACGCTGTGTACCCCCTCCACTACGTCCTCGAAACAGATTCCACAGTTCGCGGGTTGGACCGTTTTGGACCGGGTCCACCGCTTATCGGGCGTCCGCTTCGTTGCCATTTCGTGTGGGTTTATTATGAGTGGTTGCTAGTATGAAACGAGAGAAAAAAAAATATAAAACCTAAAATATACTTATTCCTATTATATAAGTGAAAAAAAAGAATTTAATATTAATTTAGTGGCCGTTAGTGGCGAGCTAATAATAGAGGGGGAAAAAAAAAATATTTGACAGTCACTTTCCTTTTCAGTGGTCGACTCCTTCAACGGGAAAAGAGAGTGCGTGGTAATCTGCCGAAGAAAGGGTGCTTTCGGTCGATTTACGAAATTATATCCCCTAACCCTCATTCATTACAAAAAAAACCGTCTCTAAACTACGTTAAAGTGACTCGACAAGACAAGTGGTAGAGCTACCGTAACGACTTTGTACGCGGTCAAAATTCCCGACGCGTAGAAGCATTCCGGGCTTCGCAACTCCAGCATACGCCATCGAACGTTGAACCGATACCACTCGTCTAACACGCATAAGAAATAGTTAGAATCCTTCCGCGACATAAAGGCAAGGTAGCCTTCTATTTTCTTGAGAGTCCATGCTGATAGGTAAACCCATCAGACTGGCAGTTCCATCAAGAAAATAGAAGGTCCTTACAGGGGTTAACCTGGGACAACACATCGGAAGGATTCTGTCGCGAAAGCAAAATCAAACAAAGGAGAGCGGAAGCTACAACTCACGTGAAGCGACCTCTAATGTGTATCACACAATTCCACTGCTCCTGATAGTGGGACTCGAGTACCAAAGTACCTTACATCCTCCGTAAAGGACCAACTCGTCAGAAGACGCGAAGTTCTTTCCCCCTTAGGATGTTGTTTGGCCCCACGTTGGGCGCCATTTGTAATGGTTTTTCTACCTTCAACTCGAACGCGGAACCGACCTCTCATCGGTTCTAGACGTTAAGTCTGAGTAGTGCCAACGGATGGTACCAACAGGTCAACCAATCCGTGCACCGTAATCCATTCACGCGGTGACTGCTTGTCGGCCAGCTAGTTCGGAGAGGATTTCGGTCGCGGGTCTCCGAATGGATTACGCTCAATTACAATATTTCAGTCACCTGAACTTGCCCGTTTTCTAAACGCGTCAACAATTACTCATCCAGAACGAGAAACCTACATTACGTTAGTTCTGGATGTGATCTATCCACAGATCTCAAATCAAAAACGCTACAAAATCCCATAGGCGCGTTACCGATTCACCGACGCGGTACCGAAAAATATACTACTCGAACTTAGACCGAAGAAAACTACTCTAAAGAAATGGCGAAACAAGCAAAGGTACCGCGTACCGCGCGCGACGCGAAACCGACTTCAGCGGATTTGCAGAAACCCTACCCTCGCGACGGCATACTTACCCTACACTCTCTGTTCCCACTGAAAAAGAAGAGTCACTGAAAAGGAAAGTCGTGGGTTAACTTTTAGCAATTCATTCTTAGTTTATTCTGAGATACAGACAAAGCAAAATCCTTTTAATGCTGATTGTAATAGAAATACATACTAGCATATTTCTATGCGAAGCATTCACAAAGAGTGGTCTAACTAGTAAATTATACCTTAAATTTCCCAAGTGAAATAAAGTACTTCCAAAATAAAGTACTCTGAAGATGTAATTCAATAATTAGAAATATATGGAAAAAGATAAAAATAAAATAAATGATTTGCCTTTCTCTACATAACACAAAAATCTTTGAAAACTTGGTATGGTCGGTAAAATTTAATAACTACTTTAAAACAAAAGTAATAAGTACAAACAAAGTATCAATATTAGATATCGCGTATTTACTTTGCCTTCAACCATTTCATAAAGTGTAACATAGAATTATGCACATACAACCCCCAATATGGTTGCATTTGTTTTTGAACCATGTGAGTTATAAAATTTTACTAACGACTACCTTTTGATTTGGTGAGGCGCAACTTAAAAACTTAGTGATTGACCTATTAAACCTAAGATAAACTAACTTAAAACGTTTGAATCATAATAACTAATTTGATTCGCTTATATGGCAACAAACATATTTTTTGTATACTTAATAGATTTGATTTATAAATATTGATAAAAATGTTACCTAAAGTTTGATATATTTTCAAAATATGCTAGAGAATGGTTTGTGTGTAATAATAAAAATGTATAGAGACAGTTTTGGGATTTTAATAAGAGTCCTATAATATATAGTAGAACTATCTGCCTAAATTTGTGTCCCTTACTATCAATAATATTAACATAATTTGTTTCTAGTCTCTTTTTGTTGCTTTTCTTGTTTTGAAATAGTATAATTATTAGTCTACATTACTTAGTACCGAAATAGAGATACTTTCTGTTTTTTCTTTTTTTTTTCTAATAGTAATTATAGTAATAATAATGTCTCCTTATGTTCACTTCGCATATACTTAATCAATAAATTTCAAGTATCTATCTCGTTGCGTCTATTGCATAACTAATCGTTTTTCATCTTTAGGGGTTCTTTAATTTTTAAGGTGTTCAATCACACTTGAAATTATATTTACTTAATTTCTTTTGTTTGTTAAAGAATTCTAATTAGCTGCTTACACCTTGTCTATAATTTCCATTCGGTCAAAAATGCAGTCAATGTTTTCTTGTTTTTCTCAACAATTTTGGACACCGTTTAAGGAACATAAACTGCATTGGAATAATTCGATTATTTGAGTAAGTAGACCTTAGTGGAGTGTCGATGGGACACTAGTATGCGAGGAAATTTACAAGTACGAATAATTATAACAATGATAAGTATGTTGCGGCGAGTAGTACAAGCGGTCTGTGTCGACATGACGGCATTCTTAAACTATAATTTATAAATCATCTATATCAATTTTTTCGTTAATAGGTACCTAACCCCAAAGAATATTGAACACATAGTCGACTATTATGATTTTGAGTTGTACGTGCATAGCTCTGTGCACACTATATTAGTATAAATGCTCATAACTACTTCTATACGATTACTACCAAATCGTAAATTTGAGGGCGTCCAAAGAGGCTTCATCGGTAAAGTTGGGAGGTATCGCTTTGTACCTTACATTACCGAACATACTTAACATCCAAAGCGTTTCAGTTTACATAATATATGTATATATGTTTCTAATGTGTGAATGTCACTTAAAACTATTACTATATATTACAGCAATGATATCAATTTCGTTAGTGGACATCCGTCACATTGGCTCCTGTTCCAAGTATTCGTGTTTGAGACACATCAAGGCAGAAGGGCGAGATCGAGGCTCAAATGCTAACATTTTGCTCAATAAGTCGTTAGAATATTCGCCCAATTGTCGACATAAATCGACTGGTTGCTTTGGCATCCGGTGAGGAAAGTTTTCGCGAGCTAGATATTCATCAATTTTACCGAAGACTGCAATCTGTACTGCGGATTGCAAGCGATATGCCAATTGATCAATCTGAACAAGGTAGCAAGCGTTACTTCGAATTTCCGCATTAAGAAGTGTCAAATCATTTTTTTTTTGGAATTTAATTAGAAATAGAATAATCGATTTCTAATAAAATATTGCAGACTAAATTTTCAGATTTAGTGTCGATTTTATAAATGTGCATTACAATCGCCTTAGAGCAGGGTAAAATGTGTTGCTTGTCCATATAGGCGAATTGAATACCGAGCACTTAGTCTGTCATCACTTTTATTTGCTCGTTTTCCAGCACAAATGACTTTCCCCCTAAGAATTGCTGCTTGACTTCTCAGGATCCGTACTTTTTTTTTTTTTTTTACGTCCACAATATTTGTTTCTGGATGGCCTCCGCTTACTTAGAATTTTCTTACTAGATAATCTATGTTGCAAACTGCATTCGCTCCGCCGGACATAATCCGAGGGCTAATTCGGTGGTAAATTTAGTCGGCTGCCAATGTCTTCTCGGAAGCGGCTATCTGAAATTGATTAGTCTCTGAAGCACTCGCTCACTAAAATTTGTTTCCAAGCGCAATTGCACTCTAGCTACTGACTTATGTAATAACCTTTTCTATTTAGTTATTAACTAAACTAACCTCTTTCCTAATTTTTCTGCTCCGGTGAATGTCACTGCCTCACGAATAACGTTTTCCAAAAACTCTTTAAGCACACCACGCGTTTCTTCATAGATTAAACCGGGAATACGTTTCACTCCACCACGTCGCGCCAAACGACGTATAGCTGGTTTTGTAATACCTTGGATATTATCACGAAGAACTTTACGGTGACGTTTAGCGCCTCCATGTGGCTGTCAAAATTTCCGGTTGTCACCTCGGAAAAAACATATGTGCGTGGAATGGCACTTCATATGGCGGAAATGTGCTTCTTCAGATGTCGCCAGTGGCATAGTTTTCTCGATGGCCACGGTGGAGGGGCATTTCCAGATGGCTATGTCTCGAAATGTGCCGGGGTTGGATTAATTCTATATTTCGAATATTTATATCCACGGATCTAAATATTTGGACAGAAAAAAAAATATTTTCTGCACAACGATATCCGCACAACAGATGAAGTCCGCTGGCACTTCGAGGACATATCCATCTGGCAGGTTACAAGGGTTCGGGATCGAAATCGCTTCGATTCCTGGGCGTAGGCGTCACATTACATCTTCCCAAGATGCCATCGGTGGTTATCGGAAATTTTTCGGTTACGATATGAAACGAATGTTTTAAATTCTATTCCCCAATCTGTAAATTTAAGTCTAAAGTCCCTAATGAACTAGTAACCTCTTCAGTTATTCCTGAGAGCTTGATTTTTTCATTAGATCTAATCTCATATTCTACATTTTTATGAACGTCATTTTTACAGATAGACACGTCTGCACCTGTGTCTACAAGAAAATTAAGGTTTCTACCTGCATTATGGCAATAAATTGTAACAAAATTTGCGCAGGTATTAGTAATTCTATAGATCTTGTGGTCTACACCGGGAGGTTGTCCTGTACATCCTCGACCTCGCCGGCTACTTGGCAGTTTCCCTGATCCGTAACAACATTTACGTATCTTCCATTGTTTCGGTTCTGATCGTTTCTATAGTTGCTACGTCGATTACCAGAATCATTATTTCTTCTGTAACTTCCGTTCATTATTTTAATTTCTACCTTGCTGATTATTACTATTGTTTCCTTGACTATAGTTGTTCCTGCTTTTATAATTATTAGCCCTATAGTCCCTATCATTATTTCTGTTCCTATCTTCTCTATTGTCCTGATCGTTGTCGTTATTCCTATAGTTATCTCTTCTATTACGACGTTTGTTGCCATTCTTTCTTTGGTTCTTAGAATTAAAGTGCATCACATGTGTGACTGATGGTGGTTCAGTATTCTCCAATTCCAAGGCCAATGATACAGCTTCTCCAAAGTTCTTTGGTCTAGATGAAAAAACAATTGATCATTCAGACCGTTTTTAAATATAGTGAGTGCGTAACTGTCATTCATGTTAGTTATAACCTTCTTTTCAGCTGCTGTTGCTGAAATGCCTAGTTCCTGAATTTGTAGTTGATTCAATTCACAAATTAAGGAAGTGACTTTATCTTTATAAGCAGTGACGGTTGACTTCTTTTGTACCGTGCTGCTAAGCTGGGTAAATAATTGAGGTATAGTCTTGTTGCTTTTAAATTTACGCAACAGGACATCTTTCAGGTTCTCAAACGAGACTATATTACTGTCAGTAATAGAAAGTTTAACTGATGCGCTTAATTTAACATTCTTTACAAAATCTATCAATAATTCTTTGCCAGTTGGTGTTAGAGATGCGTTTAGAAGCTCTACAATCTTAAGAAATGATTCTAATTCTTTATATTTACCCTCAAAGACAGGAATAACCTTTAATGCAGTTTCTAATGAAAATTCTGCCATACTGAAATTCTCCTTTAGGACCGGGGGGCTACTTTCTAAATCTACCACAATATTTTCAGTATCGGAAACTTTGATATCCTGACCAGTATATCCTTGCTGGGTCAATTGAAGCCAAAGTTCTCTCTCCAGAGTTGCGGCTTCTGCCCTAAATTTTAACTTTAAATTTAAGAGATTGGAATCGCTTTCTGAAATACTGGATGACAAAGAGTTAAATAATTCTCTTTGTTTTTTCAAAATATCTAGTTTTTCGGTAGGAGTTTCAACGGTATACAAATTCTTCCCGTTTTTCTTTAAGTTCCTAAGGGTCCTTTCGTTGTCATCAACAATATCTTTAATCCTGTCCATAAGCTGAATTGTTTAATTAGAAAGATAATTTCAATATAAAGTGCAGGAATTTATTTTAAAGGGATATACTTAAAATATTTTTTTTTTTTATACATTTACAGTTCTATTAAATCTCTTAACTACGTATTTTTTATTGTATTTATCGTAAAGGTAGAATAAAACTATGGCCACTACAAAAATCGTTGAAGTGGGAATAGATTGCCGGTACTCCTCAACAATTCCAACATTGTTGTTTGTGGAACATTTGTTACCCATCTTAACGATGCTTCCAATAATCTGGTCGCAGATTGTCTAGTTGCTTCTGTAAAAGTTTCTTCGATTCACCATGCGTCAACCTGATCACACGGTGTAATTCCGCACGGGCTTTCTTTAGCTTCGTCTTCACTCCTCCCCTTGCACGCCTTTTTCTTGGTATCGCTGTTAGGTACTTTTCATTCGGTCGCTTCACAAATTCGCTGATGTGTCGAGGTTTTGGGCCAATATGCTTCAAACCTTCAATCTTTGTGGGAATATATCTCGGCACCACGTTGTTTGCTGACGCTTTTGGCACGTATTCCAACTCTCTCTCCGCCAGGTTGCAGCATCTATCAAAGATAGTGTCAAAATTATCTTCGGGGTGCAGTTCTAAAAAATCAACGTCGAGTTCTTCTTCTATTAACGGCTTCGGTGATTGATTTTTCGGTCCCTCGGCGTAGTTCGCAGGGTCGCCATGAAGTGATGCAGGATCTCTATCATGGGTTTCGCTAATATAAATTTATAAGTTCTAAGTATTTCGGATAAGGTTTGACAAATTTTACCTAACAAGCGGAAATGCTACGCAGATAGAGTGGCGAGGAACTAAAGCCCACGACGCCATGATTATTTCAGTCGAGCGAATATTAAACTTCGCGACTATGAATTCTTCACAGAAAATCAAAAGTCAACTCTTGAATGTCTGAATCAGAATTGAATTTATTTTACATTCGCCTCAACTATTTATACAAAAATTTTTATTCTTAACGACCACAAAAATATCAAAACAATTTATGACCTAATAAATTCTTAAAAATATCAATTACAAAATATATGCATTTTCACACACTCGGAAAATCCATTGGTGCCATATGTTTGTTTATGACCCAATAAATTTTCATCGTGCAACTTCCCTGACCTACGATACTCACATTGCACTCGAGTCATCGTACATTTCCCTATGCATATGCATTGTCCATTCGCACGCGACCTTTCTTCATGCACACAAATTATCTGAAACATGAATCCACACATGAAGAGTTAAGTGTGTCAGATAATTTATTGCTTTGCATAGACAGCGTACTACACGTGCATATGCACATATTCAAGAATGTACGATATGTTATTGTTCTTCATTAATGAATGTGAATGGAAAGCAATGGAATGCAAATGTTTTTGTTTTGGATTACGCAAGTATGTTTCAGGTGAATTTATTGAGAATGGTAAAATTTAGGTAAGTACGTAATATGGGTTTTACATAGGTATTACAGGACAACCTCTTGCTAAGTTTCTTGTTTCGGTTTCTTAGATTTCTTATCTTCAGTCGCTTTTGAATTTACTTCTTTTTCTTTCTTGCTAATTTCTTTTGCTTTGTTGAACGTCAATTTTCCAACTAGTTCTTCTAGTGATTGGATCCAAAGTCTGAGCTCTTCGTTTTCTCTCTCAACCTTCTCACCTTTCTCGTTGGCTTTGATTAACTGCTCTTCGTTTCAGTCTTTTTTCGCCCGCCATCGTTGGCGATGGATACGATCGTTCTGGTTGATGGCTGAGGCCATCGGGCTACTCCATCTCGTTGCTTTTGCAGCGAGACTAGAGCGAAACCGAGACTGCCCTTGAATGAATTTCCCCTTTTGATACTTCTTCAGGAAATAAATTTCAGGTATTCGACAAATGTTCGAAAAATTCGAAGGTGATGGTTTTCAATTAAAAAATTAGTTTCAACTGACTTTTGTGAAAAATTAATTAATTTTTTAAAATTAATGACAGGAGCGATTAAAAACACGTCTACACGAGACGAGTGCTAGACGCAGAATCCCCAATTAAACTTTGTTTGCTCGACCGGAATTCCCACCTGGTTGAACCGGCTTTCCAGTTGAAGTCAAAGTCAAAAGCGCTTTATTCAATAATAATCGGTATAACTTTTCAAAGAATATAAAGAAAATTCCAAACAATAACAATACAAAAACTTAATGGCCCAAATGGCTCTCTAAAATTATACCTTATCATTAAACACATTTCATCAAAAAAAAATATAGCAAATTCAATTAATTAAGATTATTACATAATTTGAAAATCAATTGGAAAAAGGAGGAAAAAACCAACCAACACTATCTTAAAATTATTTATAATTTAAGCACTACAGTGAACTTGGATCCTACACCTAATATGTTTTAACTTAATTCTAATAAAATTCAATCAAAAACTTTATCTTATACTAAAAAATTCTATCACAATATTCCTAACCTACACGTTTAACCTTATCTCTAAACCTAATAAAATAAACATAACATACTCGTATACCTAAACTATCCCTAATTTTTAACACAAATAAACAACAATACTAAATGTAGCAATAATGAGCTGAAACTCAAAAACTAAGTAACGAAAAGCACAAAAACTGGAAACAAACACGAATAATTTAGTCATTGTCATTCAGCCACCAATACCTAGATTTTCCCGTCTCAGCTCGATCAGCTTCAAAGAATCTAGCAAATGAGTATCTCCATTGGAATTGTTGGTCTCTTGAACTCAAACTCGGAGGATATTTTATCTTCTTATCGGTGGCCCGTCTAAAGTCAAAGTCAAAACCGCTTTATTCAATACTAATCCTTATAAATTTTTAAAGAATATGAAGCAAGTTCCAAAGAATAACAATACAAAAAACTTAATGGCCTAAATGGCTCTCTAAATTTATACGTTATCATTAAACACATTTTAGCAAAGAAACTATAGAAAAATTCTATCACAATATTCCTAACCTACACGTTTAACCTTATCTCTAAACATAATAAAATAAACATAATATATACCTAGCCTATACTTAATTTTTAACACAAATAAACAACAACACTAAATGTAGCAATAATGAGCTGAAATTCAAAAACTAAGTAACGAAAAACACCAAAATTGAAAATAAACACGAATAATTTAGCCATTATCATTCAGCCACCAATACCTAGATTGCCCCATCTCAGCTCGATCAGCTTCAACGAATCTAACAAATGAGTATCTCCATTGGAATTGTTGGTCTCGTGAACTCAAATTCGGAGGATATTTTATCTTCTTATCGGTGGCCCGTCTATATATGTGATATATGACTGGGACGCCGTCAGAATCAAAAACATATCGATTCATGTCCAAATACACGAATGCTTCTGAAGGAACGAAGCCAGTAGCGAGGCAAGTCGCTATATACCCGTCTGTAGGGTGGAACGGCTGTGAAATCCAAGGGTTTTCACTCCCAGTTACAGATCTTGCGATATGATTCCGAAGAAGTTTCAATATGAAGATATCGACTCTTGTCACTTGAGCAGTTTGATAAATTCTTCTATTCGATATATAACGCTTCCAATCGGTCTCAGGCTTTCTGTACAAACCAGTACATGCACGAAGACATTTCCTTTCGAAAACTCTTAATTTTTTCATAGTACTAGCACTCTGGTTGTACCAGATCTGACATCCATATACCAAAACTGGTCCAACCCGGGTCTTGTAACTGATAATTTTGATCTATTGATTTATGTATCTGGAATGAAAGGGTCGTCGAAGGGCCATGACTACTTTTTGTGATTTACTGAGCATGATTTTTACATGTTCAGTATAGTACAGATACTGATCGAGATGAACACCGAGGTATCGAACATAGGATTTATGTGGAACCCGTTCTGAACTACCCTCACCAGCCATAATGTGGAAGTTGAAGAAACCATGCTGCCGAATATTGTTTCCAGAGCGGGCATGGTTTGATTGAAACCGCGTGAATGTATGGTGATGAAGTATTATCGGTTTGGTCGCTGATAGAAGAAGTCGTGTGACGATTGTCACGACTTCTAGTATTGACCCTGTTACCAACGTTAGTAGACGAAAGGTCGTCACTGAAGACTTCTTATCTTTCAGTCATTATGATATTAAATTCATTATAATTTTTTTAAGGTAAAAATTAATTTTAAATAAAAATTTTTTTTATAATTATATCTACAGGATGCATCTAGCCCGAATATATCCCCCCGTCGCAGGATATATCTAACTCTTTTTCGCGAGCTAACGACTATCAACAATTATATTTGTAATATGTAAAATCAATTTATGTAAACGTGCAATGAATTTTTTTTGACATGACTTTTGAATATTGATAAATTTGATTTACCAAATATTCTAAAAAAATAACCTTTACAGAATGATTTTTGAAAGCTTTTCTTATTATCGATTTAAAAGGAAATTATCTAGCGTGATGTTGATTTCAATCATTGTAATCGAACACTTCAAATCAACAGGCCTGATTAACTATGCGTACTATTTTACTCTTCACTCTTTTTGACTTGATAGTTCAAGCTGTTGTTAATTCTGTTGTAGTTTTCCTCCCTTTTTTGCTATACATACAGGAAGATGGTGTTAAATTCTTTCCTATGAGTCGTCGTTAATCCAAATCAAACGACTTGAAATTATGAATAATTCCTTGAAAAAAAACAAGACTCTTGCACCTATATCCTCAATTTCTAGGCGCTTGTGCTTATATAAATATTCTTTTTTGTGCATGTGATAAAATGAGCAGAAACGTTGTGTTCACCACCCACAGTGGACTTTCGAGTCACCAGTAAGAGATTACTTATTTGATTCTTCAAAATATTTCGTAGAAATGAGTCCAAGTTATTTTCTCTATCATAAGGACAAAAGGATGACCAATGAATCTAGGAAAAGAAAAACACGTCTGTACGCAATTCTAACAATTTCGTTCCCTTTCCGTAAAAAAAAAATTTCTATATTTTTGAATTGACATTTAAGTTTTTCAGAAACATAAGTTGCTTTTTTAAATAGTATAGTTCAATGAATTTATTTGAAACGTAATAGTTTAAGAGTGTATTAGAAATGAAAGGGTTTGTGCCGAGACTTAAAAATTTATTATCTCTTTAAAAATGTAAGCTGAAATTATTGTAAGTATAATTTAAATGTTATTTAAGAAGGTGAAATTTAATAATATTAATACAAGATGTAAAACTGAAATATAATAGCATTATCAAAAAAGTTCAAAAGACTACAAACAAATATATGTAAAAGACGGAATGTAAAACGTCGAAATCGGCAACGTTTATATATATGAATTAACGCGAATAAAGATGAAATGAATTAATAAAAAAGATTTACTTAAAATTAACGACGCTTAATATATCTAAGGGCGTTTGTCATGGCCATGTATATATATATATATATATATATATATATATATATATATATATATATATATATATATATATATATATATATATATATATATATATATATATATATATTGTCGCGTGTTATTGGGTTCGCGGCCAATAATTTTAATGTTCCGGGAAAGTGAAAACGCAATGTCTTTTAATTTAAGTTAAAAGTGTTTATTTAATTAAATAAAAAGCACAATAATCAGTTAACACTTTTCACTAATTTTAATTGTCACTATTAAAATTTTCTAACACTTGTCCATAAATTTATTATCGCAATTGTCTTCTAAATCACTTCACTATTACAAAAATCACTTTTCTACTACTCGAATAATTTCGCTTCCCACACACAAACGCAGTTCTTATCGCGGTCGAATGAATGAATGATTCCCCCCATTCATTCAGCTCGCCTTTATATAGGGTCTCTACCTATTCACCCATTTCTCGCACATTGGCGAACGTTCTACCTGGTAGATTCGAGCAAATTCATCAATGGAGTGACGTCACTTGCAGATGTTGATCATGCTTGTTGGGTTCTCGTAGTTTCGAGTGAATTCGTGTTCTTCATTGTTGTGAAAACAATTGCGACAGTAGCTCGCAGAATTATTTGTACATGTAATTATTTGTACATGTAACACTGCCCCCACCTCAGTTCTTTTCGCCCCGAAAAGATGTGTCGCTATTTGTAGTCAATTCTCCCTGGGTGTAATATGGGGCAAGACGGTCCAGATGCACGATTTTCATTTTAGCTCTCGGCTAAAGTGTCCATGATGTCATCGATGCGTGGGAGCGGGTAACTATCTTTCTTAGTGACGTCGTTAAGCTGCCTATAGTCGACACAAAAGCGAGTGCTACCATCCTTTTTCTTTACTAGAACTACAGGCGCGGCCCATGGACTTACAGAAGGTTCAATAATGCCTTGTTTTTCCATGTCCGAGATCAGCGCGCTCACTTCTCCCTGTTTGGCTATAGGGAGACGTCTTGGTGCTTGTCGAATCGGCTTGGCTCCCTGTGTATCTATGACGTGAGTTACCAAACTCGTTCGGCCTTGGTCATCCGGGCTTGTTGAGAAGATGTCACTGTACTTGGTGACCAGATCAGAGGCTCGCTTGAATAGCTGCACCGGCAATTTGGCTTGCTTCAATATTGCAGACGTGGATTCCCGGGCTTTGTCTGTGTCTTGCCTCCTTTTCCAATGATGGCCGTGAGTAGCTTCCAAAGAGGTGATGGTGGAAACAGGCTGGCAGCTGCCGATGACTTCTCCCGCTTTGATGCTCGTGGTCGAGTCTGCGGTGTTAAGGACTCTAACCGGCACATATCCGTTCCTTAAAGAACTTACAAGGCTTCGTCCTACAATCAAACTGCGCAATGCAGATGTCTTCGTTGGCTCTATCAGATAAGATCGGTGGTCTCCAGAATCACCATCAAGCTTGGCCCATACAATGCTTTCGGAAGAATTCGGTACATCAGTGTCAGTACATACCACTACATTCATCTTGGGGACTTGGACGCTGGGATCCTCCATCAGTACTTCGACATTCTGCCATTTCAATACACGTTGGCCCAAGTCCAACGTGATTCCATGTGGTCGCAGAAAATCCATTCCGAGAATGCAGTCATCCATAATGTTCGCGACCAGAAAATTATGTCGGAACACAAGGTCTCCCAACTGTATCTGGAGGTTGACCTCTCCATGAACAGGTGCAGTTTCTCCCGTAGCTGTCCGTAGTGAGAAAATTCTGCCCTTGTGAAGTTGTTGCTGTCTAACTAGGTCTGGTCGGATAATCGATCGGGTTGCACCAGTGTCGATTGTTATGGTGCAGTGTTCTCCGTCAATTTGACCCGGAAGACATAAGTCTGCTTCTCCACGATGTAGTCTTGACACGGTGATGGTGGTGCTGGGGACGTCGATCCTCCTAGCCAACCTCTGCCCCACGAAGTTGGCTCTTACATGTTTCCCGACCCCTCTGTTTGAAGGGCTTCCATTCTGGGCTCCTGACTCGGTCTGGATCTCCTCCTAGCTGCACACCCTGGACAATAGCTCGGTTTTCTTCGCTTCTTGCAGTCTCTTTGTAGGTGCCCCTTCTCTCCACAATTCCAGCATCTAGGCGCACCATTTACATGCGGGTCTCGCTCAATTTGCACGCGCTCGCACCTGCACTCGTCTGTCACTACCTCACGAACCCGGGCAGTGGTACGAGTCACATTTTTCGCTGCCTCAAAGTTCAGACTATAAGCCAATGCGTCCTTAACCGTTTGCTTTTGAGCTAAACGCACGGCTTGTTGCAATTCCGGGTCCTTTAGTGCGCTGATGAATGCTTCTGTCGCTGCATCATCTCGATGTTCTGGGTCGTAGGCTGGGTAAGCCAAAAGTGCCAGTCGCTCAATGTCTTGGGCTAGCTGCTGTAGGGTTTCACCAGACTTCTGCATTCGATGCCTTAGCTGTGACCGATAAATCTGCTTTAGATGATCGTCTCCATAACGCATGTCGAGCGCATTCATTATAGCATTCGGGTTTGAGTGCAATTCAACGGGGATCGTCTGCAACAGCTCGGCAGCTGGGCCTCTTAGAGCAAGAATCAATGCAGTTGCTCGTTCCTGCTCATTCCAGTGATTTATGCGAGCGGCTGCTTCGAACTGGGTTTTGTAAATAGTCCAGACCGTTTGCCCATCGAATATTGGTGCTTGCACATTTCTGGATGAGCTTTGCGCTGCGGTTATAATTGGGGCTGGTGAGGCGGTTACTACTGCCTTCGCTGCTTCTAATTCTTTTTTCACTTTTTCCATCTCATGGTTTATTCTCTCTTCGACCTGGCTGACCTTTCCCTCGACCTGGCTGACCTTTCCCTCGACCTGGCTGACCTTTTCCTCGACCTGGTAAACCTTTTCCTCGACCTGGTCAACCTTTTCCTCGACGCCTTTTATTTGTTTGTTCAGATGGCCGAGCTCCGCTTTTATTTCGGTTGACTGTTTCTCCAGCTTCTGTGTGATGTCTGCCTTGATTTCGAACGCTTGTTGGTCCAGCTTCACTGATTGTTCATTTAACTTCGCTGATTGTTCATCAAGCTTCGCAGTCAGACTGGATGACATTAGCATCAACATTTGCATCAGCGCATTTTCTGACTCCTTTGATTTTGGTGTGTCCACTTCTCCACCTTCTGCGCCTTTTTCCGCATCTGAGAGCTCACCCGAATCCAGATTCACGCCTTCCGACTCGATCGCGTCACGCAAGCGTGGAATCAGTATGGCCTTTGTACCTTGTGTGGCCAGATTCCGCTGTTCCAACTCCTCCTTGAGCTCCGATATGGTCAATTCATTTATTTTTAAGTTTAAGCTTCGTGGCATTTTTAATGTTTCTTTAAATTTTACTATTGTGCACTATAAAAATGTTCAAATTTTCACTTTCAAAATTTTTCTTTCGCACTTCTTGACACCACTGTCGCGTGTTATTGGGTTCGCGGCCAATAATTTTAATGTTCCGGGAAAGTGAAAACGCAATGTCTTTTAATTTAAGTTAAAAGTGTTTATTTAATTAAATAAAAAGCACAATAATCAGTTAACACTTTTCACTAATTTTAATTGTCATTATTAAAATTTTCTAACACTTGTCCATAAATTTATTATCGCAATTGTCTTCTAAATCACTTCACTATTACAAAAATCACTTTTCTACTACTCGAATAATTTCGCTTCCCACACACAAACGCAGTTCTTATCGCGGTCGAATGAATGAATGATTCCCCCCATTCATTCAGCTCGCCTTTATATAGGGTCTCTACCTATTCACCCATTTCTCGCACATTGGCGAACGTTCTACCTGGTAGATTCGAGCAAATTCATCAATGGAGTGACGTCACTTGCAGATGTTGATCATGCTTGTTGGGTTCTCGTAGTTTCGAGTGAATTCGTGTTCTTCATTGTTGTGAAAACAATTGCGACAGTAGCTCGCAGAATTATTTGTACATGTAATTATTTGTACATGTAACGATATATATATATATATATATATATATATATATATATATATATATATATATATATATATATATATATATATATATACAGTCTTCCACAAAAGTCAAGGTACAGAGAATCGGTAACTGAAAATTGTAAACTGAAAATTGTATTACTGAATCAATATTTTTATTTGAAAACCAAAAGTTATGAAATGGTAATAATACGAGTTCTGTTGAATTTAAGTTTTCATAAATTTAAAGGGATTCGGCAATAATGATCATTGAAGACAATAATTTTTTGTTGGCAATGTCTCTTTTCTACTCCACAAAAGTCTTGGTACAGTTGCAGAAAATGCCCTGTTATTTGTAAAAAGGGGAATCCCCAAAGTTCATATTATCAGAGTGAGTTAACAACCGTAGGCCGCTGTTTTTAATATCGCGTCCGTATTCGTAGTGTATCTTTTATTTAATAAAATTTTTAAAAAATGAGTCGAAAGGAGTTGAGTATTAAGGAGCGTGAAATAATTATTAATCTGCACTCAAATCAGAGCAAATCATATTCTGAAATAGCTGAACTAGTGTTGCGAAATCGGTCAACCATTCAAATAGTGATAAATCGATTTAAGAAGGAAAATAGAGTGGAAAATGTGCCCCGAACAGGTCGTCCATCTAAACTAAGTGCAAAGGACAAGAGAAAAATTTCGCGAATGGTAAAACAAGATCCGTTTCTAAGCTGTAGAAAAATCTGCAATGTTCTTGGAATTAATGATAAGAAGGAGGTTAGCGCAGAAGCTGTGCGTAGAGCTGTCGTAGAAGCTGGATTTTCATCTCGTACGCCTAGAAGAAAACCTCTTGTAAGTTCCATAAACAAACAAAAAAGAATAACATTTGCAAAAGCATAACCAATAACGTTTTGGGATAATGTTTTATTTTCGGATGAGTCTAAATTTTGTATATTTGGTGTAAATGGGCATAAGAG
>OZ017738.1:276808899-276973899 GCA_963969285.1 Odontomyia ornata | reverse complement strand
ATTTAGATAAAAATGTAATGCGAAATTTAATTAAAATATAATTATAAAGAATATAAATATATGTATAAATATAGAATAGGTTTGACAACATAAGTTAAAAACATTTAATCTTACTTGAATTAAGTAATTCGAGACCCCGACAGGTACATGCTCCTGACAGAATGAATCCGGTCCCTGAAAAATACATATTTTTTAATATTAACCTCAAATTCAAATAAAAAACTTACCTCATTTAATCGCTCCGATTCATCCAGTGATCCACCGAATTCAGGAGAGGTAGTTTCCTAAAAAATAACATGTTATTATGACAATTAAATAAAAATGTAATGCGAATTTGAATTAAAATTTAAAGTTTTTGAAAGCTGAACTTACCTCATTTATCGGCTGCATCGCTGCATTTAGTTTTTGAAATTCCTGAAAAACAAGCCATTTTTTAAAAATTCCGGGAAAGATTAACTGTTACTCACTTTTTCGATTACAGGCACAGCGGTTGAAGAGAGTTTTGGTCTTGATTGACTCCAATCAATATCACCCTCTTTGAAGTGGCGCTCACAGATCCGGTCGATTTTCAGATTGACTGAGCATCCGACTTCTCTCCGAATCATTGCGGCCCATACGCGCTCCATGCGCGAAGATTTTGGAAACCTAGAA
Organism: Odontomyia ornata; assembly: GCA_963969285.1. NCBI lineage: Eukaryota > Metazoa > Arthropoda > Insecta > Diptera > Stratiomyidae > Odontomyia > Odontomyia ornata. The sequence continues at coordinate 276,973,248 of OZ017738.1, read as the reverse complement.
AAACAAAAATATTTTTGAAATAAAACCGCCTAATTTTCGAAGTTGATTAAATAGCCCCCATATTGGAGAAGCACGGCACTGAAACTGGCTCCCGTATTTCAGAGTTCGATTGAAATAATTGAATGAAAAGGTAAACCGGAAAACACGAAACTTTTGAACGCACCTTCGGAATACTTAAACGAACTTTTTTCACTAGGCGAATCTTAACATTATCCCGGACCAACCTGATGAAGCTCAAATTTTCGACTTCACATGCGACCCGGTCATTGAAAAACACGAATTTTAACCCAAATCAATTATTTTGAATACTAAAATAGATTTATACGCGTAATTACACTTCACTTCACTTGAATTAATTCAAATCAGTGCAAAATACTGACGAAAACTCGCGAGATAGGCGCGTTTTATCGGCATGTCATTTTGTCGTCCTCACCGGCATCGAAATTCTTTCACTCGTCAAACGTTTAGTTTTCACTGGAAAACACCATTTTCGCACACAGTGATTCGCGAATTATGACGAATTCATTTTAATTTACCAAACGCACTAAAATTCTGGCCCACGGTAAAAAACGGCACGTAAACTTAACTCGGGCGCATCACTTTCGTCTTCACTTCACTTTACTTACCTAAATAAGGAAAAAAAACGGCTTGTCGCTCCCCCGTGGCTGCTCGCACTTGCAGATAATGCACTTCATCTTCACTTTCACTGTAAAAAATTAAACATTAATCACAATTTAACTAAACTTTCACTTAATAAATTATATCACTCACGTTTTGTTTATACTTTTCGTATGAATTGGCAACTGACAGTTCATCATCAGCTGAACGATAATTTTCGAAATCAGGGGTGTGCAAATGTTTTGTAGATGATGAATTCAATCGAAAAATTTTCGAATACGGCGCGCATCGCATTTCATTTGTTGATTACGTGAGAAAGAAGATCGCTAAATGATATTCGGAAGCAGAACCTAAAAATGTAAATGATTTAATATTTATGATAAGGGAACTGGAAATATGAAACTTTTTATATCATTTCGAATTCAATTTCGAACAGTAATGAAATTTGGACAACCATATTAAAGCTCTTTTGTGAAAGCTCAAAAGTTTTCGAAAATTGGAGTATACGTACACGAAATCTTTGTAAGTATTAAGAGGCTTCACCTATTTGTAGGAAAAATGAAAGCTCGCGGTCTCCAGTGTATATCTCTATGTCGTAGGGTAATCCCTGAGATTAATAAGAACTGGATGGGCTAAGCTCATATAAAATGCATGAGAGAGCATGCGCCCGGTTTCTGCTCTCTTCCAAGCGATTTGTCTGTCATTTCCTCTCGTCTGCCTCTTGCTGGTCACTTTCTTGTTCCAAAAGCTGACTAGAAGCGAACTGTCTGTCAAATTGACTGATGCAAATTGGACGTCAAATTGGCCAATTTGCAAGTTTCGTCGCGAATTTTATCCGATATTATAACTGTGGAAAGTGCTCGCGATCGCAGCTTAGATTATATAGACAAGATAGGCGAGGTTGACAATTACGTGAAGCCGTTCAATGGTAGCCATACACAACTACGGAAACACAATTATAAATCATGCATTTTTCACTCTGATATCAGCAATGATTAAATTTTCATGGTAACAATTGGTGTTAACAACGATGGTCATAATTTTATATTTCTCTTAGTTATAAATACTTCTTTGGTTATAGCACTCTCTTATCGAATGGTTATCGCTGCACCGATTGCGTTCAAATTTTGTATTCCGGAGCACTTTTCAATTCTAAAACTGATAAGGTGAGGAAAAATCCGATCCAAAACCTTTTTCAATATAATTTTATTAATTTTAGTATCGAACTGACAGATGAGCACTACATTTATTCGTCAATTGACAGCCTACACATTTATTCAATTGTGACCAGATGTTGTCATATAACACAATTGAAGAAAATAACTTCTAAAAACTAAAGAGGTGCCCTTGTCAAGAATAGAATGGTGCTCTTTCAAAGAAAAGAAGGGTGCCCTTTCAAAGAATTGAAGGGTACCCTTCTAAGGAATAGAAGGGCACTCTTCTATCCTCAAGAGGAGCACTTTTCTATTCTATAGAAGGGTACTCTTCAAATGAATAGAAGGGTATCATAAAGTATAGAAGAGTATCCTTCTATAGAGTACAAGGAAGAGTACAAGGATGCTTCCCTAGAGAATAGAAGGATGCCCTTCTATAGAATACACACCTAAAGAATAGAAGGTTGCTCCTCTAGAGAATAGAAGGGTGCTCCTCTAGACAATATAAGGGTGCCCTTCTAAAGGCAAGAAGGCTGCTCTTCTAGAACACGTCCTTTCACAATATATTACAGCAGCATCGGGGATCTGCCATTTCAAATATAATTTAATGCCTTACATTCCACCAAAATGTTGTTGAAATACAATTCCCATCCCATTTTCTTCAATTGTGTTATATGACAACATCTGGTCACAATTGAATAAATGTGTGGGTTGTCAATTGACGAATAAATGTAGTGCTCATCCGTCAGTTCGATACTAAAATTAATAAAATTATATTGAAAAAGGTTTTGGATAGGATTTTTCCTCACCTTAATCTAAGTGTTACTTGCAATAAAATCATATTTACCAGTGCATAAGCGTTTTTTTCCTTTCTTGTGACAACACATTGGATTCCCTTAACCAGCTTTGGAATCAAGGTCGCCATGGTAGTTGCAAAAAGACACGTAGTTAGGCAGGCGGTCGCAGAGGTCGTTGCGACATTGTTGACATATGGATGTCCACTCCGGTTTTATGTTGTTCCTCAAAGGTCAAAACAAGCGGAGGAGAACTCAGATGAATAAGAACTCTCAGAGCAATGATAAATGGAGGGGACAGTCCCATACAAAGTCTATGGGGAGATTTGAGAGTCACTTTTCATGTCGGGCAGTCAACCTGGTACGTGATTGCTCTTTCGTGTCGTAACGTCAAAGTAGACAGCCTAGTTGAACGCTATTTTCTTGGGATTTTGCAAGCTCGCGATCCGAATTTAGTGATTTTCATGAAAACTAAACGTGTCTGAATTGTGTGTGTGTGCCTGCTATGTTGAAGCCTTTCCACAACGCCTTTGTACTTTGTGTAAAATATTGTTTACTTTTGCTGGCAGCCATCTTATATTCTTTGTCACGGAACTGTGCTCTCTCCGTCGGAGGGGTGTTTTAAGAAGTTATCTTGCCTGTAGCCCCTCCATTTCTTATTACTCTGAGTAAGAACTGGCTGGGCTAAGCTCATATAAAACGCATAGGAGAGCATGCAGCCGGTTTCTGCTCTCTTCGAAAGGATCTGTCTGTCATTTCCTCTGCCCCTTGCAATTCAGTTCTTTCATTGAGTAATTAAATAATACTGGAGTGGACAACCACGTGACAATATGGTTGCAACAACCCCTCCGACCACTTTTCCTACTGCTACGCTCTTGTTTACAACCTTAGAGAGAGCCAAATTGCACAAGCAAACATGGCTGCTGCTCAATGTAAACAAATTTTCATACAATACCAAAAATTTGCTTATTTGAAAAACTTTCAGCATTGTATGAAAAACATGCATAACATTAACATATTAACTACTCATTTGTGAAAGGAAATACCTACAAATCCTTTTCCACTATGATTTTTTCACGAAGGCACTACATATTTCATTTTGAAATTCTAAGTTAATTACACAGTGTCACACGTTAAAGTAACTTGAATCACAAACTCCAATCGAATGTTTAAACACTTGGAACGAATTTAGATCGCGAACACTTTCCTCAGTTTTAATATCGTATAAAATTCGCGACGAAACTTGCAAATTGGCCAATTTGACGTCCAATTTGCATCAGTCAACTTGATAGTCAGTTCACACCTAGTCAGCTTTTGGAAGAAGAAAGTGACCAGCAAGAGGCAGACGGGGAGGAAATGACAGACTGTTCACTTGGAAGAGAGCAGAAACCGGTCGCATGCTCTCTCATGCATTTTATATGAGCTTAGCCCATCCAGTTCTTATTAATCTTAGAGTTCTTTGTTCCAGAAGCTCACTGGATTGGAACTTTCTGTCAAGTTGACAGGCTTAAACTGGACGCTAAAATGGCAAAACTGCAACTGTTGTCGTGAATTTGTTCCGATATTAAGACTATGAAAACTGTTCGCGATCTGAATTCATTCCAAGTGCTTAAATATAGTACTGTGATTTGTTATTTGAATAACTTTTACGACTGACACTGAAATTACTTTACAATTTCAAAGTGAAATGTGCATTGCCTTCGTGTGAAAGTTGTTGTCAGAAAAGATCTGTAGGCGTTTCCTTTCACAGGTAAGTAGTTAATATGGTAATGTTTTGCATGTTTTGCTCATAATGCTGCAAGTTTTTCGAAAAGAAAACAAATTTGTAGTATTTTATGGAAATTTTTTTTCTTGAGCAGCAGCCATGTTTGTTTTTGCTACTTTGCTCTCTGATAAGTTGTTAACAAGAGCATAGTAATAGGAAAAGTGGTCGCAGGGGTTTTTGCGACCACATGATCACGTGGCTGTCCACTCCAGTATTATTTAATTACTCAATGGAGGAGAAGTTGTCTTTCTCAGATGAATAAGAACTGGATGGGCTAAGCTCAAAACTGACGAAAGATACAAGCCATATGGTAGCAATTTGCATATGTATTAGTCGGCCTACTATGGACAAGCTTCCGGTAGCTGTCACCCAACTGCGGCATTAGCAAATGCTTATATTTCGTCATATATACTATTTTCCGAATAAAAAACGTGCGGAACGCATTCCGTGCATGCTATAAATTCACCTTGTATAGCCCATTGTGCTCCTAAACTTTCCAAGACGAGCAAATGAAGCACACGTTTTGCACCTTCGACTGATAGCTCAGCGTTGAGATGTAAACAAACTCCTATAAATTCACTTTGGAAGGCGATAAAAACTAAACGGGTATAAGAACTGAAATAATTTTCACTTCACTAGGAGCGCTATTGTGTTCTCCGCGGATCATCTGGATTTCACTGTAGAAATCGGTCTCTAAGCCGTACAAAACCTCGAATTTTCGTTGGCACCTCCACAATTCTTCATATAACGCCATGTAAGTTAGCCAGCAAAGTCGGCCTACTAATGGTCATGTGTGTGGTAGTAAGTGCTGCTGCCATATGGCTTGTATCTATCGTCAGTTTTGGCTAAGCTCATATAAAATGCATGAGAGAGCATGCGCCCGGTTTCTGCTCTCTTCCGAACGTTCTGTCTGTCATTTCCTCCCCGTCTGCCTCTTGCTGGTCACTTTCTTGTTCCAGAAGCTGACTAGACGCGATCAGACTGTCAAGTTGACTGATGCAAATGGGACGCCAAATCGCCCAATTTGCAAGTTTTGCCGCGAATTTTATCCGATATTAAAACTGTGGAAAGTGCTTGCGATCTAATTTCGTTCCAAGTGTTTAAACATTCGATTGCGGTTTGTGATTCAAGTAACTTTAACCTGTGACATTGTGAAATTAATTTAGAATTTCAAAATGAAATGTGTAGTGCCTTTGTGTAAAAATCATAGTGGAAAGGGATTTGTAGGTGTTTCCTGTCACAAGTGAGCAGTTAATATAGTAATGTTTTGCATGTTTTCATACAAGGCTGAGGGTTTTATTTTCAAATAGAAAACAAATTTTTGGTATTGTATGAAAATTTGTTTATATTGAGCAGCAGCCATGTTTGCTGGTGCAATTTGGCTCTCTCTAAGGTTGTAAACAAGAAACTTGGTGCCCTACGGAAGCCTTGTATCGTGACGCGGAAAAGATGGACGTGATAGTGCGGGGACTCTTCCCCACCCATCCCGTCCGTGTTGACGCTGTCCATGGTGAAACAGCAGTAGAGTGCCAACTCTTCACACAGCTGGAACTGGACGAGGCAGTCCTCTCCTTGAAAGCTAGGAAGGCTCCAGGTCCAGATGGTGTTCCAGCTGAGGTGTTGTGGCTCGTCTTTCACCATTGTCCTGACTTGCTGCTCAGCACATTCAACGCTTGCCTACGAGATGAGGTTTTCCCGGTACGATGGAAGGTGGCGAGGCTCGTGGTGATCAGCAAGGGGAAGGGAAATCCCGAATCGCCGTCTGCATACCGCCCGTTATGCATGCTAGACACGGCTGGGAACGTGCTAGAGAAACTCATCAAGGGAAGACTCACTAACGCGATTTGTGCTGCTGGGGACCCATCTCCTTGCCAATACGCCTTTAGAGCAGGACGTTCTACCATTGATGCGATTGCAGAGGTGGTAAACGCGGTCCAAAAGGCGGAGGCATATAGTTGCACCAAGCGACAGATCGACCTGTTGGTGACACTCGACGTCAGGAATGCCTTCAACTCCGCTAGATGGTTGGATATTCTGGACACGCTGGAAAACCTTTTTCAAGTTCCAGAATATCTAATGCGGCTTTTGAAGAATTATCTAAAGGACCGAAGCCTGCTCTACGACACGACACAGGGCCAACGAAGGATGGAAATTACATCTGGTGTTGCCCAGGGATCTATCCTTGGTCCGGACCTGTGGAACGTGTCTTACGACGGGCTACTGAGACTTGAGATGCCAGATGAGTCGCGCTTGGTCGGCTATGCGGATGATGTTGCGGCTCTGGTCGCCGGACGCACCGTTGAACAAGCGCAACTTAGGCTAGGTATGCTAATGCGCCAAGTGAGGGACTGGATGACTGCTCGCGGGCTGAGTTTAGCACTGCAGAAAACCGAAGTGGTCATCTTGACAAAAAAGAGAATCCCTAGAGTAAGGATGATCAGTATTGGCGACTTACGAATCGAATCGAGCCAGCGGTGAAGTATCTGGGGCTACTGATCGAATCGAAGACGAGTTTCTCTGAGCAAATCAGGGCAACGGCTGAGAAGGCTGCTTCGGGAATATCGGCCCTGAGTCGACTTATGGCCAACGTAGGGGGACCCAGCCCATCAAGAAGACGCCCCTTGATGAGTGCTGTAGGGTCAGTGCTACTGTACGGAAAAGAGGTATGGGGCGACGCTCTCAGCAAGGAGGTATACCAAAAACGTTTGGCACAGGTACAGAGAAGAGGAGCACTGAGAATTGCATCGTCGTATCCAAGAGTCTCCGACTCGGCGGTGAGAGTGATTGCAGGCGTGATACCTGTCGCCCTCCTTGCTAGAGAGCGCCGCGCTATTTACCTGCGCCGAAAGAGGATGCGAGGGAGATAGTTGTCCGCGAGGAGAGACAACGCTCGCTCAACGATTGGCAGCAGTCTTGGGGAAATTGCAGAAGGGAAGGTGGACTGCGCGCCTCATCCCGGATGTGAGACCGTGGCTAAATCGAAGGCATGGCGAGACTGACTTCTATCTGACCCAGCTTTTGAGCGGGCACGGGTGTTTTCAGTCTTACCTGCACAAGATCGCTAAGTCACGGTCTCCCGATTGTCGGTTTTGCCCAGGAGAGGAGGACAATGCCTGTCACACATTTTTTGCGTGTACCAAAAGGGCCAGGCTGCAAAGGGAACTCTACAGGGAGACGGGAGATTTCACCCCGGATAATATAGTTGCGGTGATGCTCGAATCGGTTGACAAATGGAACCAGGTGGCACATTATGCTCGGGCAGTCCTAAAATATAAAAGGGACTCACAGCAGCCGGAGGTGCTGGGGCTGGGGGATCGCTCTTCTGGCAATTTTTCTTCCCCTCTCCCCTCCCGCTAGGAAAGGGACTCCCCAGCTTGAAGGCGCCCCACGGCGTAACAAAACGAGACCTGGCCCGAAGTAATGTGTCAAATGGTTCCAGGCTGGGTTCTCAGGTTGACAGGGGAGGTATTTAGTGGGTAGTCCAGTCGCGCATGGGAATCCCACACTCTGTGCATAAAAAGCATTCACCTCCCTACCGCCAAAAAAAAGGTTGTGAACAAGAGCGTAGCAGTAGGAAAAGTGGTCGCAGGTGGTTGCCCAGTCCAGTATTATTTAATTACTCAACGTTGTCGAATATAAATTAGCCCTTTGAGGAACGGAACAAATGGAGAGTTTATGCTCACATAATCTCCATAGGAAATGATATGACCGCGTCAGAGCATATATACCATAATACAATGACAAAAATCAGGGTCAGTTCATACGAATTTCCGAATAACGGGACTTGCCGGCGCGTGAGATAGTATGTGTGACAGCGTGCACAGACAGGACATGGGGTACATGTAAGGAATTCGACGAAAGTAAAACAGGAAAGAACAGTCATCAGCTGACTGGTAAATACTTCGCATTGAAAGAAAAGAGAAGTCCGATTAACAACTGAACGATCTCCTCGTTCAATTAAACGAATGTTGTCAGAAGACAAATGTCATATATCTTTCTCTTGCGGCGCAACTATAGTATGTCCATCGAAGTCATTTAGCATAGAGTGAGTGTCAGAATGACTAACGATGGGAACAGACTACGACAAGATGGGCGCGCGACTATCATAAAGGAAATGGAGGCCCACACCGTACGACTTCACGGCTCCTCTCGCCAGAATTTGTTGTCGCAAGGTTCCTCTATTTTATTCTAAAAAATTGATTTTTTAAACATAATAATTTTCAGATTACACATTCTTGTGGTACTCGCGGATAATTCCTGACAAGGGCATAGCTTCAAAGAGGGATATAAGTTCTGCGCATGCCTTAAGATCCGTGGCAAATCTTGTCGCAGTGTGTTTTTATCTGCGGCTTAAAATCGCCCGATGCCATAGTTGCATAAAACTTTGGTCAAACCTTAAAATATATTACAATAACTATTATATAAGAGGTGTTATTTTGATATTAAAAGAACAATGCCATTTTTTAATATAAATTATCGGATGTTTATTTCATTATAAAGAGGAAGGTATGCCGTTAACAGTGGAAGAAACATCAGGCAAATGATCACCACGACCACGGTTACAGGACCATATCCTTCTCATGAAATTTCCCATAACCAAATCGCAAAGTGGCTGCCCTATGTCCTCAATAGCCTCACGAATTCCATCTTTGAGGTCTTGAATCGACGCTGGGCTGTTGGCGTAGACCTTCTCTTTCATGTGGCCCCAAAGCATGAAGTCGCAAGGTGTTAAATCACATCTATTCAAAATAACACCACTTATTGGAAAACCCTATAGTAAGTTATTGTGTTATGCCCTAAAAACACATCTTGTGTAAGTTTTCGGAACTAATCCAATTGGTGATTCAGTAGATAATCGCGCGAAAAGTTATAGCGAAAATTATAGCAAAAAGATTTATTTCATTTGCAACTTACGTGTTATGGTCCGATTGAAGCCGGAACAATTTTCTATATTCATATGAATTAAATGCACCCTTTATTTTTCATTGCTCTTAAATGAACTGATTCCAAAATCAAATATCCACCAAAAAAATCAGCTGTTTTATCGATCTGGCAATAATATCTTTCGTTAAGCAACAAACGTTGCTAATCTGGTGACACGAAAATGGCTAAATTTCCTGCTTCACGTACAAACCCATATAAATGCATCTGCAACGCTTTTGCACTAGATTCAACACGGTTTATCTTAAAAAAAATGTTTAGTGTACAATTTCAAATTCAACTTGATTAGACGTTTCCCATTAATGTTGAATTTTCACAAATCATATGTTTACAATCATATGGTTGATATTTTGTTGACAATCCGGGGGTTAAGGTGTAAGAGGAGTGGGATTTTCGTGAGAGCAACTAGAGAGTCACTTGAGTGTGTGGGTTCTCTAGCGGCGTGAAAGGTAGGGGGATTTGAATTCGCATGCGAGAGGAAGGCATGTATGTTGTAAAAGTACTTCACTCACGTATGGATGAAAATAAGCTCATTTCGCGTCCATTACTTTATATGTCTTTGGTTAATTTGCTTGCAAATTCAAGTTTTTGTTTACCATACATATGCACTTTTAGTCCAATTCTCTCTACCCTATAAGTACCGTAAGAAATAAAATTTGTTCTAATTGCAGCTGCTATTTAGTAGATATTCTCTGACCACGTTCTGAGCCTTATTGTCATTTCATTTCCAATAATTCACAATTTCTCCTCTCGGGAGTCCGATTGTCAATTTGACGACTAAACATGGACGCGAAATTTACCTGGCACGTGAGATACGATTCGGAATTTAGTCGTTTTTTCAAATCGAGAACGTGTCCGAAGGTACATATTGACTGTAGTGAAAGAAATATTATACCTGGTTTAGGGATAACAACATTTTAAGGAGTGACATTGTAAATCGCAGCGGGGAACTCAATTAAAAGTGTAATGTGCATTATTGCTAGAAGACGATGGGTTATCGATACGAAAGTGTTTTCTATCCTAAGTAGCCATAATGTTTTATTCGTATTCAATGCTATTTTCTTGTTTTGTGAAGTGTTATTTGCAATAAAATCATATTTACGAGTGCATAAGCGTTTGTTTACTTTCTTGTGAGAACCCATTGGGTTCCCCTTAACCAGCTTTAGAATCACGGTCTTGGGGGTCGGTTCAAAAAGACACGAAGTTAGGCAGACGTTTGCAGGGGTGGTTGCGACAAAGAGAACATATGGATGTCCACTCCGGTTTTATTTTGTTCCTCAAGGGATTAGCCTTTGAGGAACGGAACAAATGGAGGTGCTATGCTCATATAAACTCCATAGGAAATGATATGACCACGTCAGAGCATATCTACTAAATAGCAGCTGCAATTAGAACAAATTTTATTTCTTACGGTACTTATGGAGTAGAGAGAATTGGACTAAAAGTGCGTATGTATGATAAACAAAAACTTGAATTTGCTTGCAATTTTACCAACACATGGTAAACTTTAATCCAACTTTTACACGTTTATTTGCCTCTTTTCATTTTGACAGCTCCTCGACTGCAGGTGCTAGTTAGTATATATGCTCTGACCACGTTCCTGAGACTGATTGTCATTTCATTTCCAATAATTTCCAATTTCTCCTTTCAGGAGTCCGATTGTCAATTTGACGACTAAACGTGGATTCAAACAAATAAATCAGATCAAAAAATAAAGTTGTGTGCATCTCATTTCATTTCCTGGTCTGGAGGACAGTTTATTTTACAGCGATATTTTTTCGATGTAATAGTATTCATTGCAATATTTTTTTTCTACTAAATATTTTTCGTTAGATATTGAACTGTGAATTATTTTATTCAGTTTTTGGCGAATAGAACACCTTCCAGACCTTTTTCAGATATAAAATAATACCTATAGGGAATTTTTTGAATATCAAACTTAAAAGGGAGCAAAACTGACCACTTCCAATCAAATGTTGTTTGTAGTCACTGAATAACTACTTTTCCAAAAACTACTGTTGGACCTCTATTACAATTATAAAATATTATTTGCTTGCCAATCTATTTTCATCATTTGTCATTAGTATGATATATCGTTGAAGGATGCTATCCGTCTCGGCAAATTTGTTTTACACTTACCGAAGGTGATTTCATGTAGCCTTTTGTTTTGTAGGCCATAAGTGAGCTTTCCGAAAATTCGCCTTTGATGGAAACTAAAACCTACGTGAATTCAAGATTTTTTCTATTATGGATACGACAAAACTAGCGATATAATCTACATCATAGAAAACATATTCAGTTAATTTTGCAGGGTAATTAGCATAGCTATGTTCCATCATAAATTGCTTTACCCCAAAAGAAGAACATTCCGAAAGTATACCGACTTTTCTCAAATAAAATTTACATCCTGCTTCAGTTTTCTCACGTTTGTCTAAACTAGAAAGGATTCGTAATAATTATATCAGAGCAAAGTCATCTTTGATCGTTTTGATTCAATTACTCATATTGTTTTGCATATGGTAGCATTAAAAGAATAAAAGACAAAATCTTACGTCTTACTTCTTTATTTTTTTTATAATGTTCTAATTTAAGTTGATATAATATTTGAAGGGTGATTTGGAAGAAAATAGATTTGTTCTCAATACGATTTGAGAGAAAATCTATTGACGTCCAAACATTTACCTATTAGTACACATAAATGTTTATACTAACATAAAACTACGACAGCACTTTGAAATTAAATCTAAAAAATAGCTTATCATGCCGAAAACAATGATTACGCAGTCAGTTTTAATGGAAATCTAGAACGAAAATGATTAAATTGGTATTCAAATATAATGCAAGAAAGATTTAGACTCACTTTATTCGGCTTTACGGCCATCATCATATTGGGGACAGCATTCAATAAAGCTAAATCCCAAAACAATAAAATGCCAAAATCAACGGAGCATGAAATATGATGGAATCTTACGCTCCATACGCAATGCAGCCGTTGTCAAATTTTCATGGGCATTGTACTGCAAAAAGTCTCATAAATAATTAAATCTACAACTCAAATATTACATTTTCCAGATTGGATTCAGAGATTGCTTCTATTTTCTCAGTTGCAAAGCCCACCTTGAATAAGTCCTAAAAACCACGATGTTTGTAGTTGTCAAGATAATATTTTAAAATATACCTACATTTCGAATCTGGCTTTAAAACCATACAATTTGACGACTCATCAATGATTGCGTGAACAGTATTTGCTGTATACAAATCTTGAACTCAAATATTGATACGAAAGATGCGCAAAATTTCCACGTAGCGATTACAATCATCCCCTGAGTCTGGCATCAGATCAATACTGCAAGCTGTATGAATTATCTCACGTTGATTTATTCGATTTGAAACCTGAACAAAAAATGTCATAATTGATGCTGCATGCTATATATTAAAAATCACTCTCTGTAGGCCTCTCATATACATCGCTTTAGTTGAAGGGATTGAATCTACATTAATCTACAATTGTAGAATTAATAATGGTATTATACAAAAAATTAAAAGGTACCTTTTCGAAAATGATTTCATCTACCATGGACTTCGGGAAGAGCCTGTTCTAAAATAGAGAGCACTTAACGTTGCGTTAAAATGTAATGTAAGAAATTTATACGTCCTCCAAATCCGATTTAGAGCCCACTTAATTACTCGGATGACTAATGTTCACAATATTGCCGTTTCTGGTCCAAGAGCCCTGAAATTGAGCAAGCTAAATGAAGTGTTCGGGTAGCTATCCAGGATAATTGACTTATTCGCCGAAACCGAAGAAATTATTTAATAATCGTACTAAAATTAGATGTTTAGCAACGCAAGTGGCAAATACATGTAAACTTACACATCGTAAATTGAATTCGGAATTTGAAGAAAAAATTTGTTCTATTCGTAGTTGCATTCTAAAATAAAAACATATGAAATTGGCATTTCAATCAATTATAAAATACACTTACATGTTCAAAAGTAGATGGAAAGGTGTTAATATCTTCAATTCCACCTCATGTCTGAAAATATGATATACTTGAATTTTGTGCAAATATTAATTTAAGGACTTTTAACTTTTTCGCAATTGTTACATGTTGCAAAAGAATGCTGCGGCCTTGCATCATATGACGTCGTCACCCTTGTGGTGATCTTCGTAAATTTGCAAACATCTCATTTCCGGTTTTAATCCAAGAATTTGGCAACATTTCATTTTTGTTAGCATTATTCGGAATTCTAAAATGATAAAAGTGACATTGAATTATAACCCCCTTAAAAATTCCTCAATTTTGTGCCGCTTCTGCTTTAAGCCACTGGATTCGCGGCAAAATATGAAGCAATCAAAACAAAAAATTGCAAATATTTTTGAGCAGTTTTCTTGTGATTCCCATCTTGAAACTCTTTAAACTAAACTTTCTTACGATTTTAAATCCATGAAACTATTAATTTTTATCTAAAGCAGGGCTTTCCGCTCAATCCACTGTAGAAATTTGGGCAACACGGTACCGAACAGCACATTGCCTTTTCTAATGTTTAAAGTCACCTGATTTAATAAAAGTTCAGTATATATCGTATGAGACTAACCGAAACAGCATGTTTTACATTCACCATTTAAATATTCACAGCCATTTTCCAGAAAATCGCGAGAAAATGAAACTAGGCCATAATGAATATGCGAACACGTAAACAAAATTTTGCCGTTTGGAATAGTTTCCCCTTCCCTAGGAAAAAACCACCTCTTAAAGCAAAATATCGGAATTCACATACTGGGTTTTACATGGATAGACTAGCTCCTCTTCTCTCTTTCTCTTAGCAAATACCTATATTGGAAGAGTTGACAGTTGCGTGAAGCTTTCTAATGGTATAAACATGTAATTCACCAACACAATCACACAAAAAATTATTTTTTCAAAGTGAATTTATGAAAGAAAGAACCCCTCAAAAGCAATATAAGTTGACTAAAGCAAAAAAAATATTCTATTTTTTCATTTATACATTGCTTAAGTATTTATTTGGCTTGAATGGCTAAGATTTTAGTTTGAAATTTCAATATTTTTGGGGTAAGAGACCAGTTACTAAGTTACAAAAACTTCTAATTGAGGGCTTTCTTTAATTTGTAAGGAGGAAAATTTGCTGAGAATAGGTAGATAAACAATTGGCAACATCAGGTAAGTCATTCAATGCTTGTTCATTTTGTTGTTAAGTTTTTGATATTTTTCAGGAAAACATTATAAAATTGTTGGCCGTGCTGCAGGAAATGGTGAAACTGAAGAAGACAATTTTCATATACATTTCCAAGCGAGGAACATCAATCGGGTATTATTTCTCATCCGCATTTCATTCGAGAAGCGTACGGTTGATTTGAGGGCAAGTAGGTGGTATTGTGTTTAATTTCTTCAGGCAACCATACACTACATGAATTTATAGATACGGCGATGAGAAAACGAAGAATAATCCCTTAATATGTATTGAAATATTCAGCATTGGAATCTCGTGCCCAGAATCCGAGTTCAGAATCACAATTGATGGGCAGGCATTTTGTAATTATACGTATGTTGGCAAGGTCATTCACTACAAAACGATCAGCCCTAAGGGCAAGATGACGAAGGCATTGAAATTTGATTTATATTCTGTGGAGCATAAATTTTCCCCTAGCAAGGAAGAGAATCGATCGTTACTAACAGAACTTTCTTGTTGTGATAGGCGAGGAAACGGGAAATAATTTTCTATATTTTTTCAGTAGATTATCGATCATTGTCGCTGGGACAAAGTAAGCTAATCCTTCTTTTTAAATGTTTTTACTCATCGATCAGCTTGCAGGCCTGTAATCCAATTTGAAATGAGAGGTAAAAAACGAGAGCACTGGTATTAGTCGTAGACTTTGAAGCTTAAATGATAACTCGAAACACCCAAAAGGATGGTAAATGGGGCTCAGTAGAAACCACTGAGAGCATTTTGGATCCAAATTCTCTCAATCCATTCATCCCTGGTAAAGAATTGAAGATGTGTTTTGCATATAGCCGGGATAAGTTTTCCATATCCATCAATGATCACTCTTGTTACACTTATAAATAAGTTGGACGACATCATTCAAGTTCAGGTCAAATATGTATAGAAAGTAAGGCGATTAGACCATCACACAGCGCTATACAGGTCATCGAGAACTCCCTCGCCGTAAAGACTTTAACAGCGATATTTCAGTCAAATTTACTCCTGGCTACGTTGTGGTTATTGCAGGTGTTTCAACTCAACTGGGATGGGTTGGTTCATTGTAAATTTTTATGATCAAGTATTTCAACGCAATTTAATGTACTTTAACATAAACTTCGATGAGAATATTATTGTTCGAGCATAAAAAAAATGAAAAATTGGAGTAAGGTTTCATACAATCCGAAAAAAAGGAATGTACTAACTTTGAACTTCACCTATTTAAAAGTAGAGACTCTAGTTATTTTGATTTTGCCTGAACAGGAGGTTTCAAATGGTAACAAGTTTTAAAAAAGACCGACTTGTATTCGCTGTGAATGAAAAAACATTTTGTGAGTACAATTACCATGACAAAGTCCTAGAGATGGCCACTGGTTTTAAACTGCTTGTTGAAAAGGGATTGACAATCAAAATACATAAAATTGTTTATTGCCACTTGGATCCAGAATGTGAGGGAATCGAAAACGCTGAAGTTTTTGTCAATTCTGCCCAAAAGCATCAATTTTTTCTAAGTAGTTTCGTCCGTAATGTTTTAATAAATAATTTTGTCTTTAATTATGTCTATAATTTCTGAGTCAGTGTTAATTGAGATTCATTCCTTGAGAGCCCTAAAGTCAAAAGCTGTAAAATCCAGAGATTTTTGCTCACGGTTACAGATCTTGTAATATGGTCTCAGATTGTACGATACTCGTTCGCTAGATTCATCGAGGCTGGTTGAGCTGGGACGGAGCAATAAAGGCATTGGTGGTTAAATGACAATGTCTAAATTATTCGTGTATATTTTCTGTTTTTGTGTTTTTTGACACAGAGTTTTGAGTTTCAGCTCATTATTGCTATATTTTAGGAAAGGCAAATGTTATGTTTATATTATATTATATTTGATACAATAGCATTGTATAAATAATAGCATTGGTTAAGTATAAGATAAAGTTTTTGTATAATTATATTAGAAGTAGGCTATAACATGTTAGGTATAGGATAAAAGTTCACTCTTGTGTTAGAATTATAAATAATTTTTGAATAGTGCTGGTTGACTTCTTCTGCCTTTTTCCAATTGATTCATTAAATATGTAATATTTTCAATTAAATTGAAACTGACACTTTTTTTTGATTAAATGCCATTGATAAATTATGTATCAATTCGGAGAGCCATTTGGGGGCTTAAGTTTTGGTATTTTTATTGTTTAGGGTTTGCTTTATATTCTTTGAAAATTTATAAGGATTAGTTTTGGATAAAGCACTTTTGATCTCCGCCATGCGCGGTCTCAAGCCCGTTTGAGAAAGGAGGAGGGAACCCCTTCTTCTCCCAATCCATAGCTTCCATGATTCCTCATCCCAAACCCCCCTATTAAATGGTAGTAAATGCTCTGGGGGTGGCACATTGGGTTTACTGGTTCCCCAATAATGCAACATTAAATGTCGAGAAATGCTCATAGCTGTAAATACATCTACAGCTCTGCTACTAAATCCTACTTACACCTCCTTTGTGAGGACGTAAGAGGTTGAAGGTGAATCTTTCGCGCCTGATAACGGAATCAACATAATAACCATGCCACCGGAATGGAGGTTGGCCGACGGGCTACCTCGCCGTCCATGGGAAACCTTTAATTGATTCGAAACCTGCAGATAGGCCTCGGAATGGATTGGACTCACGGCAACGATCTCCCAAACGAAAAAGGACTATGGCATTGGACCCTGGAATGTCAGATCACTCAATTACCCTGGCACTGTTAAGGACCTTTTACAACAGACCAGTCAATATTAATTAAAAATACTGGCAAGCCAGGAAACGAATTGGGCTGGAAACGACATTTAAGAGTTGAGATATTCAAAAGCGGGAAGCCTACTTGAAAACGAGAATTTTGAGTGGCCTTCATTGTGGATAGGGAGTTCAAATCGCACGTTATTGATTTTAAGGCAGTCAATGAATCATT
Organism: Odontomyia ornata; assembly: GCA_963969285.1. Classification (NCBI taxonomy): domain Eukaryota; kingdom Metazoa; phylum Arthropoda; class Insecta; order Diptera; family Stratiomyidae; genus Odontomyia; species Odontomyia ornata. The sequence goes on along the minus strand of OZ017738.1, from coordinate 276,955,820 downwards.
TTACAATCACCTGGAAAGACTGGTCAACTCATTGCCCACAAACGACACAAAAATAATTCTGCGTGATTTCAACGCTAAGATTGGCAATGAGCTATCTCATATAGCCTCCATGATGAAACAGATAACAACGGCCAGCGCCTGATTGACTTTGCATGTAGCAGAAATTTAGTCATACGTTCGACTAGCTTCCCACATCGACGCATTCATAAAATGATCTGGGTATCACCGGATGGCAATAAACAAAACAAGATCGATCATGTTCTGATCCAATTGTAACTCAGACCATTACTTGATCAAATTAACCTATCGATGTCGTATGTCAAAGGCATATTCAGCGAAGACAATTTGACATCGAAAGGCTCCAAACGGTGTCTGTGGCCGAAAATTTCACGGAGACCCTCGACAACTAGCTGGCTTCCATCTTATTAGACGCATCGTTAAAGACGAGCAACGAGCTCTGGATGGAAGTGAAAGTGGCTATCAGAACCGTGGCAGAACAGACGATCGAACATCCAGCCCGGCGCAAGAGGAATGGTTGGTTTGATGATGAGTGCCAGAATGCGTTAGATAAAAAGAATCAGGCGTACAAAGAATACGTAGGTAGGAAAACCAGGACGAAGAGACAACACTATGAAAATCTCAAAAGAGTAGCGAATAAGATGATTAGGATTAAGAAAAGGAAATATTATTATGACCAATTGAGAAGTATAGATGTAAGTTTAGCGAGCAACAACACAAGACAAGCATACAAAGTAGTAAAAAGCCTGAAACGTGGTTATCATCCCAAAACCATGCTCTGTCGTAATGGCAGCGGCAATATAATCGCTGATGAAATCAAGATTAAGGAAAGATGGGCATCATATTTGAAGAACCTCCTTAATCCTCCTTACAGCTCCAGAACATCGGAGCCTATAGATGCGTAAATTGGCCCCACCAACTCTGGATGAAGTTTGTTCCATCATCAAAGCCCAAAAGAATAATAAAGCACCGGGCATTGATGAGATTCCAGTGGAGCTCATCAACTATGGTGGCAGTAATGTTCATCAAGCTATTCACAAAGTCATCCAGTACATTTGGCAACAAGAACGTGTTCCGAAAGAGTGGAGCCAATCAATTATATTCCCAATCCACAAAAAAGGTGGTAAGCAACAGTGCGGAAATTATAGAGGCATATCACTACATTGTAAGACGTACAAAATATTTTCTAAAATCTTAGAAAATAAAATCGGATCACAAGCCAACAGTATTATTGGGGAGTATCAAGATGGTTTTAGAGCAGGTACGTTAAAAATGCTGGGAGTTCAAGATAGACGTACACCAATTTTTCGTTGATTTTAAGCAAGCATACAACAGTATTGATCGTAACGTACTGTACCAAATAATGCTTTGCCTTGGCTTCCCAGCCAAATTAGTCCGTCTTACCAAAATGACAATTACGTCGACGAACTCCCAAGTCCGCATCAATAACAAACTCACTGATGCCTTTGACACAAATATCGGACTAAAACAGGGAGATGGGCTGGCCCTGTTGCATAATACCAGTACACCCTATGTATACTGGCATGCGCTGGGAGCTTGATATGATGTGTATCCTACATATATACACATCATGGCTCCCGCGGAGAGAAAGATATTCCTGTATAATACTTACCTGCAACTTTATGCGTGTTAACTAGATCAGTGAAAAGGTGCTTTTGTTTAATGATTTAAGTTTTATTTTATTCTTTGTTTTGCTATATAATTACACGTTCAGTTGACTATATTAATATTAATAACATATTTTGCTATTGAATTCTTTTAATAATTAATTTATTACAGAGACTTATAAAGTTCGAGCATTAATGGAGCCTGAAAAATTTTTGCGATTTATATTTACTTTGATTATTTTTGTTATTTGAAGGATATCATATTTGAAAAACTAGTCAATAAATCAAAGCTTTAACTGTTGCTCGGGCTGACGCCTTGAGCACGCAGTTATATTAACGAATCAATTCATTATAATCCAACTGCTAGCCCTGGGCACAAAGGCTTGGGACGCTTATACTCGGGCTGATGCCTTGAGTAAGCAGTCAGATTGATAAATCAATCAATTACTAGTTCAACTGCAGGCTCCGGGCATAACTGCCTTGGGGCGCTTATACTCGAGCGGATGCCTTGAGTATGCAGTTGAACGTTTTCTTAATTCGCTTATCCCGGGCTAAGTGCCTCGGGATATAGTAAGCTCGGGCGCACGCCTTGAGCCAGCGAATGGAGAAATACTTTTCCATTTTCTTACTTCTATAATTTTCTTTTATACTATAATTCTGCTGACTTTATTGCTTACCAACTAAAATAATGAAGACAATTTACCATTTAAAAGATCAAAGTTCAACAACAAAAACATTTTAATGTATTTAATGCCATCTCTCTGTGACTGGTGCAACCACAAAGCTCAAGCTTTCACTCAATTTGCAATGCATGTAATCAATTCGTTCCACTGGGCGGTACATTCGATTGCGAAGTCTTGTGTGTATATGTTTGATACTTAATACGAGTATGGATACACACCCACTTCTGCTAATCCATGATACGATGCTGCGCCCACAGATGCTTTGATTACTATTCGCAGCATTTCGCATATGTATGTTGTCATTTACAGTACACAGAGAGGAACAACGGAACACGAACCGAGCAATATTTGGACTGCGGCTCCCGTAACAGCCCAATTGCTATTCAATTTGGCTCTGAAGTACGTCATACGGAAGCTACCTGTTGATACGCGAGGTACATTACTATACAAGTTGAGCGAGGTAGTGGCCTATGCGGACGATATCAAAATTCTGTCACGGTCACTAACAACTGCCAAAGAACTCTTCCTGAAACTCGACAGCGAAGCAATACTAGTAGGGCTACAAATCAATGCAAATAAAACAAAGCTCATGACGCAGTCGAGGAAAAATACCCCAAATACACAAAATATCACACTTGGTTAATACAGTATCGAAAATGTTAGCGAATTTGTGTATTTAGGTGCCAAAATAATGAAAACGGGCAATGAAAGAGACGAAATACGCCGAAGAATACAGCTCGCAAATGAAATATTTTATTCAGTATACCCAAGAAGGTATTCGTTGGGAGAACTGAAGGCCGGCGACCAGTGGAGAACCCGAGGAAACACTGGTCTGACTCGGTCGACGAAGACAGTTCATCACTGCTCGGAATTCAGTACTGGATGACGTGGTCAACGGACCCAGACTGTTGGAGGCGCTGTTTGCAGGAAGCAAAGGCCCAAAAGGGGCTGTAGTGCTAAGAAGAAGAAGAAGAAGAAAGCACTTTTGACTTTGACTTTGAGCACTGTTTTATCGAATTGTTGCTGATCGAGCGATTGGGCTGAAATTGTCTATCCCGGAGCAGTTTTTAATTTAAAAACCAGGAAGGCATAGGAAAATTCCATTTAAGCATTTTTAAATTAAATTTAATGTATTTTATTTTAGACATGACAGATAAGAAGCACCACAATCTTTCATCAGCTTACAGCTACCAAACTATTGAAAATATAACAAGGAAAATCAATTTTAAATGATTTGAAGATCCATAATTTAACATCATAGAATTCAAGTTAATATACAAATAATTAACTTAGCAGATTCAATGGAAATAAAAGTTTTTATAGTGTTGTCAATTTATGTTATAGCAGGTTTTTTCATGGTTTTTTATTAGTTCATCTTTTCATAATGAGTTACATCTTTCTGGTATATTTTGCCAATATTTTTTAAAGTGCATTTTCATAAACAAACCCACGTTGAAAATGAGTATTAATTTTAAAATCAAATGTGCTAGTGGCCGACCTCTAATTCTTCTTCTTTCTCGTAGGGCTACAGCCCTTCTCGGGCCTTCGCTTCCGGAAAATAGCACCTCCAACTGTCTCGCTCCATCGATCGAGTCCTCCAATTTTGAAACCCGAGCTGCGATGAGCTGTCTTCCTTGACTGAGTCAGACTAGCGTTTTCCCGGTTTCCCCACTGGTCTCTGGCCTTCAGTTTTCCCAACAAATATCTTTTTGGATAACCGTTTTTCATCCATATTTATGTGTTTAGCCCATTCCTGCTTCCGCAGTCTGACAGTCGTTGAGACTGGCTTGTCAAAAATTTCATACGGCTCATGATTGTGTCGAATTCACCATGAGTCCCTATCTAGCTTCGCTCCAATTATTCGCCCCAGGATCCGTCGCTCAAACGTGTTCAATATGTTTGCGGATGCTGCATCTTTCATACCCATAGAATAACACAATTCTTATCACCCATTTGTAAACTTGGAGCTTTGTTTACGCGTGTCTGCAGCTGGTCTTCAAGATTGTCATATCTGAATAGAATATTTTATTTGCGAGCTGTATTCTTCGGCGTATTTTGTCTCTTTCAGTAATGGTACTCGTTATTGTGGTGCCTAAATACACAACTTTGCTCACAATTACGATACTGTATTTCCAAGTGTGATATTTTGTGCACTTGAGGTATTTTTCCTCGAATGCGTCGTTAGTTTTTTTTTTGTTTTCATTGATTTGTAGCCCTACGAGTTTCAGGAAGAGTTCTTTGGCAGTTGTTAATGATCGTCACAAAATGTTGATATCGTCCACAAAGGCTACTACTTGGCTCAATTTGTATAGCAATGTTTCTCGTGTATCGACAGATCGCTTCCGTATGATATATAGGGTTTTCTAATAAGAGATGTTATTTTGATATTTAAAGAAAAATGCCATTTTTTAGTACGAATGATCGGTTGTTTATTTTATTATAAAGAAGAAGGTTTGCCGTTAATAGTAAAAAATAGCATCAGGAAATTACTACCACGACACCCTTACAGGACCATATCCTTTTCATAAAATTTTCCATAACCAAATCGCAAGGTTTCTGTCCTATGTCCTCGATACTCACGAATTCCATCTTCGAGGTCTTCGCCCAATATGTCTCTGACATACGACATCGATAGGTTAATTTGATCAAGAATTACAATTGGCTCCGTTGCTGGATCATAACATGATCGACCTGGTTTTGGTGTTGCCATCCAGTGATATCCAGGTCATTTTATGAATGCGTCAACGTGGGAAGCAAGCCGAACGTATGACTAGATTTCTGCTACATGCGATGTCAGTCAGGAGCTGGCTGTTATCATTTGTTTCATCGTGGAGGCTATGTCCTCCAGTCGCTCCCCAATGAGAGAGCTCATTGCCAATCTTAGCGTTGAAATCACGCAGAATTATTTTTGTGTCGTTTGTGGGCAATGAAGTGACTAGTCATTCCAGGTGATTGTAGAACGTTGCCTTCGCTTGTTCGTTCTTTTCTTCGGTCGGGGCGTGAACATTAATCAGCCAAATTTTGAAGAGTTTCGCTTTTATACGGATCGCACACAACCGTTTATTGCGATATGAGCTCCCTATCCATAATGAATGCCACTTTGAATTCTCGTTTTCCAGTAGGCTTCCCACTTTTAAATATTGTGTGTGATCTCACGTCTTGAGTAACATTTTCAGTCCAGTCCATTTCCTGGACTGCCAGTATTTTTAATTGGTATTGACTGGCTTGCTGTAAAAGGTCCTTAACAGCGCCAAGAGAAGGTCGTTGCTGTAAGACCAATCCATTCAGAAGCCCTTCTGCAGGTTTCGAAACATTGCATGGTTTTACAGTGATGAGGAGTTATCTCGTCGCCCAACCTTCATTCTGGTGGCATAAATATTACTTCGATTCCGTTATCAGGTGCGAAAGATTTGCCTCCACCCTCTAACGTCCTCACCCCCCCAAAGTAGGTGTAAGAAGGATTTAATAGCGGAGCTGTAGATGTATTTACAGTTATTAGCATTTCTCGGCATTTAATGTCCCATTATTGGGGAACCAGTATACCCAATGTGCGTCCAAGAGCATTTACTACCATTCAAGTGGGGGGTTTGGGCTAAGGAATCATGGAAGCTGCAGTTTGGGGTGACAAGGGGTTCTCTCCTCCTTTTTCAAATGGACTTGGGACCGTCTACGGTGGAGTTGAAGGTCTTTACTTACTACTACGTAATTATTCTCGACAAAAGTACTCTTCTCAAATGGTGATTCACAATTTGAATGCACAATCCGGAAATGTATGTTATTATATTTTTAATAGCTTATCATATTCATATATTTTAATGCATACTTCTAAATGGCAACAAAAATGATCGGCACAGCGTTACCCTTTAATAGAACTTTTTCACTGCTTTCGTATCTGTCTGAGGGTTTGATATGCATATAGCAAATCATACCGTATCTGACGAGAGGCTCCACACCAACAATTTCAATACACGTGCTTCTGAGATTCTCGTCTGAAGGGGATCTATAAGAAATATTAAGGGAAGACTATTTTTTTATTCTTAACAATAATGGAGCAACGTTGCCTATTGCATTATATATTCACTTACTTGTGAGATGAAACCTCAACTTTTCTTATGTCATTCTAACGGAAGCACGTTGGCACAAAACACTTCATTTTTCTGAAATAATATATGTATACTTTACCTCGATTTTATTTTTGGCTTCACTTGAACTTTATCGCACTATTGTTATCTCTGCAAAACACATATATCTACCTATTATCTCTATAAAACATATATATCATAATTTAAACTAACCGTTTCTAGTGTGGATTCACTGTTTTAATCACTTAAAAAATTTACTTTTTTCAGACACTTTAAAGGCTAAAGAACTTAGTTTGCATAAAATTCCAATTTTCAAATAAACGTCATTAATTGTTTTCCGAATCAAAGATAGTGGAAGTCAATTGAGTTGCTGTCTCAATTTGGATGTTGAATTCCATGAGCGAATCAGAAATGGGTTAAAAATAAACCCACGTGAAACACCGATGCCACTTTAATGAAATAGTATTTCCTTTTATTTTTGCAAAAATTAATATATTTTAACGTATTCAATAAGCAAAATGATAGCTACACATTCCAAATAATTTTTACCAACACTTATTTACATTATAAATTCGCAAATAACACAAATAATTAATAAATTTATGTTATTTGATTACCACCTGTTGGCTATCTACAATCATCTATAAATTTTGAATAAATGTCGCCTCGATATGATTGCACTTGAGAGCTTCACACTATTTCATATACGCATATAGACTTCCGACATCCTTTTTAACCCCATATCAAAGTTGTATGACATGGCCAGCGTCCATAGGAAGAAAAGAAACGGAACTTGGGCTACTTATATCAAGTTGACTGTTCTTCTGATAAATATCAAATGTAAATTTGTAAACGAATTGCCAAAACGAATTGAAACCGATGTTAATCATGTGAATTTTGTTTGATTATGGTGTCATGAATTTGAGAAACATTTGAAAATTGTGCAGTACGTTTCAAATTTTGTTCAGTTAACGGTGCTTTTAATTGAAATTTAAAAGAAACAGTGGAAAATAAAGTGGTTAGTGAAGAAATGAAAAAACAATTCATCGCGCGTTAGTGAAAAATCATATTTCAGGTATTAATAGTAATGCAATTAATTAATTAACTTGTGTATTTTATCGTGCTGTGAATTTCGTTAAATTAAATAAGCCATGCACTTCATGGTTAATATTTGAAGTTAGTTATTTTCATTGTTGCTTACACTTTGCCATTAAATGTCAACAATATTGAATGAAATAAAATCTTGGCCCTCTTATTCAGTGTTTGCATCAAATAAAGTTGAGTATGCAATTTAAAATTATGTATTGATACAAGTTTACTATGTTTTAGGAAAATTCAGTACTGGTTGGTGATCAAGGATGAACTTCGAACACAGGTGGTCAATATAAAGTAAGTACATAGTTCTTTATTCAAGAATGCATTTTTTTTAGAATATTAAAATAATGGCAAATATGGAACTTTCCAAGTCATACCTGTATATGAGTGATGTTCAAGTTTATGTAAATTTCTATTTTAATGTTGGGATTTTAAAGCATTTTATTAATATTAATAACTTTTTAAAGGCTATTCAACAAACGGGAGAAGATGCGTTTATATTCGAAAGGCACGTGAATTTAAATAACATTCTAAGTAGTATAAATTAACACAATTATTTCTTTTGCTGTGTATCCCCAGCCAATGCAGGCTTTTCGGGATAAAAAGTAAGCAAAAATTTTAAAACATTGACTATTATAATAAAACGTTGCTACATAAAACTAGAACTGAACTTTATTGCTTCTAATTTTTAGGTTGGAAATTTCTCGCAGATACAAACTGAACGTAGATAAAAATATATTTGAGTATAATACAGTAGATATGCTTTAGCAACGATTCCTTGAGCCTTATCATATAAAGATTAAAATAAACCATTCAATGTTAAAACATATAATTCTTTGCTTTAGGAAAACACCAGTGAGGTATCGCTATCAGTGAAAAGAGTGAAACAGAGTGCAGTATTTAAGGACATTTTACCTTATGGAGAATATTGTAATTTGAATCAGGAAATGCCTTATATTGTAAGTAATGAACACATTCAAATCTTACTATTCTATTAAATAAGGCAAATTTTTTTATTTTGTTTTTCAATGTTGCATTCTTTTCAAATAATTTAATCTCAGGGATGAATAATCTAGTATAAATAAGAAAATTATCAGGATAATATAAATAACTTTATCATTTCGAATCAATTCTTAGTAGGTGAATCTTTTAGGAAATTCAATCGAACTTTTTTATAATGTTATATTAATTAGCGAATTATTATCCACACTTTCTACCTAAGAAGATTCGATAAAATTTTTTATTTTTTTACAGGTATATCTTGTCACTTAGATCACCCATAGTGTTTTGAGCGGCGATGAAAGACTGAACGAAGAGATGCGAAACATAAATGAGGAAATATAGACTACAAATTTATTAAGTATAATTTCTAAAATTAGAGCTTATTTTAGAATCCAAGACAACTACTTTAACAATAGATGGTAGTCATCAGAAAACTTAGTATCATAAAAGCTATTAAAATTTTAAGCTAAAATATCAGAACAAAATTTGCTGTTTTTTAAAATTTGTTTAGTGAAATTTACCTATTACTGAAAAGAAATGGCCAAAGAACTTATGATAACAATATTTGTAGTTCCATATCCACTTTTCTTGTAATTAGTTATAGTAAATATATGTATTAGCATATTCAATCTAGAGTACTGAATTTTCAATGCTATATTTTGAATACAAGTCAGTATTATGGATAAAGCCATGTTAGTTTGTTGTTTGGGTAGAGCAGTAATTAAAGCCTTAAGGAATGACCAGCCAGACATTTATCATTTAAGAAATGCCAAAATTTTCAGAGTACAATATCTTAGGTGCCCCTATGAACAATATAATGAATGATAATATAATGAAAATATCTGGCTTTTTGCATTCATTTCAAACTTCATGTCACCTAAAGGCTATTCACATCTTAGAGAAATATTTGATATCTTCAGCATCCCAAGACTATTTTGCAATGGAATCAGCGGTTAGAGTGAGGATGGTTAACTATGTTTTTAACAAAATAAAAATTCGGAAGCATTTAAATTGGAATAGAAAGAAGTAAGACAGTTATATAGACGTGGCAAACGATGGCAGATATGGGTTTTTGAGCTACCCAAATTCTAATGTTAATGGGCGTAACTCTAAACAGGTCAGGTTCCAGGAAGCCCTAGCCAAGGCAAAATCAGGGCTTCGATGACCCGCATCCTGCAGCTAAACCTACACCGCAGTTCAACCGCTCAAAATCTGCTTGAGCAGTTTGCGAGGGACATGAAAGCCGACTTCTTGCTGCTGAGTGAGCAACACCATGATAAAAGTCCTGCATTATGGTATTCTGATGAAACTAGTACTGCCGCCATCTGGGTTCGGAACAGTGACTTTCAAGCGGAGAGTTGTGGGCGGGGGGATGGTTTCGTGTGGGTTCGGTGCTCAGGGATCACCTTCTTTAGTGTGTACTTGACGCCCAACGAGTCGATATCATCTTTCCAAGCCAAGCTTAATGCTTTGGAGGGCGCTGTCTCGAACGCAGAGTGCAAAGTGCTCGTTGGGGGTGACTTCAACGCTAAAGCAATCGAATGGGGCATGCCTCAGACGGATCCGCGGGGAAAACGAATCCTGGAAATGGCGGCCAGGTCGGCCCTCGTCGTACTAAACTCCGGAAATATGCCGACTTTCCACCGTATTGGCTGTGAGAGAACCATACCAGACGTGACATTTGCCTCGGAGTCCTTAGTACGGAGGTTACACAACTGGAAGGTATTAGAGGACTACTCAGCCCGTGATCATCAGTGCATTCTGCCTGAGATAAGTGATGCTGTCTCCCGACGTCCGTGCTCTCGGCCTTCTACAACTGGATGGAACATCGGAACGATGGACGTCGAGAGGTTCGTCAAGGTTCTCACAGCAGGTGAGCCGCTGGAGGGAGCTTTGGAGGGGACGGAAGACCTGGCAGCAGAAGACGTGGTGAACTCTACTATGAGCATCATTACGACTGTTTGCTGCGCTTCTATGCCCCGTCGAAAACCCTGGCACGGCAAGCCCCCAGTGTACTGGTGGTCAACTGAAATCGCTGAAAAGCGGAGAGAGTGTCACAACCTTCGACGTGAGGCTCAACGGGCGCGGAACCGTGACGAGGCATGCAAGCAGGTAGCAGCATATAAGTCGGCAATGAAATGCCTTCGCATATTGATCAATAATAGCATGGCTCGCTGCTGGCAAGACCTAGTGGACAATGTAAACAAGGATCCGTGGGGCTTTGGCTACAAGCTGGTCATGGGGAAACTTGGTGCCCTACGGAAGCCTTGTATACATGACGCGGAAAAGATGGACGCGATAATGCGGGGACTCTTCCCCACCCATGGTGTAACAGCAGTCGAGTGCCCACTCTTACCACAGCTGGAACTGGAGGAGGCAGTCCTCTCATTGAAAATGAGGAAGGCTCCAGGTCCAGATTGTGTTCCAGCTGAGGTGTTGCGGCTCGTCTATCACCATTGTCCTGACTTGCTGCTCAGCAAATTCAACGCTTGCCTACGGGACGGAATTTTCCCGGGACGATGGAAGGTGGCGAGACTCGTGCTGATCAGCAAGGGGAAGGCAAATCCCGAATCGCCGTCTGCATACCGCCCGTTATGCATGCTAGACACGGCTGGGAAAGTGCTAGAGAAACTCATGAAGGGAAGACTCACTGACGCGATTCGTGCTGCTGGGGACCTATCTCCTCGGCAGTACAGCTTTAGAGCAGGACGTTCTACCATTGATGCGATCGCAGAGGTGGTGAGCGCGGTCCAAAAGGCAGAGGCATATGGTCGCACCAAGCGACGGATCGTCCTGTTGGTGACACTCGACGTCAGGAATGCCTTCAACTCCGCTAGATGGTTGGATATTCTGGAACTCTTTTCAAGTTCCAGAATATCCAATGCGGCTTTTGAGGAACTACCTAAAGAACCGAAGCCTGCTCTACGACACGACACAGGGCCAACGAAGGATGGAAATAACATCGGGTGTTGCCCAGGGATCTATCATTGGTCCGGACCTGTGGAACGTGTCTTACGACGGGCTACTAAGACTTGAGATGCCAGATGAGTCACGCTTGGTCGGCTATGCGGATGATGTTGCGGCTCTGGTCACCAGACGCACCGTTGAACAAGCGCAACTTAGGCTGGGTATGCTAATGCGCCAAGTGAGGTTCTGGTTGGCTGCTCGCGGGCTGAGTTTAGCACTGGAGAAAACCGAATTGGTCATCTTGACAAAAAAGAGAATCCCTAGAGTAAGGATGATCAGTATTGGAGACATAAAAATTGAATCGAAGCCAGCGGTGAAGTACCTGGGGCTACTGATCGACTCAAAGATGAGTTTCTCTGAGCAAATCAGGGCAACGGCTGAGAAGGCTGCTTCGGGAATATCGGCCCTGAGTCGACTTATGGCCAACGTAGGGGGACCCAGTCCATCAAAAAGATGCCTCTTGATGAGTGCTGTAGGGTCAGTGCTACTGTACGGAGCAGAGGTATGGGGCGACGCTCTCAGCAAAGAGGTATACCGGAAACGTTCGGCACGGGTACAGAGAAGAGGAGCACTGAGAACTACATCTTCGTATCCAACAGTCTCCGACTCAGCCGTGAGAGTTATTGCAGGCATGATACCTATCGCCCTCCTTGCTAGGGAGCGCCACGTTATTTGCCTGCGCCGTAGCGAGGATGCGGAGGAGATAGTTGTCCGCGAAGAGAGACAGCGCTCGCTCAACGATTGGCAGCGTTCTTGGGTGAATTGCACGAAGGGAAGGTGGACTGCGCGCCTCATCCCGGATGTGAGACCGTGGCTAAATCGAAGGCATGGTGAGACTGACTTCTATCTGACCCAGCTTTTTAGCGGGCACGGGTGTTTTCAGTCTTACCTGCACAAGATCGGTAAGTCACGGTCTCCCGATTGTCGGTTTTGCCCAGTAGAGGAGAACAATGCCTGTCACACATTTTTCGCGTGTACAAAATGGGTCAGGCTGCAAAGGGAACTTAACAGGGAAACGGGGGAGCTCGCCCCGGATAATATAGTTGCGGTGATGCTCGAATCGGTTGACAAATGGAACCAGGTGGCACATTATGCTCGGGCAGTCCTAAAATATAAAAGGGACTCACAGCAGCCGGGGGCGCTGGGGCGGGGGGGATCACCCTACTGGCAATTTTTCTTCCCCTCTCCCCTCCTGCTAGGAAAGGGATTCCCCAGCTCGAAGGCGCTCCACGGCGTAACAAAACGAGACCTGGCCCGAAGTAATGTGTCAAACGGTTCCAGGCTGGGTTCTCAGGTTGACAGGGGAGGTATTTAGTGGGTAGTCCAGTCGCGCATGGGAGTCCCACAGTCTGTGCATAAATAGCATTCACCTCCCTACCACAAAAAAATACGGGTCAAAGAAAGTGCCAATAAATTTTGCCCCCTATTGCATCCCTCAGAGGAGATCAAAAATCAAATATAATTAGACTTACATTTGAAGACATAAATAGCTGTGGTATTAATATCATTGATATGGAATTTCATGGAGCGTATTAAACCATAAATGCTTTGAAATCACTAGGTTACGATTTAAAATTTATATCAGAGCCATCAAAAGTTCAGCATGAGTATAGAAATGAAGAATGCATGTCGTTCCCGATCCCTGCCATATGATTAAATTGTTCACAAATATCCTTACAAATTTGAAAACTTTGTGAAACTTCATCCATGTTTTATGTTATTTATGGCGTTCGAATTTGTGTTTGGATTGATTGCTTTTTTACATAGGAAACACGGCTCAACATGTTTTTCACTTTATTATGTTTATTATACAGGTATTTATTAGTATTGTCTCCAGGGGTGCAGCAAGGTTCTATCTCGTTTTAAACAACGTTAAGAAATACTATTAATAAATCTTCAGTTCTTAATGGATGTCTGACTATTTTTGTAAATATAACTATACATATTTGGCACTGAGTTTAATATGCTTTTCAATCCACTTCTAAGGACTAATAGTTATCAATTTTAACCGTGTATATTTTGTTGATTATGACCGAAAATAATGTACAACTCAACCATTGCAAGCACATTTTTCGCTCATAAATTCATTGTATTTGCTTACTTTCATATGATTTCAAAATATATTAAAATCAACAGATGGTTAAAGCCAGAAAAAGTTCAGTTTCTGTGAATCTTGTCGACAAAACTTATTATTTTGTTCTATTCATTTGGACAAAAAAGACAAAGTGCCGTTTTTATAGTATTATAAATATTTTCAGTAAGGTATGGTGGAGCCTTATCCTAAACGATTCATGTGCGTAAAAATAAAAGTCCTTAAATTTAAGTATAAAGTTAAGCACTAGTTAACATTTTATGAAATGTTTGTGTTCCTATTTGTGTTCCTAAGAACAACAGCCAATTCAAATGTTTCTTTTCAACTACAACCATTTGGTTTGATGAAAACAAGATTGTTTCATATACGTACGAGTTATAGCATCTCTCAATGTCAAGCAAAGATCATGTTGATATTATGGTACTGATGTAAATTACATAAGGCTCATTTTTTTGTAATAAATATACTTAAAATACATTCAGAGGAAACAAAGCCCTGGTAAAATTTATGTAAACAATCAAAGTTAAACCTGTTTATCTAATAAGTTCTAGTTTAATGTTCTCATTTGAATATATGAGGAATCAAAAAAATCAGTCAGTCACGAAAAATTGTATCTATAATAAGATTTTTTTATTGGTCTTCTATTTGCCAAGTGGCATTTGAGAAAGCAAAGGATTGTCTAGCTAATGCCACCTTATTAACTTATCTGGAGAATAATTTAATCCATTCCAATCGGAACTGATGCTTCAAATAATAGTGTTGGAGCAGCTCTACAACTGTTCTTAAATGGGAACTGGCAACCTTTAGCCTTCTTTAGCAAAAAATTACATCCATCACAAAAGAAATATCCTACTTTTGATCGGGAACTATTAGCTGTACATTTAGCTATAAAACATTTTAGGTACTTTGTAGAAGGTTGAAATTTTACAATTTTAACCGACCATAAACCTTTGATTAGTATTTTTACATCAAAATCTGAAAAGAATCCCCGTCAGGAGAGATACATTGATTATGCTTCTCAATTTACGACGAATATTCGATACATCAAAGGATCAGCTAATACAGTACCAAATACTTTCTCTCTTTTAGACACAGACGTTATTAATTTAAAAGAAATCGACTTAAAATTTTTAGCAGAGGAGCAACAAAAGGATCCAGAACATAAAATCTTCCCAGAAGATCCTTCAAAATTTAATTCTAAAACTGATAAGACATCAAGTCTATGGTGTAATAAGAATTTGGACTCGTTTAGACCTTTTGTTCCTATTAATTTACGACGTACTTTATTCAACTCATATCATAACCTTTCACATCCTGGTATTAATTCCACCAGAAAAACTATCACGAAAAATTACTTATGGCCTAAAATGAATACACATTAACACTTGGACACAAGCATGTGACGCTTGTCAAAAGAACAAAATACATAAATACAATGAAACACAAATAGTCCAAATACCGATACCTCCAAAACGATTTCAACGTATTTATTTAGATATTGTAGGACCATTGTCCCCTTCTCAAGGATATTCCTATCTTCTTACAGTTATTGATCGTTTCTCTCGATGGCCAGAATGCTATCCATTGAAAGATATATCAACAAAAACAATTGTAAATACTTTATGGCGTGAATATTTTTCGAAATTTGGTTCACCCTTGGAAATTACGACCGACCAAGGTGCTCAATTCGAGTCAAATTTTTTCAAAGAATTGTTACAACTTCTGGGTTCACATAGAATTCGTACATCAGCGTATCATCCACAAGCAAATGGAATGGTTGATAGATCTCATTGTACATTAAAAACGGCAATTCGAAGTCGTGATAATGTTAATTGTCTCAATGAACTCCCATTCATTCTTTTAGGGATTAGATCCTCATGGAAGGAATCAATCAACGCTACCCATGTTGAGATGCTATATGATGAAAATATTGAAATTCCAGCCAGTTCCTTTAACTAAGATACGAAATCAAATAATTTAGATTCAGAAAATTTTTTTATCGTTTCTTAAAGATCATTTTAAAACAATAACTGGTACAGAAACGAAAGCGAAAGTGTCAGAATTCATATGCCTAAGTCCCTTGATGATTGCGAAAGAGTTTTTATTAAATTAGTTAATAAAAAATCATCTTTGGCGTCACCTTATCAAGGACCTTATAAAGTTATTAAAAGGAACCTTAAGAATTTTCTTGCTTAAATTAATGGAGAATTAAAAACCATTCCTATTGAAAGAATCAAATCAGAGTTCAGAGTTAATAGCCATTTAATAAATAATAACGATTAAACATATGATTATTTTTCTTTTACAACGCTAACGCTGGGAAGGGAGTATTGTAGCGTATTCTACATTACTTGTAAAATAAATTACATATTTTCATAAAACCCACACAAAAAGAAACAGTAGCCGAAAAATTGTCAATTGTCAAGCAAAAAAAAAAATAAAAATATTTTTTAGTTAATATTTGAGTTTATTGATAGAAATACGAGTTGATGTATATATATAATTTATATATAATTTTCTTTATTAGAATGTATGCGGTACAGAGGCCTTATAATATAGTAGGTGTTCTGACAAAGTCATTTCACCATCGTTTGAACTTTACTTAAAACTATGCATATTATCGTATTTCTATGTGATTATTACAATTAGCTAGAGGAAAATTTAGGCAAAAACCTCTACTGAACTTATACTAGCTTAACATAACTTAACTATCTACTTATAACTAGCTAAAATCTATGAGGCTAGGTTACGGCCAATAGATGGGTGGTGTTGATGTTTGTGTGAGCGTGTGAATTAAATAAAGAAGAAGCATTTCCAATTTACTATCTTCTCTACAGTGACATCTAACCATCCCGCACGACATAAGCTAGCAGCATATAAATCAATGGTGCAGAGACTCCACTCCATCTCCATGACTCCTACCAACTACTCCAACGAACTAAACAACATTTACAGAATAGCTAATAATAACGGATACAAACAACGTGACACCGACAAACTTGTCACATAATACAAGCAAAAACAGGAACACCAACTGACAAGAATTCATAAAAACGACCGACAATGGATTTCGTTAACATACGTACACAAAGAGACATACAAACACTCAAACGTCATTAGGAAATGTAAACTGCAAACTGCATTCAAAACTAACAACAACATTGGAAACAAGCTGAAACCAAAACTGACTGAAACTGAAACATCAATATACAAAACCAGTGTCATATACAAACTGGCATGTAAGGACTGTGGCAGGGTATATGTATGTTAGGAAGGACAACATGAAAACTAACGACAAGATACAAAGAGCACTTACGATCTTTCTTACACAATAAGGCAGACGGTAATAACCGTCAATTCCTTGGAGCAATACCCCGCAGATATCCGTCGCGCCTATGAAATTTTTCAACCAGCTGATAAGGTTGGATGCCAGATCTCTGCAACTGAACCGCCACTGACGTCGACAAGTAGTGAGTGAATTAAAACTTGCATCTCTTCGACTGAACCATCACTTGACATTGGCGGAGCAGTGAATTAGGAATTGTGGGGTTGGGTTTTTTTAAGCACGAAGCACACCGGTAACACATTCACACTAGGACTTGGCCAATTTCTGTTGTTGCTACAGGTTATGGAAAGTACTCATGGAGAGAGGTTTCATGTATAGCCAGAAAATCAATCGATACCGCGTCAGCCTTTCAAGTACGCAGTGAAACTGTCGAAGTGTGAATGGTTAACGTCAGGAGCAGCGGACACGCTGACCCTGCATCAAAGTAACGTGGTGGAGTTGGACACATCCCGCTGTTGCGCAATTGGCGAAAAATGTCGCATGGTTTTTTCTTTCGCTAACACCTCTAGCCTGACTGACTATGCCCTAATGCAGATAGCTCACTTTTGTCTGAAGGAAACATTGAAATTTAACAAGATGCCATCAAGTTTCTAATTTGGGAAAAGAGTAGGTCATTCAATCCCTTTGTTACGACATGCGTTAGCAACCAAATCATTTCGGCGCAATTATAGCCCATTGGAAAGAGTTAGGATAACTGGATTTGGACAAGAATGAATTTGCTGACCTTTTCTTATAACGAACAAGCCAATAACTCTTCATCGACAACACGACAGTGAAATCTGTTTCCGATGTTCGGTTCGTACAATTGTGAGTAGTTCTTAAGTGCAAAACAAAGGACTAGTCAGTGACTGATTTAGATTTTCGTAAACGACGGACAATCCGGCATTAAGTTTCAAACCTTGCAGTGACACAAGGAAATTTTGTGCAGAGTTGTATGAAAGTAAGTTCTTTATTAAGCCTAGTGTAGTCCATAGGACTTTATAGGGGTTAAGTTGTAGAGACAATTGGTGTGCCCCTATTTAAAGACTGTGGAAGAATACGTTCCTTTCCTCTCCTAGAAACAATGACAGTTGATGTCATCCTTCTAGGTTAAATTGAAAATTTTCAGATACATATCTATAATCTGCATTAACCACGCTGTTGGTTGAATCTATTGGCCATACTTGTAATCATTTATAATGGATGATTTAAAAGACGAGGATCAAATTTTTGTTGATGATGTCTGCAAAATAATAAAAAATTCAATTGAAAATAGTATCGGCGGAAATGCTTATTAATACGATTAAGTAAATAACTGATTGATTCTGTAGCTGAGATGTGTTTGGGAGTTTTAACCAAGCTACAAAAGCCTTATGAATATATAGACCTGTATGGTAATGCATAAGAATGGCGCCAGTTTACATACAGCTTGCTCCTGCTTTTGGAATAAGGAAACAAACAGATCGTTTACTGTCCATTGGCAAAACAATACCATGTATTGCACTGTCTCTGTATTTAGTTTGACAAGTTGAATAAGTGAGCATGCAAATTTTAAACTCTTCCCGTATTATTTATCCAATTTTCCATAGCAGTTACTGAATGTGAAGCAATACAAACCAAAATTTTTCATAAAGCTCACGATACTAGTACCGATATGAGATTAGGCACCTATTATTAAGAAATTGAGGCAGGATACGAGAATACAATGAACATCGAAAAGGCGGAGAGAATTCCAAGTTAGTGATTCAGTTATTTTTTTGAAAAATCAGATCGAATAGCATGACGCAATTATCTACCAACACATAAAGGTACATTCCATTGTCGTAAAGCAACCAAGGGCGCATATGAGGTTGTTATAAATTCCTACCTGGGGTCCTGCTGGCCACTTCCGGGGAGCCCCGCGGTGCTTCTGTCAGTGTTATTCACCTACGCACCTGTGAGCTACCAAAACAGACTTCCTAGAAATTGTAGCAAAGCGCACAGTTAATGCTTTCACCTGATTTTATTGCTTCTATAGCGGTTTACAATGTTGTGTACGGATTTATTTGAGTTGCTAGTTGTTGGGGGTTGATGACGTGCCTCAGCGCAATGCTGATTCATGATCTCCCTTCAGATTCCCCGGCGCAGCTCCTTCGCTTTCCGACGGAAAAAGGCCCACTCAGTAGGTGTGAGCGACAGGCAGGCTAGCTGCCTTAGCTCGTCCAGCTCCTGCCTCTTATGTTCCCACTGGCTTTCACGTGGACGCTTCGGTTTGGTGGTGCGGGTGATGGTGTCCAGGAGCGCCTTCAGCTTGTAATGATTTTAGCTTTTCAAGTCCGAACGCGGAACCGACCTCTCATCGGTTCTAGACGTTAAGTCTGAGTAGTGCCAACGGATGGTACCAACAGGTCAACCAATCCGTGCACCGTAACCCATTCACGCGGTGGCTGCTTGTCGGCCAGCTAGTTCGGAGAGGATTTCGGTCGCGGGTCTCCGAATGGGTTACGCTCAATTACAATATTTCAGCCACCTGAACATGCCCGATTTCCAAACGCGTCAACAATTACTCATCCAGAACGGGAAACCTACGTTACGTTAATTCTGGATGTGATCTCTCCATTTGTCACCAGTGGCATAGTTTTTCGATGGCCACGGTGGAGGGGCATTTCCAGATGGATATGTCTCGAAATGTGTCGGGGTTTGGATTAATTTTATATTTCGAATATTTATATCCACAGATCTAAATATTTGGACAGAAAAGAAATATTTTCTGCGCAACGATATCCGCACGACAGATGAAGTCCGCTGGCACTTCGAGGACATACCCATCTGGCCGGTTGCAAGGGTTCGGGATCGGAATCACTTCGATTCCCGGGCGTAGGCGTCACATTACACATTCCCCCCCCCCCCAAAATCGAAGTAATTACGATCCCGCCTCCTATGTAAAAGGTCTTGGTTAGGGCCGTGGCGGGTCGAAGGTCGATTTCGAAGAATAGGCTACAACAATTTCAGTGAAGACTCGACAGTGACTATATATTAGGGAGTCAGGTGTTATGCGGAGGTCTTCGTCTAGGCAGAGATTTAGGTAAGCCAAGGTTTTTCGTGTGAAATAGTTGTACTTCATCGTCTAAGGTCTTTTGCGTGGTAAATTCCCAGGGTTTTACCCGTCATGTCTGCGATGAGGTATCGGGTGGGGCTTATTACTTGTAGGACTCGACACTTCACGAATTTCTTGTCTAGTTTGGCATTGTAATGTCGGGTGGCATCGCTCTGCCGGAAGTTTCGACGATATATTTCGTCGCCTGCCTTAAAGCCAGAAGGATGAGATCGCAAGTTGTACCGCTCCTCTCCCATCCGTCGACTTTCTTCAATCTTCTCCCGCAGTTGCTCTCGCAGAAGTTGGAGCTTTTCGTGCGGTTCCAGAACCACGATTGGGTCCTCTAGCGATTTCAGTTGCCGCAATAGCCGGTAAGCGCTCCCATGACAGATCATGTACTGACCGAACAATGCGAAATACGGCGAAATGCCGGTGGTGGCGTGGTACGACGAGCGCAGCGCACTAGTGACGGCGGACAATTTGCGATCCCAGTCCTTCTGATTCGGATGGACATAGGCGCGGATGGCCGCTATGAGCGTACGATTCAGTCGTTCGGATGCGTTGGCTTGTGGTGAATAGACGGCAGTTCGTTGGTGGATGATGCCGTATTTGGACATTAGGTCTCCGAACTTGCTGGAGGTGAACTGGACCCCATTGTCGGAGACAAGTTTCTCTGGAACTCCAAACATGTGAAAGACTCGGTTCTCCAAGAAGCTGATTATAGGTCCAGTGTGCATGTTACGTAGTGGTTCTATGATAGGGAATTTAGAGAGCTGGTCCAGGACCACGACAGCTCCCGTGTGACCAGAAGCAGATCGAGGGTAAGGACCGATAAGATCAATGTACAAGCGCTGGAACACGCGTTCGGGGACCTCAACCTTACCCATGGGTGGCCAAAGAATGGTGTTGGGTGCTTTAGTGCACTTGCATAGCTCACAAGAGGCTACGTACGCTTTTATCTGTTGTGCCATCTTAGGCCAAAAGAAACAGGTTTTCAACCGCCTAAGTGTACGACCGTATCCGCCGTGCGCACTTGATGGGTGGTCATGAGCCCGTCTGATGAGATCAGTGGTTAATTCTTCGGGCACCCACAACTTCCACTGTTCTTCTTCTTGTATGGGGTCTCCGGATGCGTGTCCCATCCGCTTATAAATAAATCCATCCGTCAACCGCAATTCAGGAAGCTGGGACAGTTGATTCTGGATAGTGTGAACCAGTTGGGTATAGCTGGCTGACTTGAAGGCAGGATGGTCCAGATCGATCAATTGGGGGCTGTCGTCCTCCTGGACCAACTCGGCTCCTTCAGGGGCGAACATTCTGGATAAGGTGTCGGGGACTACATGCTGGCTTCCTTTTCGGTGGCGGATTGTGAAGTCAAATGCCTGTAGTTTCAGTGCCCACCTGGCCAACCTGCCGTTGAGATCAGTCTGGCTCATTAGCCATTTCAGAGAAGCGTGATCCGTAACGATTTCAAAGGTGTGTCCCTCCACATAGGCTCGGAAGCGTTTCACTGCCAACACCGCAGCTAGACATTCCTGCTCGGAGACCGTGTAATTTCGCTGGGCTGGGTTCAACTTGTGAGACATGAAGGCTATAGGTCTCTCCTCGCCGTCTTGTGCAACCTGGACTAAGACTGCTCCCACCCCATGTTGACTCGTGTCACAATGGATTGAGAACGGTTTGTCAAAGTCCGGGCTGTGCAGTACGGGGGCTGTAGTCAGACTCTTCTTTAGCTCTTCAAAGGCTCGCAAGCTGGGCTCTTCCCAGACGAATTTACGTCCTTTACGCAGCATGTCGGTCAAAGGAGTGGTAATGGTGGCATAGTCACGTACAAAACGCTGGTACCATCCGCATAAGCCTAAGAATCGGCGTAACTGTTTGGTGGTCTTGGGTAGTGGAAAAACGTCAATCGCTTGAGTCTTTTCCGGATCGGTCTTGATATGGCCATGCCCAATGATGTGACCTAAATACTTCACCGCCGTCATCACGAACTGGCTCTTCCTTATGTTGATGGTTAATCTTGCCCTCCGGATGTGTAGAGCCACCTCCTGAAGCAGGTCGATGTGTTCGTCAAAGGTCTCGGTTATAAGCAACAGATCGTCCAAGTAAACGAAAACTTGGTGCCGCAAATGAGGTGGTATCACCTTATCCATAAGGCGCGTCATTGTTTGGGGGGCATTGCACAATCCGAATGGCATGGTCACGAATTGATATAGGGGCTGACCTGGGACTGTGAAGGCTGTTTTCTCCTTTGAACCGGGGTCTAAAGGAATTTGCCAGAAGGCGTCCTTGAGGTCTAAGCTCGTGATGAAATGGGCTTTAGGCAACCGACTCAAAATGCCTTCAATCAACGGTAGAGGGTATGCGTCTTTGACTGTGACGGCGTTCAAGCGTCTGGCATCTAAGCATAACCGGACCTTGTTCGGCTTGACAACTAAGGTGACTGGGGAAGCCCACGCGCTCTGTGATTCTTCGATTACGCCTAATGCTAGCATTCGATCCACTTCGGCATATAACGATTTTTCCTTCGCCGGAGATATGGCGAAATGTCTCTGTTTTATGGGTTTAGCATCCCCCACATCTATAGTGTGGAACACCAGGGCAGTCCGCCCGAGACCTTCCTTCTCGTGCGATGGAAAAGCCGATATAGCCGAGTCAAGTCGCAGTTGCTGATTTACATCCAGTGTATGTCGTAATAAGCTAGTAGGTTGAGATTGGTCAGGAGCTGTGGTGACGGACTCCAGGATCGTACCGGAAAATAGTGCCGGGGCCAAGTTAAACTTTCGAACGAAATCCACTCCTAGATAAAGATTCTGGGTTAACTGTGGTATGATGAAAAATTCCATGGGTTTAGTTACTCCTTTAAAGGTGACATCCGCCATAATTTTTCCCACTACAGAGTGACGAGTTCCGTCCGCCGTGGTTAACCAGGAGGTGAAATGACGGATTTGGTCCGCGTGCCTTGCCAGTACCTCCCCTGCAAAATCGGCAGATATGCAATTCACACTGGCTCCCGTATCGACTAAGCCTGACACTCGTTTTTGCAGGAGGTGTACTGACGCATATGGCCGAACATCATCCCTCAATAATTCGTCTAAGTATATGTCCTTCAACACTTTCCTCGACTGCTTGACTTTCCTCCAGAAGCTCCGCATCCGACGCGTGGCTCGCTTGCTTCGCGGTGGGACAGTTGTAGCCAACTCCTCATGGAAGATGCGCTGTCGAGTAGCCAGGTAATTCCGCAGCCTGACATGAAAAGGTTTTACATGCCAAGGAACCTTCGCCTCGCTATCATTTCCCTGCGCGTTGGCCTCGGCAAAGGACGGCGTCGGTTGTGGAACTTCGGGTGAACGGTGGTTAGCGGTGCGAGTCAGCAGAGTTGGAGTCATGTTGGGAGCTGAGTCATAGCTAGTGATAGGGTCAAAATTGGTTCGTCCGGGGTTTAGGAGTGCCGACGGATGGTCGCGGCACTCGGTGGCAAGTTTTTTCGTCCTTTGCAATTAGCACAGTCAGGTGCGTATGTGTCGGCCTTCCCGCAGCGATAGCAGAAAAGCGTCGGCTCCGCTGGACATGCATAGAACCGATGTCCCGGTTGTCGGCAGTTCCAACAGACCGTCGGGCTTGTAATTGCTTCAAGGGAGGGCCGATCAATCAAGGCTGGGTCCTCCGGCTCCGGTGGTGCTCCGCTCCTCGGTACTGGTACTGGATCAGCAAGCAGGTGGTCCGCTGCCATCAACTCCGCGGCGTGATGATTTCGGGGATTTGGTCTCGTTATGCGAGGTTGTGGCCGGAAGGTACCTCGCCGCTCATCCAATTGTTCTTGTCTACGGGCATGGAGGCGCAATCCCTGTATGGTGTTGATGGGAAAATGCAGAAGGCTGTTCTGGAGATCCCAGCGCATATTGTCTCTGATAATTTCTACCAGTTCGTCCTCGGGCATGGTATTTCGCAAGCGAGTGCTCAATCTCACTATACTTGTGTAGTACTGGTCGAACGGTTCGTGAGCGCCTTGTTTCCGTTTCTTTATTTGCTCCCTTAGCTCTCTCTCAGTGAAGCCATCCTCAAATCGATTGCGGAAGGCTGCACTGAAAGAGTGCCAAGTGGGACGTGGCGTTGATTCTTTAAAGCTCCAGTACCAGTCGGCAGCGTCGCCGCTGAACGAAAGATGTGCATGCCGGAGGAAGGCCGAGGAATCACCTCCCAGGGTGCTGGATACCAACGCCTGAATCCGGAAAAGGAACCGGTCCGCCGATATCATATCGTTGAACCCAGTAAAGTTCAGGCGCCAACTCTCCATGATACGAGGCGTCGGGTCTCGAAAAAGTGTCAATACGTTCCCGGGGGGAATCACATCCTCGATTGACCTGTTGTACTGAACGGCCTCGGGGGCTGGAGGTACCAACGGGGGTCCGGTACTGTGTCGTGGTCTATATTCGGGAGCTCTGGGATCCATTCCCGAGTTCCTTGGAGGTGGGACCCATTGCTCGGATTGTCGGGAGGGGGGCATCGCCACACTGGGATTGGGCTCCCAGCCAAGCGGAGTTCTCACGCGACTGGGTGGTTGGCTCATAGGGAGATTCTGGAGCTTTCCCTCCAGGTTGCCAATCCTCTCCGACATATCCCTCATCAACGCCACGAGGGTGTCAATGGAGTGGGCGGAAGGCATGGGTGTCACCTCGGACACGACACTTGCGGCCGGAACTTCACCGCCTACGGCTCCTTGCAGGTCTAAAAGTGGTTGGGACTGTTCGGCCTCTGGAACTCCTTTCGCCACTGCTCCACGCGTTGGTAGGGGCGTTCCGAGGGGGACGTCTAGGGCAGACCGCTCTATGGGTCGCCGGCATAAGGGACACAGCTCTGACGTGAGGAGGAGCTGTTGTACACAGGCACGATGGAATAGATGTCCACAATCCAATCGCACGCTGTGTACGCCCTCCACTACGTCTTCGAAGCAGATCCCGCAGTTAGCTGGTTGGACCGTTTTAGATCGGGTCCACCGCTTATCTGGGGTCCGCTTCGTTGCCATTTTTGTTTTGCTTCTAAAAGAGGGAGAGAAAAAATATATAAAGTAGACTTGTTCCTATTATGACCCTAATATATAAATGGACAAAACTTACTACTAATTTAGTGGCCGATAGTGGCGAGCTATTGATAAGTGGGAAGAAAAAAAATTTATATAAATTATACTTTCCTTTTCAGCAGTCGACTCCTTCAACGGGAAAGGAGAGTGCGTGGTAATCAGCCAAAGAAAGGGTGCTTTTGGTCGATTTACGAAATTTAACCCCATACCCACATACATTACAAAAAAAACCGTCTCTAAACTACGTTAAAGTGACTCGACGAGACAAGTGGTATAGCTACCGTAACAGCTTAGTATGCGGTCAAAACTCCTGACGCGTGGAAGCATTCCGGGCTTCGCAACTCCAGCGTATGCCACCGAACGTTGAACCGATACCACTCGTCTATCACGCATACGAAATAATTAGAACCCTTCCGCGACATAAAGGCAAGGTAGCCTTCTATTTTCGTGAGAGTCCATGCTGATAGGTAAACCCATCAGGCTGGCAGTTCCATCAAGAAAATAGAAGGTCCTTATAGGGTTTAACCTGGGACAACACATCGGAAGGATTCTGTCGCGAGAAAAAAAAATCAAACAAAGGAGAGCGGAAGCTACAATTCACGTGAAGCGACTTATAGTGTGTATCACACAACTCCACTGCTCCTGATAGTGGGACTCGAGTACCAAAGTACCTTACATCCTCCGTAAAGGACCAACTCGTCAGAAGACGCGAAGTTCTTTCCCCCTTAGGATGTACTAGGCCCCACGTTGGGCGCCATTTGTAATGATTTTAACTTTTCAAGTCCGAACGCGGAACGGACCTCTCATCGGTTCTAGACGTTAAGTCTGAGTAGTGCCAACGGATGGTACCAACAGGTCAACCAATCCGTGTACCGTAACCCATTCACGCGGTGGCTGCTTGTCGGCCAGCTAGTTCGGAGAGGATTTCGGTCGCGGGTCTCCGAATGGGTTACGCTCAATTACAATATTTCAGCCACCTGAACATGTCCGATTTCCAAACGCGTCAACAATTACTCATCCAGAACGGGAAACCTACGTTACGTTAATTCTGGATGTGATCTCTCCATTTGTCGCCAGTGGCATAGTTTTTCGATGGCCACGGTGGAGGGGCATTTCCAGATGGATATGTCTCGAAATGTGTCGGGGTTTGGATTAATTTTATATTTCGAATATTTATATCCACAGATATAAATATTTGGACAGAAAAGAAATATTTTCTGCGCAACGATATCCGCACGACAGATGAAGTCCGCTGGCACTTCGAGGACATACCCATCTGGCCGGTTGCAAGGGTTCGGGATCGGAATCACTTCGATTCCCGGGCGTAGGCGTCACATTACAAGCTTTCTATGGTACTCCTCTCTGGTAATCAACCGAGGCCCAACTCAGAGCTCTGACTGGAGCACCTGCTCCAAACTCCTAGCTGGTGCCTGATGAGGGTGGACTGCTGGCCCAAGGTGCCTGGCTCCACTAGTTGATAATGGATAGAGCGGTACGCATACGCTGGTGAACTTTGGTCCGGGTTATGGTGCGGAGTTCCTTCCTCGCCCTGAGCCACTAATTACTGCGGTGGCTGCTGCAACTGGGAAACTTTTATGTTAGTCCAACTTGAACTCCAAACCTTGTGGCACGGGATACAATGTGCGTTCCTGCACATACGTTTTTCAACTGGAACTTCAAGTCAAGTCTTTCAACATGGGATACAATGTGCATTCCTGCACATACGATTTACAACTGGCTTCAATACTATGTTATGCCCAAGAACATTAAATATCGTTCTTTTGTGAGCTTTTAACCTCAATTATCTTGAAAAGTGCCAAGTAGCTGAACACGTGCGCTCTCGTTCCTCGAAAGTTTTTCCTCCCCGTTCCGCCTCGTTTGCTCGGATGGTGAGAATCAGTAGGTGAGTATGCAAACCTGGGCAAATCGAGCGAAGAAGTGCTTTTCGCTTAAACTTCCGGCTTTCTTACGGTCTTTTGGGGCGAATTAATGAAACTGGGGACAATGAACTTTCAACTTTTGCTTCAGCTTTACTCTACTGAAAGTACACCCAAAGCTTGTCGTCCGCGATGTGATAATTTGTGTGAAGCGCATTGCGTGTTAATCTTTTTTTATTTACTTTTTCGCTTCAGTGAAGAAGCGGTATTGTGTTACAGTTTTAATCAAACACACGATTTTAATCATTAAGTTTCATTAATCCAATAATTACGCCATACGACAGCACTCATTCACGTCTCGCCTTAATCTAGAATGCCGACTGACTAAACTTTTCTATGACGCACGCCTACACACTCTTGACCCGTTCATACCACCTATGGCCCTTTTCCAGGGCCAGCGCCATCTCGCCGCTGGTGTAACAATTGTATTTGTTTGTTCGCAACATTTCTTCCAGCAGTTGAAAATGGGGCTTTGTATACTTGGAGATTACAATAAATCGTTACTCTACTCCGATGATCCAGATTACTTAATGTATCTCCAATAGATTATTTCCGCTTTTGGTTGGTCGCACATTTGGTTGTTAGTTGATTCTTGCTACATTGTCTTTTGTGCAAATTATTTGTACTTATATTTCGCGCTGTTGCGGCCATTGATGTTGTCCACTGTACTTCTCGCAGCTTATTGTTGATCGTTGTTCTACTGCTGATTTGCATTTAATTTACTAGATGCTGACGTAATTCTATCACTTAATTTCGTGTATTTATTAATAGGCGTTATAACTTCTAATTGACGTTAACTAAAGTTTGATTTTGTACAATTATATATAAATTTTTTGTTTGATTCAATTGATATAATCATATTTTAATATTTCGTTTGGTTATATGTATTACATGTCAATGTTGCATTCATAAATTACTGCAATTGTAAACTACTAACATAAGCGGAGGTTTGATTTTATTCGATTATGTATCATACTTTAATATTTTGTTTGGCACCATAAGTTAATGTTAATTAATATGTATTACATGTCAATGTTGCATTCATAAATTACTATAATTATAAAGTACCAAGTTGAGGTTTGATTTTATAGGATTATGTATCATATTTTAATATTGTATTTGGTACCATAAGTTTATGTTAATTAATATATGTTTTTTTTTTGTCGTAGGGAGGTGAAGGCATTTACGCCCGCTGAGTCTGGCAGTGTGGGACTCCCATGGAGGATACCCTTGGACTACCCACTGAACACCTCCCCTGTCAATCTGAGAACCCAGCTTGGAACCGTTTGACACAT
Organism: Odontomyia ornata; assembly: GCA_963969285.1. NCBI lineage: Eukaryota > Metazoa > Arthropoda > Insecta > Diptera > Stratiomyidae > Odontomyia > Odontomyia ornata. The sequence continues at coordinate 276,927,540 of OZ017738.1, read as the reverse complement.
TACTTCGGGCCAGGTCTCGTTTTGTTACGCCGTGGGGCGCCTTCTAGCTGGGGAGGCCCTTTCCTAGCGGGAGGGGAGAGGGGAAGAGCAAATGCCAGAAGAGCGATCCCCCAGCCCCAGCACCTCCAGCTGCTGCGAGTCCCTTTTATCTTTTAGGACTGCCCGAGAATAATGTGCCACCTGGTTCCATTTGTCAACCGATTCGAGCATCACCGCAACTATATTATCCGAGGTGAGCTCTCCCGTCTCCCAGTAGAAATTAATATATGTTACATGTCAATGCCGCATTCATATACTACTACAATTATAAATTAATATGTAAGTTGAAGTCTGACTTGACACAATATTTTGTTTGATTCAATTATTAGTTACTATAATGATACTTTAGTATTTCTTTGGATACAATGAGCAAAGATTTGGCTTGGTTCTATATAATCGTGGATTAATATTTTGTTTGCTTCAACTATTAATCAGTATAATTATTCACCATTATTTTTGCTTGAAAAAATCCTAAGTCAACAAGTTCATGTTTGATTTGATTCTGTACAGTTAATAATTTGTGTATCGTTTGATGCAATCACGAATTAAGACGTGATTGTTTCATTTGATTCTATACAATAATGGAATACTGTTAAGTTTGATTCTTCGTAAATTACAGGATCATAAACTATCTCGTTTTACTTTAATGTTGAAGAATGTACTGAACATATTTTCCAGTCCTAAATCATTTTTTCTCGAGAATAAACTATTATTTTTTGCACTTGAAAGATGCCGTAATTCAATTTTACTTTTAGTCCGCTTTACTTTACTTCCACACTCAATGCCGATTTTCATTTTGGAAGTTAATAATTTGCTTTTATTTTAGCATTACTCACCTCTAAATTATTTTTGATATTTAATTGTTACATATTTTGCATTTCTTTTTTTAAACACTGTAATCCCATGCCAAAGATAGAATTCAATGTTTTGTTTGATTAGTGGTTATTATCAGTGTGTTACTGCTTGAATAGTGCAAATATTAGCAGTTAGCGATGGTGAGAATTTAATATTGGCTTGTGGGGTGCGGTGAGATTGTTTTTTTTAACTCCTTTCTGTGCTATTTCTGCCCTTACATCTATTTCTCCTATTAATTTCTATTCGATTAACGTACCTATATTACTATTATTATTCCACTGTTCCCCTTCTTTTTAGGTCTTTGTAAAATTTTTTTTACAAAGACCTACTAGTTTCACGATCTGTCTGTCCGTCTGTCCGTGCGTCATAGCAAGTTTTCTCAGAAACTATAAAAGCTAGAATGTTCAAACTTTGTGAAAGGTCAGAAGTGATGATGTGTCAAAAGTGAAGGTCTTATTAAAAAATTTTTAAGGGGTGTTATAACGAATTAGCCTTTAAAAACTTTTTATCAAAGGTAGTCGGGTGGGGTATCAAATGAAAGGTCTTGATTAGAATTTTCAGAATCTGAAATAAAAAAAATTATTTTATGAATTAGGGGTCCAGGGAAAGGCAAAATGTACCAAAAATTTGTGTCCCCTCTTGTTTGAGCCGAAAAACCTGAAAATTATCACGAATGTGAGCCTTAATGAGTACAAGGGCAACAAATACCTCCGAAACTGAAATACGCTCAACTTTGTTAATAATAGGATGATTTTTTCATTTTACATTTTCACCCATAAAATCAAAACGGTACCTTTAAACGTCTTGAAAATTTGCAATTATATAGACTAATATAAGGTACTAACGTTCACAAAACTTAATTGAGATCGAGTCATAATCAAGTGAGTTATAGCCATTTCAATTATATGGAATTACAACAACAACAACACGTGGTCAATTGGAAATATACATCATTTCAAATTGACCTAGGCCCTTTTATTTTCTTTCAATTTTCATGAAAATTTAAGGAATAGTGTTTAAGTTGAATATGTTCAATCGGCCGAGCCTTCAGAAAAATCATTTAAGCTAGATCAAAATGACGGCTTCTTATGAAAGAAACTATACATCTTTTACATAAATTTGAACGATTTAATATCCAAGTATTGGATGAATAATTTAAGTTATCGATTTATGCTCTTAGAAAACTTGTTTCTAACCCAAGGATATTTACAAAGACCTTCTGGTAGGAGCATTCTCCTGCTTACTCTACTGGTTTTTTTTTTGTTTTCACTTTGCATACCGGTGACTCAGATTATATTACTCATCTTTACTTTTGAGTGCATTTTGCCCATTGTTTAGATATTGGTTTCCGATTGTTTTTAACATTACTTAAGTATGGTAACTAAACTTTCTTAAAGTTCTCCATCTTAATTATTGTGCCAATATATGGGTATTTCTGTTGGTATGAAGACTGAGCGTTATAAATTAATTCTTAATGGGATGCGATGTAAGAGTATTTTTATGGGCATAGAAAGTCAAGCTTGATGGCATCCTATTTGCCCATACTCGTATGGTTGATAAAATCGTTCCCTCCAGTTGCTTAGTTAGCTTGAACCGAGAGAGAACTTTACATTGTGGCGCTGGTGAAGATTACTTTATCAAAGCTTCTTATGAGTTTTCATCAAGCTAGGGAAACGTGTCGGGTACATTTGCTTTACTTGTGGTGCATGGTTTGCTAGCAGCTAAAGTTCGAGCTGAAGGCTTGCACGCTCGTTTAAGCTTTTTATCAGGTGCTAACTTTCTGTGCTCTTCACCGCATACTTGTGAATTGAAACGGGTCATTTGTCGCAAGATACAATAGATATGTTGTTAATAGGAAGCTTGCTAACATACCATGTAAATTGCTAGCCAATCGTATCTTTCTTAGGAGATTAGCTTCCCTGCTAGTAAATGATGGAATTACGTCTATAGGGTGTGAGGTGTAGGAAAAGAAATCAGTGCATAGCTGTTGCTTGGTTCATAGTTGTTAGTTAGTTGTATGGTTAATATAATTATTTATTGGTGAAACCCGCTGGTTCACCTGCCCAGGACAGATTTTCAAGGCGATACCAGGGTTCGACACCTCTGTAGAACCTCGATTAGTTGACTTCGTCCGACAATGCCCCCTAATGAGCCTGATCAAAAAATATATCCCGATAATAAATACCGAGACCACCGCTAGGCTGATCTAGGCGGTGGATAGGTGCACATGCCTTCTGGCCGTCTCATTAAAGTTGATCCACTCGAAGCACGAATAGATTTCATTGAGGCCGCAGGTGCTGGCTGTGACACGAATGCCTCTGTTTTTGGCCATTACTAGCTTCATCTGTGCCATGCTGTGGTTATCCCCCAAATCAGCAACGTTCAGCTCTAAAATCCTGGGGTCTACTTTGGGTAAATACTGCGGTTGAGTTATATGAAATGGGTGTGTATTTTCCGCTACATAATGTATGGTCATTTTGTTAATCTAAATTGTGCAGGGGAGATGGGGCGTTAGGATTCCTAACCAATCAGCTTGTGTGTCGTGATGCTAGGATAGCAGTGGATATGGATGGGTGTTTCATCCTGAAGAAAATATATCCAACAGTTAGGTTTGCTCAGCTTGATCAAGGAATTGGTTATCGATGTACTAACTTGAAAGGGAAGCACCGTCTTCAGTTTAAGTGGGTTATATAGGAGTGACATAATTTCATTTGTCGATGGTGGTGACTGAGCCCTTGGCGTAATACTTTCCCGTTAGTTCTGATCGGAAAAAGGTGTATTTGATATAACTTCATTAGGGGTAACTGGAAAATAGACAACGTGATCTGCACCACTAGTTTGGTTTTTCATCTGAAATGCTGCAACTCCGCCACTTGCACCAAAATTTGCTCGCAGAACTCAGAACGTCTTTTGCCCGGTATAATGTAAATTTCATGCAATCTTTTGCTGGAAATTAGAAGAGGATGAATTATATTGTTCTGCACCGACAAAGCGAAGTCAATGATGATGTGTTGCCTGGTTTTAATCTCTGGTAGTTGAGCTAGTCATGAAGTCTATATCACGTTCCTCCGTTCCACTGCGAGTAATTTTTAAGTCATAAGAAAGATGTCCTTAACTTTCAAGCCAAGTTCCACTTGCCTGTAAATCATATCTGACAGCGGTCCATGGATTTTCTCCAAGAATATGTTTACAACACTGGTCCTTTATTTTTCAATTTGACTAATTTCCTTTCCTAGCCCTTTAGATTACCTAACCGACAGTACAGCAAATTTTCATTCTCGTTGTCCATGGTACTGAATAACAAATGTAGCGCTCTCCCGACCTTATCAGTGAACGACCTTTTAGCCCTTTAAAGCATCAGTGACTCAAACACAGCTTGAGAGCGAATTTTAAGACTTTATACTAGGCTTTGGACGTGCCTTAATTGCTCCACACATCCCAAGCCCTTTCCTGCACAAAGCATCATAACGAGGTGTTCAGCTAGTTCGGCCACTCCTATTTGATCCTTTTGCTGTGGTAGCTCAACAGACTGCCAACATCTTCAAACAGTATTCCTGTGCTCGCTATGCTCTCCAGTGAATATGGTTTTAGATGCTCGTTCGGGGCCACCAAAACACCAACGCTGAGCAGGCCTAAAATGACGATAGCAATTACTAGAAATATGGAAAAAGAGGATAAAGGGGAAAGGTTAGAACAATTTATTCATAGAAAGTCAGTTTTTATGAAGATTGACTAGTTTTTCCCTTATCGCAATCGTGGTATTGACGGGGGAAGTACCGGCCTTGATCAAATATAGCTCAACCCATATCTGCACGAGCTTGTGCTTACGATTTTCGTTTTTTAACAATACTTTATTCTCTATATGGAAAGTAACTGGTCTGACGTTGTTATTGTAATGGGCCTTGGATTTTCTTACGTGCTAAGGTGTACATCTTTTTTTTTTTAATAATAGATAATAGTTATCATGGTCATAGAGAGGGGATGGCTCCCTCTTTAGGTTTGACGGAACGTACACTGGAATCCATGGAGACAATCCATTGGGGTGAGATTCATGCTATTATGTTCACTGTCATGTACACGATCACGTCCGTACGCAGAAACAGACCGCAAACCTGCGGGTTGTCATCGACCATAGATCTCAAATATTCAACAAGCGGTCTATGTACGCATTCCAATGCTCCATCGGATTGTGCGTGATAGGCGGTAGTTTGCATTTTCTTTATATTTAAAGTCTACATGTTTGCGTAAATCGTTTCCTACAATACTAGCCCCCTGATTGGTTACTAGCTGCTTGTGTATTCTATACCTAGCAATAATCTCGTCAAAGAATACTTGGCTATTGTCCTTACCTCAGCGTTTGGTAAAGCGTACCGATCTATAAATTTGGTTAACTTACCTGAAAGGGCAATATGTATTTAGATAGGGAGGCTCAAAATTGCCTTGCGTAGAGCCATGGGATTATCTTTCCCCAAAAAAGCTTGACAAAGTGAGCTTATGACCAACATCGATTGGATACGTGCACCCGTATCAATGGTAAATTTTGCGGTAATGAGATTTGATTCTCTGTAACTGTTATCTACTGTGTTTAGCCTGCCAGCAATATTCTGTGCCACCCTAGATTCAACCTTCCTACTGAAAGATTGGCTTCCTGGTTGCACCGTCTTCATTATAGCTGAGCCGGGGATTTTTGACTTGACTGTCCCTCATTTCCCTGCTGCTTGGCTTCCCATATTTTCTTATGGAAACACGCACCCATATCATGACTCCTTTGGCCACAGAAATCACACTTTACCTGGATACTTAAAACTCTTGGACCTTCGTTGACAACTGGCGTTGTCGATACTTACGATCCCTCTGATCGTGACCATACTTCTTACATGCTGAACAATAAGGAGTATTCTTCCGATTATAGCAGTCTGTATAAGTATGACCTCACTTATGAAAAAAGTGACACGTGATTTTTGGACTCTTTGTAAGTTAAGATGGCTTTGAGCATGAGCTTCGGTCCAGCGCCATTGCTACCTGTTGCTGGAAAGAAACGGGGCACCGATTAAGTGTGTAACTAATTTGGTGAGGCGTAAATACATATTGACTAGGCAACCATATACTGAAAGTGGATAGTACCTGTGATATTTGTGGATATAACTGCGCCGAGTTTCCCTGAAGGAGGAAAGCCCCTTGTTGCAATTTTTTCATATTTAAGCCTTCAGTGGCCAGATCCTTAAAAGTAAACGTTTCCTACGTCAACAAATACTGGCAAAGGTGGGGACTGCTAACCCCATACTTAAAGGCATTCTTAGCGAAGTTCTCCAGATGTGCGCTCGTAGTCTTACTTAGCATTGATCCATATTTAACAACAGTGGCCTCCTGGCACCACTTAAGCATTTGCCTCAGATGTGATGTGTAGGATAATACAGATTTCGAAGGGCTTTATTAGCTGAGATGAGTCCACTCACTAATTACTGATAGGTTCCCCTTGGCAAGTAAACGCGATTGCAGAGCTCCTCAGCTGAATCTAGAGTTAACAGAAACTTTGGAGACAACAGCTGGTAAGCTTCTCCTTGAAGACAAGTTGGAAGAATCTGCATAAAGGCCACCTGATACTGACTATTCAAACACTTCCAAACTTCGACCATATTAGCTGCAAGGCTCTTAACCTCTGCTCCCTTACCAGTCACACTCACAGGACTAGATTGATTCATTTGATCAATTGAAGTGTTTGTAGATGGGTTTACCTCAAACGAAAAATTCCAATCGTGGGACGATCGAAAGAACTGGTCTGGTTTAGCGAGACTTCACCGAAGATTTTAATCTCTTCTTTAAATTGCTTGATTTGTTCGCGGAACTAACTGATTTGCTCTAAACAATGTACAAGCTATCAACTGTATTCGTTAATTCCGAAATTGTGTCTAATTCAATGGGTCCGCTTTCTCACCTCACCTGTTGATTCAGACTTACTTTTTGGGGTTGAGAGTGCTCTACGGCTTTGTAACACGAACCCGTCACTTTTCTCTGAAGTTGCCCGGTGAAACTCTCCTGTTGCCTGATTCTTATCACTCATTCGCGAGATTTGCCAATCAATAATGACCGTATTTTCGGGTTAATATACAGGTCGCTAACGACACAACTCCTTCTGTAGTTGGTAGGGACTACAAGTCCTACAGCGCTAACTGGATGGTTCTTGCTACAAAGTAAGTGTAAGTGCAAGATTCCAGTTTCGAACAGCTCCCCAATTTATATATTTTCATATTTATATATATATATATATATATATATATATATATATATATATATATATATATATATATATATATATATACACTACCGACAAAAAGTTTGGAAGCACTTGAAATAACATTGGTATTTGAAAAATAATAAAAGAAGGAGAATTATTTTAACAGTAACGATTATGTTTTTAATTAAATCATAAACCAAACAATAAAAAAAACAAAATCCTTCTTTATGAAACACTAACATAATCTATAATTGATTTTCATCTATGTGACTACCCTTTGCCTTAATAACAGCTTGGCAGATGCTAGGCATTCTTGCTAGTAATTTATTTGAATGTTCGGCGCCAATTTGTTCCCAAGCTTCCTGCAGGTATTGCCACAGCTGATTGTACTCTGCGGCAAACGTTCTTTAGCTTTTCGGTCCAACTCATCCCATAATTTTTCTATTTGCGATAGATCAGGGGATTGCGGGGGCCACACCATCAGTTCAAGAACACCATTCATTCCTTGTTCCTCTGAAAAGGCTGCGCATATCCTAGCCGTGTGTTTCGGGTCATTATCTTGTTGGAACACAAATGGTTCACCCACAATGCGTGTCCCTGAAGGTAAAGCATAATCATTTAAGATTCGCAAATATTGCTCCTTTCTCATAATTCCGTCCATTTTGATAAGATCTCCGACAGCTGTTCCAGCAAAACACCCCCAGACCAAAACGTTACCACCGCCGTGTTTTACCGATGATACCAAGCAACTTTCAGATACTCATTCCAGGGGGCTGCGGCGGACAAACACTCGTCGATTAGAGCCAAAAATTTCAAATTTGGACTCATCTATCCATAGAACACTTTTCCACTGTTCTACTGTCCAATGTTGATACTGCTTTGCCCATTTCAGTCGTTTTTTCTTGTGTGTTGCCTGTAACAATGGTTTTTTTACTGCTACACAACCACGCAGACCAGCAAGACGATTCTTTACTGTAGAAATTTAAACATCTTTGAATCGCGTTTTATTCAACTCCCGGGTGATATCGGGTGCTGTAAGTCAACGATTACGTTTGAAAGTGGTTGCTATAAATCTGTCTTTCACTGCAAAAGTACATCTTGGCCGACTGCTCCGTTTTCTATCCAGCAAACTGCCAGTCTCTCGATGTTTCGAAAGGGTGTAATGAACTCGCTTGAGCGATATATTGAGTTTTTTTGCAATTTCTCTTTCAGAGTATCCTTCACTTCTTAAAATAATAATACCCGATCGTGTTTCAATTGATGATTGTTTTCCTTTTCCCATTTTAAACACAAAATAAAAGAAATTACCGATATCTTTACAAAGCACACGTTAAACAACCAGAAAATCAAAAAATATCAATTTCACAGAGTGCAACTAATGAACGACTATTTTTAATGGAGACGACAGCTGGTAATGTCAACCTGCAATAAACTTTGACGCGAGCAAAATTATTGCAGGGTGCTCAGCAAATTAAACAAAGTGACATTGAGTTATTATGATTTTTATTGGTTTTGTGATTTTCATCAATATCCTTGAATAAAGACCGCAACAATTATTCAAAATGCAGTAGAACAATTCAAAATAATTGTATTTTGAACTGAAAAATAGATTAAATCGACTATTATCGATTTATTCTAATTTTTCACAAAATTTACAGGTGCTTCCGAACTTTTTGTCGGTAGTGTATATATACAAATATATATATTGTTACATGTACAAATAATTCTGCGAGCTACTGTTGCAATTGTTTTCACAACAATTAAGAACATCAACAAAACGAATTTACTCGAAACCACGAGAACCCAACAAGCATGAACAACATATGCTCCATGCATTCACTGCTGGAATGTTCCCGCTAATTCACCAATGTACGAGAACTGAGTTGAATGATTAGAGACCCTATATAAAGGCGAGCTGAATGAATGGGGGGATCATTCATTCGAATGCGATAAGAACTGCGATAGTGTGTGGGAAGCGACGAGTAATAGAAAAGTGATTTTCGTAATAGTGAAGTGATTTAGAAGACAATTGCGATAAGAAATTTATGGACAAGTGTTAGATTTTTAATAGTGAAAATTAAAATTAGTGAAAGTGTTAAATGGATTATTGTGCATTTTTGTAATTAAATAAACTCTTTTAACTTAAATTAAAAGACATTGCGTTTTCACTTTCCCGGAACATTAAAATTATGCGCTGATGCAAATGTTAATGCTGATGCAGCAAGAGCAGCGACAACTGTCATCCAATATAACTGCGAAGCTAGACCAGAAGCTCGACCAACAAACATTCGAAATCACACAGAAGCTAGAGAAACAGTCAACTGAAATAAAAGCGGAGCTAGGTAGTCTGAACAAACAAATTAAAGGCGTCGAGGAAAAGGTATACCAGGTCGAAGAAAAGGTCACCCAAGTCGAGGAGACAATCAACAATGAGATGGAAAACATGAAAAAGGAATTGGAAGCAGCGAAGGCAGTAGTAACCACCTCACCAGCCCCGCTTACAACCGCAGTGCAAAGCTCGTCCAGAAATGTAAAAGCACCAATATTTGACGGGCAAACGATCTGGAGCATTTACAAGACCCAGTTTGAAGCTGCCGCAAGGGCAAATCACTGGAATGAGCAGGAACGAGCAACTGCACTGATTCTTGTTCTAAGAGGCCCAGCTGCCGAGCTTTTGCAGACGATCCCCGTTGAATTGCACTCAAACCCGAATGCTATAATGAATACGCTCGACATGCGTTATGAAGACGATCATCTAAAGCAGATTTATTGGTCACAGCTAAGGCATCGGGTGCAGAAGTGTGGTGAAACCCTACAGCAGCTAGCCCAAGGCATTGAGCGACTGGCACTTTTGGCTTACCCAGCCTACCACCCAGAACATCGAGATGATGCAGCGACAGAAGCATTCATCAGCGCACTAAAGGACCCGGAATTGCATCAAGCTGTGCGTTTAGCTCAAAAGCAAACGGTTAAGGACGCATTGGCTAACAGTCTGAACGTTGAGGCAGCGAACAATGTGACTCGTACCACTGCCCGGGTTCGTGAGGTAGTGACAGACGAGTGCAGGTGTGAGCGCGTGGAAATTGAGCGAGACCCGCATGTGAATGGTGCGCCTAGATGCTGGAATTGCGGAGAGAAGGGGCACCTGCAAAGAGACTGCAAGAAGCGAAGAAAACCGAGCTATTGTCCAGGGTGTGCAGCTAGGAAAAGATCTAGACTGAGTCAGGAGCCCAGAATGGAAGCCTTTCAAACTGAGGGGTCGGGAAACATGTAAGAGCCAACTTCATGGGGCAGAAGTTGGCTAGTAGGATCGAAGTCCCCAGCACCACCATCACCGTGTCAAGACTACATCGTGGAGAAGCAGACTTATGTCTTCCGAGTCAAGTTGACGGAGAACACTGCAACGTAACAATCGACACTGTTGCAACCCGATCGATTATCCGACCAGACCTAGTAAGACAGCAACAACTTCACAAGGGCAGAATTGTCTCACTACGGACAGCTACGGGAGAAACTGCACCTGTTCATGGAGAGGTCAACCTCCGGATACAGTTGGGAGACCTTGTGTTCCGACATAATTTTCTGGTCGCGAACATTATGGATGACTGCATTCTCGGAATGGATTTTCTGCGACCACATGGAATCACGTTGGATTTGGGCAAACGTGTATTGAAATGGCAGAATGTGGAAGTACTGATGGAGGATCCCAGCGTCCAAATTCCTAAGATGAATGTAGTGGTATGTACTGACACTGATGTACCGAATTCTTCCGAGAGCATTGTATGGGCCAAGCTTGATGGTGATTCTGGAGACCACCGATCTTATCTGATAGAGCCAACGAAGACGTCCGCATTGCGCAGTTTGATTGTAGGACGAAGCATTGTAGGATTTTTAAAGAACGGATATGTGCCGGTTAGAGTCCTTAAAACCGCAGACTCAACCACGAGCATCAAAGCGGGAGAAGTCATCGGCAGCTGCCAGCCTGTTTCCACCATCACCTCTTTGGAAGCTGCTCACGGACATCATTGGAAAAGGCGGCAAGACATAGACAAAGCCCGGGAATCCACGTCTGCAATATTGAAGCAGGTCAAATTGCCAGTGCAGCTATTCAAACGAGCCTCTGATCTGGTCACCAAGTACAGTGACATCTTCTCAACAAGCCCGGATGACCAAGGCCAGACGAGTCTGGTAACTCACGTCATAGACACACAGGGAGCCAAGCTGATTCGACAAGCACCGAGACGTCTCCCTCTAGCCAAACAAGGAGAAATGAGCGCGCTGATCTCGGACATGGAAAAACAAGGCGTTATTGAACCTTCTGTCAGTCCATGGGCCGCGCCTGTAGTTCTAGTAAAGAAAAAGGATAGTAGCACTCGTTTTTGTGTCGACTATAGGCAGCTTAACGACGTCACACAGGAAAAATAGTTACCCGCTCCCACACATCGATGATATCATGGACACTTTAGCCGACACAAAATGGTTTTCTACACTCGATCTCAAGAATGGCTACTGGCAGGTAGAAATCGACAAGAAGGACCGAGAGAAGACCGCATTCTCAGTTGGGACCGGATTGTGGCAGTTTGTGGTGATGCCATTTGGGCTTTGCAATGCACCAGCCACTTTCGAACGCCTGATGGAATACGTGCTACGTGGCCTCACCTGGAAAACCTGCCTGGTGTACCTAGATGACATCATTGTCATCGGGAGAACGTTCGAAGTTCGAAGAGCATGTGCGGAACTTAGAAGAGGTTTTCTCCCGATTGCGACTGGCAAATTTGAAACTTAGTCCCAACAAGTGTACCCTTTTCGCAGCTGAAGTAAAATACCTGGGACACATCGTATCAGCAGAAGGGGTCAAAACAGACCCTGAGAACATTTAAGCCGTGAAAAACTGGCCAACACCAAACAACAAGCGCCAACTACGAAGTTTTGTGAGTCTGGCAACCTACTATCGAAGATTCGTCAAAGACTTTGCCAAAATAGCTAAGTGTCTCCATCAGTTAACCGAGAAAAATCGTCCGTATGTCTGGAATGAACAATGCCAGGTAGCCTTTGAGACCCTGAAGGAGAAGCTGTGTGAATCACCCGTGCTGGCATATCCAAAACCCGGAAAAATGTTTGTAGTTGACACCGATGCGAGCAACGGCGGTATTGGAGCTGTTCTCTCCCAGCAGATCGATGGCGAAGAAAGAGTCCTCTCGTATTACAGTCGGGTTCTTTCAAAAAGTGAGAGGAACTACTGCGTGACCAGGAAGGAGCTACTGGCTATAATAGAGGCCACCGAGCAATTCCACAAGTACCTATATGGCCAGAAATTTGTTCTTCGAACGGACCATGCATCACTGAGATGGCTGCTCAACTTCAAAAACCCCGAGGGACAAGTTGCGAGATAGATCGAAAGATAGCAGTCATACGACTACGAAATTGTTCATCGGAAGGGCGGAGTTCATGGAAATGCTGACGCCGTATCCCGCCGTCCATGTCCACCGAACTGCAAGCATTGCCGACGGATTGAGGAAAAGGAACCACCCGTTGATCTGCGATTGATAACGGCCGAATCCGATGAAGGTTGGTCATCGGAGGAGATTCGAAACGCCCAGTTAGCCGATGAAGACATCGGACCATTGTTTGTATGGAAGGAGACGACTGGGCGACCTGAGTGGAAAGACGTTTCGATGCATGGCGCAACCCTGAAAAGATATTGGGCACAATTGAACTCCCTTCAGGTGGAGGGTGGCGTACTCAAGCGGAAATGGGAAACGGCGGATGGTAGCTCCTATAGGATGCAAACTATACTACCCAAAAGCCGAATCCACGATGTGATTAAGGAAATGCATGAAGGATCCTCGGGAGGCCACCTTGGTGTTAACAAGACCTTAGCGAAATTGCGGGAAAGATTCTACTGGCTCCACGCTCGAAAAGACGTAGAGGACTGGTGTCGCAGATGCACAATTTGCGCTTTCGTCAAAGGTCCAAAGCGACGACTGAGAGGACAAATGCAAACCTCGCTGTTGACATCTCAGGACCCTTTCCTGAATCTGAATGGGGAAATCGATACACGCTGGTTGTAGCCGATTATTTCAGCAAGTGGCCCGAGGTCTACCCCATTCCCAACCAGGAAGCAACTACTGTAGCCGAACAGCTAGTATTAAATTGGGTCAGTAGGTACGGCGTACCTTGTGAACTACATTCAGATCAAGGTCGAAACTTCGAATCACTAGTTTTTGGCGAAATGTGCGAGCTGCTGGGAATACGGAAAACGAGGACAACACCGCTGCATCCCCAATCCAATTGAATGGTTGAACGTTTCAACGGCACGCTAAATAAACACCTGGCCAAGATGTTGACGAGAGCCAAAGGGACTGGGACCGACACATTCCACTATTTTTGATGGCGTACAGAGCTGCCGAACATGAATCGACGGGCCAAGTCCCAGCCAAAGTCATTTTTGGAAAGACTATTCGTCTGCCAGCTGATATAAAGTTCGGAGCACCCCCCGAGAAACCCCAAACCATCTCGCAGTACGCAAGTGAGCTAAGAGAACGGTTGAACCAGATACATCGGACAGTGCGAAAACACCTCGAATCGGCTACTGACCGCATGAAGACCAGATATGATCTAAAGGCTAATTCTACTGGCTTCCAGCAAGATGACTTGGTGTGGCTATATAACCCGCAACGGCGAAAGGGTAGGTCTCCAAAGTTGCAACATAATTGGGAAGGACCATACCGAGTTACAAAGCGAATCAACGACGTCGTATACCGAATACAGGAACATCGTAAGCCGAGAGCCAAAATGAAAATCGTGCATCTGGACCGTCTTGCCCCATATTACACCCAGGGAGAATTGACTACAAATGGCGACACATCTTTTCGGGGCGAAAAGAACTGGGGTGGGGGCAGTGTTACATGTACAAATAATTCTGCGAGCTACTGTCGCAATTGTTTTCACAACAATTAAGAACATCAACAAAACAAATTTACTTGAAACCACGAGAACCCAACAAGCATGAACAACATATGCTCCATTCATTCACTGCTGGAATGTTCCCGCTAATTCACCAATTTACGAGAACTGAGTTGAATGATTAGAGACCCTATATAAAGGCGAGCTGAATGAATGAGGGATCATTCATTCGACCGCGATAAGAACTGCGATAGTGTGTGAGAAGCGACGAGTAATAGAAAAGTGATTTTCGTAATAGTGAAGTGATTTAGAAGACAATTGCGATAAGAAATTTATGGACAAGTGTTAGATTTTTAATAGTGAAAATTAAAATTAGTGAAAGTGTTAAATGGATTATTGTGCATTTTTGTAATTAAATAAACTCTTTTAACTTAAATTAAAAGACATTGCGTTTTCACTTTCCCGGAACATTAAAATTATCGGCCGCGAACCAAAACACGCGACAATATATATATATATATATATATATATATATATATATATATATATACATATATATATATATATATATATATATATATATATATATATATATATATACATCTATATATATATATATATATACGACGAACCCGTCACTTTTCTCTGGAGTTGCCCGGTGAAACTCTCCTGTTGCCTGATTCTTATCACTCATTCGCGAGATTTGCCAATCAATAATGACCGTATTTTCGGGTTAATATACAGGTCGCTAACGACACAACCTCTTCTGTAGTTGGTAGGGACTACAAGTCCTACAGCGCTAACTGGATGGTTCTTGCTACAAAGTAAGTGTAAGTGCAAGATTCCAGTTTCGAACAGTTCACCAATTTATATATTTTCATATATATATATATATATATATATATATATATATATATATATATATATATATATATATATATATATATATATATATATATATATATATATATATATATACACTACCGACAAAAAGTTTGGAAGCACTTGAAATAACATTGGTATTTGAAAAATAATAAAAGAAGGAGAATTATTTTAACAGTAACGATTATGTTTTTAATTAAATCATAAACCAAACAATAAAAAAAACAAAATCCTTCTTTATGAAACACTAACATAATCTATAATTGATTTTCATCTATGTGACTACCCTTTGCCTTAATAACAGCTTGGCAGATGCTAGGCATTCTTGCTAGTAATTTATTTGAATGTTCGGCGTCAATTTGTTCCCAAGCTTCCTGCAGGTATTGCCACAGCTGATTGTACTCTGCGGCAAACGTTCTTTAGCTTTTCGGTCCAACTCATCCCATAATTTTTCTATTTGCGATAGATCAGGGGATTGCGGGGGCCACACCATCAGTTCAAGAACACCATTCATTCCTTGTTCCTCTGAAAAGGCTGCGCATATCCTAGCCGTGTGTTTCGGGTCATTATCTTGTTGGAACACAAATGGTTCACCCACAATGCGTGTCCCTGAAGGTAAAGCATAATCATTTAAGATTCGCAAATACTGCTCCTTTCTCATAATTCCGTCAATTTTGATAAGATCTCCGACAGCTGTTCCAGCAAAACACCCCCAGACCAAAACGTTACCACCGTCGTGTTTTACCGATGATACCAAGCAACTTTCAGATACTCGTTCATGGGGCCTGCGGCGGACAAACACTCGTCGATTAGAGCCAAAAATTTCAAATTTGGACTCATCTATCCATAGAACACTTTTCCACTGTTCTACTGTCCAATGTTGATACTGCTTTGCCCATTTCAGTCGTTTTTTCTTGTGTGTTGCCCGTAACAATGGTTTTTTTACTGCTACACAACCACGCAGACCAGCAAGACGATTCTTTACTGTAGAAATTTAAACATCTTTGAATCGCGTTTTATTCAACTCCCGGGTGATATCGGGTGCTGTAAGTCAACGATTACGTTTGAAAGTGGTTGCTATAAATCTGTCTTTCACTGCAGAAGTACATCTTGGCCGACTGCTCCGTTTTCTATCCAGCAAACTGCCAGTCTCTCGATGTTTCGAAAGGGTGTAATGAACTCGCTTAGGCGATATATTGAGTTTTTTTGCAATTTCTCTTTCGGAGTATCCTTCACTTCTTAAAATAATAATACCCGATCGTGTTTCAATTGATGATTGTTTTCCTTTTCCCATTTTAAACACAAAATAAAAAAAATTACCGATATCTTTACAAAGCACACGTTAAACAACCAGAAAATCAAAAAATATCAATTTCACAGAGTGCAACTAATGAACGACTATTTTTAATGGAGACGACAGCTGGTAATGCCAACCTGCAATAAACTTTGACGCGAGCAAAATTATTGCAGGGTGCTCAGCAAATTAAACAAAGTGACATTGAGTTATTATGATTTTTATTGGTTTTGTGATTTTCATCAGTATCCTTGAATAAAGACCGCAACAATTATTCAAAATGCAGTAGAACAATTCAAAATAATTGTATTTTGAACTGAAAAATAGATTAAATCGACTATTATCGATTTATTCTAATTTTTCACAAAATTTACAGGTGCTTCCGAACTTTTTGTCGGTAGTGTATATATACAAATATATATATTGTTACATGTACAAATAATTCTGCGAGCTACTGTCGCAATTGTTTTCACAACAATTAAGAACATCAACAAAACGAATTTACTCGAAACCACGAGAACCCAACAAGCATGAACAACATATGCTCCATGCATTCACTGCTGGAATGTTCCCGCTAATTCACCAATGTACGAGAACTGAGTTGAATGATTAGAGACCCTATATAAAGGCCAGCTGAATGAATGGGGGGATCATTCATTCGAACGCGATAAGAACTGCGATAGTGTGTGGGAAGCGACGAGTAATAGAAAAGTGATTTTCGTAATAGTGAAGTGATTTAGAAGACAATTGCGATAAGAAATTTATGGACAAGTGTTAGATTTTTAATAGTGAAAATTAAAATTAGTGAAAGTGTTAAATGGATTATTGTGCATTTTTGTAATTAAATAAACTCTTTTAACTTAAATTAAAAGACATTGCGTTTTCACTTTCCCGGAACATTAAAATTATCGGCCGCGAACCAAAAACACTCGACAGTGGTGTCGAGAAGTGAGATTAAAATTTTGAAAGTGAAAATTTGAACATTTTTATAGTGCACAATTGTAAAATTTAAAGAAACATTAAAAATGCCGCGAAGCCTAAACTTAAAAATTAATGAACTGACCATGTCGGAGCTTAAGGAAGAGTTGGAACAGCGAAACCTGGCTACGCAAGGTACAAGGGCCACACTGATTGCACGCTTGCGTGATGCAATTGAATTGGAAGGCACGTATCTGGATTCGGGTGAGCCCTCAGATGCAGAAAAAGGCGCAGAAGGTGGAGAAGTAGAAACACCAAAATCAAAGGAGCCAGAAAATGCGCTGATGCAAATGTTAATGCTGATGCAGCAAGAGCAGCGACAACTGTCATCCAATATAACTGCGAAGCTAGACCAGAAGCTCGACCAACAAACATTCGAAATCACACAGAAGCTAGAGAAACAGTCAACTGAAATAAAAGCGGAGCTAGGTAGTCTGAACAAACAAATTAAAGGCGTCGAGGAAAAGGTATACCAGGTCGAAGAAAAGGTCACCCAAGTCGAGGAGACAATCAACAATGAGATGGAAAACATGAAAAAGGAATTGGAAGCAGCGAAGGCAGTAGTAACCACCTCACCAGCCCCGCTTACAACCGCAGTGCAAAGCTCGTCCAGAAATGTAAAAGCACCAATATTTGACGGGCAAACGATCTGGAGCATTTACAAGACCCAGTTTGAAGCTGCCGCAAGGGCAAATCACTGGAATGAGCAGGAACGAGCAACTGCACTGATTCTTGTTCTAAGAGGCCCAGCTGCCGAGCTTTTGCAGACGATCCCCGTTGAATTGCACTCAAACCCGAATACTATAATGAATACGCTCGACATGCGTTATGAAGACGATCATCTAAAGCAGATTTATTGGTCACAGCTAAGGCATCGGGTGCAGAAGTGTGGTGAAACCCTACAGCAGCTAGCCCAAGACATTGAGCGACTGGCACTTTTGGCTTACCCAGCCTACCACCCAGAACATCGAGATGATGCAGCGACAGAAGCATTCATCAGCGCACTAAAGGACCCGGAATTGCATCAAGCTGTGCGTTTAGCTCAAAAGCTAACAGTTAAGGACGCATTGGCTAACAGTCTGAACGTTGGGGCAGCGAAGAATGTGACTCGTACCACTGCCCGGGTTCGTGAGGTAGTGACAGACGAGTGCAGGTGTGAGCGCGTGGAAATTGAGCGAGACCCGCATGTGAATGGTGCGCCTAGATGCTGGAATTGCGGAGAGAAGGGGCACCTGCAAAGAGACTGCAAGAAGCGAAGAAAACCGAGCTATTGTCCAGGGTGTGCAGCTAGGAAGAGATCTAGACTGAGTCAGGAGCCCAGAATGGAAGCCTTTCAAACTGAGGGGTCGGGAAACATGTAAGAGCCAACTTCATGGGGCAGAAGTTGGCTAGTAGGATCGAAGTCCCCAGCACCACCATCACCGTGTCAAGACTACATTGTGGAGAAGCAGACTTATGCCTTCCGGGTCAAGTTGACGGAGAACACTGCAACGTAACAATCGACACTGGTGCAACCCGATCGATTATCCGACCAGACCTAGTAAGACAGCAACAACTTCACAAGGGCAGCATTGTCTCACTACGGACAGCTACGGGAGAAACTGCACCTGTTCATGGAGAGGTCAACCTCCGGATACAGTTGGGAGACCTTGTGTTCCGACATAATTTTCTGGTCGCGAACATTATGGATGACTGCATTCTCGGAATGGATTTTCTGCGACCACATGGAATCACGTTGGATTTGGGCAAACGTGTATTGAAATGGCAGAATGTGGAAGTACTGATGGAGGATCCCAGCGTCCAAATTCCTAAGATGAATGTAGTGGTATGTACTGACACTGATGTACCGAATTCTTCCGAGAGCATTGTATGGGCCAAGCTTGATGGTGATTCTGGAGACCACCGATCTTATCTGATAGAGCCAACGAAGACGTCCGCATTGCGCAGTTTGATTGTAGGACGAAGCATTGTAGGATTTTTAAAGAACGGATATGTGCCGGTTAGAGTCCTTAAAACCGCAGACTCAACCACGAGCATCAAAGCGGGAGAAGTCATCGGCAGCTGCCAGCCTGTTTCCACCATCACCTCTTTGGAAGCTGCTCACGGACATCATTGGAAAAGGTGGCAAGACATAGACAAAGCCCGGGAATCCACGTCTGCAATATTGAAGCAGGTCAAATTGCCAGTGCAGCTATTCAAACGAGCCTCTGATCTGGTCACCAAGTACAGTGACATCTTCTCAACAAGCCCGGATGACCAAGGCCAGACGAGTCTGGTAACTCACGTCATAGACACACAGGGAGCCAAGCTGATTCGACAAGCACCGAGACGTCTCCCTCTAGCCAAACAAGGAGAAATGAGCGCGCTGATCTCGGACATGGAAAAACAAGGCGTTATTGAACCTTCTGTCAGTCCATGGGCCGCGCCTGTAGTTCTAGTAAAGAAAAAGGATAGTAGCACTCGTTTTTGTGTCGACTATAGGCAGCTTAACGACGTCACACAGGAAAAATAGTTACCCGCTCCCACACATCGATGACATCATGGACACTTTAGCCGACACAAAATGGTTTTCTACACTCGATCTCAAGAATGGCTACTGGCAGGTAGAAATCGACAAGAAGGACCGAGAGAAGACCGCATTCTCAGTTGGGACCGGATTGTGGCAGTTTGTGGTGATGCCATTTGGGCTTTGCAATGCACCAGCCACTTTCGAACGCCTGATGGAATACGTGCTACGTGGCCTCACCTGGAAAACCTGCCTGGTGTACCTAGATGACATCATTGTCATCGGGAGAACGTTCGAAGTTCGAAGAGCATGTGCGGAACTTAGAAGAGGTTTTCTCCCGATTGCGACTGGCAAATTTGAAACTTAGTCCCAACAAGTGTACCCTTTTCGCAGCTGAAGTAAAATACCTGGGAGACATCGTATCAGCAGAAGGGGTCAAAACAGACCCTGAGAACATTTAAGCCGTGAAAAACTGGCCAACACCAAACAACAAGCGCCAACTACGAAGTTTTGTGGGTCTCGCAACCTACTATCGAAGATTCGTCAAAGACTTTGCCAAAATAGCTAAGTGTCTCCATCAGTTAACCGAGAAAAATCGTCCGTATGTCTGGAATGAACAATGCCAGGTAGCCTTTGAGACCTTGAAGGAGAAGCTGTGTGAATCACCCGTGCTGGCATATCCAAAACCCGGAAAAATGTTTGTAGTTGACACCGATGCGAGCAACGGCGGTATTGGAGCTGTTCTCTCCCAGCAGATCGATGGCGAAGAAAGAGTCCTCTCGTATTACAGTCGGGTTCTTTCAAAAAGTGAGAGGAACTACTGCGTGACCAGGAAGGAGCTACTGGCTATAATAGAGGCCACCGAGCAATTCCACAAGTACCTATATGGCCAGAAATTTGTTCTTCGAACGGACCATGCATCACTGAGATGGCTGCTCAACTTCAAAAACCCCGAGGGACAAGTTGCGAGATAGATCGAAAGATAGCAGTCATACGACTACGAAATTGTTCATCGGAAGGGCGGAGTTCATGGAAATGCTGACGCCCTATCCCGCCGTCCATGTCCACCGAACTGCAAGCATTGCCGACGGATTGAGGAAAAGGAACCACCCGTTGATCTGCGATTGATAACGGCCGAATTCGATGAAGGTTGGTCATCGGAGGAGATTCGAAACGCCCAGTTAGCCGATGAAGACATCGGACCATTGTTTGTATGGAAGGAGACGACTGGGCGACCTGAGTGGAAAGACGTTTCGATGCATGGCGCAACCCTGAAAAGATATTGGGCACAATTGAACTCCCTTCAGGTGGAGGGTGGCGTACTCAAGCGGAAATGGGAAACGGCGGATGGTAGCTCCTATAGGATGCAAACTATACTACCCAAAAGCCGAATCCACGATGTGATTAAGGAAATGCATGAAGGATCCTCGGGAGGCCACCTTGGTGTTAACAAGACCTTAGCGAAATTGCGGGAAAGATTCTACTGGCTCCACGCTCGAAAAGACGTAGAGGACTGGTGTCGCAGATGCACAATTTGCGCTTCCGTCAAAGGTCCAAAGCGACGACTGAGAGGACAAATGCAAACCTCGCTGTTGACATCTCAGGACCCTTTCCTGAATCTGAATGGGGAAATCGATACACACTGGTTGTAGCCGATTATTTCAGCAAGTGGCCCGAGGTCTACCCCATTCCCAACCAGGAAGCAACTACTGTAGCCGAACAGCTAGTATTAAATTGGGTCAGTAGGTACGGCGTACCTTGTGAACTACATTCAGATCAAGGTCGAAACTTCGAATCACTAGTTTTTGGCGAAATGTGCGAGCTGCTGGGAATACGGAAAACGAGGACAACACCGCTGCATCCCCAATCCGATTGAATGGTTGAACGTTTCAACGGCACGCTAAATAAACACCTGGCCAAGATGTTGACGAGAGCCAAAGGGACTGGGACCGACACATTCCACTATTTTTGATGGCGTACAGAGCTGCCGAACATGAATCGACGGGCCAAGTCCCAGCCAAAGTCATTTTTGGAAAGACTATTCGTCTGCCAGCTGATATAAAGTTCGGAGCACCCCCCGAGAAACCCCAAACCATCTCGCAGTACGCAAGTGAGCTAAGAGAACGGTTGAACCAGATACATCGGACAGTGCGAAAACACCTCGAATCGGCTACTGACCGCATGAAGACCAGATATGATCTAAAGGCTAATTCTACTGACTTCCAGCAAGATGACTTGGTGTGGCTATATAACCCGCAACGGCGAAAGGGTAGGTCTCCAAAGTTGCAACATAATTGGGAGGGACCATACCGAGTTACAAAGCGAATCAACGACGTCGTATACCGAATTCAGGAACATCGTAAGCCGAGAGCCAAAATGAAAATCGTGCATCTGGACCGTCTTGCCCCATATTACACCCAGGGAGAATTGACTACAAATGGCGACACATCTTTTCGGGGCGAAAAGAACTGGGGTGGGGGCAGTGTTACATGTACAAATAATTCTGCGAGCTACTGTCGCAATTGTTTTCACAACAATTAAGAACATCAACAAAACAAATTTACTTGAAACCACGAGAACCCAACAAGCATGAACAACATATGCTCCATTCATTCACTGCTGGAATGTTCCCGCTAATTCACCAATTTACGAGAACTGAGTTGAATGATTAGAGACCCTATATAAAGGCGAGCTGAATGAATGGGGGATCATTCATTCGACCGCGATAAGAACTGCGATAGTGTGTGAGAAGCGACGAGTAATAGAAAAGTGATTTTCGTAATAGTGAAGTGATTTAGAAGACAATTGCGATAAGAAATTTATGGACAAGTGTTAGATTTTTAATAGTGAAAATTAAAATTAGTGAAAGTGTTAAATGGATTATTGTGCATTTTTGTAATTAAATAAACTCTTTTAACTTAAATTAAAAGACATTGCGTTTTCACTTTCCCGGAACATTAAAATTATCGGCCGCGAACCAAAACACGCGACAATATATATATATATATATATATATATATATATATATATATATATATATATATATATATATATATGTATATATATATATATATACATATATATATATATATATATATATATATATATATATATATATATATATATGCATATATATATATATATATATATATATATATATATATGCATATATATATATATATATATATATATATATATATATATATATATATATATATATACGACGAACCCGTCACTTTTCTCTGGAGTTGCCCGGTGAAACTCTCCTGTTGCCTGATTCTTATCACTCATTCGCGAGATTTGCCAATCAATAATGACCGTATTTTCGGGTTAATATACAGGTCGCTAACGACACAACCTCTTCTGTAGTTGGTAGGGACTACAAGTCCTACAGCGCTAACTGGATGGTTCTTGCTACAAAGTAAGTGTAAGTGCAAGATTCCAGTTTCGAACAGTTCACCAATTTATATATTTTCATATATATATATATATATATATATATATATATATATATATATATATATATATATATATATATATATATATATATATATATATATATATATATATATATACACTACCGACAAAAAGTTTGGAAGCACTTGAAATAACATTGGTATTTGAAAACTAATAAAAGAAGGAGAATTATTTTAACAGTAACGATTATGTTTTTAATTAAATCATAAACCAAACAATAAAAAAAACAAAATCCTTCTTTATGAAACACTAACATAATCTATAATTGATTTTCATCTATGTGACTACCCTTTGCCTTAATAACAGCTTGGCAGATGCTAGGCATTCTTGCTAGTAATTTATTTGAATGTTCGGCGTCAATTTGTTCCCAAGCTTCCTGCAGGTATTGCCACAGCTGATTGTACTCTGCGGCAAACGTTCTTTAGCTTTTCGGTCCAACTCATCCCATAATTTTTCTATTTGC
This sequence comes from Odontomyia ornata, assembly GCA_963969285.1. Lineage (NCBI taxonomy): Eukaryota > Metazoa > Arthropoda > Insecta > Diptera > Stratiomyidae > Odontomyia > Odontomyia ornata. The sequence goes on along the minus strand of OZ017738.1, from coordinate 276,903,905 downwards.
GATAGATCAGGGGATTGCGGGGGCCACACCATCAGTTCAAGAACACCATTCATTCCTTGTTCCTCTGAAAAGGCTGCGCATATCCTAGCCGTGTGTTTCGGGTCATTATCTTGTTGGAACACAAATGGTTCACCCACAATGCGTGTCCCTGAAGGTAAAGCATAATCATTTAAGATTCGCAAATACTGCTCCTTTCTCATAATTCCGTCAATTTTGATAAGATCTCCGACAGCTGTTCCAGCAAAACACCCCCAGACCAAAACGTTACCACCACCGTGTTTTACCGATGATACCAAGCAACTTTCAGATACTCGTTCATGGGGCCTGCGGCGGACAAACACTCGTCGATTAGAGCCAAAAATTTCAAATTTGGACTCATCTGTCCATAGAACACTTTTCCACTGTTCTACTGTCCAATGTTGATACTGCTTTGCCCATTCAAGTCGTTTTTTCTTGTGTGTTGCCCGTAACAATGGTTTTTTTACTGCTACACAACCACGCAGACCAGCAAGACGATTCTTTACTGTAGAAATTTAAACATCTTTGAATCGCGTTTTATTCAACTCCCGGGTGATATCGGGTGCTGTAAGTCAACGATTACGTTTGAAAGTGGTTGCTATAAATCTGTCTTTCACTGCAGAAGTACATCTTGGCCGACTGCTCCGTTTTCTATCCAGCAAACTGCCAGTCTCTCGATGTTTCGAAAGGGTGTAATGAACTCGCTTAGACGATATATTGAGTTTTTTTGCAATTTCTCTTTCGGAGTATCCTTCACTTCTTAAAATAATAATACCCGATCGTGTTTCAATTGATGATTGTTTTCCTTTTCCCATTTTAAACACAAAATAAAAGAAATTACCGATATCTTTACAAAGCACACGTTAAACAACCAGAAAATCAAAAAATATCAATTTCACAGAGTGCAACTAATGAACGACTATTTTTAATGGAGACGACAGCTGGTAATGCCAACCTGCAATAAACTTTGACGCGAGCAAAATTATTGCAGGGTGCTCAGCAAATTAAACAAAGTGACATTGAGTTATTATGATTTTTATTGGTTTTGTGATTTTCATCAGTATCCTTGAATAAAGACCGCAACAATTATTCAAAATGCAGTAGAACAATTCAAAATAATTGTATTTTGAACTGAAAAATAGATTAAATCGACTATTATCGATTTATTCTAATTTTTCACAAAATTTACAGGTGCTTCCGAACTTTTTGTCGGTAGTGTATATATACAAATATATATATTGTTACATGTACAAATAATTCTGCGAGCTACTGTCGCAATTGTTTTCACAACAATTAAGAACATCAACAAAACGAATTTACTCGAAACCACGAGAACCCAACAAGCATGAACAACATATGCTCCATGCATTCACTGCTGGAATGTTCCCGCTAATTCACCAATGTACGAGAACTGAGTTGAATGATTAGAGACCCTATATAAAGGCCAGCTGAATGAATGGGGGGATCATTCATTCGAACGCGATAAGAACTGCGATAGTGTGTGGGAAGCGACGAGTAATAGAAAAGTGATTTTCGTAATAGTGAAGTGATTTAGAAGACAATTGCGATAAGAAATTTATGGACAAGTGTTAGATTTTTAATAGTGAAAATTAAAATTAGTGAAAGTGTTAAATGGATTATTGTGCATTTTTGTAATTAAATAAACCCTTTTAACTTAAATTAAAAGACATTGCGTTTTCACTTTCCCGGAACATTAAAATTATCGGCCGCGAACCAAAAACACTCGACAGTGGTGTCGAGAAGTGAGATTAAAATTTTGAAAGTGAAAATTTGAACATTTTTATAGTGCACAATTGTAAAATTTAAAGAAACATTAAAAATGCCGCGAAGCCTAAACTTAAAAATTAATGAACTGACCATGTCGGAGCTTAAGGAAGAGTTGGAACAGCGAAACCTGGCTACGCAAGGTACAAGGGCCACACTGATTGCACGCTTGCGTGATGCAATTGAATCGGAAGGCACGTATCTGGATTCGGGTGAGCCCTCAGATGCAGAAAAAGGCGCAGAAGGTGGAGAAGTAGAAACACCAAAATCAAAGGAGCCAGAAAATGCGCTGATGCAAATGTTAATGCTGATGCAGCAAGAGCAGCGACAACTGTCATCCAATATAACTGCGAAGCTAGACCAGAAGCTCGACCAACAAACATTCGAAATCACACAGAAGCTAGAGAAACAGTCAACTGAAATAAAAGCGGAGCTAGGTAGTCTGAACAAACAAATTAAAGGCGTCGAGGAAAAGGTATACCAGGTCGAAGAAAAGGTCACCCAAGTCGAGGAGACAATCAACAATGAGATGGAAAACATGAAAAAGGAATTGGAAGCAGCGAAGGCAGTAGTAACCACCTCACCAGCCCCGCTTACAACCGCAGTGCAAAGCTCGTCCAGAAATGTAAAAGCACCAATATTTGACGGGCAAACGATCTAGAGCATTTACAAGACCCAGTTTGAAGCTGCCGCAAGGGCAAATCACTGGAATGAGCAGGAACGAGCAACTGCACTGATTCTTGTTCTAAGAGGCCCAGCTGCCGAGCTTTTGCAGACGATCCCCGTTGAATTGCACTCAAACCCGAATGCTATAATGAATACGCTCGACATGCGTTATGAAGACGATCATCTAAAGCAGATTTATTGGTCACAGCTAAGGCATCGGGTGCAGAAGTGTGGTGAAACCCTACAGCAGCTAGCCCAAGACATTGAGCGACTGGCACTTTTGGCTTACCCAGCCTACCACCCAGAACATCGAGATGATGCAGCGACAGAAGCATTCATCAGCGCACTAAAGGACCCGGAATTGCATCAAGCCGTGCGTTTAGCTCAAAAGCAAACGGTTGAGGACGCATTGGCTTACAGTCTGAACGTTGAGGCAGCGAAGAATGTGACTCGTACCACTGCCCGGGTTCGTGAGGTAGTGACAGACGAGTGCAGGTGTGAGCGCGTGGAAATTGAGCGAGACCCGCATGTGAATGGTGCGCCTAGATGCTGGAATTGCGGAGAGAAGGGGCACCTGCAAAGAGACTGCAAGAAGCGAAGAAAACCGAGCTATTGTCCAGGGTGTGCAGCTAGGAAAAGATCTAGACCGAGTCAGGAGCCCAGAATGGAAGCCTTTCAAACTGAGGGGTCGGGAAACATGTAAGAGCCAACTTCATGGGGCAGAGGTTGGCTAGTAGGATCGAAGTCCCCAGCACCACCATCACCGTGTCAAGACTACATTGTGGAGAAGCAGACTTATGCCTTCCGGGTCAAGTTGACGGAGAACACTGCAACGTAACAATCGACACTGGTGCAACCCGATCGATTATCCGACCAGACCTAGTAAGACAGCAACAACTTCACAAGGGCAGCATTGTCTCACTACGGACAGCTACGGGAGAAACTGCACCTGTTCATGGAGAGGTCAACCTCCGGATACAGTTGGGAGACCTTGTGTTCCGACATAATTTTCTGGTCGCGAGCATTATGGATGACTGCATTCTCGGAATGGATTTTCTGCGACCACATGGAATCACGTTGGATTTGGGCAAACGTGTATTGAAATGGCAGAATGTCGAAGTACTGATGGAGGATCCCAGCGTCCAAATTCCTAAGATGAATGTAGTGGTATGTACTGACACTGATGTACCGAATTCTTCCGAGAGCATTGTATGGGCCAAGCTTGATGGTGATTCTGGAGACCACCGATCTTATCTGATAGAGCCAACGAAGACGTCCGCATTGCGCAGTTTGATTGTAGGACGAAGCATTGTAGGATTTTTAAAGAACGGATATGTGCCGGTTAGAGTCCTTAAAACCGCAGACTCAACCACGAGCATCAAAGCGGGAGAAGTCATCGGCAGCTGCCAGCCTGTTTCCACCATCACCTCTTTGGAAGCTGCTCACGGACATCATTGAAAAAGGCAGCAAGACATAGACAAAGCCCGGGAATCCACGTCTGCAATATTGAAGCAGGTCAAATTGCCAGTGCAGCTATTCAAACGAGCCTCTGATCTGGTCACCAAGTACAGTGACATCTTCTCAACAAGCCCGGATGACCAAGGCCAGACGAGTCTGGTAACTCACGTCATAGACACACAGGGAGCCAAGCCAATTCGACAAGCACCGAGACGTCTCCCTATAGCCAAACAAGGAGAAATGAGTGCGCTGATCTTGGACATGGAAAAACAAGGCGTTATTGAACTTTCTGTCAGTCCATGGGCCGCGCCTGTAGTTCTAGTAAAGAAAAAGGATAGTAGCACTCGTTTTTGTGTCGACTATAGGCAGCTTAACGACGTCACACAGGAAAAATAGTTACCCGCTCCCACACATCGATGACATCATGGACACTTTAGCCGACACAAAATGGTTTTCTACACTCGATCTCAAGAGTGGCTACTGGCAGGTAGAAATCGACAAGAAGGACCGAGAGAAGACCGCATTCTCAGTTGGGACCGGATTGTGGCAGTTTGTGGTGATGCCATTTGGGCTTTGCAATGCTCCAGCCACTTTCGAACGCCTGATGGAATACGTGCTACGTGGCCTCACCTGGAAAACCTGCTTGGTGTACCTAGATGACATCATTGTCATCGGGAGAACGTTCGAAGTTCGAAGAGCATGTGCGGAACTTAGAAGAGGTTTTCTCCCGATTGCGACTGGCAAATTTGAAACTTAGTCCCAACAAGTGTACCCTGAGAGAATTTAAGCCGTGAAAAACTGGCCAACACCAAACAACAAGCGCCAACTACGAAGTTTTGTGGATCTGGCAATCTACTATCGAAGATTCGTCAAAGACTTTGCCAAAATAGCTAAGTGTCTCCATCAGTCAACCGAGAAAAATCGTCCGTATGTCTGGAATGAACAATGCCAGGTAGCCTTTGAGACCTTGAAGGAGAAGCTGTGTGAATCACCCGTGCTGGCATATCCAAAACCCGGAAAAATGTTTGTAGTTGACACCGATGCGAGCAACGGCGGTATTGGAGCTGTTCTCTCCCAGCAGATCGATGGCGAAGAAAGAGTCCTCTCGTATTACAGTCGGGTTCTTTCAAAAAGTGAGAGGAACTACTGCGTGACCAGGAAGGAGCTACTGGCTATAATAGAGGCCACCGAGCAATTCCACAAGTACCTATATGGCCAGATATTTGTTCTTCGAACGGACCATGCATCACTGAGATGGCTGCTCAACTTCAAAAACCCCGAGGGACAAGTTGCGAGATAGATCGAAAGATTGCAGTCATACGACTACGAAATTGTTCATCGGAAGGGCGGAGTTCATGGAAATGCTGACGCCCTATCCCGCCGTCCATGTCCACCGAACTGCAAGCATTGCCGACGGATTGAGGAAAAGGAACCACCCGTTGATCTGCGATTGATAACGGCCGAATTCGATTAAGGTTGGTCATCGGAGGAGATTCGAAACGCCCAGTTAGCCGATGAAGACATCGGACCATTGTTTGTATGGAAGGAGACGACTGGGCGACCTGAGTGGAGAGACGTTTCGATGCATGGCGCAATCCTGAAAAGCTATTGGGCACAATTGAACTCCCTTCAGGTGGAGGGTGGCGTACTCAAGCGGAAATGGGAAACGGCGGATGGTAGCTCCTATAGGATGCAAACTATACTATCCAAAAGCCGAATCCACGATGTGATTAAGGAAATGCATGAAGGATCCTCGGGAGGCCACCTTGGTGTTAACAAGAGCTTAGCGAAATTGCGGGAAAGATTCTACTGGCTCCACGCTCGAAAAGACGTAGAGGACTGATGTCGCAGATGCACAATTTGCGCTTCCGTCAAAGGTCCAAAGCGACGACTGAGAGGACAAATGCAAACCTATAACGTGGGGGTACCATTTGAAAGGATCGCTGTAGACATCTCAGGACCCTTTCCTGAATCTGAATGGGGAAATCGATACACGCTGGTTGTAGCCGATTATTTCAGCAAGTGGCCCGAGGTCTACCCCATTCCCAACCAGGAAGCAACTACTGTAGCCGAACAGCTAGTATTAAATTAGGTCAGTAGGTACGGCGTACCTTGTGAACTACATTCAGATCAAGGTCGAAACTTCGAATCACTAGTTTTTGGCGAAATGTGCGAGGTGCTGGGAATACGGAAAACGAGGACAACACCGCTGCATCCCCAATCCGATTGAATGGTTGAACGTTTCAACGGCACGCTAAATAAACACCTGGCCAAGATGGTTGACGAGAACCAAAGGGACTGGGACCGACACATTCCACTATTTTTGATGGCGTACAGAGCTGCCGAACATGAATCGACGGGCCAAGTCCCAGCCAAAGTCATTTTTGGAAAGACTATTCGTCTGCCAGCTGATATAAAGTTCGGAGCACCCCCCGAGAAACCCCAAACCATCTCGCAGTACGCAAGTGAGCTAAGAGAACGGTTGAACCAGATACATCGGACAGTGCGAAAACACCTCGAATCGGCTACTGACCGCATGAAGACCAGATATGATCTAAAGGCTAATTCTACTGGCTTCCAGCAAGATGACTTGGTGTGGCTATATAACCCGCAACGGCGAAAGGGTAGGTCTCCAAAGTTGCAACATAATTGGGAGGGACCATACCGAGTTACAAAGCGAATCAACGACGTCGTATACCGAATACAGGAACATCGTAAGCCGAGAGCCAAAATGAAAATCGTGCATCTGGACCGTCTTGCCCCATATTACACCCAGGGAGAATTGACTACAAATGGCGACACATATTTTCGGGGCGAAAAGAACTGGGGTGGGGGCAGTGTTACATGTACAAATAATTCTGCGAGCTACTGTCGCAATTGTTTTCACAACAATTAAGAACATCAACAAAACAAATTTACTTGAAACCACGAGAACCCAACAAGCATGAACAACATATGCTCCATTCATTCACTGCTGGAATGTTCCCGCTAATTCACCAATTTACGAGAACTGAGTTGAATGATTAGAGACCCTATATAAAGGCGAGCTGAATGAACGGGGGATCAGGATCATTCATTCGACCGCGATAAGAACTGCGATAGTGTGTGGGAAGCGACGAGTAATAGAAAAGTGATTTTCGTAATAGTGAAGTGATTTAGAAGACAATTGCGATAAGAAATTTATGGACAAGTGTTAGATTTTTAATAGTGAAAATTAAAATTAGTGAAAGTGTTAAATGGATTATTGTGCATTTTTGTAATTAAATAAACTCTTTTAACTTAAATTAAAAGACATTGCGTTTTCACTTTCCCGGAACATTAAAATTATCGGCCGCGAACCAAAACACGCGACAATATATATATATATATATATATATATATATATATATATATATATATATATATATATATATATATATATATACATATATATATATATATATATATATATATATATATATATACATCTATATATATATATATATATGCATATATATATATATATATATATATATATATGCATATACAGATATATATATATATATATATATATATATATATATATATATATATATATATACGACGAACCCGTCACTTTTCTCTGGAGTTGCCCGGTGAAACTCTCCTGTTGCCTGATTCTTATCACTCATTCGCGAGATTTGCCAATCAATAATGACCGTATTTTCGGGTTAATATACAGGTCGCTAACGACACAACTCCTTCTGTAGTTGGTAGGGACTACAAGTCCTACAGCGCTAACTGGATGGTTCTTGCTACAAAGTAAGTGTAAGTCCAAGATTCCAGTTTCGAACAGTTCCCCAATTTATATATTTTCATATTTATATATATATATATATATATATATATATATATATATATATATATATATATATATATATACACTACCGACAAAAAGTTTGGAAGCACTTGAAATAACATTGGTATTTGAAAAATAATAAAAGAAGGAGAATTATTTTAACAGTAACGATTATGTTTTTAATTAAATCATAAACCAAACAATAAAAAAAACAAAATCCTCCTTACGAAACACTAACATAATCTATAATTGATTTTCATCTATGTGACTACCCTTTGCCTTAATAACAGCTTGGCAGATGCTAGGCATTCTTGCTAGTAATTTATTTGAATGTTCGGCGTCAATTTGTTCCCAAGCTTCCTGCAGGTATTGCCACAGCTGATTGTACTCTGCGGCAAACGTTCTTTAGCTTTTCGGTCCAACTCATCCCATAATTTTTCTATTTGCGATAGATCAGGGGATTGCGGGGGCCACACCATCAGTTCAAGAACACCATTCATTCCTTGTTCCTCTGAAAAGGCTGCGCATATCCTAGCCGTGTGTTTCGGGTCATTATCTTGTTGGAACACAAATGGTTCACCCACAATGCGTGTCCCTGAAGGTAAAGCATAATCATTTAAGATTCACAAATACTGCTCCTTTCTCATAATTCCGTCAATTTTGATAAGATCTCCGACAGCTGTTCCAGCAAAACACCCCCAGACCAAAACGTTACCACCACCGTGTTTTACCGATGATACCAAGCAACTTTCAGATACTCGTTCATGGGGCCTGCGGCGGACAAACACTCGTCGATTAGAGCCAAAAATTTCAAATTTGGACTCATCTGTCCATAGAACACTTTTCCACTGTTCTACTGTCCAATGTTGATACTGCTTTGCCCATTCAAGTCGTTTTTTCTTGTGTGTTGCCCGTAACAATGGTTTTTTTACTGCTACACAACCACGCAGACCAGCAAGACGATTCTTTACTGTAGAAATTTAAACATCTTTGAATCGCGTTTTATTCAACTCCCGGGTGATATCGGGTGCTGTAAGTCAACGATTACGTTTGAAAGTGGTTGCTATAAATCTGTCTTTCACTGCAGAAGTACATCTTGGCCGACTGCTCCGTTTTCTATCCAGCAAACTGCCAGTCTCTCGATGTTTCGAAAGGGTGTAATGAACTCGCTTAGACGATATATTGAGTTTTTTTGCAATTTCTCTTTCGGAGTATCCTTCACTTCTTAAAATAATAATACCCGATCGTGTTTCAATTGATGATTGTTTTCCTTTTCCCATTTTAAACACAAAATAAAAGAAATTACCGATATCTTTACAAAGCACACGTTAAACAACCAGAAAATCAAAAAATATCAATTTCACAGAGTGCAACTAATGAACGACTATTTTTAATGGAGACGACAGCTGGTAATGCCAACCTGCAATAAACTTTGACGCGAGCAAAATTATTGCAGGGTGCTCAGCAAATTAAACAAAGTGACATTGAGTTATTATGATTTTTATTGGTTTTGTGATTTTCATCAGTATCCTTGAATAAAGACCGCAACAATTATTCAAAATGCAGTAGAACAATTCAAAATAATTGTATTTTGAACTGAAAAATAGATTAAATCGACTATTATCGATTTATTCTAATTTTTCACAAAATTTACAGGTGCTTCCGAACTTTTTGTCGGTAGTGTATATATACAAATATATATATTGCTACATGTACAAATAATTCTGCGAGCTACTGTCGCAATTGTTTTCACAACAATTAAGAACATCAACAAAACGAATTTACTCGAAACCACGAGAACCCAACAAGCATGAACAACATATGCTCCATGCATTCACTGCTGGAATGTTCCCGCTAATTCACCAATGTACGAGAACTGAGTTGAATGATTAGAGACCCTATATAAAGGCCAGCTGAATGAATGGGGGGATCATTCATTCGAACGCGATAAGAACTGCGATAGTGTGTGGGAAGCGACGAGTAATAGAAAAGTGATTTTCGTAATAGTGAAGTGATTTAGAAGACAATTGCGATAAGAAATTTATGGACAAGTGTTAGATTTTTAATAGTGAAAATTAAAATTAGTGAAAGTGTTAAATGGATTATTGTGCATTTTTGTAATTAAATAAACTCTTTTAACTTAAATTAAAAGACATTGCGTTTTCACTTTCCCGGAACATTAAAATTATCGGCCGCGAACCAAAAACACTCGACAGTGGTGTCGAGAAGTGAGATTAAAATTTTGAAAGTGAAAATTTGAACATTTTTATAGTGCACAATTGTAAAATTTAAAGAAACATTAAAAATGCCGCGAAGCCTAAACTTGAAAATTAATGAACTGACCATGTCGGAGCTTAAGGAAGAGTTGGAACAGCGAAACCTGGCTACGCAAGGTACAAGGGCCACACTGATTGCACGCTTGCGTGATGCAATTGAATCGGAAGGCACGTATCTGGATTCGGGTGAGCCCTCAGATGCAGAAAAAGGCGCAGAAGGTGGAGAAGTAGAAACACCAAAATCAAAGGAGCCAGAAAATGCGCTGATGCAAATGTTAATGCTGATGCAGCAAGAGCAGCGACAACTGTCATCCAATATAACTGCGAAGCTAGACCAGAAGCTCGACCAACAAACATTCGAAATCACACAGAAGCTAGAGAAACAGTCAACTGAAATAAAAGCGGAGCTAGGTAGTCTGAACAAACAAATTAAAGGCGTCGAGGAAAAGGTATACCAGGTCGAAGAAAAGGTCACCCAAGTCGAGGAGACAATCAACAATGAGATGGAAAACATGAAAAAGGAATTGGAAGCAGCGAAGGCAGTAGTAACCACCTCACCAGCCCCGCTTACAACCGCAGTGCAAAGCTCGTCCAGAAATGTAAAAGCACCAATATTTGACGGGCAAACGATCTGGAGCATTTACAAGACCCAGTTTGAAGCTGCCGCAAGGGCAAATCACTGGAATGAGCAGGAACGAGCAACTGCACTGATTCTTGTTCTAAGAGGCCCAGCTGCCGAGCTTTTGCAGACGATCCCCGTTGAATTGCACTCAAACCCGAATGCTATAATGAATACGCTCGACATGCGTTATGAAGACGATCATCTAAAGCAGATTTATTGGTCACAGCTAAGGCATCGGGTGCAGAAGTGTGGTGAAACCCTACAGCAGCTAGCCCAAGACATTGAGCGACTGGCACTTTTGGCTTACCCAGCCTACCACCCAGAACATCGAGATGATGCAGCGACAGAAGCATTCATCAGCGCACTAAAGGACCCGGAATTGCATCAAGCCGTGCGTTTAGCTCAAAAGCAAACGGTTGAGGACGCATTGGCTTACAGTCTGAACGTTGAGGCAGCGAAGAATGTGACTCGTACCACTGCCCGGGTTCGTGAGGTAGTGACAGACGAGTGCAGGTGTGAGCGCGTGGAAATTGAGCGAGACCCGCATGTGAATGGTGCGCCTAGATGCTGGAATTGCGGAGAGAAGGGGCACCTGCAAAGAGACTGCAAGAAGCGAAGAAAACCGAGCTATTGTCCAGGGTGTGCAGCTAGGAAAAGATCTAGACCGAGTCAGGAGCCCAGAATGGAAGCCTTTCAAACTGAGGGGTCGGGAAACATGTAAGAGCCAACTTCATGGGGCAGAGGTTGGCTAGTAGGATCGAAGTCCCCAGCACCACCATCACCGTGTCAAGACTACATTGTGGAGAAGCAGACTTATGCCTTCCGGGTCAAGTTGACGGAGAACACTGCAACGTAACAATCGACACTGGTGCAACCCGATCGATTATCCGACCAGACCTAGTAAGACAGCAACAACTTCACAAGGGCAGCATTGTCTCACTACGGACAGCTACGGGAGAAACTGCACCTGTTCATGGAGAGGTCAACCTCCGGATACAGTTGGGAGACCTTGTGTTCCGACATAATTTTCTGGTCGCGAGCATTATGGATGACTGCATTCTCGGAATGGATTTTCTGCGACCACATGGAATCACGTTGGATTTGGGCAAACGTGTATTGAAATGGCAGAATGTCGAAGTACTGATGGAGGATCCCAGCGTCCAAATTCCTAAGATGAATGTAGTGGTATGTACTGACACTGATGTACCGAATTCTTCCGAGAGCATTGTATGGGCCAAGCTTGATGGTGATTCTGGAGACCACCGATCTTATCTGATAGAGCCAACGAAGACGTCCGCATTGCGCAGTTTGATTGTAGGACGAAGCATTGTAGGATTTTTAAAGAACGGATATGTGCCGGTTAGAGTCCTTAAAACCGCTGACTCAACCACGAGCATCAAAGCGGGAGAAGTCATCGGCAGCTGCCAGCCTGTTTCCACCATCACCTCTTTGGAAGCTGCTCACGGACATCATTGGAAAAGGTGGCAAGACATAGACAAAGCCCGGGAATCCACGTCTGCAATATTGAAGCAGGTCAAATTGCCAGTGCAGCTATTCAAACGAGCCTCTGATCTGGTCACCAAGTACAGTGACATCTTCTCAACAAGCCCGGATGACCAAGGCCAGACGAGTCTGGTAACTCACGTCATAGACACACAGGGAGCCAAGCCAATTCGACAAGCACCGAGACGTCTCCCTATAGCCAAACAAGGAGAAATGAGTGCGCTGATCTTGGACATGGAAAAACAAGGCGTTATTGAACTTTCTGTCAGTCCATGGGCCGCGCCTGTAGTTCTAGTAAAGAAAAAGGATAGTAGCACTCATTTTTGTGTCGACTATAGGCAGCTTAACGACGTCACACAGGAAAAATAGTTACCCGCTCCCACACATCGATGACATCATGGACACTTTAGCCGACACAAAATGGTTTTCTACACTCGATCTCAAGAGTGGCTACTGGCAGGTAGAAATCGACAAGAAGGACCGAGAGAAGACCGCATTCTCAGTTGGGACCGGATTGTGGCAGTTTGTGGTGATGCCATTTGGGCTTTGCAATGCTCCAGCCACTTTCGAACGCCTGATGGAATACGTGCTACGTGGCCTCACCTGGAAAACCTGCTTGGTGTACCTAGATGACATCATTGTCATCGGGAGAACGTTCGAAGTTCGAAGAGCATGTGCGGAACTTAGAAGAGGTTTTCTCCCGATTGCGACTGGCAAATTTGAAACTTAGTCCCAACAAGTGTACCCTGAGAGAATTTAAGCCGTGAAAAACTGGCCAACACCAAACAACAAGCGCCAACTACGAAGTTTTGTGGATCTGGCAATCTACTATCGAAGATTCGTCAAAGACTTTGCCAAAATAGCTAAGTGTCTCCATCAGTCAACCGAGAAAAATCGTCCGTATGTCTGGAATGAACAATGCCAGGTAGCCTTTGAGACCTTGAAGGAGAAGCTGTGTGAATCACCCGTGCTGGCATATCCAAAACCCGGAAAAATGTTTGTAGTTGACACCGATGCGAGCAACGGCGGTATTGGAGCTGTGCTCTCCCAGCAGATCGATGGCGAAGAAAGAGTCCTCTCGTATTACAGTCGGGTTCTTTCAAAAAGTGAGAGGAACTACTGCGTGACCAGGAAGGAGCTACTGGCTATAATAGAGGCCACCGAGCAATTCCACAAGTACCTATATGGCCAGATATTTGTTCTTCGAACGGACCATGCATCACTGAGATGGCTGCTCAACTTCAAAAACCCCGAGGGACAAGTTGCGAGATAGATCGAAAGATTGCAGTCATACGACTACGAAATTGTTCATCGGAAGGGCGGAGTTCATGGAAATGCTGACGCCCTATCCCGCCGTCCATGTCCACCGAACTGCAAGCATTGCCGACGGATTGAGGAAAAGGAACCACCCGTTGATCTGCGATTGATAACGGCCGAATTCGATGAAGGTTGGTCATCGGAGGAGATTCGAAACGCCCAGTTAGCCGATGAAGACATCGGACCATTGTTTGTATGGAAGGAGACGACTGGGCGACCTGAGTGGAGAGACGTTTCGATGCATGGCGCAACCCTGAAAAGCTATTGGGCACAATTGAACTCCCTTCAGGTGGAGGGTGGCGTACTCAAGCGGAAATGGGAAACGGCGGATGGTAGCTCCTATAGGATGCAAACTATACTATCCAAAAGCCGAATCCACGATGTGATTAAGGAAATGCATGAAGGATCCTCGGGAGGCCACCTTGGTGTTAACAAGAGCTTAGCGAAATTGCGGGAAAGATTCTACTGGCTCCACGCTCGAAAAGACGTAGAGGACTGATGTCGCAGATGCACAATTTGCGCTTCCGTCAAAGGTCCAAAGCGACGACTGAGAGGACAAATGCAAACCTATAACGTGGGGGTACCATTTGAAAGGATCGCTGTAGACATCTCAGGACCCTTTCCTGAATCTGAATGGGGAAATCGATACACGCTGGTTGTAGCCGATTATTTCAGCAAGTGGCCCGAGGTCTACCCCATTCCCAACCAGGAAGCAACTACTGTAGCCGAACAGCTAGTATTAAATTAGGTCAGTAGGTACGGCGTACCTTGTGAACTACATTCAGATCAAGGTCGAAACTTCGAATCACTAGTTTTTGGCGAAATGTGCGAGGTGCTGGGAATACGGAAAACGAGGACAACACCGCTGCATCCCCAATCCGATTGAATGGTTGAACGTTTCAACGGCACGCTAAATAAACACCTGGCCAAGATGGTTGACGAGAACCAAAGGGACTGGGACCGACACATTCCACTATTTTTGATGGCGTACAGAGCTGCCGAACATGAATCGACGGGCCAAGTCCCAGCCAAAGTCATTTTTGGAAAGACTATTCGTCTGCCAGCTGATATAAAGTTCGGAGCACCCCCCGAGAAACCCCAAACCATCTCGCAGTACGCAAGTGAGCTAAGAGAACGGTTGAACCAGATACATCGGACAGTGCGAAAACACCTCGAATCGGCTACTGACCGCATGAAGACCAGATATGATCTAAAGGCTAATTCTACTGGCTTCCAGCAAGATGACTTGGTGTGGCTATATAACCCGCAACGGCGAAAGGGTAGGTCTCCAAAGTTGCAACATAATTGGGAGGGACCATACCGAGTTACAAAGCGAATCAACGACGTCGTATACCGAATACAGGAACATCGTAAGCCGAGAGCCAAAATGAAAATCGTGCATCTGGACCGTCTTGCCCCATATTACACCCAGGGAGAATTGACTACAAATGGCGACACATATTTTCGGGGCGAAAAGAACTGGGGTGGGGGCAGTGTTACATGTACAAATAATTCTGCGAGCTACTGTCGCAATTGTTTTCACAACAATTAAGAACATCAACAAAACAAATTTACTTGAAACCACGAGAACCCAACAAGCATGAACAACATATGCTCCATTCATTCACTGCTGGAATGTTCCCGCTAATTCACCAATTTACGAGAACTGAGTTGAATGATTAGAGACCCTATATAAAGGCGAGCTGAATGAATGGGGGATCATTCATTCGACCGCGATAAGAACTGCGATAGTGTGTGGGAAGCGACGAGTAATAGAAAAGTGATTTTCGTAATAGTGAAGTGATTTAGAAGACAATTGCGATAAGAAATTTATGGACAAGTGTTAGATTTTTAATAGTGAAAATTAAAATTAGTGAAAGTGTTAAATGGATTATTGTGCATTTTTGTAATTAAATAAACTCTTTTAACTTAAATTAAAAGACATTGCGTTTTCACTTTCCCGGAACATTAAAATTATCGGCCGCGAACCAAAACACGCGACAATATATATATATATATATATATATATATATATATATATATATATATATATATATATATATACATATATATATATATATATATATATATATATATATATATATATATATATATACATATATATATATATATATATATATATATATATATATGCATATATATATATATATATATATATATATATATATATATATATATATATATATATGCATATACAGATATATATATATATATATATATATATATATATATATATATATATATATATATATACGACGAACCCGTCACTTTTCTCTGGAGTTGCCCGGTGAAACTCTCCTGTTGCCTGATTCTTATCACTCATTCGCGAGATTTGCCAATCAATAATGACCGTATTTTCGGGTTAATATACAGGTCGCTAACGACACAACTCCTTCTGTAGTTGGTAGGGACTACAAGTCCTACAGCGCTAACTGGATGGTTCTTGCTACAAAGTAAGTGTAAGTCCAAGATTCCAGTTTCGAACAGTTCCCCAATTTATATATTTTCATATTTATATATATATATATATATATATATATATATATATATATATATATATATATACACTACCGACAAAAAGTTTGGAAGCACTTGAAATAACATTGGTATTTGAAAAATAATAAAAGAAGGAGAATTATTTTAACAGTAACGATTATGTTTTTAATTAAATCATAAACCAAACAATAAAAAAAACAAAATCCTCCTTACGAAACACTAACATAATCTATAATTGATTTTCATCTATGTGACTACCCTTTGCCTTAATAACAGCTTGGCAGATGCTAGGCATTCTTGCTAGTAATTTATTTGAATGTTCGGCGTCAATTTGTTCCCAAGCTTCCTGCAGGTATTGCCACAGCTGATTGTACTCTGCGGCAAACGTTCTTTAGCTTTTCGGTCCAACTCATCCCATAATTTTTCTATTTGCGATAGATCAGGGGATTGCGGGGGCCACACCATCAGTTCAAGAACACCATTCATTCCTTGTTCCTCTGAAAAGGCTGCGCATATCCTAGCCGTGTGTTTCGGGTCATTATCTTGTTGGAACACAAATGGTTCACCCACAATGCGTGTCCCTGAAGGTAAAGCATAATCATTTAAGATTCACAAATACTGCTCCTTTCTCATAATTCCGTCAATTTTGATAAGATCTCCGACAGCTGTTCCAGCAAAACACCCCCAGACCAAAACGTTACCACCACCGTGTTTTACCGATGATACCAAGCAACTTTCAGATACTCGTTCATGGGGCCTGCGGCGGACAAACACTCGTCGATTAGAGCCAAAAATTTCAAATTTGGACTCATCTGTCCATAGAACACTTTTCCACTGTTCTACTGTCCAATGTTGATACTGCTTTGCCCATTCAAGTCGTTTTTTCTTGTGTGTTGCCCGTAACAATGGTTTTTTTACTGCTACACAACCACGCAGACCAGCAAGACGATTCTTTACTGTAGAAATTTAAACATCTTTGAATCGCGTTTTATTCAACTCCCGGGTGATATCGGGTGCTGTAAGTCAACGATTACGTTTGAAAGTGGTTGCTATAAATCTGTCTTTCACTGCAGAAGTACATCTTGGCCGACTGCTCCGTTTTCTATCCAGCAAACTGCCAGTCTCTCGATGTTTCGAAAGGGTGTAATGAACTCGCTTAGACGATATATTGAGTTTTTTTGCAATTTCTCTTTCGGAGTATCCTTCACTTCTTAAAATAATAATACCCGATCGTGTTTCAATTGATGATTGTTTTCCTTTTCCCATTTTAAACACAAAATAAAAGAAATTACCGATATCTTTACAAAGCACACGTTAAACAACCAGAAAATCAAAAAATATCAATTTCACAGAGTGCAACTAATGAACGACTATTTTTAATGGAGACGACAGCTGGTAATGCCAACCTGCAATAAACTTTGACGCGAGCAAAATTATTGCAGGGTGCTCAGCAAATTAAACAAAGTGACATTGAGTTATTATGATTTTTATTGGTTTTGTGATTTTCATCAGTATCCTTGAATAAAGACCGCAACAATTATTCAAAATGCAGTAGAACAATTCAAAATAATTGTATTTTGAACTGAAAAATAGATTAAATCGACTATTATCGATTTATTCTAATTTTTCACAAAATTTACAGGTGCTTCCGAACTTTTTGTCGGTAGTGTATATATACAAATATATATATTGTTACATGTACAAATAATTCTGCGAGCTACTGTCGCAATTGTTTTCACAACAATTAAGAACATCAACAAAACGAATTTACTCGAAACCACGAGAACCCAACAAGCATGAACAACATATGCTCCATGCATTCACTGCTGGAATGTTCCCGCTAATTCACCAATGTACGAGAACTGAGTTGAATGATTAGAGACCCTATATAAAGGCCAGCTGAATGAATGGGGGGATCATTCATTCGAACGCGATAAGAACTGCGATAGTGTGTGGGAAGCGACGAGTAATAGAAAAGTGATTTTCGTAATAGTGAAGTGATTTAGAAGACAATTGCGATAAGAAATTTATGGACAAGTGTTAGATTTTTAATAGTGAAAATTAAAATTAGTGAAAGTGTTAAATGGATTATTGTGCATTTTTGTAATTAAATAAACTCTTTTAACTTAAATTAAAAGACATTGCGTTTTCACTTTCCCGGAACATTAAAATTATCGGCCGCGAACCAAAAACACTCGACAGTGGTGTCGAGAAGTGAGATTAAAATTTTGAAAGTGAAAATTTGAACATTTTTATAGTGCACAATTGTAAAATTTAAAGAAACATTAAAAATGCCGCGAAGCCTAAACTTAAAAATTAATGAACTGACCATGTCGGAGCTTAAGAAAGAGTTGGAACAGCGAAACCTGGCTACGCAAGGTACAAGGGCCACACTGATTGCACGCTTGCGTGATGCAATTGAATCGGAAGGCACGTATCTGGATTCGGGTGAGCCCTCAGATGCAGAAAAAGGCGCAGAAGGTGGAGAAGTAGAAACACCAAAATCAAAGGAGCCAGAAAATGCGCTGATGCAAATGTTAATGCTGATGCAGCAAGAGCAGCGACAACTGTCATCCAATATAACTGCGAAGCTAGACCAGAAGCTCGACCAACAAACATTCGAAATCACACAGAAGCTAGAGAAACAGTCAACTGAAATAAAAGCGGAGCTAGGTAGTCTGAACAAACAAATTAAAGGCGTCGAGGAAAAGGTATACCAGGTCGAAGAAAAGGTCACCCAAGTCGAGGAGACAATCAACAATGAGATGGAAAACATGAAAAAGGAATTGGAAGCAGCGAAGGCAGTAGTAACCACCTCACCAGCCCCGCTTACAACCGCAGTGCAAAGCTCGTCCAGAAATGTAAAAGCACCAATATTTGACGGGCAAACGATCTGGAGCATTTACAAGACCCAGTTTGAAGCTGCCGCAAGGGCAAATCACTGGAATGAGCAGGAACGAGCAACTGCACTGATTCTTGTTCTAAGAGGCCCAGCTGCCGAGCTTTTGCAGACGATCCCCGTTGAATTGCACTCAAACCCGAATGCTATAATGAATACGCTCGACATGCGTTATGAAGACGATCATCTAAAGCAGATTTATTGGTCACAGCTAAGGCATCGGGTGCAGAAGTGTGGTGAAACCCTACAGCAGCTAGCCCAAGACATTGAGCGACTGGCACTTTTGGCTTACCCAGCCTACCACCCAGAACATCGAGATGATGCAGCGACAGAAGCATTCATCAGCGCACTAAAGGACCCGGAATTGCATCAAGCCGTGCGTTTAGCTCAAAAGCAAACGGTTGAGGACGCATTGGCTTACAGTCTGAACGTTGAGGCAGCGAACAATGTGACTCGTACCACTGCCCGGGTTCGTGAGGTAGTGACAGACGAGTGCAGCTGTGAGCGCGTGGAAATTGAGCGAGACCCGCATGTGAATGGTGCGCCTAGATGCTGGAATTGCGGAGAGAAGGGGCACCTGCAAAGAGACTGCAAGAAGCGAAGAAAACCGAGCTATTGTCCAGGGTGTGCAGCTAGGAAAAGATCTAGACCGAGTCAGGAGCCCAGAATGGAAGCCTTTCAAACTGAGGGGTCGGGAAACATGTAAGAGCCAACTTCATGGGGCAGAGGTTGGCTAGTAGGATCGAAGTCCCCAGCACCACCATCACCGTGTCAAGACTACATCGTGGAGAAGCGGACTTATGCCTTCCGGGTCAAGTTGACGGAGAACACTGCAACGTAACAATCGACACTGGTGCAACCCGATCGATTATCCGACCAGACCTAGTAAGACAGCAACAACTTCACAAGGGCAGCATTGTCTCACTACGGACAGCTACGGGAGAAACTGCACCTGTTCATGGAGAGGTCAACCTCCGGATACAGTTGGGAGACCTTGTGTTCCGACATAATTTTCTGGTCACGAGCATTATGGATGACTGCATTCTCGGAATGGATTTTCTGCGACCACATGGACTCACGTTGGATTTGGGCAAACGTGTATTGAAATGGCAGAATGTCGAAGTACTGATGGAGGATCCCAGCGTCCAAATTCCTAAGATGAATGTAGTGGTATGTACTGACACTGATGTACCGAATTCTTCCGAGAGCATTGTATGGGCCAAGCTTGATGGTGATTCTGGAGACCACCGATCTTATCTGATAGAGCCAACGAAGACGTCCGCATTGCGCAGTTTGCTTGTAGGACGAAGCATTGTAGGATTTTTAAAGAACGGATATGTGCCGATTAGAGTCCTTAAAACCGCAGACTCAACCACGAGCATCAAAGCGGGAGAAGTCATCGGCAGCTGCCAGCCTGTTTCCACCATCACCTCTTTGGAAGCTGCTCACGGACATCATTGAAAAAGGCAGCAAGACATAGACAAAGCCCGGGAATCCACGTCTGCAATATTGAAGCAGGTCAAATTGCCAGTGCAGCTATTCAAACGAGCCTCTGATCTGGTCACCAAGTACAGTGACATCTTCTCAACAAGCCCGGATGACCAAGGCCAGACGAGTCTGGTAACTCACGTCATAGACACACAGGGAGCCAAGCCGATTCGACAAGCACCGAGACGTCTCCCTATAGCCAAACAAGGAGAAATGAGCGCGCTGATCTTGGACATGGAAAAACAAGGCGTTATTGAACTTTCTGTCAGTCCATGGGCCGCGCCTGTAGTTCTAGTAAAGAAAAAGGATAGTAGCACTCGTTTTTGTGTCGACTATAGGCAGCTTAACGACGTCACACAGGAAAAATAGTTACCCGCTCCCACACATCGATGACATCATGGACACTTTAGCCGACACAAAATGGTTTTCTACACTCGATCTCAAGAGTGGCTACTGGCAGGTAGAAATCGACAAGAAGGACCGAGAGAAGACCGCATTCTCAGTTGGGACCGGATTGTGGCAGTTTGTGGTGATGCCATTTGGGCTTTGCAATGCTCCAGCCACTTTCGAACGCCTGATGGAATACGTGCTACGTGACCTCACCTGGAAAACCTGCTTGGTGTACCTAGATGACATCATTGTCATCGGGAGAACGTTCGAAGTTCGAAGAGCATGTGCGGAACTTAGAAGAGGTTTTCTCCCGATTGCGACTGGCAAATTTGAAACTTAGTCCCAACAAGTGTACCCTGAGAGAATTTAAGCCGTGAAAAACTGGCCAACACCAAACAACAAGCGCCAACTACGAAGTTTCGTGGATCTGGCAATCTACTATCGAAGATTCGTCAAAGACTTCGCCAAAATAGCTAAGTGTCTCCATCAGTCAACCGAGAAAAATCGTCCGTATGTCTGGAATGAACAATGCCAGGTAGCCTTTGAGACCTTGAAGGAGAAGCTGTGTGAATCACCCGTGCTGGCATGTCCAAAACCCGGAAAAATGTTTGTAGTTGACACCGATGCGAGCAACGGCGGTATTGGAGCTGTGCTCTCCCAGCAGATCGATGGCGAAGAAAGAGTCCTCTCGTATTACAGTCGGGTTCTTTCAAAAAGTGAGAGGAACTACTGCGTGACCAGTAAGGAGCTACTGGCTATAATAGAGGCCACCGAGCAATTCCACAAGTACCTATATGGCCAGATATTTGTTCTTCGAACGGACCATGCATCACTGAGATGGCTGCTCAACTTCAAAAACCCCGAGGGACAAGTTGCGAGATAGATCGAAAGATTGCAGTCATACGACTACGAAATTGTTCATCGGAAGGGCGGAGTTCATGGAAATGCTGACGCCCTATCCCGCCGTCCATGTCCACCGAACTGCAAGCATTGCCAACGGATTGAGGAAAAGGAACCACCCGTTGATCTGCGATTGATAACGGCCGAATTCGATTAAGGTTGGTCATCGGAGGAGATTCGAAACGCCCAGTTAGCCGATGAAGACATCGGACCATTGTTTGTATGGAAGGAGACGACTGGGCGACCTGAGTGGAGAGACGTTTCGATGCATGGCGCAACCCTGAAAAGCTATTGGGCACAATTGAACTCCCTTCAGGTGGAGGGTGGCGTACTCAAGCAGAAATGGGAAACGGCGGATAGTAGCTCCTATAGGATGCAAACTATACTATCCAAAAGCCGAATCCACGATGTGATTAAGGAAATGCATGAAGGATCCTCGGGAGGCCACCTTGGTGTTAACAAGAGCTTAGCGAAATTGCGGGAAAGATTCTACTGGCTCCACGCTCGAAAAGACGTAGAGGACTGATGTCGCAGATGCACAATTTGCGCTTCCGTCAAAGGTCCAAAGCGACGACTGAGAGGACAAATGCAAACCTATAACGTGGGCGTACCATTTGAAAGGATCGCTGTTGACATCTCAGGACCCTTTCCTGAATCTGAATGGGGAAATCGATACACGCTGGTTGTAGCCGATTATTTCAGCAAGTGGCCCGAGGTCTACCCCATTCCCAACCAGGAAGCAACTACTGTAGCCGAACAGCTAGTATTAAATTGGGTCAGTAGGTACGGCGTACCTTGTGAACTACATTCAGATCAAGGTCGAAACTTCGAATCACTAGTTTTTGGCGAAACGTGCGAGCTGCTGGGAATACGGAAAACGAGGACAACACCGCTGCATCCCCAATCCGATTGAATGGTTGAACGTTTCAACGGCACGCTAAATAAACACCTGGCCAAGATGGTTGACGAGAACCAAAGGGACTGGGACCGACACATTCCACTATTTTTGATGGCGTACAGAGCTGCCGAACATGAATCGACGGGCCAAGTCCCAGCCAAAGTCATTTTTGGAAAGACTATTCGTCTGCCAGCTGATATAAAGTTCGGAGCACCCCCCGAGAAACCCCAAACCATCTCGGAGTACGCAAGTGAGCTAAGAGAACGGTTGAACCAGATACATCGGACAGTGTGAAAACACCTCGAATCGGCTACTGACCGCATGAAGACCAGGTATGATCTAAAGGCTAATTCTACTGGCTTCCAGCAAGATGACTTGGTGTGGCTATATAACCCGCAACGGCGAAAGGGTAGGTCTCCAAAGTTGCAACATAATTGGGAGGGACCATACCGAGTTACAAAGCGAATCAACGACGTCGTATACCGAATTCAGGAACATCGTAAGCCGAGAGCCAAAATGAAAATCGTGCATCTGGACCGTCTTGCCCCATATTACACCCAGGGAGAATTGACTACAAATGGCGACACATCTTTTCGGGGCGAAAAGAACTGAGGTGGGGGCAGTGTTACATGTACAAATAATTTTGCGAGCTACTGTCGCAATTGTTTTCACAACAATTAAGAACATCAACAAAACAAATTTACTCGAAACCACGAGAACCCAACAAGCATGAACAACATATGCTCCATTCATTCACTGCTGGAATGTTCCCGCTAATTCACCAATTTACGAGAACTGAGTTGAATGATTAGAGACCCTATATAAAGGCGAGCTGAATGAATGGGGGGATCATTCATTCGACCGCGATAAGAACTGCGATAGTGTGTGGGAAGCAACGAGTAATAGAAAAGTGATTTTCGTAATAGTGAAGTGATTTAGAAGACAATTGCGATAAGAAATTTATGGACAAGTGTTAGATTTTTAATAGTGAAAATACAAAATTAGTGAAAGTGTTAAATGGATTATTGTGCATTTTTGTAATTAAATAAACTCTTTTAACTTAAATTAAAAGACATTGCGTTTTCACTTTCCCGGAACATTAAAATTATCGGCCGCGAACCAAAACACGCGACAATATATATATATATATATATATATATATATATATATATATATATATATATATATATATATATATATATATACATATATATATATATATATATATCTATATATATATATATATATATATATATGTATATAGATATATGTGTATATATATATATATATATATATATATACACATATATATATATATATATATATACACATATATATATATATATATATATGTATATATATAGACATATATATATATATATATATATATATATATATATATATATATATATATATATATATATATATATATAGATATATGCATATATATATATATATATATATATATATATATATGCATATATATATATATATATATATATATATATATATATATATATATATATATATATATATATATGCATATATATATATATATATATATATATATATATATATATATATATATATATATATATATATATATATATATATATTAGGGTCGTACGGTATTTGAGGACAACTTGAGAGTAAAATTAATTAGCTTGTATTTTTAACAAAATTTAATGAAATCTCTGAAATTGTTTATACAACGTTAAATTAATGTATGGCTATAAAGTTATTCAATTAAATCGCCATTAGCATAACCTCTTCGATGCGGGTCCGGAAACGACTACATACCCGAATCCTTGTTCATTTTGACCATAACAGCATTAATAGCAGTCTTCAGCGAAGAAGTGGTATTATGAGGACGCTTATTGATCTCACGATCAACTACACCCCATACGTAATAATCCAAAGGATTAAGGTTTGGGGAGCTAGGTGGCCATAGGTTCGGTGTTATGTGGTCTTGAAAATTTTCTGCCATCCAATTTTGTGTCAGCATTGCTTTGTGTGAAGGAACAGAGTCTTGTTGAAAAATGTATGGTGTGCCTCCGCTTACATTGTCCATCCTGGGTTTCACTACCGTCTCCAAAACCTCGATGTATGCAGCAGAGTTCACTCGAAGTTCTTGCGTAAAAAAGTGTAGTGTTATAACATGTCCTGCGTTGCTGACAACACCTAAAACCTCCGTAGGATTTGAACATAACCATCTGTCGTTTCTGCGATTGGTCTTTTGATCTTGGTTAAAGTTTTTTTTTGTCGGAAAAAACCATAACATTTTGGGCGCCTCAGGGTATTTGATTTTGTTTAAAAGACGTTTTGATCGGAAAACTCTCTGTTCCCGTGTTCGTTCCGACATGAACTGTCCTCTGCGCATCACGTAAGACTTTTACCGAAGGGCTTCGTGGACAACTCTATGAATAAGGCGCTCAGGAAGATGAAGCTCACTCGCAAGGACGCTGATTGATTTTGAAGGGTGCTCGTCTATGATCGCTTGCACTTACTTTAAAAATTTAGCAGGTCAGACAGTATCAGAACGTTGTTCGTGTTTTTTGCATTTTGGAACGGATTCTGTATCGCCTCCTGATGGTTCCAATTCACGGCGAACCTTAAGCACGAATGAACGGGTGCAATTAAGAATATTAGAGATCTCTAAATCTATATGGTTCGCACATATAGCGACGTTGACAGCATGTCTCTTCATTTATTGAGTCATGTTGTAGTCCGCCATTTCTTATCTGAAAAGGAAAAAAATTTGCGAAGTTATATATATATATATATATATATATATATATATATATATATATATATATATATATATATATATATATATATATACATATATATATATATATATATATATATATATATATATATATATATATATATATATATATAAGTTAACAACACCTTCGCACAAGCACAGCAAAATACAGCAACGTGACCGAATACCTAGCCAACCAGATGAAGTTCATCGGAATTCAAGCCATGGGAACATCAACCATTTAACTTTTCCCATGATTCGGGAAAATGCAACATAAGTTTTTTTATCACATTGTACTTGCAATGTAACTTCTTAGTCTGTTTTTAAATTCTATACGATCATTAAAGTATTGTACCGAAGTGTTGTAAATATATTTTTTTTTAAATCTTTACTTTACCGGATTAGTTAATTGGCCCCCGAGCAGGGACCGCGAAGCTCGCCGTTAAAATTTACTGGAGAACGAAGCCTTTGATAAAGTTTCTTAAAACACTTTCCTGGGACTGGGAAGGTGATCCAGCAACGAACCAAATAGGTCAGGAATAACATTTATTATTAATAAGTACCGCCGCGAATTAAAAGCGCCCCGAAATAAAATAGAAACGGTCGTTATTCGTAAAGTGGTTGTAGCACCATGTCGCCCAAGGCAGCCCCCTTAGTAAGGCAGGACACCAAGCCTGTCCAAAAAGAAATACGGTCAATTGGAGCAGCTAAGCGGTCAATAAATCTAACGGAGGATACCCTGGAGGATAATAATCAAACTACTGCAATAAAAGGAGAAAAATCCGTTGGCACCACCTAAAGTTCAGGACACATCTGGAAGTAGCAGCGATATCTATATCCAGGAATATCCACCACCAAGATGGAAGCAAATCCCTATCTCCTGATATTGTAAGTCTTCCACTATTTCAAAATATTAGCAATTTAAATTTAAATATTTGCAATTTTTATATAAAAAATAAGCATTAGCAATTTTCCAATTAAAAACAAATTTCTGCAAATTCTAATCTATTCCAACAACAAATTTCTGCAAATTCTAACCTATTCCAACTGAATACATTTACATACATATATATATATATATATATATATATATATATATATATATATATATATATATATATATATATATATATATATTTTGTTTTCGCATTCTGATCTATGTGACAAATATTATTAAGTGAAGTGAAAAATTGTGATTGTTGTGGCAACATCTTCGAAGTTACATTCGATTTAAAAATTGTTCTCGCGTGAAAATTCGTTTAATCTTCGCATCCTGTTTCGAACGAAAATCTTTAATCTGCTGAAGCTTTCCGCTTTTGGTTTAAAAATCGGTTAATCCTTAGTACTTATGCCATACGGTGAATTTGTGTGTCAGTAAACTTGTCGAATCCCTTTTTCTAAACGGCTAACGGAAATAATCTTATCAGACCATCTCGTCTCGAATTCGGTGCGGATCCACCGAATCCACTGCCGGTGCCCCCTGTCGCACCAAATAATACACCCCGAAATCAAGTCGTAGGAGATGAAATGCGCCATATAATCGCGCAAGTAGTCGCAACTACCCTCCAAACGCAGGGTAGACAAATATTTAATTCCCTGCTTAACCCGACTTCGGATATTAACAATGATGTTGATGTCTCAATCAACGTCGGAGTAGACCGGAATCTTACGGATATGGATAAAATACCCGACGTTGTGAAAAGTCTACGAGACTTTTCCGGAAATCCAGGAGAGTTTAGTTCCTGGAAAAAATCGGTCGACCGTATCTTGAGAATATACGAACATTTGAAGGGATCACCAAAATACTATGGTATCTTTTCAGCAATTCGAAATAAGGAAGTGGGGCACGTCGATATCGCCTTCGAATTGTACAACACTCCCCTTAATTGGGAGAAAATCTCAAGGTGCCTGACACTGCATTATGCAGATAAGTGCGACCTTGGTACGCTCGAGTACAGTTCTACCAAACGGTGTACCATCATCTGTTCCTTATTTTAAATAAGCTTGAATCCTTAGATTTGAGTCAGGACCAACTTAATGTAATGACCCAATCATACAGCTACGAGACATTGGATACCTTTGTGAGAGGACTTAGAGGTGACCTTCCTAGGCTTCTCAGCCTCCGAGAGCCTGTGGACTTACCGCAGGCCTTACATCCGAATATCGACTTCTGTTTCCAGCATGCAAACAATTCACAGTACCGAATGCTGAAACATTCCGAGCACGCCCCACCAGTACCACCAAGGAGACAAATCACAAATGTTCATAATCCAGTCCCAATTCCAGCACCAAGACGACTATTCCATTCAGAGCTGGTGAAAAGCCCGCGAGCTCCTCAGCCACCTCGTTTCCATAACCAGCAACCACCTCAATTTTTCAATCAACAAGTACCCCAATTCTTTCATCAACAGGTACCTCGATTTTTTAACCAGCAACCACCCCCTTTTGCTCCGAATCC
Source organism: Odontomyia ornata (assembly GCA_963969285.1). NCBI lineage: Eukaryota > Metazoa > Arthropoda > Insecta > Diptera > Stratiomyidae > Odontomyia > Odontomyia ornata. The sequence continues at coordinate 276,876,126 of OZ017738.1, read as the reverse complement.
AAGACAATTGCCTCCCAAACCCAATAGGCTGGAACCAATGGACGTAGATCAAAGTATTCGATTACGCAACGCAAATTATATCAATAGACCTCGTATTGAATACGGATTTGGGTAGAAAAGACCACAAAACACACCGAATTTCCCTAGCAAATACCAATGAACCCATTTTACGACCAACAACTATAACATAGAACCAGAAATTTACGTGGAACTGTTTGGTAACCCAGGACTAGCCGACAAGGAAGGTTTCCTAGACTACTTACAGCAAGGCGACACCGAACCTTTCCCAACGGATCTGAACGATCAACGACATATGGACCAGAATGACAATAACTCTCCTGATATAAACGGTGAGACTCACAACCCGAATACAGACATAACCGAACATCTAGATGACGTATATTTTTTAGATTGAAGCGCTCTTCGCTTCACTACTTCCAACTTAGATTGAGAAGTGTAGAGCAACTGAAATTCTTCGGAGATACCGGTTCAAATAAAAACTACATCCAACCACGCCATATAAAAAACCCTATCCCCAATAGACGAGACTTCTTCGCAAAATCCGTAGCAGGCAGCGTAAAAATTACCCACCATTCATACATTCAACCTTTCGGATTATCCACACCTAAAATCAAATTCTTTATATTGCCTAGCCTCATTTCATTCGACGGAATCCTTGGTAATGATACCCTAAAAGACCTAAATGCTGTTATTCATACGAAGGGCAACTAGATGATTATTAACAACGAAGTCACCGTTCCCCTTAAGCAACATATCTCTGAATCCGTAAACAATATCAACATAAGAACAGAACATCTAAATAAAACAACTTCAAACAAACTCTACTCAAAAGTTTTCCCAACCTTCTCACCGATCCCGACGAGAGCCTGACCTTCACCACCAGTTAAAGGTGAGATACGGACAACATCAGATGATCCCGTCTATTCAAAGTCATATCCAATGGCTCTGAAGGACGAAATCAAAAAAGAAGTAAGAAAGGTACTCACCGACAGGATCATTAGACCATCGAGATTTCCATACAATTCTCCTGTATGGATTGTTAATAAAAAGGAAGACGCATCGGGCGAAAAAAATACCGAATTGTGGTGGACTAACGCAAGTTCAATTCCATCACCATCCCCGATAGGTACCCTATACCTGAGATAAACGAAGTGTTATCTAATCTCGGGAAAAATGAGTATTTTCCCATTACGGATCTCAAGAGTGGTTTTCACCAAATCCCCCTCAAAGAGCCCGACATCGAAAAAACAGTTTTTTCCATAAATAATGGTAAGTACGAGTACACCCGCCTACCTTTTGGGCTAAAAAATGCCCCTTTGATATTTCAAAGGGCTCTAGATGATGTTCTACGCAACGAAATAGGGAAACGTTGTTACATATACATCGACGACATTATAGTCTTTGGCAAAAATGAAGCAGAACATCTTCGGAATTTGGAAAAGGTATTTGAAATTTTGCAAGCAGCAAATTTAAAGATCCAGCTCGACAAGTGTGAGTTCTTACACGAAGAAAATGAGTTTCTGGGGTTTATTGTCGGAAAATATGGCATTAAAACAAACCCAAAAAAGGTCCAAGTGATTGTTGACTTTCCACCTCCGAAGACACTGAAGGACCTGCGCTCCTTCCTTGGAATGTTAGGCTACTACCGACGCTTCATACGTGATCACGCCAAAATGCAAAGCCCCTGACATCCCTCTTACGAGGAGAGGATCGACGTACGTCCAAATACCTTTCCAAGAAAAAATTAATACATCTGGACGAAGCCGCACTGAATGCTCTCCAAAAGCTCAAAAACTCACTAATCTCTAAAGAAGTAATTTTAGCCCATCCTGACTTTGAAAAACCTTTTGAACTTAGGTGCCTTGCTCTCCCAGGAAAATAGGCCAATTACCTTTCTATCTAGATCCCTTTCAAAAACAGAAGAACATTTTGCTGCAAACGAAAAGGAAATGCTGGCAATTATCTGGGCCTTGAAATATTTGGGAAGTTATCTTCACAAATCACGCGAAGTAATAATATATACCGGTCATTAACCTCTTACGTACGCTTTGAGCAGTAAGAATACAAACGGGAAGATGAAACGATGGAAGGCTATTCTTGAGGAACATAATTATCAACTCCAATATAAACCGGGTAAAGAGAACATAGTGGCTGACGCCCTTTCGAGACCATCTCAAACCAACGAATTAAGCTTCCTTACAGCAACCCAACACAGTGACGACAGTTCCGCTCACAACCTAATCCCTACCATAGAAACTCCTGTGAATGTCTTCAGGAATCAACTTATTCTCAAAATAGGCCAAGAAGATAGCTGTCAAATCACCCATCCATTCGACAATTATATAAGACATACTATCATAAAGTCTGACTATTCTCCCTCTAACCTTATATATATCTTCAAAAGATACCTTAACCCAAATATTCTTGACGGACTGTTAACGAATGAAGAATCCATGAGCAAAATCCAGGAAATATATCCTCTTCATTTCAGCAACTATCGTATAAGATTTACACAAAAGCTGGTTGAAGACATAGTTAGCGAGATCGAGCAAGAGGAAAAAATCTTAGCGAGCCACCGCAGAGCGCACCGGAACGCCGAAGAAAATCGTCTCCAGCTGCTGGAAAATTTCTACTATCCCCAAATGTCTTCTAAAATCAAAAATTTACTAAAATGCTGCACGACCTGCAAATTCAGCAAATTTGATAGACATCCTAATAAGCCCCTTTTGTTCTCTGCACAAATTCCAAAATACCTGGGACACACTGTCCACCTAGACCTCTTTATCACCGAAAAAAAATATTTCCTTACCGCAATCGACAAATTCAGCAAATTTGCGCAGGCTAAAATTGTCGCCTCAAAGTCAATTGAAGACATAAGGCAACCGCTCTTAGACATCTTGTATTTCTCCTGTATCCCGCAAAATATCGTCATCGCGTTATCGTCAAGAAGTTGTTAAAGAAAACAAAAACACTACCATACTAACAGAATCAGGCAAAGTTATTCATAAGGATAGAATAAAAAGCTAAAAATCGGTACTCCTTTCCAGATGTTTTCTCGGCACTACTCAGGAAAACATCCAGATATTAGATTTTTTAAATGCCCACATCGCTACCTACAATCTTGGACGTACAAAATTACGAAAGGGAAACTTTAAACTAATACATATTATCGATCTAGACCAATACTCGAAACTAGTAGACGAAATCAACGGTTTACTGAACTTTTCAACTACCAGACACCATCCCCTTTCCCACTTCCCAATGCATGAGGCTCAGCAGATTGCAAGTATGATCGACAACCTTAAACTACGGAAGATCAAAAGATCGATCAATGCCATTGGCACAGCCTGGAAGTGGATAGCTGGAACCCCCAATAAAGAGGATTCTGTCACAATAAAACAGAAAATCTCAAATGTCCTAGAAAATAATAACGAACAAGTAATTATCAACAAACTGTACAACGAACGATTGAATAACATTACTGCAATAACAAATACCATCCAAGAAATGATTAAATCAAATGACAAAATTAAAGATAACCTTGTAATGGATTTGCAGTTTAGAGTAAAATTAGTAAAAGAAGAACTTGCAAACATAATTTACGCAATCCATTGGGCTAAAGTTGGCATTATTAGTTCCGTTATACTATCCAAAAAAAGAGATAGAGTTAGCTATCAATTTCTTGGACTCAGAATCATTACCATATTCAACAGTGGAGACAGCTTTAGACTTTTCACAAATCAAGATTATAATAAACAACCTCTTTATCCTTTATATTGTAAACATACCGATCACATCAAATAAATTACACGACACTTTGTTAATTAAACCAATAAAACATCAGAATTCCATGTACAATATCCCTTTCAATAAAATCACCAGAAGCGAAGACGAAATATACGCACTTCCGGAAAATTGCAAAACAAACAACAAACTACTTATTTGCGACCAAAACAACCTCGTAAACATTAGCCCGTCCAGGTGCATCCCCAATCTACTAAAAAGCCTAAACGCCACCTGCCAAACGATCATCAATCGGGAACAATGGAAGTCGGTGAAACGCATCACAAACTCAACGGTACCTATGTTATCAAGTTCCACAACGCTACCATAAACATCAATTAGAAGACCTTCGTATCGAAGGATATTTCTAAATTAGAGGTCCTACCTGCGATTCTCCAACCAACACTAGCTATCAAGAACCAGCAAGCTATCCTTACTAACAACAACATGACCGAACTGATGATTAACAACACCAAGATTATTCAGCAACTTGAATCGGAAAACGATTTCCACAAAATAACATCCTATGGGACACTTCCCATATTCTGCATCCTAGTAGCCATCTGCATACTCTGGAAATTCTGTAAAAAGCCTAATACTATCTTATAACAAGTTCATCTTTTCCAGAAACAAATATGAGTCTACCAACAGCATACGAGAAGACCCCAAACAACAATAACAACGATAATAGCAGTACAGTATCCCGAAGATTCAATGAGCTTCCCTATGTAATGATTTTAAATGTCTAAGTCCGGACGAGGAACCGACCTCTCATCGGTTCTAGACGTTAAGTCTGAGTAGTGCCAACGGATGGTACCAGCCGGTCAACCAATCCGTGCACCGTAATCCATTCTCGCGGTGGCTGCTTGTCAGCCAGCTAGATCGGAGAGGATTTTGGTCGCGGGTCTCCAAATGGATTACGCTCATTTGCAATCTTCAGCCACCAATACATGCCCGTTTTCAAACGCGTCACCAAAACAAAACCATACGGAGAGGAAACCTACTTTACGTTACTCTGTATTTATTCCTACAACCAGTCAAAGGACAAAGATCTACTCTTTACTTCGCGTTCCCAAGTTTCCGACGCGGTACCGAAAATATACTACGTTAACGTAAATCCGAAAAAAACTAAACTAAGGTACCGCGTACCGCGCGCGACGCGAAACCGACCTCAGCAGATTTTCTCAAACCCTACTCTCGCGACGGCATACTTACCATGCACTCTATTTGCCGCTGAAAGAAAGGACCACTGGAAAGGAAAATCGTGTTTTGAGTTAGCAATTCATATTATTTTTGTTATATTTGCATAAGATATGATTATTATTTAAATGATTTACAGTTCTGACTTAAATACAAAAAAAAGAAAACTAGAATTATTTACTTATTTACACAATGTTTACGTCCTGATCTTTTGTTTCAATTTGATTGTTGTTGTCTTAAATATTCTCTCATTTGTATTTTTGATAAAATAATTGCATGTATGGATTTTTTTATTATTTTTTTCATTCTAGTGTGAACACCACTTCAGTCACAATCGAATAGAGGATTATATGTAAATCTAATGTATATCGCAATGTAGAACCATCTAAAAGTACATAATGTGGAACTTTTGTAGCGATAATTTTCATTTAAACATGTTTATATTTTTTTATATCTTTACAACCAACTAAGAGAATAACAAATGAAAAATAATAGAAAATCTGCGATTAGTCTTTTTATTTACCTTACGTGCAGAGTACAGTAACCCACAGAGTACTTCAAACCACGTCCTAACTCGTTGCAACAACCCGAACATAATTTAATTCTAGACCGCTATGTCGGCGGCTTTTAATGAATATCTTCGATTAGTGTTAATATGCACGCCTATGCAGGAAATGCTTAATCGCGAAGTAAAACCATAAACGACTCAAGCTGCAATCAACTTCACCTTGTGCGCTTTGGCGAAGTTTTTTTTTCTTCTTCTTTTTGAAACTAACAAAACGAGTGCTTTAACACATAATGGTTGATTAAGAAAGAAAATCACTAAACATGTGTGTAAAAGTAAAATTAGTCGACTTGGTCGACTTGGAAAACATTGTAAATGAAATTTCACTCCATCAGATATGAAATCATGTGTTTGTGCTATAAAATATTTTTTTTGTTTTGTTAATTGTGTATCGTTACGAACTCTCTAAGACAGTTTAGACCGTTACAGTAATAATGTTAAGAAGTTTGTAAACATAATTCATTGTCAGCACAAATTTCAAACTCTTGCCTAAATAAATCCCTCTTTATGAGATTACTAGGACTGTCGAATAATTCAATCGTTTTTCTACTTTTCTTGTTAACAGTTGGAACGTTGCGGGAAAATGACATTTCATTTTTTTTGTTCCCCTCTTAAAGACTAAATGCTCGATCATGCAATCAATGGAAAAGTAAGAAGAAAACGATAAACAACAAATAACCGAATACGAAAAATTATTAAAATATTATGAGATGTTCAATTACTAACGATAAAAATACTGGTTCCGAAACACCGCACTGCTCCTGAATAGCAGACTATTTGCAGTAAAAAGATAGACTCTTAACTAAACATATGGCTAACCCTTTTTGAACCCATCTGCCTTGATACAGGATAAAAGAAATATATCCACACTAATTTTCATGATATGGCCTTTGGTTACTTGTGCGAGCACAGGCCGATTGCTGACGAGTGAATTACAGAGTCATAATTTTCAATTTTTCCAAAATACTTGGAACTAAAGATAATTTGGCATTTTTGCTCAACTCAAGTTTCTGCTTCATTATTCGATTTCTCCTAAGCATAAGCTGTATCACTTGTAACAGATCAGGTGCAATTATCTTTGTGTTAGCTTTAAAACTGACCTTTGCTTTGCCTCTTATTAGGACTTTTTAATAGATAACTGAATGGTGATCCACACCTGAGGGGGAGGTGTTGCAACTGAATTGATGCCCTCGTTATTGTTGTAGGGTTGCCAGCTTGTATGATGGCAATGGGAACTGTTTGGGTTGGATCTCCCGGATTATTTTGTTGTTGCTGCTGCTGGTGCTGCTGCTGCTGTTGTTGTTGGTGTGGTACAGCTCTAAATTTCTTCAACATGAGTTGTTCTTCCAAACGGATATTCCAATTGGCCAAAATCCAAGCTTTTGTTGCTTGTTAGTTAGTTAAATCTGTACGAATAACATTCATCACATATTCATCACGTTTAGTATTTTAACACTAACCGGCTAGTCTTCGTCGTTTGATAATCGTTGATGAACCAACTGCCAATCGATCCTCTAATGGCCTTTTGAATAGAACTGAATCACTAACCCCATGGTGCATATCAGATGGTGAATTTTCACGGGCTGCTCTTTCATCCAGCAAATGATTCTTTTCGGTTGTTTCGTAAACTGATTCTTCGCGAACATGTGCAACCCGACTCTTCTTGGGTGGCGGCCACTACGTACGCACTTCACTGCCATGTGGCTGTCAATTCCTCTTGACATCCCACGACAAAATTGACGTGGGATGTGTGCTCGTCACAACCACGTGAAATGACAAGCCACATAGCAGCAAGGTGGGTTAGTAGTGGTCACCAGCGGCGTCGCATGATTATTACAGGGCAGTGTCCACGATGCCTACCAGGCATGGGGAGACTGAAGGAAACGCTGCTTGGCCCTATGATGTTGTTTTTCTTTCCCCTTTCTTTTTCTTTTTCTCTCAGCATCGTAGGTCTTTGGCATGGTAGACACCCAGCTCCTTTCCGGACATGTCCGCAATGAGGTACCGCGTGGGACTTAAAACTTGTAAGTCTCGACACTTCACGAACTTCTTATCTAGCTTGGCAGTGTAGTGCCGACCTGCTTCACTTTGTCTAAAATTCCGTCGGTAGATTTCGTCGCCTGCCTTGAAGCCAGGAGGATGGGATCGCAGATTGTATCGCTCCTTCCCCACCGGTCTACTGTCTTCAATCCTCTCCCGGATTTGTTCTCGTAGAATTTGGAGTTTCTCGTGCGGCTCCAGCACCACTATTGGGTCTTCCAAACCTTTCAACTGCCGCAATAGGCGGTACGAGTTTCCGTGGCAAATCATATGCTGGCCCAACACGGCAAAGTATGGGGAGATGCCTGTGGTGGAGTGATCAGACGAACGCAGCGCACAGGTGATGGCGGAAATCCTGCGGTCCCAATCCTTCTGGTCTGGTTGGACGTAGGCCAGAATGGCGGCTATGAGGGTGCGGTTCAACCGCTCGGACGCATTGGCTTGCGGAGAATAAACGACCGTCCGCTGATGCGTAATGCCATACCTTTCCATTAATTCCCGAAATCTAAACGAGGTGAACTGGACTCCGTTGTCGGAGACCAGCTTCTCCGGTACTCCAAATATATGGAAAACGCGATTTTCCAGAAAACTGACTATGGGGCCGGTGTGCAGGTTTCGAAGAGGTTCCACAATCGGAAATTTGGACAAGTGGTCCAGGACCACGACAGCTCCCGTGTATCCCGAAGTCGAGCGAGGGTACGGACCGATGAGATCTATATACAGGCGCTGGAACACCCGCTCCGGTAGTTCGAATTTTCCCATCGGGGGCCGAAGAACAGAATTGGGCGCTTTCGTGCATTTGCACAGCTCACAGGCGGCTACGTACTTTTTCACTTGCTGCGCCATCTTAGGCCAAAAGAAGTAAGTCTTCAGTCGCCGAAGCGTACGACCATAACCGCCGTGTGCACTCAATGGGTGGTCATGAGCCCGCTTAATCAATTCGAAGGTCAGTTCCTTGGGCACCCATAACTTCCACTGTTCCTCTTCTTGAATGGGGTCTCTGGAGGCGTGTATCGTCCGCTTGTATATAAATCCCTCCGTAACCCATAGTTCTGGCAGCTGTGGCAACTAGTCCTGAATCGTATTCAGCAGCTGGATATAACATGCTGACTTGAAGGCGGAATGGTCCAAGTCGATCCATAGGGGGCTGTCGTCCTCCTGGGCCAACTCGGCTCCTTCAGGGGCGAACACCCTTGATAGTGTGTCCGGTACCACGTGCTGACTTCCTTTGCGGTGTCTTATCGTGAAGTCAAACGCCTGTTATTTCAGGGCCCATCTGGCCAAGCGGCCGTGGAGATCAGTTTGGCTCATCAGCCATTTCAGTGACGCATGATCAGTGACGATTTCAAAAGGATGTCCTTCTACATTTGCTCGAAAACGTTTCACTGCCAGCACAGCCGCCAGGCATTCCTGCTCCGAGACCGTGTAGTTCCGCTGGGCCTGGTTCAGCTTGTGGGACATGAAGGCTATAGGTCTCTCCTCGCCGTCTTGTGCAACCTGGACTAAGACTGCTCCCACCCCATGTTGACTCGCGTCACAATGGATTGAGAACGGTTTGTCAAAGTCCAGCTTTGCCGTACGGGGGCTGTAGTCAGACTCTTCTTTAGCTCTTCAAAGGCTCACAAGCTGGGCCCTTCCCAGACGAACTTACGTCCCTTACGCAGCATGTCGGTCAAAGGAGTGGTAATGGTGGCATAGTCACGCACAAAACGCTGGTACCATCCGCATAAGCCTAGGAATTGGCGTAACTGCTTGTTAGTCTTGGGTAATGGAAAAGCGTCAATCGCTTGAGTCTTGTCCGGATCGGTCTTGATATTGCCGTGCCCAATGATGTGACCCAAATACTTCACCTCCGTCATCACGAACTGACTCTTCTGTATGTTGATGGTTAACCCTGCCCTCCGGATGTGTAGAGCCACCTCCTGAAGCAGGTCGATGTGTTCGTTAAAGGTTTCGGTTATAAGCAGCAGATCGTCCAAGTAAACGAAAACTTGGTGCCGTAAATGTGGTGGTATCACCTTATCCATAAGGCGCGTCATTTTTTGAGGGGCATTGCACAATCCGAATGGCATGGTCACGAATTGATACAGGGGCCGACCTGGGACTGTGAAGGCCTTTTTCTCCTTTGAGCCAGGGTCTAAAGGAATTTGCCAGAAGGCGTCCTTGAGGTCTAAGCTCGTGATGAAGTGGGCTTTAGGCAACCGACTCAAAATGCCTTCAATCAACGGTAGAGGGTATGCGTCCTTGACAATGACGGCGTTCAAGCGTCTTGAATCTAAGCACAGCCGGACCTTGTTCGGCTTGACAACTAAAGTGACCGGGGAAGCCCACGCGCTCTGCGATTCTTCGATCACGCCTAATGCTAGCATTCGATCAACTTCGGCATATAACAACTTTTCCTTCACCGGAGATATGGCAAAATGTCTCTGTTTTATGGGTTTAGCATCCTCCACATCTATTGTGTGTGGCACCAGGGCCGTCCGCCCGAGACCTTCCTTCTCATGCGATGGGAAAGCCGATATAGCCGAGTCAAGTCACAGTTGTTGATTCACATTCAGTGTATGTCGTAATAAGTGAGTGGTTTGAGTTTGGTCAGGAACAGTGGTGACGGACTCCAGGGTCGTGCCGGAAAACAGTGCCAGGGCCAAATTAAATTTTCGAACGAGATCCACCCCTAGATAAAGATTCTGGGTTAATTGAGGTATCATGTAAAATTCCAGAGGTTTAGTTACTCCTTTAAAGGTGACATTCGTCGTAATTTTTCCCACTACAGAGTGACGAGTTCCGTCCGCCGTGCTTAACCAGGTGACAAAATGGTGGATTTGGTCCGCGTGCATTGCCAGTACCTCCCCTGCAAAATCGGCTGATATGCAATTCACACTGACTCCCGTATTGACAGTCGTTTTTGCAGGAGGTGTACTGACGCATATGGTTGAACGTCATCCCTCAATAATTCGTCTAAGTGTATTTCCCTCAGCACCTTCCTCGACTGCCTGACCCTTCTCCAGAAGCTCCGCATCCGACGCGTGGCTCGCTTTCTTCGCGGTGGGACAGTTGTAGCCAACTCCTCATGGAAGATGCACTGTCGAGTAGCCAAATAATTCCGCAGTCTGACGTGCAAGGGCTTAACATGCCAACGAACCTTCGCCTCGCTATCATTTCCCTGCGCGTCTACCTCGACAAAGGATGGCGTCGGTTGTGGAACTTCGGGAGAACTGTGTTTGGTGGTGCGAGTCAGCAGAATTGGGGTCATGTCTGGGGCTTGGTCATAGCTAGTGATGGGGTCAGCATTGGTTCGTCCGGGTTTTAGGAGTGCCGACTGGTGGTCGCGGCACTCGCTGGCAAGTTTTTTCTCAATTTGCAATTTGCACAATCAGGTACGTAAGTGTCTGCCTTCCCGCATCGGTAACAGAAGAGCGTCGGTTCCACTGGACATGCATAGAACCGATGCCCCGTTTGTCGGCAGTTCCAACAGACCGTCGGGCTTGTAATTGCTTCAAGGGATGGTTGATCAATCATTGCTGGGTCCTCAAGCTCCGGTGGTGCTCCGCTCCTCGGTACAGGTACTGGGTTAGCAAGTAGGTGGTCCGCTGCCATCAACTCCACGGTGTGATGATTTCGTGGATTTGGTCCCGTTATGCGAGGTTGTGGACGGAAGGTACCTCGCTGCTCATCCAGCTGTTCTTGCCTACGGGCATGGAGGCGTAACCCCTGTATGGTGTTGATGGGAAATTGCAGAAGGGTGTTCTGAAGCTCCCAACGCATATTCTCTCTGATAATTTCTACCAGTTCGTCCTCGGGCATGGTTGTTCGTAAGCGAGTGCTTAATCTCACTATACTTGTATAGTACTGATCGAATGGTTCGTGAGCGCCTTGTTTCCGTTTCTTCATTTGTTCCCTTAGTTCTCCTTCAGTGAAGCCATCATCAAATCGATTGCGGAAGGCTGCACTGAAAGAATCCCAAGTGGGACGTGGCGTCGACTCCTTAAAACTCCAGTACCAGTCGGCAGCATCTCCGCTGAACAAAAGATGTGCATGCCGGAGGAAGGCCGAGAAATCACCTGCCAGAGTGCTGGGTACTAACGCCTGAATTCTGAAAAGGAACCGGTCCACTGATATCATCGCGTTGAAACCCGTGAAGTTCAGGCGCTAACTCTCCATGATACGAGGCATCGGGTCTCGGAAAGGTGTTAATGCGTTCCCGGGGGAATCGCATCTTCGATTGACCTGTTGTAAGGGACTGCCTCGGGGACTGGAGGTACCAACGGAGGTGCGGTGCTGTGTCGTTGTCGATACTCGGGAGCTCGGGGGTCCATTCCCGAGTTCCTTGGAGGTAGGGCCCATTGATCAGCTGGTCGAGAGTGGGGCAGAGCCACACTGGGATTGGGCTCCCAGCCAAGCGGAGTTCTCACGCGACTGGGAGGTTGGCTCATCGGGAGGTTCTGGAGCCTTCCCTCCAAGTTGCCAATCCTCTCAGACATGTCTCGCATTAACGCCACGAGGGTGTCAATGCAATGGAGTGGGTGGAAGGCGCGGGTGTAACCTCGGCTGCGACAACTGCAGCAGGAACTTCCCCGCCCACGGCTCCTTGCAAGTCCATCAGTGATTGGGGCGGTTCAGCATCTGGGACCCCTTTCGCCACTGCTCCACGCGTCGGGACGTGCGTTCCGAGGGGGACGTCTACGGCGGTCGCCGGCATAGTGGGCAAAGCTCTGATGTCAGTAGTAGCTATTGAACACAGGCACGGTGGAACAGGTGTCCGCACTCCAATCGCACGCTGTGTACACCCTCCACTACGTCTTCAAAACAGATCCCGCAGTTAGCTGGTTGAACCGTTTTGGATCAGGTCCAACGCTTGTCTGGGGTCCGCTTTGTCGCCATGTTGATGTTTAATATGTGTGTTGGCAATGGGTATTACTAAAAAAAAGAAATGTAAATTACTCCTACTACTAACCTAATATATATATAACAAGCTTAGAAATAAATTAGTGGCCGATAGTGGCGAGCTTTGTAAGTAGATTGGAAAGAAAAAAAATGTATTCAATACACACATTCCTTTCCAGCAGTCGACTCCTCCAAAGAAAAATGAGGGTGCTTGGTAGTCTACCGAAGAAAGGGTGCTTTCGGTCGATTAACAAAAATTAACCCCATACCCACTTACATTACAAAAGATCGTCTCTAACCTACGTTAAATGACCCGACGAGACAAGTGGTAGAGCTACCGTAACAGCTTAGTATGCGGTCAAAATTCCCGACACGCGGAAGCATACGCCATCGAACGTTGAACCGATACCACTCGTCTATCACGCATACGAAATAAGTAGAATCGTTCCGCGACATAAAGGCAAGGTAGCCTTCTATTTTCTTGAGAGTCCAGGCCGACGGGAGAAACCCCATCTGGCTGACAGTTCCATCAAGAAAATAGAGGGTCCTTACAGGGGTTAACCTGGGACAACACATCGGAAGGATTCTGTCGCGAGAAAAAAAAAATCAAACAAAGGAGAGCGGAAGCTAAAACTCACGTGAAGTGACTGCTAGTGTGTATCACACAACTCCACTGCTCCTGTTTGTGAGGCTCGAGTGCCAAGGTACCTTACGTCCTCCGTAAAGCACCAACTCGTCAGAAGACGCGAATCGTTTATCCCCTTAGGATGTTTTGGGCCCCACGTTGGGTGCCATTTTGTAATGATTTTAATGTCTGAGTCCGGACGAGGAACCGACCTCTCATCGGTTCTAGACATTAAGTCTGGGTAGTGCCAACGGATGGTACCAACCGGTCAACCAATCCGTGCACCGTAATTCATTCTCGCGGTGGCTACTTGTCGGCCAGTTAGATCGGAGAGGATTTCGGTCGCGGGTCTCTAAATGGATTACGCTCATTTGCAATCTTCAGCCACCAATACATGCCCGTTTTCAAACGCGTCACCAAAACAAAACCATACGGAGAGGAAACCTACTGCACGTTATTCCGTATTTATACCTACGACCAGTCAAAGGACAAAGATCTACTCTTTACTTCGCGTTCCCAAGTTTCCGATGCGGTACCGAAAATATACTACGTTAACGTAAATCCGAAAAAAACTACGCTAAAGAAAAACCAAAATCAACTAAGGTACCGCGTACCGCGCGCGACGCGAAACCGACCTCAGCAGATTTTCTCAAACCCTACTCTCGCGACGGCATACTTACCATGCACTCTATTTGCCGCTGAAAGAAAGGACCACTGGAAAGGAAAATCGTGTTTTGAGTTAGCAATTCATATTATTTTTGTTATATTTGCATAAGATATGATTATTATTTAAATGATTTACAGTTCTGACTTAAATACAAAAAAAAGAAAACTAGAATTATTTACTTATTTACACAATGTTTACGTCCTGATCTTTTGTTTCAATTTTATTGTTGTTGTCTTAAATATTCTCTCATTCGTATTTTTGATAAAATAATTGCATGCATGGATTTTTTTATTATTTTTTTCAATCTAGTGTGAACACCACTTCAGTCGCAATCGAATAGAGGATTATATGTAAATCTAATGTATATCGCAATGTAGAACCATCTAAAAGTACATAATGTGGAACTTTTGTAGCGATAATTTTCATATAAACATGTATATATTTTTTTAAATGAAAAATAATAGAAAATCTGCGATTAGTCTTTTTATTTACCTGACGTGCAGAGTACAGTAAGATAAATGAATTTATACGTATGGTTCCTATTTTTTTGTTAAGGTGAGTTATTACACAATCATTTCAAGATACTTAGGCTCATTGAAGCTTCATTTTGCCAATAGGTTTGTTTTTCTTTTTTTTGTTTTTGGGTGTCGTTTTAAGGCATTTTAAGACAATATTTTTGTTTTCGGCGCACCCAACAAAGTAAATAAAAATTTTCATGCAGCAAACATGAAAAGCACTAAAAAGTATAAAGCGTGCTTTTTATACAATATTGGATTCTGGCATATGAGTATAACAAATTTTTAACACCGACAATTCCTTCAAACCACGTCCTAACTCGTTGCAACAACCCGAACATAATTTAATTCTAGACCGCTATGTCGGCGGCTTTTAATGAATATCTTCGATTAGTGTTAATATGCACGCCTATGCAGGAAATGCTTAATCGCGAAGTAAAACCACAAACGACTCAAGCTGCAATCAACTTCACCTTGTGTGCTTTGGCGAAGTTTTTTTTTTCTTCTTCTTTTAGAAACTAACAAAACGAGTGCTTTAACACATAATGGTTGATTAAGAAAGGAAATTACTAAACATGTGTGTAAAAGTAAAATTAGTCGACTTGGTCGACTTGGAAAACATTGTAAATAAAATTTCACTCCGTCAGATATGAAATAATGTGTTTGTGCTATAAAATATTTTTTTTTGTTTTGTTAATTGTGTTTCGTTATGAACTCTCTAATGTTAAGAAGTTTGTAAACATAATTCATTGTCAGTACAAATTTCAAACTCTTGCCTAAATAAATCCCTCTTTATGAGATTACTAGGACTGTCGAATAATTCAATTCAACAAATAACCGAATACGAAAAATTATTAAAATATTATGAGATGCTCAATCACTAACGATAAAAATACTGGTTCCGAAACACCGCACCGCTCCTGAATAGCAGACTATTTGCAGTAAGGAGATAGACTCTTAACTAAACACATGGCTAACCCTTTTTGAACACATCTGCCTTGATACAGGATAAAAGAAATATATCCACACTAATTTTCATGATATGACCTTTGGTTACTTGTGCGAGCACAGGCCGATTGCTGACGAGTGAATTACAGAGTCATAATTTTCAATTTTTCCAAAATACTTGGAACTAAAGATAATTTGGCATTTTTGCTCAACTCAAGTTTCTGCTTCATTATTCGATTTCTCCTAAGCATAAACTGTATCACTTGTAACAGATCAGGTGCAATTATCTTTGTGTTAGCTTTAAAACTGACCTTTGCTTTGCCTCTTATTAGGACTTTTTAATAGACAACTGAATTGTGATCCACACCTGAGGTGTTGCAAATGAATTGATGCCCTCGTTATTGTTGTAGGGTTGCCAGCTTGTATGATGGCAATGGGAACTGTTTGGGTTGGATCTCCCGGATTATTTTGTTGCTGCTGCTGGTGCTGCTGCTGCTGTTGTTGTTGGTGTAATACAGCTCTAAATTTCTTCAACATGAGTTGTTCTTCCAAACGGATATTCCAATTGGCCAAAATCCAAGCTTTTGTTGCTTGTTAGTTAGTGAAATCTGTACGAATAACATTCATCACATATTCATCACGTTTAGTATTTTAACACTAACCTGCTAGTCTTCATCGTTTGATAATCGTTGATGAACCAACTG
This sequence comes from Odontomyia ornata, assembly GCA_963969285.1. Classification (NCBI taxonomy): domain Eukaryota; kingdom Metazoa; phylum Arthropoda; class Insecta; order Diptera; family Stratiomyidae; genus Odontomyia; species Odontomyia ornata. The sequence goes on along the minus strand of OZ017738.1, from coordinate 276,860,174 downwards.
CCAATCGATCCTCTAATGGCCTTTTGAATAGAACTGAATCGCTAACTCCATGGTGCATATCAGATGGTGAATTTTCACGGGCTGCTCTTTCATCCAGCAAATGATCCTTTTCGGTTGTTTCGTAAACTGATTCTTCGCGAACATGTGCAACCCGACTCTTCTTGGGTGGCGGCCACTACGTACGCACTTCACTGCCATGTGGCTGTCAATTCCTCTTGACATCCCACGACAAAATTGACGTGGGATATGCGCTCGTCACAACCACGTGAAATGATAAGCCACCTAGCAGCAAGGTGGGTTAGTAGTGGTTGCCAGCGGCATCGCATGATTAATTACACCAATTTTTGACGATTGCGGACAATCGCAGTTAAAAGGGGAAGAGATAACAACACCTTCCCACAGGCTCAGCAAAATACAGCAACGTGACCGAATACCTGGCCAACCAGACGAAGTTCATCGGAATTCAAGCCATGGGAACATCAACCATTTAACTTTTCCCATGATTCGGGAAAATGCAACATAAACATTTTTATCACATAAAATGAATTGTACTTGCAATGCAACTTCTCAGTCTGTTTTTGAATTCTATACGATCATTCAAGTATTGTACCGAAGTGTTGTAAATATATATTTTTAATCTATACTTTACCGGATTAGTTAATTATATATATATATATATATATATATATATATATATATATATATATATATATATATATATATATATATGTATATTGATATATATATATATATATATATATATATATATATATAAATATATATATATATATAAATATATTTATATATATATATATATATATATATATATATATATATATATATATATATATATATATATATTTATATATATATATAAATATATATATATATAAATATATATATATATATATATATATATATATATATATATATATATCTTTATCCTTTATCCGTTATATATAGATATATATATATATATATATATATATATATATATATATATATATATATATATATATATATATATTTATATACATATATATATATATATATATATATATATATATATATATATATATATATATATATATATATTTATATATATATATATTTCGGGTTTTCCATAAAGGACATAACCAGAAATAAATTTCCATAAATCGATTGTGAGTCACCGTTTGGTTGAAACAACATATCGTTGATGCCAAGCCCATCCAATTCTATTCACAAATAAATGTCCAGCATAAGACGATAGCGCTCTCCATTGACGATAGCATGACGGTCGTTTTTATCAACGATAAATACGACGCAATCACAGCTCTGGCATGCAAACCGCACTAAACAGTAATACGCCTCATCCCGGATGTGAGACCGTGGCTAAATCGAAAGTATGGTGAGGCTGACTTCTATCTGACGCAGCTTTTGAGCGGGCATGGGTGTTTTCAGTCTTACCTGCACAAGATCGGTAAGTCACGGTCCCCCGATTGTCGATTTGCCCAGAAGAGGAGGACAATGCCTGTGACACATTTTCTGCGTGTACAAAGTGGCTGAGGCTGCGAAGGGAACTCTACAGGGAGACGGGAGAGCTCAGCCCGGATAATATGGTTGCGGTGATGCTCGAATCGGTTGACAAATGGAACCAGGTGGCACATGATGCTCGGGTAGTCCTAAAATATAAGAGGGACTCACAGCAGCCGGGGTGCAGGGGCTGGGGGATCGCTTTTTTGACACTTCCTCTCTCCCCTCCCGCTACAAAAGGGACTCCCCAGCTTGAAGGCGCCTCACGGCATAATAAAACGAGACCTGGCCCAAAAAAATGTGTCAAACGGTTCAAGGCTAGTTTCTCAGGTTGACAGGTGTTAAGATTTTCTAAATTTCCCCAAAAAAAACATAATTCATTAACTCTCAATCATTAATACATTTCGTCATAAATTAAATTGTAACTCGAACTAAGCAAAAAGTATTCCATTATTTTCATAAACACAAAATTCTCACGAGCAAGACGGGAAAATCTATGTATGCAAGCATTTTAAGCGTAATGCATTGTCATCTCAAGTGCACATTCGTTCGCGAAGACATTCCAAATCATCAAATTACGTGCAAACAATTGTCTATGAACGAACAAATGTTTTGGCTTGAGATGAGAATAATACACAACATGTATCTAGTCTAGTCATTTAGTCAAGTAAGCAAAATTTTGTTATAAAAGTAATTGTTTCGAATAAACGTTAGGTATTTTGCTGAAAAACGTGGACCAAGCCTTTTAATTTTTCCTGCAGTGAGGCTGCTGTGGGACGATATTTTAGCAGAATATCAGGATTGCTACAAGCGGGATTGTTTATTGATCTCTACAATTGCTGTTTTCACCTGTTGTCAGAAGGGATCTTTTGCAATTAGCGTTTGTGCAATTTCAAATTTCATCGGTCGCAGAATTACTGGCTAGAAGTTGGAGTTTGACTGGGTGATTCATCCGGTCAGCTAAACTTACAGCGTCGCGCATTGGAATTCGTGACAATTATACTTGATTTGGTGATCAACTAGATCAACCCGCAATTGGTGGATCACCGATTAGTAAATTCACATCCGAACATATTTTTTGGTGACCCCGACGTGATCGTCAGTGGATTACGGAGATGGAGGCATTCGCGAAAGCCCAATCAGAGTTGGGAAAACCAAGCGAACAAAATTTCGCCAACTTTAAAAAGGACGGCAAGGACAGGAAAACCGAAGAGTACGTCAAGCAAAGGTTGGCTGTACTTGACACGAATTCAAAGATTTTTGAATCGAACCACAAAGCGCTTTGCACTTTCATGGAAACGCATGGTGATCATTCATATTTCGCCAAAAACTACTTTGATCAGATCAAAGAGATAATCACCAAGCATTCAGACGGCCTCAATGAGATACTGAAAAGCCTCTATTCAGATGCACAGCATGAAACTGGAGCTAGTGGTGTAGCGCGATTATTGAAGCAACGAAAAGGTCTCGTTGCGTATGCTCGTTAACTGATCAACGATATTGAAGATCGAATTAAAGAAGAACAGTCACGACAATTTTTCGAATTTAAACTTGGCTTATTGACCAACCAAAACAGGCTGCTAGATGAGAACAACCAGGCCATATGGGAAGTATACGATGGTTACGGAGGCAGTGAGGACAAGATGGTGTACGATGAAATCGATACCAATATCCAAGAGGCAATAGTTTTAATGCAAGAAAAACTAGCACACTTGCAAAGTAGTAGCACTTCAGCTACTGGAACAATTGAGATGGGGATTAAACTTCCGAAAATATCAGTGCCTACTTTTGATGGTAGCTTTTTGAAGTGGAAACAGTTCAAGGAGCTGTTTACACAATTAGTAGACAAGCAGAGGATCAGTGAAGTACAAAAGATGTACTTTTTAATAAGCAAGCTCAGCGGAGAAGCCCATGGTTTAATCCAACATTTACCAGCATCTGGGCAAAATTACAAGGCAGCATGGGACATCTTAAAACAAAGATATGACAACAAAAGATTACTAGTTGCGTCATTTTTGAATAAACTGATGAACCATTCATCTGCTCAAACCGAATCAGCACAGACCATCAAGAGGCTGCATGACGTAACCAAAGAATGTATAATGAGCCTTGAAACCCTGGGGGTACAATACAGCATTAGGATCCGATATTGGTCTTCATCGTCTCAAAGAAATTGGATAAACTACTTACTCCTTATATGAGCAATCTTTGGTTAATCCAAGATCATTAGAAACGATGACGCAACTTTTATCATTCTTGGAGACACGTTTTCAATCGCTCGAAACCCTCAATCACAGGGTCATGGAAAGAATCGGAAAACCCACGAAAGGTCGAGCTTCTACATTGCTGACAAGCTCAGATAAGTTGATGTGCTACATCTGTAAGCAGTCTCATCATCTGTTTCCTTGCAAAGAATTTCGAGACAAATCTGCACAACAAAGACTCAAGGTTGTAAACAAGAATCAGTTATGCCACAATTGTCTCAAGCCTGGACATAGAGCATCCACCTGTACAGCCGGAGTGTGCATGAAATGCAAGTCGAAGCATAACAGTGCTTACAAAAGGAGCGAAGAAAGCCGCAAAGAAACTCCTTCAAAAAAAGCCAGAAAATAAAATTCGAAAAAGGACCTGATGCAAAACAGGAGAGGCAGAAGCCCCGACGAAGACCCCGGCAGCAGACACTGCTTGTAAAGCCCCAAGATGGCCGATCCTACGTGGAGGCCCGAAGACACCAATACTACCATTAAAGTAGTACGACCAACGTGGTCGGGCCACATACTGGTCGAATTCGAAGCAGAGGCCGGCAATAAAGAAGCATTCTGTGACGCACTAAAGAAAGTCCTCGGCAAAAGTGCAACTATAGCCCCGCTCGAGCCGATGGCAACGATCGAAATACGGGACACTGACTGCGTGACGGATCTGGCCGAAGTAGAAGAGGCCATCAAAAGGGAGTTCCCTAGCGTGAGAAGGTGTAATAATCGAGGAGCTATGGCTCTAAAAGCCAGCGCTGCCACAGGCACACAGCACAAACTCAATTTAACAAGGGTCGCCATTCAGTCACCTTCCCCATCGCAACACTCGCTCTGTTTTCGCATGAAAAATAAGTCATCCAGCTCAAACAAAAATCCACATTCCATATCAGGCTCATCGAAAAAAACACTGAAATTGTCACTCCAACAAGAAGAGAGTTAAACGAATTTAATGACTATTTATTATCGGTGGCTGAATCATCTACGACAAATGCGACTACATCAAAGCGATCTAACAGCAACGAGCAGCCGCATACAGAACAGCTGGATACCACGAGCTATGAATTAGATAATTTAAACTTACACGAGAATCAAAGATACTGTTGGCCGGTGAGACCATTACCGCGGCGCAGCTCTCCAAACAGAGATTGCAACGGCGATATTCAAACAACCATTACATCCTCCAACATAAGCAACATACATCCTATAAACTTTTCAAGTAATAGTGCATCAGGTTTAAGTTCCCAAGCTATCGGTGTTGTGATTCCTACAACGCCTAATTCAACCCTGCACGAAGACAATTATGCGCCAATAAATCCACGATCCCAACATTATCAACTAAACGCGGCAAATTTTAACTCAATAGCTAGCCATAATCAACTACACGATCAGCATCATCATCAGTCTGATATCAATCAGACTTTAGCCAATCTCGATAGTGAGCTCACGTGGGAGCAACGGTTGAATTTCATTCAATATTTTCTTTCACTTACTTCAAAAAACCTTAACAAGGCTAATGATACATGAGCGCATTCAGTTACAAGTATTCATTCGGCAAGCATACCAAACACTCCAACATACGAAGAGCTTCAAGCCAAATTAGAAGCATCAAATCGAAATATTCAGAGCATTAAAGAGCAACAGCAACAATTACTTCGTCTTCAACAAACAGCTAAAGATCGGGGAGTCGAGTTTGGGAGGTCGAGCGGGTCGGAGCTATTACAGACGCGGCGACGAAAAGTGCACCGGCCGGCAAGAGTACGAGACAAACAGCCACTGCTTTTGAGCGTGGTGTCTGCGGGATTTTAATTCTATTGTCGCGTTTTGTTTTTACTGCGGTTTAGAAGACTTTCCGTTCTAGTTTGTTTCGAAAGTTTATTCACATTTATCATTAAAGGGCTTTCGCTAATAGTTTTAATTAGTGTGTTCATTCTCAGTATACCAACGGGAGTGACGAGAGTTCTGCTGTCGGGAGCTATCGACACACTCCGCGGAGTCCGAGTGAATAATATAATGTTTTTGCAATTTCCACACTTTCGCGTATCGATCTACGTAAATTTTATTTCAAGCCGTGAAAAATAATGTTCCTGTTCTTCGTATTGTCCGACATTAGAATACCTCAACCGTCCCGTACGTACGGTACACACTAGGCGAAAGCAAAATAGTCACGGACACACGTCCGCTGGTATGGTGCCGATGCGAGTAGTGAAGTGTTCTAGGCAGTGTACGGGGCGCAAGACGAAGGGACCGAAGAAAGTTGGATTCGAACTATCCATGGCGTGCGGAAGCCATTGACTATTCTGTCGCGACTGAAAAAGAAAGATTGCGGGGAGTCAAGTGGAGTGTGCCGGGGCAATCAGACTTGCGTGGATCGATCATTTATATTGGATTTATTATAAGAAGAGTCGAAAATTCCATAAGTCGTGTGGTGCGACTCTGTCCAACGACGAAATACCGTCCGTTGTTGCGCGAAAGGTTAATACCATATTTGCAAGTCCGTGTGCGTGCGGATGACAGTTATGGTGGCTAATTTGCTGTGAACGAAATGATTTCCATGGTTTCGGACATTCCACGGTGCTTTGTTTAACAGTGATGGTGTTGTGTATGCTGGTGGAAATGGATAGTCACAGCTATTGTCACCTGTTGTTACGCCACATGTCTCTGGGCATCAAGCTAATGACAAATGGATATTAAATGTGAGTATTTCGAAATGATACGTTATTAAGAGCGATGAAATACTGGTGGAGATCGTAATGAGAAAGATTATGTATAAGCTAAAGCAAAATTTAAAAAGATCAAATGGAAACACACAAATGAGACAAAAAAATGATAATGTACACACGCTCAGCAGCCAAACATTTATGCATTATTACACAAATTTACTATATTTGATTGAAGATCAAAAACCACAAAACGGAAATTACAAGAAATCTGAAGGAGAGAGAATTGCAACGATCACAAATAAATTTTTACGAACTTATATTGAGAAATACAAGCAGCAAACAACATATCGAATAATTCAACGTCTCTTCGCAACCATCTCTTGTTAAAATAACAGCAAATGTCAATGCAATCTATTCCATTTTTCATACAATAAGTAACGATTATAATGTTTCGTCTTCAATTTTTGTTTCATTTTGTATAACGAATTATATGATTGTTTATATTTTTGTTCGTTAAAGGACATTACTTTATTCACGTATTAGCATTAAAAACCGTTCAATTATTTGAAATTTATGAGAAATTCATGCTGATATCCCTTTGAATCAAAAATTTGGCGCTTTATATAAAATCAAAAGACAATAATACATTCCTTATCCCTATCATTGCCATGAGTAATCCTTTTCAGCCTTCCATAGTGAATCCATGGAAACACTACTAAATTATCCTTATTTAGTTAATTAAAAAAATAATGAACGGTGTATTATATTGATTGAAGGAAAACAATAATGAACGGTGTATTATATTAATTGAAGGAAAACAATAATGAACGGTGTATTATATTAATAAAAAAAAATAATGAACGGTGTATTATATTAATTGAAGGAAAAAGAATAAATAAAAAAATGAATTATTAAACCTTAACCGTCGGTCTTTCCCTTCCGTTTTATCTAACCAGGTATAGGACCCGGTACGGTGGCAGGCTTCCACCTCAAAACATGAGCCAGCCACCGGGTACTTAATAATCCTTTTTGTTTCAGGTGACCGTTATGGGTTGAGTGGCCCAAACAGAGTGCCTTTTTATGGCATAGATTTATACAATCCAATTGTATAGTTCTATGACATAAATTGGTCACCGGGGTACTCCCCTTCTGATGGGAAGGTTCATACAATTCAAGTTGTATGAGTTTTCCACTCAGAAGAGGAATACCTGGCCACTTCAATAAGTTATCAATGGATTTATTCCGGTTGGGTGGGTATGAAGGGGCTCCACCACCACCCGGTTGCCCTTCTTTCATTTGTGGGCCATGAGCTTCGTTGGGTAACGACGAGGTTCTAGTAACAAATACATCTCCTTCGGTGAGGTTATCTACAACTTTGCGACTTTGGTCGCCTTTTTTGACCTGAAAGCAATCCGTGAATTCTAAATTTTTTGTAGTGGGTCCTCGTGCTGGGGAAACGAACCCGCCCCATGACACCGCAATGCTAGCCTGCCAGCGCATTCACGCGTCTCCGGACGAGGGCATTCTCGGCAGAAACCGACACCTTCCTCTGCCGAGGCAGCAGACCATCGCTGCAGTCCTTTACGGACTTATGAAAACTCTTAATTCACTACAAAGGATCAAAGCGAGACTGACACCAGAAAACAACAGGGGACAACACATGGCCATAGTTGACTTGACCGAAAAGGACGCCGAACAATTCCTGAACAAGGGCAAAGTACGAATAGGGTGGGTTGTCTGTAGGATACGGCGAAGAGCAACGCCTCTTCAATGTTTCAATTGCCTTGGTTATGGTCACACCACACAAGTATGCAAAAGACCCAATAGGAGTTCCCTATGTTACAAATGCGGTGAAATGGGACATAAAAGAAAAGAGTGTACGAAGGAGGCACACTGTATTCTTTGCAAGGATGCTGATTTAAAACCTGATTTTGGACACGTCTTGGGATCAGGAAAGTGCCGGGTGTTCCAGGAAGCCCTAGCGAAGGCCAAATCAGAGCTTCGATGACCCGCATCCTGTAGCTAAACCTACACTGCAGTTCAACCGCCCAAAATCTGCTTGAGCAGTTTGCGAGGGACAGGAAAGCCGACTTCTTGCTGCTGAGTGAGCAACACCATGATAAAAGTCCTGCATTATGGTACTCTGACGAAACTGGTACTGCCGCTATCTGGGTTCGGAACAGTGACTTTCAAGCGGAGAGTTGTGGGCGGGGGGATCGTTTCGTGTGGGTTCGGTACTCAGGGATCACCTTCTTTAGTGTGTACCTAACGCCCAACGAGCCGATATCATCTTTCCAAGCCAAGCTTAATGCTCTGGAGGGCGCTGTCTCGAACGCAGAGGGAAAAGTGCTCGTTGGGGGCGACTTCAATGCTAAAGCAATCGAATGGGGCATGCCTCAGATGGATCCGCGGGGAAAACGAATCCTGGAAATGGCGGCCAGGTCGGCCCTCGTCGTACGAAAATCCGGAAATACGCCGACTTTCCGCCGTATTGGCTGTGAGGGAACCATACCGGACGTGACATTCGCCTCGGAGTCCTTAGTACGGAGGATACACAACTGGAAAGTATTAGAGGACTACTCAGCCCGTGATCACCAGTGCATTCTGCTTGAGATAAGTGATGCTATCTCCCGATGTCCGTGCTCTCGGCCTTCTACAACTGGATGGAACATTGGAAGAATGGACGTCGAGAGGTTCGTCAAGGTTCTCACAGCAGGTGAGCCGCTGCAGGGAGCTCCGGAGGGGACTGAAGGACTGGCAGCTCAAGACGTGGTGAACTCTACTATGAGCATAATCACGACCGTTTGCTGCGCTTCCATGCCCCGTCGAAGACCCCGGCACGGCAAGCCCCCAGTGTACTGGTGGTCTACTAAAATCGCTGAAAAGCGGAGGGAGTGTCACAAGCTTCGGCGTGAGGCTCAACGGGCGCGGAACCGTGACGAGGCATGCAACCAGGTGGCAGCATATAAGTCGGCCAGGTAATGCCTTCGCAAACTGATCAACAGTAGCAAGGCTCGCTGCGGGCAAGACCTAGTGGACAAAGTGAACAAGGATCCATGGGGCCTTGGCTACAAGCTGGTCATAGGGAAACTTGGTGCCCTACGGAAGCCTTGTATACATGACGCGGAAAAGATGGACGCGATAGTGCGGGGACTCTTCCCCGCCCATCCCGTCCGTGTTGACGCTATCCATGGTGAAACAGCAGTCGAGTGCCCACTCTTCACACAGCTGGAACTGGAGGAGGCAGTCCTCTCCTTGAAAGCGAGGAAGGCTCCAGGTCCAGATGGTGTTCCAGCTGAGGTGTTGCGGCTCGTCTATCACCATTGTCCTGACTTGCTGCTCAGCAAATTCAACGCTTGCCTACGGGACGGGGTTTTCCCGGTACGATGGAAGGCTCGTGCTGATCAGCAAGGGGAAGGGAAATCCCGAATCGCCATCTGCATACCGCCCGTTATGCATGCTAGACACGGCTGGGAAAGTGCTAGAGAAACTCATCAGGGGAAGACTCACTGACGCGATTCGTGCTGCTGGGGACCTATCTCCTCGGCAGTTCGGCTTTAGAGCAGGACGTTCTACCATTGATGCGGTTGCAGAGGTGGTGAACGCGGTCCAAAAGGCAGAGGCATATAGTCGCACCAAGCGACCGATCGTTCTGTTGGTGACACTCGACGTCAGGAATGCCTTCAACTCCGCTAGATGGGTGGATATTCTGGACACGCTGGAAAACTCTTTTCAAGTTGTTGCGGATTCCGGCGTACAAACTTCCTTCCATTCGCAACTTCAAATTGCCGCCCTAACATTGTCACTTTCCTTTGGGCACTCCTACCTTTTCCTCTGTGTATTCATTTAATTTTATTAACATTTTTGCAATTTCCCTTAAATTTTTATTACTTCATCATCGCAATCCTACTCTTATTTCCAACTAAAATCATATAACATATACTAATAATTTCAATTTTCCCACTAACAACACTCCCTACCTTAATTCCCACTAACAAAATTTCATTCTATTCCTTCTTCCTAACAAAACCTAATTCCTTCCTTCATACTAACAAATTCTATTCACTAGTTCCCATTAACAAATTTTATTTTTCTTACTAACGAAAATAAATTCACGTTTCCCTACTAACAAAATTCAATCTCATGCCCAGATACATCGTTGAAGTTGCTAATCTGATGAATGGAAGATCGATAAGGCATAGCTTCATTGGTTACGTCGCGAGTTCTCGACTGTGGGACTGCTGGAACCGTGAGTTCAAGTTCCCCCGGGCACACGAAAGCACTCTTTTGTGGGGTATCGGCAAAATCAATAGTTTTCGTAATGTACTCGTATGTGTGACACTTTACATTCAATCAAGCGATTCTTGGGGATGTAAATTGCCATATATGCAAGTCAATGGAAACTATTGTGATTGTCGATATGGGAACAAAAATGTGTGGGTAGCGGAATCGAAGTGTAATGAACTTCAATGACGTTACCCAGAGGCGGCAGCGGTAATTTAAAATGAAAGGGATTGCGGGATCGAATGGCATGAAGGTGGAAGGTGAAAATTAAGTGGTTGGAATTGGGGAGTCAGATTTTTGATTTGGAGAAGGAAAGGTGTTTCCGGTGCGCGGTGAAGTTGATTTTTGGAGGTGTTAGGAGTGTGGAAAAAAGGAGTTAGTCTCTGACTAGTAGATAAAAGGATTTGTGTTTGGCGACGTGTGATTTTGAATTTGAATTCAATTATAAACGTGGGAAATTCAAGATAAAAACTAATAAATTTTGCTTGTGGCGTATGCGAGCGGAGCTAAGTGTGAATTTCAGAGGAAATAAAAACATAGTTTGTGGAGTGAATCGGGAATAAAAATGGTCCAAAACGACTCAAATCCGAAATTGTGTAGAAAATAAAATCAAAAAAAATAAGAAAGAAAAAAACTTATACTGCGGATTAAAATTTTAACTGTAGTATTGGGCAGTTAAAAGTAAAGTATAAAAGTGTCCTAATTTGATTTAATGAAAAAAACGAGAAGAAAAACGAAAAAAAATGAAGAGTAAAGTTTCCGTGAAGCACTTTGTGAAAAAAACATACAATTTGTTGAATTCAAAAGTATCCTATTGGATGAAGGGTAGTGAATTGGTGAAGAAAGTGGAATCAGCGTCTTGCGAAAAGTGGCCGTTCAGTGCTTTAATTTCTGGACTTTGTTCACATTAATTCGTAAATTGAAGTTTGAGTTTCAGGTGCCCCGAATTTCTTTCTTTTGTTCTTCGCCAAGCGCTCGGAGTTCAACAAGGAAAGTGTAAGAAACTATTTGAATTTTTTTTGTATAAAAATACTGTTAGTTTTTGTCTCAAATAAATAATTTTCTTTTTTTTTCTTGTTAATAAATTGTATATAAATTGTATTATGCTTGCATAAATTTTAAAACGGGGAGTTAAAATTTGTAAGTTTCACTTTTTAGAATTTTTTTCTTTTGTTCTTGTTTGAATTAAATAAACGGCCATGTCATATTAAAAAAACCTTATTTTCATTTCTCAAAATGACCTCTCCCTTTCCCATCCTTTTCCCTTTGTGCTAGTTTTTATGTAAGGTGGCTCAGCACGACCAGAGGGTGTCCCGGAAGACCCACGACACGACTGAGCGCTAGCCGGCCTCAGTATGCCACCCCGGGCTACACACCCCTCTGCCAATATTTAATGTCTGCAACTGCGGTGACTTCCGAGGTTGCAACGAAGTTCCAGAATATCCAATGTGGCTTTTGAGGAACTACCTAAAGGACCGAAGCCTGCTCTACGACACGACACAGGGCCAACGAAGGATGTAAATTACATCGGGTGTTGCCCAGGGATCTATCATTGGTCCGGACCTGTGGAACGTGTCTTACGACGGGCTACTGAGACTTGAGATGCCAGATGAGTCGCGCTTGGTCGGCTATGTGGATGATGTTGCGGCTCTGGTCGCCAGACGCACCGTTGAACAAGCGCAACTTAGGCTAGGTATGCTAATGAGCCGAGTGAGGGACTGGATGACTGCTCGCGGGCTCAGTTTAGCACTGGAGAAAACCGAAGTGGTCATCTTGACAAAAAAGAGAATCCCTAGAGTAAGGATGATCAGTATTGGAGATATACAAATCGAATCAAAGCCAGCGGTGAAGTACTTGGGGCTACTGATCGACTCGAAAATGAGTTTCCTTGAGCAAATCAGGGCAGCGGCTGAGAAGGCTGCTTCGGGAATATCGGCCCTGAGTCGACTTATGGCCAACGTAGGGGGACCCAGCCCATCAAGAAGACGCCTCTTGATGAGTGCTGTAGGGTCAGTGCTACTGTACGGAGCAGAGGTATGGGGCGACGCTCTCAGCAAGGAGGTATACCGAAAACGATTGGCACAGGTACAGAGAAGAGGAGCACTGAGAATTGCATCTTCGTATCCAACAGTCTCCGACTCGGCGGTGAGAGTGATTACAGGCGTGATACCTGTCGCCCTCCTTGCTAGAGAGCGCCGCGCTATTTACCTGCGCCGAAACGAGGATGCGAGGGAGATGGTTGTCCGCGAGGAGAGACAACGCTCGCTCAACAATTGGCAGCAGTCTTGGGGGAATTTCACGAAGGGAAGGTGGACTGCGCGCCTCATCCAGGATGTGAGACCGTGGCTAAATCGAAGGCATGGTGAGACTGACTTCTATCTGACCCAGTTTTTGAGCGGGCATGGGTGTTTTCAGTCTTACCTGCACAAGATCGGTAAGTCACGGTCTCCCGATTGTCGGTTTTGCCCAGGAGAGGAGGACAATGCCTGTCACACATTTTTTGTGTGTACAAAATGGGTCAGGCTGCAAAGGGAACTCTACAGGGAGACGGGAGAGCTCAGCCCGGATAATTTAGTTGCGGTGATGCTCGAATCGGTTGACAAATGGAACCAGGTGGCACATTATGCTCGGGCAGTCCTAAAATATAAAAGGGACTTACAGCAGCCAGAGGCGCTGGGGCTGGGGGATCACTCTTCTGGCATTTCCTCTTCCCCTCTCCCCTCCCGCTAGGAAAGGGACTCCCCAGCTTGAAGGCGTCCCACGGCGTAACAAAACGAGACCTGGCCCGAAATAATGTGTCAAACGGTTCCAGGCTGGGTTCTCAGATTGACAGGGGAGGTTTTTAGTGGGTAGTCCAAGGGTATCCTCCATGGGAGTCCCACACTGCCAGACTCGGCGGACGTAAATGCCTTCACCTCCCTACCACAAAAAAAGCACAACACTCTTCTTCACCGTGACCTTGAAGAAAAGAAGAGCGAGAAAGAAGCCTGAGGCATCCTCATCTGGAATCAAACAGCATTGATGACACAGACGGTATCGAATGGCGGAGCTTATGTACTGCTAGGTACAATTGAAGTGGTAGTTTCAACAAGTAACGGCCAAAATATTAATTGCCGAGCAGTATTGGACTCAGGGTCGCAAATAAACTGCATAACAGAAAAGCTCGCCAAGAAGCTTCAAAGTAAGGGTGTTGTCTGCCCCATCAACATTCAGGGTGTTGGCCGTACCACAGATACAGCTGCGAGAAGAACTTCGATCTGTATTTGTTCCAAGGAGCGAACGTATGCCGTGCAACTTGAGGCATTCATTTTATCACAAATTACCACAAACCAGCCTTCAAGATATTTGGACACAAGTACATGGGGCATACCTGCCAACGTCAAATTAGCTGATCCACACTTCTCGAAACCGGGTTCAATCGATATCTTGATCGGAGCTGAACATTATTACGATATCGTTAAAAGCGCGCACATAAATCTTGGAAAAGGTCTTCCTATTTTGCAAAGTACAACAGTACAACGGTGGAAGGATCAGCCATCAGCAGGAGCGTGATACAGCATCGTGCTAGATATGCACTCAAGAATCTGTCGACATAAACGCACAAATCGAGCGATTTTGGCAACTCGAGACGATTGAAGATTCTCCTTCACAAACAATCGAAGAGAGGAAATGTGAAAGGTTTTTCAAAGAAACCACCAAACGAACAGCATCGGGCCGTTTTGTTGTAAGACTTCCGTTCTCCGAGGACCCATCAACTCTAGGAGAGTCAAAAGAGCTAGCACTTTGCCGATTCGCTTCCATCGAACGAAAACTCCTGAAGTCCCCGAGCCTCAAGGAAGAATATTGCGATTTCATGAGAAACTATGCAAGATTAGGGCACATGACTGAGATCAATGTTAAGCGCATATCTGGACCACATTGCTTCCTACCACACCACTCAGTTATTAAGCCGGACAGCGATACTACCAAGTTAAGGGTAGTATTTGATGCATCCGCCAAAACATCGACCAACATTTCCTTAAATGATATATTGCACACTGGCCCCAAAATACAAGAAGACATTATGTCAGTCCGGCTGCGATTCCGGATGACTCGGTATGTCTGCACGACCGACATCGAGAAAATGTACAGGCAAGTCCAAGTAGCCGACGAAGCTCGGAAGCTCCAGATGATAATGTGGAGAGAGAATCCACAAGACGTCCTAAGATATTTCCAGCTCAACACTGTGACTTATGGAATGACTTCGGCGCCTTATCTAGCCATCAAATGTCTTCACACTTTAGCCGAATCATTCGAGAGACAAAACCCATTGGGTGCTGAGGTAATTAGAGAAAACATGCATGTGGACGACGCCATGTTTGGGCCAGACAGCATTATAGAGTTGCTAGAGAAACAGAAGCAGATCGTAGAAATCCTAGCAACCGGCGGATTTAAGTTGAGAAAATGGTGTTCAAATCATGAAGCACCTACGAAAAATATACCTATGGAGGATACAGCAGTAAAATTTGAACTCTCCGATAATAAGGAACATGCAGTCAAAGCCCTAGGCCGTGCATGGCTACCTCAGGTGGAATTTCGAATTACTCCATCGTATAATGAGGTGGAACGATATACAAAGCGCAAAATATTATCGGATATCGCGCACATATTCGATCCATTGGGACTGCTGGGCCCAGTCACGGTTATGGCAAAGTTAATACTCCAAAAACTATGGGACTTAAGGCTTGATTGTGATGACGTGGTACCCGACAATTTACAGTATGAGTGGGCTCAATTTAGCCGAAGCTTAAAGGCACTCGATACAATACGAATACAGCGCCATATCGCCGCACACAGAGTAGCACGCACTAAACAAATGCATGTATTTTGTGACGCCTCGGAGAAAGCATATGGAGCCGCGATTTACATACGCACTACCGCAGCAGACTGTAGTAATCGAGTAGATATGCTCTGGCATCGAGACGTTTTGCAGCAGAAGCAAAAGTCTCCACAACAATCTCAACATCCATTGCAACAATCTCATAACCCTCTACAGACAACTCAAGGGTGCATTCTTCGTAAACTACGTAATCACCGCAGCGTTTATCGGTACTTCATTGGTATTGATTCGTTTCCCTGAATTGATTGTTTATGTGTGGGAGCTATGCACAGCCAGATCCCGTGCAGAAATTCAGTACATACGTAAGTCCATTTTGATTGAATTTCCTTTCGGAATTCATTACGCTTGGACTGTAATGGTTTTCACAACAAGCGTAGTTTACAGCGTAGGTTGCCCCCCTAATCATGCCATTCGCTATGGTTTACATTTGCTTCAAATACTTTGTGGATCGACATAATTTATTCTTTGCATATGGCCCGAGCAACATGGTCAGTCGAAGTGGTGGAAAAATCCACTCAACTGCCGTGACAATGACTAAATTTTCTGTGATACTTTTGCTGACGATTCTTGCTGCAATGGCAGCTATAAGAAGTCAAGGCATTGACGCTCGAGCAAGAGTTCTCATTCTTTCATTGTGCATGTCATTAACGTTGTTTGCTTTCATGTCACCGATCAAGCGTTGCACAATGCGACGACCTAGCATTCCTGATGACCGATCTCCCGCACCTTTGTACGTTGCCGATGTACTTTTTGCACAGCAAGCTTCTGCGGATCACGCAAACTACGCTGGATACGGTTCAGATACCCGAATTGAATTGACAACGGAAAAAGGCGGTGAGAACGTTTCAGTGGACTTCCCGCATTTGTCATCGAGCGCTCGAAGGACCATGTGGGGTAAGTACCCTATTATTGCGTAAAATTTTTTTCTTTTATTTATATTGCAAATGTTGTGCAGTTATCGAATTTAAATTTTATTGCGGAGGATTTCTCCTTTTATTTATATTGCAAATGTTGTGCATTTATCGAATTTAAATTTTATTGCGGAGAATTTCTCCTTGCATTTATATTGCAAATGTTGTGCATTTATCGAATTTAAATTTTATTGCGTAGAATTTCTCCTTGTATTTATATTGCAAATGTTGCGCATTTATATAAATTTAATCGTATTGCGTTAATATAATGGAGCGTTAAAGTAACGCACAATTGGTCTTTCCTTTCCTCAAATTCTAACCGGGTATAGGACCCGGTACGGTGGCAGGCTTCCACCTCAAAACATGAGCCAGCCACCGGGTACTTAATAATCCTTCTTGTTTCAGGTGACGTCGTGGGTTGAGTGGCCCAAGCAGAGTGCCTCTTTATGGCATAGAGTTATGCAATCAAATTGTATAATTCTATGGCATAAATTGGTCACCGGGGTACTCCCCTTCTGATGGGAAAGTTCACACAATTCAAGTTGTATGAGTTTTCCACTCACAAGAGGAATACCTGGCCACTTCAACAAGATATCTATGGATATATTCCGGTTGGGTGGGTACGAAGGGGCCCCACCACTACCCGTTTGCCCCTCTTTCATTTGTGGGCCATGAACTTCGTCGGGTAATGACGAGGCCACCCCAAGTTCGCCTTTCTTTTCAGGTTCCCCTTGTTCTCATGACAAGCTCTAATTCCCTCTGTGTGGTTATCTACACTTTTTGCGACTTCGGTCGCCTCTTGACTTCTAGCAGTCCAATTCGTGAATGCGAAATATTTTTGTAGTGGGTCCTCGTGCTGGGGGAAATGAACCCGCCCCACGACACCGCAATGCTAGCCTGCCAGCGCATTCACGCGTCTCCAGACGAGGGCATTCTCGGCAGATATTGTCATCTTCTTCTGCCGAGGCAGCAGAACATCGCTGCAGTCCTTTACGGACTTTATGAAAACTCCTAATTTACTACAAGACGGTACAATAGTGGTAAGGCTTCTGTGTGCAAAATCAAGAATAGCTCCGCTGAAACCAACAACAGTACCACGCCTAGAACTTTGTGCTGCAAAGCTGGGATATAGCTTGATGGCACGAGTCTGCAAGGATTTAACATGGAGAGAACGTGTCTGCCTTTGGACTGATTCGGAGATCGTCTTGGCGTGGCTACGAACACCAGCTTCTTCGATGCAAAAGTTTGTAGCGAATTGAGTAAACTAACCACACCCGTGACGTTCAGGGGTCAGACGAAGGATATTACTTTCTACATTATTCCATCTTTGACTCAGAATGTGTACCTTGGCGTCGATTTCGTCCTTCGCTTTGGACTGGCCTCCGATTTATTCACAGATTTGTCTTTAAAAATCAGATATGTCAACGAAATCACTTCTATTCCCGATAGGCATGACCTGACGCCTAATCAACGGCAACGACTGGAAGCACCCATCGCTGCTTTCCCATCTTACGCTACCCAAGGCCTTGGCCGCACCACCCTAGTCTCACACGCCATCGACGTTGGCGATAGTAAACCGATTAAGCAGAGGCACTACGCCATCTCACCGGCCATGGAGAAATTGGTGTATGCGGAGCTGGATAGGATGCTCGAGTTGGGGGTCATAGAGGAGTCCCAAAGTGCCTGGTCATCACCGGTAACCTTGATGGTGAAGCCAGGTAAAGTCCGCCTCTGTCTCGATGCCCGTAAGGTAAACGCGGTTACCATCAAGGACGCATACCCTCGATGGAATACTGGAATACTGGGGAGACTGCCGAAAGCCAATTATATCACCAGTCTCGACCTAAAAGACGCCTTCTGGCAAATTCCACTCGATGAGGGGTCGAGGGACAAGACCGCCTTCACAGTGCCAGGACGACCATTATATCAGTTCGTCACAATGCCCTTTGGCCTGTGTAACGCGCCGCAAACGATGACTCGGTTGATGGACAAGGTCATCCCACCCCACCTGAAACACCAAGTGTTCGTGTACCTTGATGATCTGTTACTCATCACGGAAACGTTCGATCAACACGTCCTACTTCTACAAGAAGTAGCCCTGCACATCAGTAAGGCGGGACTCACCATCAACGTACAGAAAAGTAAGTTTGTCATGAAAGAAGTCCGATACCTAGGACATGTCATAGGACATGGCACTATCAAAACGGATCCAGACAAAACTCGTGCGATTGATGAGTTCCCCTTACCAAAAACAGTGAAGCAGCTACGACGTTTCCTTGGTGTGTGCGGTTGGTACCGAAGGTTTGTTCGGTATTATGCAACAGTTTCAGCGCCCCTGTCAGACATGTTGCGGAAAGTGAAGTTCGTTTGGACCGAACTCAGACAAAAGGCATTTGAAGAGCTAAAACAAGCCCTCACATCAGCTCCTGTCTTGCACAGCCCCGACTTCAGTAAGCCCTTCTCCATTCATTGTGACGCAAGTCAACATGGAGTAGGAGCCGTGCTGGTGCAATTGACCGATGAAGGAGAGGAAGCTCCCATTGCCTTCATGTCCAATAAGCTGAACTCGGCCCAAAGAAACTATACTGTGTCCGAGCAGGAATGTTTGGCAGCGGTAATGGCTGTGAACAAATTCCGAGCTTATATCGAAGGCCACCAATTCGAGATCATCACAGACCACGCTTCACTACAATGGTTGATGAACCAGGCAGATTTAAATGGACGCCTAGCAAGATGGGCTCTTAAACTGCAAGGGTTCAAGTTTTCCATCAAACATCGGAAAGAGACCCAGAACATCGTACCCGACACTCTGTCACGGATGTTTTCCCCAGAGGGAGCCAAATTGACAATAAATGACGAGGACCCCATCGAAATAGATTTGGACAGCCCACATTTCGAATCAGACAGCTACAAAGAGTTGAGGCAAACCATAGCGACCCAACAATCACAGCTGCCTGATTTGAAGGTAATAGACGGCTACGTGTATAGACGAAATGAATACGCCACTGGTGATCCATGGCAGGAAGAAGAGTCCTGGAAACTCTGGGTACCGGAGGAAATGACACAACATCTGATCCTCCGCGCACATGACCATCCTTTAAGTGCCCACGGAGGTTACGGTTGGACGTTACGGCGACTCAAGAAATACTTCTTTTGGCGTAAAATGGCATCGCAGGTCAAAGACTACGTGAGCGCCTGTGAGACCTGTAAAGGCACCAAAGTGCCCAACCAGCCTCTTTGACTTCCTATGGGTCAACTCAACGTCCCAGAACGCGTATTCCAACGTCTATACATCGATCTACTCGGTCCATATCCTCGGTCTTCCATGGGACACGTCGGAGCTATAGTCGTTCTAGACCAGCTTTCAAAGTTCCCACTGGTGGAACCTATCCGTAAATTCACAACTCCATCTATCGTGAAATTCTTAGAGAACCGGGTATTCCATGTGTTCGGGGTTCCAGAGAGTGTGTACTCAGACAACGGAGTACAGTTCCGGTCTCGGCAGTTTAAGAGCCTACTTGAGCAGTATGGTGTTGAACACCAACTGACGCCCATATACTCTCCTCAGTCTAACGCCTCCGAACGGTTGAACCGCACCCTATTGGCCGCGATCCGTTCCTACGTCCACCCATCTCAAAAGGATTGGGATCGGCGATTGTCTGCCATCACATGCGCCCCGCGATCCTCGTATCATTCCGTCACCGGTGTCGCCCCTTACTTTGCCGCCTTTGGACAGCACATGATTTGCCACGGTAAATCATACCGGCTGTTACGGCAATTGAAGTGTTTGGGAGACCCCGTTGTTGCGCTGGAGCCCCACGAACGTTTAGGAGACCTCCGCCAACAAATCGGACGGAAGATTAAGGCCGCAGGAAGTGCAAATGAAGCGCAGTACAATCTCAGGTCACAAGCTGCTAATTACAAAGAAGGAGATGAAGTTTTCCGGCGAAACTTCCGCCAAAGTGACGCCGCGGGGCATTACAACGCCAAGCTGGACAGGCGATTCTTGAAAAGCCGCATAAAGAAGGTAATGGGACCTAACCGTTACCTGATAACGGATCCATCGGGAAAAGAAGTGGGGATATACCACGCGAAAGACCTGCGCCGATAGATAATGAGTCACGTCTGTTTGTCCGTCCGCATATATTTTCAAAAACGCGCAAGGTTGTACACTTCCGGCCAAACATAGACATAAGTCAGTCCGTCCGTCTGTTAATTGTGTTTTTCTTTTATTGTTCGTCATCTCTAGTCCCGACGCCGAAGCCAACCCATGGTACACAGAAAGATCCTTCAGCTCCTTTTTCGCAATCGGCATCGCCTTGGGATCGCGAGAAAATTAGCTGCCCTGTAGTAATCGAGTAGATATGCTCTGGCATCGAGACACTTTGCAGCAGAAGAAAAAGTCTCCACAACAATCTCAACATCCATTGCAACAATCTCATAACCCTCTACAGACAACTCAAGGGTGCATTCTTCGTAAGCTACGTAATCACCGCAGCGTTTATCGGTACTTCATTGGAATTGATTCGTTTCCCTGAATTGATTGTTTATGTGTGGGAGCTATGCACAGCCAGATCCCGTGCAGAAATTCAGTACATACGTAAGTCCATTTTGATTGAATTTCCTTTCGGAATTCATTACGCTTGGACTGTAATGGTTTTCACAACAAGCGTAGTTTACAGCGTAGCTTGCCCCCCTAATCATGCCATTCGCTATGGTTTACATTTGCTTCAAACACTTTGTCGATCGACATAATTTATTCTTTGCATATGGCTCGAGCAACATGGTCAGTCGAAGTGGTGGAAAAATCCACTCAACTGCCATGTCAATGACTAAATTTTCTGTGATACTTTTGCTGACGATTCTTGCTGCAATGGCAGCTATAAGAAGTCAAGGCATTGACGCTCGAGCAAGAGTTCTCATTCTTTCATTGTGCATGTCATTAACGTTGTTTGCTTTCATGTCACCGATCAAGCGTTGCACAATGCGACGACCTAGCATTCCTGATGACCGATCTCCCACACCTTTGTATGTCGCCGATGTACTTTTTGCACAGCAAGCTTCTGCGGATCACGCAAACTACGCTGGATACGGTTCAGATACCCGAATTGAATTGACAACGGAAAAAGGCGGTGAGAACGTTTCAGTGGACTTCCCGCATTTGTCATCGAGTGCTCGAAGGACCATGTGGGGTAAGTACCCTATTATTGCGTAAAATTTTTTTCTTTTATTTATATTGCAAATGTTGTGCAGTTATCGAATTTAAATTTTATTGCGGAGAATTTCTCCTTTTATTTATATTGCAAATGTTGTGCATTTATCGAATTTAAATTTTATTGCGGAGAATTTCTCCTTGCATTTATATTGCAAATGTTGTGCATTTATCGAATATAAATTTTATTGCGTAGAATTTCTCCTTGTATTTATATTGCAAATGTTGCGCATTTATATAAATTTAATCGTATTGCGTTAATATAATGGAGTGTTAAAGTAACGCACAATTGGTCTTTCCTTTCCTCAAATTCTAACCGGGTATAGGACCCGGTACGGTGGCAGGCTTCCACCTCAAAACATGAGCCAGCCACCGGGTACTTAATAATCCTTCTTGTTTCAGGTGACGTCGTGGGTTGAGTGGCCCAAGCAGAGTGCCTCTTTATGGCATAGAGTTATGCAATCAAATTGTATAATTCTATGGCATAAATTGGTCACCGGGGTACTCCCCTTCTGATGGGAAAGTTCATACAATTCAAGTTGTATGAGTTTTCCACTCAGAAGAGGAATACCTGGCCACTTCAACAAGATATCTATGGATTTATTCCGGTTGAGTGGGTACGAAGGGGTCCCACCACCACCCGTTTGCCCCTCTTTCATTTGTGGGCCATGAACTTCGTCGGGTAATGACGAGGCCACCCCAAGTTCGCCTTTCTTTTCAGGTTCCCCTTGTTCTCATGACAAGCTCTAATTCCCTCTGTGTGGTTATCTACACTTTTTGCGACTTCGGTCGCCTCTTGACTTCCAGCAGTCCAATTCGTGAATGCGAAATATTTTTGTAGTGGGTCCTCGTGCTGGGAAAAATGAACCCGCCCCACGACACCGCAATGCTAGCCTGCCAGCGCATTCAAGCGTCTCCAGACGAGGGCATTCTCGGCAGATATTGTCATCTTCTTCTGCCGAGGCAGCAGAACATCGCTGCAGTCCTTTACGGACTTTATGAAAACTCCTAATTCACTACAAGACGGTACAATAGTGGTAAGGCTTCTGTGTGCGAAATCAAGAATAGCTCCGCTGAAACCAACAACAGTACCACGCCTAGAACTTTGTGCTGCAAAGCTGGGATATAGCTTGATGGCACGAGTCTGCAAGGATTTAAAATGGAGAGAACGTGTCTGCCTTTGGACTGATTCGGAGATCGTCTTGGCGTGGCTACGAACACCAGCTTCTTCGATGCAAAAGTTTGTAGCGAATCAAGTTGCTGCTATCCAAGAGGTTGCAGAAGCCAATTTATGGAGACATGTGCCATCCAAACAGAACCCTGCAGACTTGATATCTCGAGGAATTTCACCCAAAAAATTCAACGACTGCCAACAGTGGTTTTATGGGCCATTATTTCTACACGGCAAGGAAACGACATGGCCAAAAACCGAGATATCCTTGGACGTCACTCTTGAAATGAGACAACCAAAAGTGGCACTACCAATCACCTTAAAGAACCCTTTTTTCGTTGATTCACTCACACACCTCAGCTCAATAATCCGAATCAAAAGGACCATTGATTTTTGCCTCCGGTTCATCAACAACGTCAGCAACAAAAGTTTAATCGCCCGCAAAGGAGAGCTCACAGTGTTGGAGCTAGAGGAAGCCATGGAGACAATCTTGCGAGAAGTACAAGCGACAGCTTTCTCTAAAGAGATAAAGGACCTTCTTACGCACAAAGGCGTTGATAGCAGAAGTGCCATAAGCAGTTTGACACCATTCCTTGATGAACGAAATCTCATTAGAGTGGGAGGCAGACTGGATAATGCAGATCTCTCATACAAAGCCAAGCATTCCATATTGCTCCCAAAACAACATGACATCACCAAAATGATTATGAAACGGATACACATGGAAAATAGTCATGTAGGACCGCAGGCGTTAATAGCAATCACGCGTCAAAGATACTGGCCACTCAACGGCAAAACAATAGCAAGATCGATTGTACAGAACTGCGTTCTATGCTCCAGATTGAAACCCAAACTCTTCGAGCAGATCATGGGTGATCTACCCAAGGACAGAGTGCAGCCAGCTCGTCCGTTCCTCACAATGGTGTTGACTTTTGTGGTCCATTCTACGTTCGATTGAAAATACGAGGGAAGGCTCCGCAGAAGGCTTATATAGCCGTGTTTTGCTGTTTCGCGACCAAAGCGGTCCACTTAGAGGTTGTGAAGAACCTCACCACTGAAGCTTTCATTATGGCGCTCAGACGATTCACTAGAAGGCGTGGTTACTGCGAGACTATTTACTGCGATAACGCAACGAACTTCGTCGGGGCGAACAATAAATTGAACGAAATGACTAACACCTTGTATAGCAATGAAGCGGCACAAACCATAACCAATTTCGCAGCAGAACGGCGGATCAATTTTAAATTTATTCCACCACGAACCCCACATTTCGGGGATTATGGGAGGCTGCGGTAAAATCTGCGAAGGAATAATTCTATAAAACTGTTTCTGGACCAATCACCTACGAAGAGCTCACAACAATCGGAGCAGATATTGAAGCTTTACTGAACTCAAGGCCCCTGATTCCGGTATCGAATGACCCAAATGACCTTTCAGCGCTTACATCTGGTCATTTCTTGATAGGTGGTCCACTTGATGCATCTATTGATCCTCATGCTCAACCATTAGGACAATCGCTAGTTGAAACGTCCAAGGAGCTAAAGCGGATAAAAAACGACTTCTGGCAACGATGGAGTAAGGAGTATTTAAGCGAGCTCCAACAACCGACTGAGAACGTGAACCCTGGCACAATGGTGGTCATTAAGGAAGACAATAGTCACCCATATAGCTGGCCTCTGGCACGTGTCCTGAATACATTCAAAGGCAAAGATGGAAAAGCAAGAGTTGTTGAGGTCAAAACAGTAACGGGAGTTGTCAAACGTCCCATTCAGAAACTGGCCCCGCTGCCTGTCGACATTCGCAGCAATATCATGGCAAATGAGACATTAAACAATACGATCGCTGAGCCAGGCGTCGAAAAGCATCTTACGTTATCTACTCCAAAGAAGCAAAAAAGGGTACCGTCATTACTGTCGACACTATTGGTATGGTGCCTGATGATCCCAATACAAGGCACAACTGAGGTCAAAATTACGCCGTTCAACACACAACCTGGGATTTATTTTGAATAGTTGGGTTCAGCATCCTTGATCACTGACGAATGGAATATGATTGCATACTACGACATGAAGCCCTATTGGACGGAATGCGATCTTGTAACCAACGGGACAGATCAGCTTAGGAAGTTCTGCAATCATTTGCTCGACCACACAGCATGTCTAGAAACGATCGATCACTTTATGACAACACTGATTGAACTACATAATAATAACAAGTTGCTCAATCAAGTACCACCATCTAGAACAAAGCGATCACCTTTAGATATTGTTGGGAACGTCGCTAACTCTCTGTTTGGCGTCCTTGACTCGCGATATACCAAAAAGATGTCAAACATTATTAATGAGCTGAACACCAACGATAACCACCTCCTCGACCTGATAAAAAACCAGACATCCATCATCGACTCTACAACCAATCTCATTCGAAAATCCACAGAGACGACCTCACGGCAGCTGCCACAGTTTTACCTTTACCTGAATACAACCATGGATGCAGTAAATCAAATAAACAGAGCAGCGGATAATCAAAGATTACTAGAAATTTTTAATTCTCTATTGATACGACTGATCTTAGCAATATCCAACCTATAACGTATCCAGGCGCTCCTCATCAACGTCTTGACAGACACGCAGCATGGAAAAGTAAATCCAATGCTTGTTTCACCAACCCAACTGCAGCAACAGCTACAACTGGTCAAGGAGCATGTACCATCTCATCGTCGACCGCCCTCAGAGACTGACAACTAAATGCGCATATATGGATTGTTATCCATTGAAGGAAGAACGGTTCAAAATCAGATCATATTTCGAATCCGAATCCCATTGTTCGCAGATATGAAGTATGAGCTACTATCAGTCATACCGGTACCTATCATAAAGGATGAAACATTCCTCATCGTAAATCCAACCGCTCCGTATGCACTAACTAACCTTCGAAGAGATCAATACTATCCGATCAATGACCAAAATCTGATGTCTCTATGCTCTACGTTTGGGAATTCCAACAGGATCTGTAAGCTTGGCCGATCCGTCAAAAAATTCACAGGTAACGAACACGTTTGCGAGTTATCCATTCTCTTCCATAGCACCAATCTTTCAACTTGCACCTTCGCGAACGCAGATTGCATACAAAGGTGGACACAATTGTCAACGAGCAACTCCTGGATTTACGCTTTGAAGGAGGCAACTACCATTAGTGTCATTTGTGAGAAACGGTTCTCACAACACAACATTCAAGGAGTCGGCACTATCACTATTCCTTCTGGATGTTCCATCAAGGATGACAAGACAACCTTGGAAGCTAGTCACTATACCAACTCCGTAGACGCCGTGGTTATGTCAATTACAGACATAACTCCGGGTATACCCAATTCAATACAAAACAAAAACCACTGGTTACAGCCGGACTTCAACATCAGCCTTTCCAAGGACATTGCCCGAATCAAGGGAGAAATCAACATGCTGACACATCAGTCAACCCTGTCTCGTCAATCAATCACACAACATGATATTCATCAATACGGAGTATCATCCGCCACCTTAGCTCTCATCGGCATCATATTGGGATGATATGTAATACGACGGCTCATCTCCTCTCGAAGACAACAACAAGGCTATACAGAAGCAGTACCTCAACCACACAATCAAGCTGAATTAAACTTAACTGATGAGTTTTCTGTAAACGTTTAAATTTTGAACTCCTCCGTTCAAGGCGGGGAATATATTAAGGTTTTCTAAATTTCCCAAAAAAAAAACCTTAATTCATTAACTCTCAATCATTAATACATTTCACCATAAATTAAATTGTAACTCGAACTAAGCAAAAAGTATTCCATTATATCCTCCAAATGCAATCCATAAATTAAATTGTAACTCGAACTAAGCAAAAAGTATTCCATTATTTTCATAAACACAAAATTCTCACGAGCAAGACGGGAAAATCTATGTATGCAAGCATTTTAAGCGTAATGCATTGTCATCTCAAGTGCACATTCGTTCGCGAAGACATCCCAAATCATCAAATTACGTGCAAACAATTGTCTATGAACGAACGAATGTTTTGGCTTGAGATGAGAATAATACACAACATGTATCTAGTCTAGTCATTTAGTCAAGTAAGCAAAATTTTGTTATAAAAGTAATTGTTTCGAATAAACGTTAGGTATTTTGCTGAAAAACGTGGACCAAGCCTTTTAATTTTTCCTGCAGTGAGGCTGCTGTGGAACGTTATTTTAGCAGAATATCAGGATTGCTACAAGCGGGATTGTATATTGATCTCTACAATTGCTGTTTTCACCTGTTGTCAGAAGGGATCTTTTGCAATTAGCGTTTGTGCAATTTCAAATTTCATCGGTCGCAGAATTACTGGGTAGAAGTTGGAGTTTGACTGGGTGATTCATCCGGTCAGCTAAACTTACAGCGTCGCGCATTGGAATTCGTGACAATTATACTTGATTTGGTGATCAACTAGATCAACCCGCAATTGGTGGATCACCGATTAGCAAATTCACATCCGAACATATTTTTTGGTGACCCCGACGTGATCGTCAGTGGATTACGGAGATGGAGGCATTCGCGAAAGCCCAATCAGAGTTGGGAAAACCAATCGAACAAAATTTCGCCAACTTTAAAAAGGACGGCAAGGACAGGAAAACCGAAGAGTACGTCAAGCAAAGGTTGGCTGTACTTGACACGAATTCAAAGATTTTTGAATCGAACCACAAAGCGCTTTGCATTTTCATGGAAACGCATGGGGATCATTCATATTTCGCCAAAAACTACTTTGATCAGATCAAAGAGATAATCACCAAGCATTCAGACGGCCTCAATGAGATACTGAAAAACCTCCATTCAGATGCACAGCATGAAACTGGAGCTAGTGGTGTAGCGCGATTATTGAAGCAACGAAAAGGTCTCGTTGCGTATGCTCGTCAACTGATCAACGATATTGAAGATCGAATTAAAGAAGAATAGTCACGACAATTTTTCGAATTTAAACTTGGCTTATTGACCAACCAAAAAAAAGCTGCTAGATGAGAACAACCAGGCCATATGGGAAGTATACGATGGTTACGGAGGCAGTGAGGACAAGATGGTGTACGATGAAATCGATACCAATATCCAAGAGGCAATAGTTTTAATGCAAGAAAAACTAGCACACTTGCAAAGTAGTAGCACTTCAGCTACTGGAACAATTGAGATGGGGATTAAACTTCCGAAAATAACAGTGCCTACTTTTGATGGTAGCTTTTTGAAGTGGACACAGTTCAAGGAGCTATTTACACAATTAGTAGACAAGCAGAGGATCAGTGAAGTACAAAAGATGTACTTTTTAATAAGCAAGCTCAGCGGAGAAGCCCATGGTTTAATCCAACATTTACCAGCATCTGGGCAAAATTACAAGGCAGCATGGGACATCTTAAAACAAAGATATGACAACAAAAGATTACTAGTTGCGTCATTTTTGAATAAACTGATGAACCATTCATCTGCTCAAACCGAATCAGCACAGCCCATCAAGAGGCTGCATGACGTAACCAAAGAATGTATAATGAGCCTTGAAACCCTGGGGGTACAATACAGCATTAGGATCCGATATTGGTCTTCATCGTCTCAAAGAAATTGGATAAACTACTTACTCCTTATATGAGCAATCTTTGGTTAATCCAAGATCATTAGAAACGATGACGCAACTTTTATCATTCTTGGAGACACGTTTTCAATCGCTCGAAACCCTCAATCACAGGGTCATGGAAAGAATCGGAAAACCCACGAAAGGTCGAGCTTCTACATTGCTGACAAGCTCAGATAAGTTGATGTGCTACATCTGTAAGCAGTCTCATCATCTGTTTCCTTGCAAAGAATTTCGAGACAAATCTGCACAACAAAGACTCGAGGTTGTAAACAAGAATCAGTTATGCCACAATTGTCTCAAGCCTGGACATAGAGCATCCACCTGTACAGCCGCAGTGTGCATGAAATGCAAGTCGAAGCATAACAGTGCTTACAAAAGGAGCGAAGAAAGCCGCAAAGAAACTCCTTCAAAAAAAGCCAGAAAATAAAATTCGAAAAAGGACCTGATGCAAAACAGGAGAGGCAGAAGCCCCGACGAAGACCCCGGCAGCAGGCACTGCTTGTAAAGCCCCAAGATGGCCGATCCTACGCGGAGGTGCTGCGGGACATCAGGGGAAACTTAAGGCCCGAAGACACCAATACTACCATTAAAGTAGTACGACCAACGTGGTCGGGCCACATACTGGTCGAATTCGAAGCAGAGGCCGGCAATAAAGAAGCATTCTGTGACGCACTAAAGAAAGTCCTCGGCAAAAGCGCAACTATAGCCCCGCTCGAGCCGATGGCAACGATCGAAATACGGGACATTGACTGCGTGACGGATCTGGCCGAGGTAGAAGAGGCCATCAAAAGGGAGTTCCCTAGCGTGGGAAGGATCAAAGCGAGACTGACACCAGAAAACAACAGGGGACAACACATGGCCATAGTTGACTTGACCGAAAAGGACGCCGAACAATTCCTGAACAAGGGCAAAGTACGAATAGGGTGGGTTGTCTGTAGGATACGGCGAAGAGCAACGCCTCTTCAATGTTTCAAATGCCTTGGTTATGGTCACACCACACAAGTATGCAAAGGACCCGATAGGAGTTCCCTTTGTTACAAATGCGGTGAAATGGGACATAAAAGAAAAGAGTGTACGAAGGAGGCACACTGTATTCTTTGCAAGGATGCTGATTTAAAACCTGATTTTGGACACGTCTTGGGATCAGGAAAGTGCCGGGTGTTCCAGGAAGCCCTAGCGAAGGCCAAACCAGAGCTTCGATGACCCGCATCCTGTAGCTAAACCTACACTGCAGTTCAACCGCCCAAAATCTGCTTGAGCAGTTTGCGAGGGACAGGAAAGCCGACTTCTTGCTGCTGAGTGAGCAACACCATGATAAAAGTCCTGCATTATGGTACTCTGACGAAACTGGTACTGCCGCTATCTGGGTTCGGAACAGTGACTTTCAAGCGGAGAGTTGTGGGCGGGGGGATCGTTTCGTGTGGGTTCGGTACTCAGGGATCACCTTCTTTAGTGTGTACCTAACGCCCAACGAGCCGATATCATCTTTCCAAGCCAAGCTTAATGCTCTGGAGGGCGCTGTCTCGAACGCAGAGGGAAAAGTGCTCGTTGGGGGCGACTTCAATGCTAAAGTAATCGAATGGGGCATGCCTCAGATGGATCCGCGGGGAAAACGAATCCTGGAAATGGCGGCCAGGACGGCCCTCGTCGTACGAAACTCCGGAAATACGCCGACTTTCCGCCGTATTGGCTGTAAGGGAACCATACCGGACGTGACATTCGCCTCAGAGTCCTTAGTACGGAGGATACACAACTGGAAACTATTAGAGGACTACTCAGCCCGTGATCACCAGTGCATTCTGCTTGAGATAAGTGATGCTATCTCCCGATGTCCGTGCTCTAGGCCTTCTACAACTGGATGGAACATCGGAAGGATGGACGTCGAGAGGTTCGTCAAGGTTCTCACAGCAGGTGAGCCGCTGCAGGGAGCTCCGGAGGGGACTGGAGAACTGGCAGCTCAAGACGTGGTGAACTCTACTATGAGCATAATCACGACCGTTTGCTGCGCTTCTATGCCCCGTCGAAGACCCCGGCACGGCAAGCCCCCAGTGTACTGGTGGTCTACTGAAATTGCTGAAAAGCGGAGGGAGTGTCACAAGCTTCGGCGTGAGGCTCAACGGGCGCGGAACCGTGACGAGGCATGCAACCAGGTGGCAGCATATAAGTCGGCCAGGAAATGCCTTCGCAAACTGATCAACAGTAGCAAGGCTCACTGCTGGCAAGACCTAGTGGACAATGTGAACAAGGATCCGTGGGGCCTTGGCTACAAGCTGGTCATAGGGAAACTTGGTGCCCTACGGAAGCCTTGTATACATGACGCGGAAAAGATGGACGCGATAGTGCGGGGACTCTTCCCCGCCCATCCCGTCCGTGTTGACGCTGTCCATGGTGAAACAGCAGTCGAGTGCCCACTCTTCACACAGCTGGAACTGGAGGAGGCAGTCCTCTCCTTGAAAGCGAGGAAGGCTCCAGGTCCAGATGGTGTTCCAGCTGAGGTGTTGCGGCTCGTCTATCACCATTGACCTGACTTGCTGCTCAGCACATTCAACGCTTGCCTACGGGACGGGGTTTTCCCGGTACGATGGAAGGCTCGTGCTGATCAGCAAGGGGAAGGGAAATCCCGAATCACCGTCTGCATACCGCCCGTTATGCATGCTAGACACGGCTGGGAAAGTGCTCGAGAAACTCATCAGGGGAAGACTCACTGACGCGATTCGTGCTGCTGGGGACCTATCTCCTCGGCAGTACGGCTTTAGAGCCGGACGTTCTACCATTGATGCGGTTGCAGAGGTGGTGAACGCGGTCCAAAAGGCAGAGGAATATAGTCGCACCAAGCGACGGATCGTCCTGTTGGTGACACTCGACGTCAGGAATGCCTTCAACTCCGCTAGATGGGTGGATATTCTGGACACGCTGGAAAACTCTTTGCAAGTTCCAGAATATCCAATGCGGCTTTTGAGGAACTACCTAAAGGACCGAAGCCTGCTCTACGGCACGACACAGGGCCAACGAAGGATGTAAATTACATCGGGTGTTGCCCAGGGATCTATCATTGGTCCGGACCTGTGGAACGTGTCTTACGACGGGCTACTGAGACTTGAGATGCCAGATGAGTCGCGCTTGGTCGGCTATGCGGATGATGTTGCGGCTCTGGTCGCCAGACGCACCGTTGAACAAGCGCAACTTAGGCTAGGTATGCTAATGAGCCGAGTGAGGGACTGGATGACTGCTCGCGGGCTCAGTTTAGCACTGGAGAAAACCGAAGTGGTCATCTTGACAAAAAGAGAATCCCTAGAGTAAGTATGATCAGTATTGGAGATATATAAATCGAATCAAAGCCAGCGGTGAAGTACTTGGGGCTACTGATCGACTCAAAAATGAGTTTCCTTGAGCAAATCAGGGCAGCGGCTGAGAAGGCTGCTTCGGGAATATCGGCCCTGAGTCGACTTATGGCCAACGTAGGGGGACCCAGCCCATCAAGAAGACGCCTCTTGATGAGTGCTGTAGGGTCAGTGCTACTGTCCGGAGCAGAGGTATGGGGCGACGCTCTCAGCAAGGAGGTATACCGAAAACGATTGGCACAGGTACGGAAAAGAGGAGCACTGAGAATTGCATCTTCGTATCCAACAGTCTCCGACTCGGCGGTGAGAGTGATTGCAGGCGTGATACCTGTCGCCCTCCTTGCTAGAGAGCGCCGCGCTATTTACCTGCGCTGAAACGAGGATGCGAGGGAGATGGTTGTCTGCGAGGAGAGACAACGCTCGCTCAACGATTGGCAGCAGTCTTGGGGGCATTGCACGAAGGGAAGGTGGACTGCGCGCCTCATCCAGGATGTGAGACCGTGGCTAAATCGAAGGCATGTTGAGACTGCCTTCTATCTGACCCAGTTTTTGAGCGGGCACGGGTGTTTTCAGTCTTACCTGCACAAGATCGGTAAGTCACGGTCTCCCGATTGTCGGTTTTGCCCAGGAGAGGAGGACAATGCCTGTCACACATTTTTTGCGTGTACAAAATGGATCAGGCTGCAAAGGGAACTCTACAGGGAGACGGGAGAGCTCAACCCGGATAATATAGTTGCGGTGATGCTCGAATCGGTTGACAAATGGAACCAGGTGGCACATTATGCTCGGGCAGTCCTAAAATATAAAAGGGACTTACAGCAGCCAGAGGCGCTGGGGCTGGGGGATCACTCTTCTGGCATTTCCTCTTCCCCTCTCCCCTCCCGCTAGGAAAGGGACTCCCCAGCTTGAAGGCGCCCCACGGCGTAACAAAACGAGACCTGGCCCGAAGTAATGTGTCAAACGGTTCCAGGCTGGGTTCTCAGATTGACAGGGGAGGTTTTTAGTGGGTAGTCCAAGGGTATCCTCCATGGGAGTCCCACACTGCCAGACTCGGCGGGCGTAAATGCCTTCACCTCCCTACCACAAAAAAAAAGCATAACACTCTTCTTCACCGAGACCTTGAAGAAAAGAAGAGCGAGAAAGAAGCCTGAGGCATCCTCATCTGGAATCAAACAGCATTGACGACACAGACGGCATCGAATGGCGGTGCTTATGTACTGCTAGGTACAATTGAAGTGGTAGTTTCGACAAGTAACGGCCAAAATATTAATTGCCGAGCAGTATTGGACTCAGGGTCGCAAATAAACTGCATAACAGAAAAGCTCGCCAAGAAGCTTCAAAGTAAGGGTGTTGTCTGCCCCATCAACATCCAAGGTGTTGGCCGTACCACATCTACAGCTGCGAGAAGAACTTCGATCTGTACTCATTCCAGGGAGCGAACGTATGCCGTGCAACTTGAGGCATTCATTTTATCACAAATTACCACAAACCAGCCTTCAAGATATTTGGACACAAGTACATGGGGCATACCTGCCAACGTCAAATTGGCTGATCCACACTTCTCGAAACCGGGTTCAATCGATATCTTGATCGGAGCTGAACATTATTACGATATCGTTAAAAGCGCGCACATAAATCTTGGAAAGGTCTTCCTATTTTGCAAAGTACAACAGTACAACGGTGGAAGGATCAGCCATCAGCAGGAGCGTGATACAGCATCGTGCTAGATATGCACTCAAGAATCTGTCGACATAAACGCACAAATCGAGCGATTTTGGCAACTCGAGACGATTGAAGATTCTCCTTCACAAACAACCGAAGAGGGGAAATGTGAAAGGTTTTTCAAAGAAACCACCAAACGAACAGCATCGGGCCGTTTTGTTGTAAGACTTCCATTCTCCGAGGACCCATCAACTCTAGGAGAGTCAAAAGAGCTAGCACACCTGAAGTCCCCGAGCCTCAAGGAAGAATATTGCGATTTCATGAGAAACTATGCAAGATTATGGCACATGATTGAGATCAATGTTAAGCGCATATCTGGACCACATTGCTTCCTACCACATCACTTTTTTACTAAGCCGGACAGCGATACTACCAAGTTAAGGGTAGTATTCGATGCATCCGCCAAAACATCGACCAACATTTCCTTAAATGATATATTGCACACTCGCCCCAAAATACAAGAAGACATTATGTCAGTCCTGCTGCGATTCCGGATGACTCGGTATGTCTGCACGGCCGACATCGAGAAAATGTACAGGCAAGTCCAAGTAGCCGACGAAGATCGGAAGTTCCAGATGATAATGTGGAGAGAGAATCCACAAGACGTCCTAAGATATTTCCAGCTCAACACTGTGACTTATGGAATGACTTCGGCGCCTTATCTAGCCATCAAATGTCTTCACACTTTAGCCGAATCATTCGAGAGACAAAACCCATTGGGTGCTGAGGTAATTAGAGAAAACATGCATGTGGACGACGCCATGTTTGGGCCAGACAGCATTATAGAGTTGCTAGAGAAACAGAAGCAGATCGTAGAAATCCTAGCAACCGGCGGATTTAAGTTGAGAAAATGGTGTTCAAATCATGAAGCACCTACGAAAAATATACCTATGGAGGATACAGCAGTAAAATTTGAACTCTCCGATAATAAGGAACATGCAGTCAAAGCCCTAGGCCGTGCATGGCTACCTCAGGTGGATGAATTTCGAATTACTTCATCGTATAATGAGGTGGAACGATATACAAAGCGCAAAATATTATCGGATATCGCGCACATATTCGATCCATTGGGACTGCTGGGCCCAGTCACGGTTATGGCAAAGTTAATACTCCAAAAACTATGGGACTTAAAGCTTGATTGGGATGACGTGGTACCCGACAATTTACAGTATGAGTGGGCTCAATTTAGCCGAAGCTTAAAGGCACTCGATACAATACGTATACAGCGCCATATCGCCGCACACAGAGTAGCACGCACTAAACAAATGCATGTATTTTGTGATGCCTCGGAGAAAGCATATGGAGCCGCGATTTACATACGCACTACCGCAGCAGACTGTAGCAATCGAGTAGATATGCTCTGGCATCGAGACGCTTTGCAGCAGAAGCAAAAGTCTCCACAACAATCTCAACATCCATTGCAACAATCTCATAACCCTCTACAGACAACTCAAGGGTGCATTCTTCGTAAGCTACGTAATCACCGCAGCGTTTATCGGTACTTCATTGGAATTGATTCGTTTCCCTGAATTGATTGTTTATGTGTGGGAGCTATGCACAGCCAGATCCCGTGCAGAAATTCAGTACATACGTAAGTCCATTTTGATTGAATTTCCTTTCGGAATTCATTACGCTTGGACTGTAATGGTTTTCACAACAAGCGTAGTTTACAGCGTAGGTTGCCCCCCTAATCATGCCATTCGCTATGGTTTACATTTGCTTCAAACACTTTGTCGATCGACATAATTTATTCTTTGCATATGGCCCGAGCAATATGGTCAGTCGAAGTGGTGGAAAAATCCACTCAACTGCCGTGACAATGACTAAATTTTCTGTGATACTTTTGCTGACGATTCTTGCTGCAATGGCAGCTATAAGAAGTCAAGGCATTGACGCTCGAGCAAGAGTTCTCATTCTTTCATTGTGCATGTCATTAACGTTGTTTGTTTTCATGTCACCGATCAAGCGTTGCACAATGCGACGACCTAGCATTCCTGATGACCGATCTCCCGCACCTTTGTACTCGCCGATGTACTTTTTGCACAGCAAGCTTCTGCGGATCACGCAAACTACGCTGGACACGGTTCAGATACCCGAAGTGAATTGACAACGGAAAAAGGCGGTGAGAACGTTTCAGTGGACTTCCCGCATTTGTCTTCGAGCGCTCGTAAAATTTTTTTCTTTTATTTATATTGCAAATGTTGTGCAGTTATCGAATTTAAATTTTATTGCGGAGGATTTCTCCTTTTATTTATATTGCAAATGTTGTGCATTTATCGAATTTAAATTTTATTGCGGAGAATTTCTCCTTGTATTTATATTGCAAATGTTGTGCATTTATCGAATTTAAATTTTATTGCGTAGAATTTCTCCTTGTATTTATATTGCAAATGTTGCGCATTTATATAAATTTAATCGTATTGCGTTAATATAATGGAGTGTTAAAGTAACGCACAATTGGTCTTTCCTTTCCTCAAATTCTAACCGGGTATAGGACCCGGTACGGTGGCAGGCTTCTACCTCAAAACATGAGCCAGCCACCGGGTACTTAATAATCCTTCTTGTTTCACGTGACGTCGTGGGTTGAGTGGCCTAAGCTGAGTGCCTCTTTATGGCATAGATTTATGCAATCAAATTGTATAATTCTATGGCATAAATTGGTCACCGGGGTACTCCCCTTCTGATGGGAAAGTTCATACAATTCAAGTTGTATGAGTTTTCCACTCAGAAGAGGAATACCTGGCCACTTCAACAAGATATCTATGGATTTATTCCGGTTGGGTGGGTACGAAGGGGCCCCACCACCACCCGTTTGCCCCTCTGTCATTTGTGGGCCATGAACTTCGTCGGGTAATGACGAGGCCACCCCAAGTTCGCCTTTCTTTTCAGGTTCCCCTTGTTCTCATGACAAGCTCTAATTCCCTCTGTGTGGTTATCTACACTTTTTGCGACTTCGGTCGCCTCTTGACTTCCAGCAGTCCAATTCGTGAATGCGAAATATTTTTGTAGTGGGTCCTCGTGCTGGGAAAAATGAACCCGCCCCACGACACCGCAATGCTAGCCTGCCAGCGCATTCAAGCGTCTCCAGACGAGGGCATTCTCGGCAGATATTGTCATCTTCTTCTGCCGAGGCAGCAGAACATCGCTGCAGTCCTTTACGGACTTTATGAAAACTCCTAATTCACTACAAATGGCGCCCAACGTGGGGCCCGAAAAGCCCGGCTGTATCATCAGTCGTGAGCACGAGGCAGTCCATCGTCTCTAGGTGTCCCCACAAGGTGTTAGTATTTTTGGCGGGTAGATAACTCCCGAGGGTAATTGCACTGATCGTGCCGCAGCAAGTAATAACTGACGGACGTGTGTTGTCTTTGGACATCAATATCGTTTGGTCCTGCTTGTGATTTATACTTTGGTGGTTTACCACCATTGTATAACTAGTAAGGCCAAATGATATTAGAGTCCCTTTTTGTGTTCGGAAGTTATTATCCCAACAACTATTTTGCGGAGGATTCTGATCCGCTCCCCAAACCAGCGGTGCCTAGGTGTCTTAAATTACATGGATTTTGATTTCATGTGATTGGCTGATTAGCTAATCCATGACTAGCCATGACAAGACACGCGCTGCTTGTAGATTAGAATCCAACCCTGGGCTGACAAGTTGTAACTTGAGAAAATTTGCGGATGA
Organism: Odontomyia ornata; assembly: GCA_963969285.1. NCBI lineage: Eukaryota > Metazoa > Arthropoda > Insecta > Diptera > Stratiomyidae > Odontomyia > Odontomyia ornata. The sequence goes on along the minus strand of OZ017738.1, from coordinate 276,822,908 downwards.
GGGATCACTTCCGAACCCTGATTTTCATGGTGCCACAAGAGAGTGTCCCTGAAACGCTATAGAAGGATTGTGCCATTGGTGTCCATACTTGGGAGGAAGGACGGAAAGGAAAGACCGGTTATTTTTTTTTTTTTTGATAACGTAATCAAAACTTTTATCATACATTTTTTTGTGAGGTTCGATTATAGTTCGCCACTGACGGCCACTTGGGAATTATATATATATTTCACGTCATTTTTCACATTTTATTCATTATTTATATATACATATTCATTTAAGTATTCAGCTAGCAAAATTAAATTTCATATAGGATGTCGACCAAACGCACGCCAGACAAGCGCAGGTTGCGTTCGGAAGTAGGGCCCACGGCATTGTGTGTCATCTGTCAGCAAGCACGAAATGATGGAACGTCCGTACAAACGTTGGCGTGCGGACATGAGTTCCATGAAGCCTGCGTGACCCACCATTTATTAGTCAGCCGGACTTGCCCTCTATGCCGACAACCAGCCACCTCAGCGGATCGACGTTCCAGCCACCTAGAGCTTCCTGCTGCTCAAGGGGCGGTGCCCAAAACAAAGGACTGGTGGGAGCAGGTTCCAACAGCGGCTGATGACTTAATGGGCCGAGCCGAGGCAGTTCCGCCTGCGGAAGAGCCGAGACCCACTGCGGCTGTGGAGGCGACAGTCCTACAAGACCTAATGGCGCTCATGCAGGACCTGACCACCCGGGTAGCCTCGCTGGAAAGCCAGAAGGAGAATCCAGTACCACCTCGGCCAAGAACGCCTCCGATGTGGGATTCGGACCCAAATCCGTGGGATTTTCCGATAGACTCGCGGCGTGATCACGAACGAATCCGGCCAGGTGCGGCAATGAATCCGTTGGCTCCAGTATGCCGGCCCCAACTGAGCCAAGCACCGTCACCAAATCAGGCTCCAGTGATTCCGCCGGACCAACGCATCCATCCACACGCTACGTATCGGCTGAAGCCGACGCAGATTCCCAGCATCATCCAGGGCTGGAATCTGCATTTCAGCGGGGAACCCAACACTATAACTGTGGAAGTTTTCATTGGTCGGGTGGAGTCGCTGATTGAGCAGATGCTAGCAGGAGACCACACGGCGCTCGCAGGATACTTGCCAATGCTGCTTAGGGGAGCAGCACTTGAGACATATTGGCGAATACATTCAGCCCCACCATCAATACGCTGGTCACGGTTGATGGAGGTACTCCGCATGGAATACCCTACGGTAGACATGGACGAATTAGTACTGGACAAGATTCATGCTAGATGGCAGCGTCCGGACGAGTCTTTCCATCAATATCGAGCCGATATCCTTCGGCTGAATGACCAGTTGTCAGAGCCGATGTCTTCTACCCAATTGCTGCGTCTGCTGAAGCGCAATCTAAGGCCGGAGATTCGTCGCCATATCGTGAACTCCGATCCACAGAATATGGAGGCCCTGCTGAGAACTGTGCGTCGCCTAGAAGGGTTTGAGGAAGACCTCCGGGACCGGCCATACTTACTAGCTAGGACGGGTCCTCGACGAGGAATCGCGGAATTGGCCCCAGATTATACCACCATAGATCTGGAGGAAGATTTGGACCAGAACCAACTTGCTGTAGCAGCAGTGGGAAGTCTTACGACCTGCTGAAATTGCCATCAAACCGGACACCGGTTCATTTCATGCCGAGAAGAGCGAAAGGTTTTCTGCTACGGATGCGGCAAGCCGGACACTTACTTTCCGGACTGTTCTGAATGTGCCGCGCAAAAAAACGGCCAAAAGAGTACCTGACCACCTCAGCGGTACTCAAAGCCCCCGCAGTAGCTCCTCAGCCAGCTGCTTACCCCAACAAACCTGACGTTAACCCACCAGCCATGACCACTATGACTGCGGATGTTCACTCTCTTCCGGAGACCTCGCCAACGACAATATTAAAGCGACCACCGCAGTCACTGCCAGAAGAACCCCGGCAGCCTCAAATACGCCCTCTAAAACCTTATCATGTTCGACTGCAGGAATATCGGGTGGCTCGAGAGCGAATATTTGCTTCCGAAGTAGTCACTTCCCGCCCGCGCACGACAAAATGGTCAACCCGTCGTTGGCAGAATTTCCGCAAGAGAGTGCGCACCTGCCGTCAAACCTTAAACTCTTGTAACATCTCGGAGGTTGCTGAGAATGAGATCCGACCTTATCATCCAATTAAAGTGTTGGGCGAGACCGTGTTTGCATTGATCGACACGGGTGCCAGTATCAGTTGTCTTGCCTCGAGCTTTGGCTCGAAGGTGCTCCAAGACTATCCGAACTTGATTAAATCCTGGCGCACTGAAATCAGTACCGCTGATGGCACCAAACACCCTATACGAGGTAAACTAACCACGCCCGTGACGTTCAGGGGTCAGACGAAGGATATTACTTTCTACATTATTCCGTCTTTGACTCAGAATGTGTACCTTGGCGTCGATTTCGTCCTTCGCTTTGGACTGGCCTCAGATTTATTCACAGATTTGTCTTTAAAAACCAGATATGTCAACGAAATCACTTCTATTCCCGATAGGCATGACCTGACGCCTAACCAACGGCAACGACTGGAAGCATCCATCGCTGCTTTCCCATCTTACGCTACCCAAGGCCTTGGCCGCACCACCCTAGTCTCACACGCCATCGACGTTGGCGATAGTAAACCGATTAAGCAGAGACACTATGCCATTTCATCGGCCATGGAGAAATTGGTGTATGCGGAGCTGGATAGGATGCTCGAGTTGGGGGTCATAGAGGAGTCCCAAAGTGCCTGGTCATCACCGGTAACCTTGGTAGTAAAACCAGGTAAAGTCCGCCTCTGTCTTGATGCCCGTAAGGTAAACGCGGTTACCATCAAGGACGCTTACCCTCGATGGAATACTGGAATACTGGGGAGACTGCCGAAAGCCAATTATATCACCAGTCTCGACCTAAAAGACGCCTTCTGGCAAATTCCACTCGATGAGGGGTTGAGGGACAAGACCGCCTTCACAGTGCCAGGACGACCATTATATCTGTTCGTCACAATGCCCTTTGGCCTGTGTAATGCGCCGCAAACGATGACTCGGTTGATGGACAAGGTCATCCCACCCCACCTGAAACACCAAGTGTTCGTGTACCTTGATGATCTGTTACTCATCACGGAAACGTTCGATCAACACGTCCTACTTCTACAAGAAGTAGCCCTGCACATCAGTAAGGCGGGACTCACCATCAACGTACAGAAAAGTAAGTTTGTCATGAAAGAAGTCCGATACCTAGGACATGTCATAGGACATGGCACTATCAAAACGGATCCAGACAAAACTCGTGCGATTGATGAGTTCCCCTTACCAAAAACAGTGAAGCAGCTACGACATTTCCTTGGTGTGTGCGGTTGGTACCGAAGGTTTGTTCGGAATTATGCAACAGTTTCAGCGCCCCTGTCAGACATGTTGCGGAAAGGGAAGTTCGTTTGGACCGAACTCAGCCGAAAGGCATTTGAAGAGCTAAAACAAGCCCTCACATCAGCTCCTGTCTTGCACAGTCCATTCATTGTGACGCAAGTCAACATGGAGTAGGAGCCGTGCTGGTGCAATTGACCGATGAAGGAGAGGAAGCTCCCATTGCCTTCATGTCCAATAAGCTGAACTCGGCCCAAAGAAACTATACTGTGTCCGAGCAGGAATGTTTGGCAGCGGTAATGGCTGTGAAGAAATTCCGAGCTTATATCGAGGGCCACCAATTCGAGATCATCACGGACCGTGCTTCACTACAATGGTTGATGAACCAGGCAGATTTAAATGGACGCCTAGCCAGATGGGCTTTTAAACTGCAAGGGTTCAAGTTTTCCATCAAACATCGGAAAGGGACCCAGAACATCGTACCCGACACTCTGTCACGGATGTTTTCCCCAGAGGGAGCCAAATTGACAATAAATGACGAGGACCCCATCGAAATAGATTTGGACAGCCAACATTTCGAATCAGACAGCTACAAAGAGTTGAGGCAAACCATAGCGACCCAACAATCACAGCTGCCTGATTTGAAGGTAATAGGCGGCTACGTGTATAGACGAAATGAATACGCCACTGGTGATCCATGGCAGGAAGAAGAGTCCTGGAAACTCTGGGTACCGGAGGAAATGACACAACATCTGATCCTCCGCGTACATAACCATCCTTTTAGTGCCCACGGAGGTTACGGTCGGACGTTACGGCGACTCAAGAAATACTTCTTTTGGCCTAAAATGGCATCCTAGGTTAAAGACTACGTGAGCGCCTGTGAGACCTGTAAAGGCGCCAAAGCGCCCAACCAGCCTCTCCGACCTCCTATGGGTCAACTCAACGTCCCAGAACGCGTATTCCAACGTCTATACATCGATCTACTCGGTCCATATCCTCGGTCTTCCATGGGACACGTCGGAGCTATAGTCGTTCTAGACCAGCTTTCAAAGTTCCCACTGGTGGAACATATCCGTAAATTCACAACTCCATCTATCGTGAAATTCTTAGAGAACCGGGTATTCCATGTGTTCGGGGTTCCAGAGAGTGTGTACTCAGACAACGGAGTACAGTTCCGGTCTCGGCAGTTTAAGAGCCTACTTGAGCAGTATGGCGTTGAACACCAACTGACGCCCATATACTCTCCTCAGTCTAACGCCTCCGAACAGTTGAACCGCACCCTATTGGCCGCGATCCGTTCCTACGTCCACCCATCTCAAAAGGATTGGGATCGGTGATTGTCTGCCATCACATGCGCCCTGCGATCCTCGTATCATTCCGTCACCGGTGTCGCCCCTTACTTTGCCGCCTTTGGACAGCACATGATTTGCCACGGTAAATCATACCGGCTGTTACGGCAATTGAAGTGTTTGGGAGACCCCGTTGTTGTGCTGGAGCCCCACGAACGTTTAGGAGACCTCCGCCAACAAATCGGACGGAAGATTAAGGCCGCAGGAAGTGCAAATGAAGCGCAGTACAATCTCAGGTCACGAGCTGCTAATTACAAAGAAGGAGATGAAGTTTTCCGGCGAAACTTCCGCCAAAGTGACGCCGCGAGGCACTACAACGCCAAGCTGGACAGGCGATTCTTGAAAAGCCGCATAAAGAAGGTAATGGGACCTAACCGTTACCTGATAACGGATCCATCGGGAAAAGAAGTGGGGATATACCACGCGAAAGACCTGCGCCGATAGATAATTAGTCACGTCTGTTTGTCCGTCCGCATATATTTTCAAAAACGCGCAAGGTTGTACACTTCCGGCCAAACATAGACATAAGTCAGTCCGTCCGTCTGTTATTTGTGTTTTTCTTTTATTGTTCGTCATTTCTAGTCCCGACGCCGAAGCCAACCCATGGTACACAGAAAGATCCTTCAGCTCCTTTTTCGCAATCCGGATCGCCTTGGGGTCGCGAGAAAATTAGCTGCCCTGTAGTAATCGAGTAGATATGCTCTGGCATCGAGACACTTTGCAGCAGAAGCAAAAGTCTCCACAACAATCTCAACATCCATTGCAACAATCTCATAACCCTCTACAGACAACTCAAGGGTGCATTCTTCGTAAGCTACGTAATCACCGCAGCGTTTATCGGTACTTCATTGGAGTTGATTCGTTTCCGTGAATTGATTGTTTATGTGTGGGAGCTATGCACAGCCAGATCCCGTGCAGAAATTCAGTACATACGTAAGTCCATTTTGATTGAATTTCCTTTCGGAATTTATTACGCTTGGACTGTAATGGTTTTCACAACAAGCGTAGTTTACAGCGTAGCTTGCCCCCTAATCATGCCATTCGCTATGGTTTACATTTGCTTCAAACACTTTGTCGATCGACATAATTTATTCTTTGCATATGGCCCGAGCAACATGGTCAGTCGAAGGGTTGGAAAAATCCACTCAACTGCCGTGACAATGACTAAATTTTCTGTGATACTTTTGCTGACGATTCTTGCTGCAATGGCAGCTATAAGAAGTCAAGGCATTGACGCTCGAGCAAGAGTTCTCATTCTTTCATTGTGCATGTCATTAACGTTGTTTGCTTTCATGTCACCGATCAAGCGTTGCACAATGCGACGACCTAGCATTCCTGATGACCGATCTCCCGCACCTTTGTACGTCGCCGATGTACTTTTTGCACAGCAAGCTTTTGCGGATCACGCAAACTACGCTGGATACGGTTCATTTACCCGAAGTGAATTGACAACGAAAAAAGGCGGTGAGAACGTTTCAGTGGACTTCCCGCATATGTCATCGAGCGCTCGAAGGACCATGTGGGGTAAGTACCCTATTATTGCGTAAAATTTTTTTCTTTTATTTAAATTGCAAATGTTGTGCAGTTATCGAATTTAAATTTTATTGCAGAGGATTTCTCCGAATTGACAATAAATGACGAGGACCCCATCGAAATAGATTTGGACAGCCAACATTTCGAATCAGACAGCTACAAAGAGTTGAGGCAAACCATAGCGACCCAACAATCACAGCTGCCTGATTTGAAGGTAATAGGCGGCTACGTGTATAGACGAAATGAATACGCCACTGGTGATCCATGGCAGGAAGAAGAGTCCTGGAAACTCTGGGTACCGGAGGAAGTGACACAACATCTGATCCTCCGCGCACATAACCATCCTTTAAGTGCCCACGGAGGTTACGGTCGGACGTTACGGCGACTCAAGAAATACTTCTTTTGGCCTAAAATGGCATCGCAGGTCAAAGACTACGTGAGCGCCTGTGAGACCTGTAAAGGCGCCAAAGCGCCCAACCAGCCTCTCCGACCTCCTATGGGTCAACTCAACGTCCCAGAACGCGTATTCCAACGTCTATACATCGATCTACTCGGTCCATATCCTCGGTCTTCCATGGGACACATCGGAGCTATAGTCGTTCTAGACCAGCTTTCAAAGTTCCCACTGGTGGAACATATCCGTAAATTCACAACTCCATCTATCGTGAAATTCTTAGAGAACCGGGTATTCCATGTGTTCGGGGTTCCAGAGAGTGTGTACTCAGACAACGGAGTACAGTTCCGGTCTCGGCAGTTTAAGAGCCTACTTGAGCAGTATGGCGTTGAACACCAACTGACGCCCATATACTCTCCTCAGTCTAACGCCTCCGAACAGTTGAACCGCACCCTATTGGCTGCGATCCGTTCCTACGTCCACCCATCTCAAAAGGATTGGGATCGGTGATTGTCTGCCATCACATGCGCCCTGCGATCCTCGTATCATTCCGTCACCGGTGTCGCCCCTTACTTTGCCGCCTTTGGACAGCACATGATTTGCCACGGTAAATCATACCGGCTGTTACGGCAATTGAAGTGTTTGGGAGACCCCGTTGTTGTGCTGGAGCCCCACGAACGTTTAGGAGACCTCCGCCAACAAATCGGACGGAAGATTAAGGCCGCAGGAAGTGCAAATGAAGCGCAGTACAATCTCAGGTCACGAGCTGCTAATTACAAAGAAGGAGATGAAGTTTTCCGGCGAAACTTCCGCCAAAGTGACGCCGCGGGGCACTACAACGCCAAGCTGGACAGGCGATTCTTGAAAAGCCGCATAAAGAAGGTAATGGGACCTAACCGTTACCTGATAACGGATCCATCGGGAAAAGAAGTGGGGATATACCACGCGAAAGACCTGCGCCGATAGATAATTAGTCACGTCTGTTTGTCCGTCCGCATATATTTTCAAAAACGCGCAAGGTTGTACACTTCCGGCCAAACATAGACATAAGTCAGTCCGTCCGTCTGTTAATTGTGTTTTTCCTTGAATTGTTCGTCATTTCTAGTCCCGACGCCGAAGCCAACCCATGGTACACAGAAAGATCCTTCAGCTCCTTTTTCGCAATCTGGATCGCCTTGGGGTCGCGAGAAAATTAGCTGCCCTGTAGTAATCGAGTAGATATGCTCTGGCATCGAGACACTTTGCAGCAGAAGCAAAAGTCTCCACAACAATCTCAACATCCATTGCAACAATCTCATAACCCTCTACAGACAACTCAAGGGTGCATTCTTCGTAAGCTACGTAATCACCGCAGCGTTTATCGGTACTTCATTGAAGTTGATTCGTTTCCCTGAATTGATTGTTTATGTGTGGGAGCTATGCACAGCCAGATCCCGTGCAGAAATTCAGTACATACGTAAGTCCATTTTGATTGAATTTCCTTTCGGAATTTATTACGCTTGGACTGTAATGGTTTTCACAACAAGCGTAGTTTACAGCGTAGGTTGCCCCCCTAATCATGCCATTTGCTATGGTTTACATTTGCTTCAAACACTTTGTCGATCGACATAATTTATTCTTTGCATATGGCCCGAGCAACATGGTCAGTCGAAGTGTTGGAAAAATCCACTCAACTGCCGTGACAATGACTAAATTTTCTGTGATACTTTTGCTGACGATTCTTGCTGCAATGGCAGCTATAAAAAGTCAAGGCATTGACGCTCGAGCAAGAGTTCTCATTCTTTCATTGTGCATGTCATTAACGTTGTTTGCTTTCATGTCACCGATCAAGCGTTGCACAATGCGACGACCTAGCATTCCTGATGACCGATCTCCCGCACCTTTGTACGTCGCCGATGTACTTTTTGCACAGCAAGCTTCTGCGGATCACGCAAACTACGCTGGATACGGTTCAGATACCCGAAGTGAATTGACAACGGAAAAAGGCGGTGAGAACGTTTCAGTGGACTTCCCGCATATGTCATCGAGCGCTCGAAGGACCATGTGGTTACCCCCCACCCCTATTATTGCGTAAAATTTTCTTTTATTTATATTGCAAATGTCGTGCAGTTATCGAATTTAAATTTTATTGCGGAGGATTTCTCCTTTTATTTATATTGCAAATGTTGTGCATTTATCGAATTTAAATTTTATTGCGGAGAATTTCTCCTTGTATTTATATTGCAAATGTTGTGCATTTATCGAATTTAAATTTTATTGCGTAGAATTTCTCCTTGTATTTATATTGCAAATGTTGCGCATTTATATAAATTTAATCGTATTGCGTTAATATAATGGAGTGTTAAAGTAACGCACAATTGGTCTTTCCTTTCCTCAAATTCTAACCGGGTATAGGACCCGGTACGGTGGCAGGCTTCCACCTCAAAACATGAGCCAGCCACCGGGTACTTAATAATCCTTCTTGTTTCAGGTGACGTCGTGGGTTGAGTGGCCCAAGCAGAGTGCCTCTTTATGGCATAGAGTTATGCAATCAAATTGTATAATTCTATGGCATAAATTGGTCACCGGGGTACTCCCCTTCTGATGGGAAAGTTCATACAATTCAAGTTGTATGAGTTTTCCACTCAGAAGAGGAATACGTGGCCACTTCAAGAAGATATCTATGGATTTATTCCGGTTGGGTGGGTACGAAGGGGCCCCACCACCACTCGTTTGCCCCTCTTTCATTTGTGGGCCATGAACTTCGTCGGGTAATGACGAGGTCACCCCAAGTTCGCCTTTCTTTTCAGGTTCCCCTTGTTCTCATGACAAGCTCTAATTCCCTCTGTGTGGTTATCTACACTTTTTGCGACTTCCCAATTCGTGAATGCGAAATATTTTTGTAGTGGGTCCTCGTGCTGGGGGAAATGAACCCGCCCCACGACACCGCAATGCTAGCCTGCCAGCACATTCACGCGTCTCCAGACGAGGGCATTCTCGGCAGATATTGTCATCTTCTTCTGCCGAGGCAGCAGAACATCGCTGCAGTCCTATACGGACTTTATGAAAACTCCTAATTCACTACAAGACGGTACAATAGTGGTAAGGCTTCTGTGTGCGAAATCAAGAATAGCTCCGCTGAAACCAACAACAGTACCACGCCTAGAACTTTGTGCTGCAAAGCTGGGATATAGCTTGATGGCACGAGTCTGCAAGGATTTAAAATGGAGAGAACGTGTCTGCCTTTGGACTGATTCGGAGATCGTCTTGGCGTGGCTACGAACACCAGCTTCTTCGATGCAAAAGTTTGTAGCGAATCAAGTTGCTGCTATCCAAGAGGTTGCAGAAGCCAATTTATGGAGACATGTGCCATCCAAACAGAACCCTGCAGACTTGATATCTCGAGGAATTTCACCCAAAAAATTCAACGACTGCCAACAGTGGTTTTATGGGCCATTATTTCTACACGGCAAGGATACGGCATGGCCAAAAACCGAGATATCCTTAGACGTCACTCTTGAAATGAGACAACCAAAAGTGGCACTACCAATCACCTTAAAGAACCCTTTTTTCGTTGATTCACTCACACACCTCAGCTCAATAATCCGAATCAAAAGGACCATTGCTTTTTGCCTCCGGTTCATCAACAACGTCAGCAACAAAAGTTTAATCGCCCGCAAAGGAGAGCTCACAGTGTTGGAGCTAGAGGAAGCCATGGAGACAATCTTGCGAGAAGTACAAGCGACAGCTTTCTCTAAAGAGATAAAGGACCTTCTTACGCACAAAGGCGTTGATAGCAGAAGTGCCATAAGCAGTTTGACACCATTCCTTGATGAATGAAATCTCATTAGAGTGGGAGGCAGACTGGATAATGCAGATCTCTCATACGAAGCCAAGCATTCCATATTGCTCCCAAAACAACATGACATCACCAAAATGATTATGAAACGGATACACATGGAAAATAGTCATGTAGGACCGCAGGCGTTAATAGCAATCACGCGTCAAAGATACTGGCCACTCAACGGCAAAACAATAGCAAGATCGATTGTACAGAACTGCGTTCTATGCTCCAGATTGAAACCCAAACTCTTCGAGCAGATCATGGGTGATCTACCCAAGGACAGAGTGCAGCCAGCTCGTCCGTTCCTCACAATGGTGTTGACTTTTGTGGTCCATTCTACGTTCGATTGAAAATACGAGGGAAGGCTCCGCAGAAGGCTTATATAGCCGTGTTTTGCTGTTTCGCGACCAAAGCGGTCCACTTAGAGGTTGTGAAGAACCTCACCACTGAAGCTTTCATTATGGCGCTCAGACGATTCACTAGAAGGCGTGGTTACTGCGAGACTATTTACTGCGATAACGCAACGAACTTCGTCGGGGCGAACAATAAATTGAACGAAATGACTAACACCTTGTATAGCAATGAAGCGGCACAAACCATAACCAATTTCGCAGCAGAACGGCGGATCAATTTTAAATTTATTCCACCACGAACCCCACATTTCGGGGATTATGGGAGGCTGCGGTAAAATCTGCGAAGGAATAATTCTATAAAACTGTTTCTGGACCAATCACCTACGAAGAGCTCACAACAATCGGAGCAGATATTGAAGCTTTACTGAACTCAAGGCCCCTGATTCCGGTATCGAATGACCCAAATGACCTTTCAGCGCTTACACCTGGTCATTTCTTGATAGGTGGTCCACTTGATGCATCTATTGATCCTCATGCTCAACCATTAGGACAATCGCTAGTTGAAACGTCCAAGGAGCTAAAGTGGATAAAAAATGACTTCTGGCAACGATGGAGTAAGGAGTATTTAAGCGAGCTCCAACAACCGACTGAGAACGTGAACCCTGGCACAATGGTGGTCATTAAGGAAGACAATAGTCACCCATATAGCTGGCCTCTGGCACGTGTCCTGAATACATTCAAAGGCAAAGATGGAAAAGCAAGAGTTGTTGAGGTCAAAACAGTAACGGGAGTTGTCAAACGTCCCATTCAGAAACTGGCCCCGCTGCCTGTCGACATTCGCAGCAATGTCATGGCAAATGAGACATTAAACAATACGATCGCTGAGCCAGGCGTCGAAAAGCATCCTACGCTATCTACTCCAAAGAAGCAAAAAAGGGTACCGTCATTACTGTCGACACTATTGGTATGGTGCCTGATGATCCCAATACAAGGCACAACTGAGGTCAAAATTACGCCGTTCAACACACAACCTGGGATTTATTTTGAATAGTTGGGTTCAGCATCCTTGATCACTGACGAATGGAATATGATTGCATACTACGACATGAAGCCCTATTGGACGGAATGCGATCTTGTAACCAACGGGACAGATCAGCTTAGGAAGTTCTGCAATCATTTGCTCGACCACACAGCATGTCTAGAAACGATCGATCACTTTATGACAACACTGATTGAACTACATAATAATAACAAGTTGCTCAATCAAGTACCACCATCTAGAACAAAGCGATCACCTTTAGATATTGTTGGGAACGTCGCTAACTCTCTGTTTGGCGTCCTCGACTCGCGATATACCAAAAAGATGTCAAACATTATTAATGAGCTGAACACCAACGATAACCACCTCCTCGACCTGATAAAAAACCAGACATCCATCATCGACTCTACAACCAATCTCATTCGAAAATCCACAGAGACGACCTCACGGCAGCTGCCACAGTTTTACCTTTACCTGAATACAACCATGGATGCAGTAAATCAAATAAACAGAGCAGCGGATAATCAAAGATTACTAGAAATTTTTAATTCTCTATTGATACGACTGATCTTAGCAATATCCAACCTATAACGTATCCAGGCGCTCCTCATCAACGTCTTGACAGACACGCAGCATGGAAAAGTAAATCCAATGCTTGTTTCACCAACCCAACTACAGCAACAGCTACAACTGGTCAAGGAGCATGTACCATCTCATCTTCGACCGCCCTCAGAGACTGACAACTAAATGCGCATATATGGATTGTTATCCATTGAAGGAAGAACGGTTCAAAATCAGATCATATTTCGAATCCGAATCCCATTGTTCGCAGATATGAAGTATGAGCTACTATCAGTCATACCGGTACCTATCATAAAGGATGAAACATTCCTCATCGTAAATCTAACCGCTCCGTATGCACTAACTAACCTTCGAAGAGATCAATACTATCCGATCAATGACCAAAATCTGATGTCTCTATGCTCCACGTTTGGGAATTCCAACAGGATCTGTAAACTTGGCCGATCCGTCAAAAAATTCACAGGTAACGAACACGTTTGCGAGTTATCCATTCTCTTCCATAGCACCAATCTTTCAACCTGCACCTTCGCGAACGCAGATAGCATACAAAGGTGGACACAATTGTCAACGAGCAACTCCTGGATTTACGCTTTGAAGGAGGCAACTACCATTAGTGTCATTTGTGAGAAACGGTTCTCACAACACAACATTCAAGGAGTCGGCACTATCACTATTCCTTCTGGATGTTCCATCAAGGATGACAAGACAACCTTGGAAGCTAGTCACTATACCAACTCCGTAGACGCCGTGGTTATGTCAATTACAGACATAACTCCGGGTATACCCAATTCAATACAAAACAAAAACCACTGGTTACAGCCGGACTTCAACATCAGCCTTTCCAAGGACATTGCCCGAATCAAGGGAGAAATCAACATGCTGACACATCAGTCAACCCTGTCTCGTCAATCAATCACACAACATGATGTTCATCAATACGGAGTATCATACGCCACCTTAGCTCTCATCGGCATCATATTGGGATGTTATGTACTACGACGCCTCATCTCCTCTCGAAGACAACAACAAGGCTATACAGAAGCAGTACCTCAACCACACAATCAAGCTGAATTAAACTTAACTGATGAGTTTTCTGTAAACGTTTAAATTTTGAACTCCTCCGTTCAAGGCGGGGAATGTGTTAAGATTTTCTAAATTTCTCAAAAAAAAACATAATTCATTAACTCTCAATCATTAATACATTTCACCATAAATTAAATTGTAACTCGAACTAAGCAAAAAGTATTCCATTATATCCTCCAAATGCAATCCATAAATTAAATTGTAACTCGAACTAAGCAAAAAGTATTCCATTATTTTCATAAACACAAAATTCTCACGAGCAAGACGGGAAAATCTATGTATGCAAGCATTTTAAGCGTAATGCATTGTCATCTCAAGTGCACATTCGTTCGCGAAGACATTCCAAATCATCAAATTACGTGCAAACAATTGTCTATGAACGAACGAATGTTTTGGCTTGAGATGAGAATAATACACAACATGTATCTAGTCTAGTCATTTAGTCAAGTA